>OX421878.1:4425000-5025000 GCA_949127965.1 Pandemis corylana | reverse complement strand
TGTCGGCAACGTTGTACGGTAATGGTCAAAGACCCCCTCCCCCCCTGTCGGGGTTAGCCAACGGTCAATAATATCCCTCAGAAACTGCCAGGAAATCATTAACCGTTGCCCAGGGTGCACCGGACCAAGCACTGCTCTTCCTCCCGGACGGATCAAAAACGAACCGCAGCTCTTGACCACACGTGGATATATACCCGACTCGCATCCCTTAAATACACCACGTATAACAACCAAAACAGAAAGAAGATATATAGAATACTACAAGGTAACAATAGGTGGCCTTATCGCTACAGAGCGATCTCTACCAGGCAAGGCTACCATAATGGACTGGAGAACAGAACAGATCTGAGCAGGTGGTGCAATTTAGAATATATATTAATATACTAAGTACTGAAATACATAATATATTATACATGAAAACACATTTATAATAAATGGAGATATAAATAGACACATACACACATACCTAAAAAAGCCAGCTACAAAATTCATGCACAAGATGACAGATAACACAGGGTAGACACAGCCTAAGGTGTAATTTAATTAAGTACCTTTTAAATCTCTTTCGGCCTCCAAACAAATTTCGGATGTGATTTGCTAAAACACACTTTAGCAACTGAGCCCCAAAGTTTTTGTGAGAGGCAAAGTTTTAACGGAAAAGTTTGAGAATAACGTTTATACAAGATGTGCCTAGAAATATGAATTACTAGCTATTCTACGTTGGAATTGCATCCACGCTGGTCTGGGAGCAAAGAAAAAACATAGAATGTACCAGTTGCTTCTCTACCCGCGCAGATGGTAAAAGCCCATCGAGGGAATGGGCGATTATAATAGGAATCATGGTTGTAGGCGATGAGGCTAGCAACCCATCACTATTTTGATTCCTTTTTCCACCTTTACACCCGCAATCTTGCTAAATGTGGCCTGTAGGTACCTGTTACCTTAGGCTCTGTCTACCCCGTAAGGGATGAAGACGTGATTTGTGTGTGTGTCTACGTTGGAATTTTATTTTTCGGGATGTATGTTATCTGTATAGTTACAATTAGGCAAGATAAATAAATATAGGGGTCTCAGCACCGAATATAACTTTGTCCCTTTCGGTGTAGAGACCCTTGGTAAGTAAGTAAGTAAGTAAGTAAATGCTTTATTGTACAAATATAAAGAAACAGATACAATTCACAAAAAAAAATTAATATATGCAATTCTTAGGAATCATGTTATAAGCGATGCGGCTAGCAATCCATCACTATTCTGATTCCCCTTTCCACCTATACGCCTACAATCATGCTAAACGTGGCCTTTAGGTCTTGTTACCTTAAGATCTGTCTACCCCGTAAGAGATAAAGACGTGATTAGTGTGTGTGTAACAAAAAGTACGTGTCAGTAAAAAAAAATATTATTAGCATAAAATTTCTAAATGTCAGTGAAAATTAGAACACAGAAAAATCCGAAAAGTAAAGCTATGGCCGGGAATCGAACCCGGATCCTCGTCATTCCGTGACGCGTGCTATACCGCTACACCACCCATAGCAGGTGGGTAGTCTCCGTATTTATTATCTACCTGTTACTAACTGTCACGTGACTTTTTGTTACTATGCGAATTTTTGTCGCTAAGCGTCATCTGTTTGAATGATGTGTCTGTACGACACAATTACAAATACAATAATAATTATTTTATTCTAGTTTATATTTTCTCAATTAAACTGATAGTATTAAAATATTTCATATTCAAATAAGTAATATTATATAGGTCAATATTTCCCCTCCATTAACTCAAAATACCCGTATTGTGCCTTTCCAAAATAGTCCATAACTCCGGGTAGTAAAATTCAAAGTGGCTTGCCGCTCGTAAATATTCGCTTTCAGGGAACCCTGTAGCCTGAATAAAAGGGAAACCCATAATTATAATAAATAATACTCGGGTGAAGCCCTGTTGTAACCAATACGACTGTAAGATTAACTCGTCTTCAATTTCACGAATCGCAAAACAACGTTCCGAGATAACTTATTTAGCTTATTGGTTGTCTGGAAGAGATCGCTATTAAGCGATAAGAACGCCTATTGTCCACTTTGTTCTTTGTTTCTGTATTGTTTTGTACTGGTTTGTGGTGCTCAATAAAGAGTATTTGTATTGTATTGTATAAGGTAATAACAAGACGCATAAAGTGCAATTTTCTTGTAAATTTCTAAACGTCAGTGAAAATTAGAATACATAGAAAAATCCGAAAAGTAAAGTTATAGCTGGGAATCGAACCCGGATCCTCGTCATTCCGTGACGCGTGCTATACCCCTACACCACCCATAGCAGGTAGTCTTCGAATTGTTCTACCTGTTACTAGATGTCACGTGACCTTCGTTACTATGCGAATTTTTGTCGCTAAGCGTCATCTGTTGGAATGATGAGTCTGTACGACACAATTACAAACTCCCTTGGAACATCTGCTCACCAGGGACGAGAGAAGGCGCTGTTTTTCAAATGATAGGTACTATAGATAGTACCTATCAATTTTCTTGTGTTTTACGAGTATGTACAATAAAGAGTTACATAAATGTGGTGCTATCATCATCAATTCTCGCCCATATACGTCCCACTGTTGGGCACAGGCCTCCTCTAAGAAGTTGAAGTTGGTCTCATTGACATATTCTCTTGTTTTTTCTATTCCGTGCGTCATTCAGTTGAAGGAATCACAAATTTCTAAACAAGCCGTTTCTTTTATTCTCTACGAATTGTTGCGCAGACGCGGAAGCGATGGTGGACGGTGATAACGTGAGGAAAATGAAGGATAATTGATGGCAAATGAGAACACCATGAATGAACAGCTTCTTTACTCTGATACGTAGCAACTAAAATATAGCCAAGTTACTTGCGGCGCATTCTTGGCAATGATGGTCTTTCCGAATGCGCTGGTAGTTTCAAAAAGACATGTAAAAGAGCCCTTGGCGGCCAATTTGCAAAAATAAATTTTCATTTTCATTTTCATTTTTATAGGTACATACATACATACACATACACAAATCACGTCTTTATCCCTTACGGGGTAGACAGAGCCTAAGGTAACAAGACCTACAGGTCACATTTAGCAAAATTGTGGGCGTATAGGTGGAAAATGGAATCAAAATAGTGATGGGTTGCTAGCCTCATCGCCTATAACAAGATTTATAGGTACACATGTCAATAAAACTTAAAAACAAAATGATTCGAAAAAATATAAAAAAGTATCGAAATTAAGGAGTTCGCGACAGGCGTATTGGTTTAAACAGAGCCTTATATAAGATTTTATGTCAGTTGAGAGTTGTTTCTATATTTTGAGCGTCGTTTGAGAACAAGGAAAATGCGTAAACCCATAAATTTCGTTGTTTCTTAAGCTATACAAATTAAATTTTTTGTTTACTTTTTATGTATGTATGTATGTATGTATAACTCTTTATTGTACATAAAACACAAGAAAAAGATGAATACAGGACAACACACATGCACAAATGCGAACTTATCCCTAAAAGGGATCTCTTCCAGTTATTTCTACAACCCGTCTCTTAAAATTGTTCCATATTTTAGCAGATTGTTTCTTCCATGCTGGTCAGGGAGCAAAGACAAACCTAGAATGTAGATACCAGTCGCTTCTCTACCCGCGCAGATGGTAAAAGCCCATTGAGGGAATGGGCGAAAATCATAGGAATCATGATATAGGCGATGAGGCTAGCAACCCGTCACTATTTTGAGTCCATTTTTCACCTATACGCCCACAATCTTGCTAAATGTAAAAATAATAAAAAAAAAAAAAAACTTTTATTTCAGTAACTTAAGTTGGTTAGTGTAACAATAGTTTGGTGCCTCTTTTTAAGTTTGTTAAAAAACCTGTATTAAGAGACACCGCTCTTCCTTAGATGGTATCTGCAGTACAAAGTAGACTACTATTTACTGTTAAAAGATTTGGTTAGACTTAAAGTAAACATTGGGAAAAATTAAGGTCTAATCAGTTGGTAAGTATATCAGATATCTACCTAATTCGTGGAACATGACGTTGTTACATATGACAGTTCAATGGTTTACATTTATTGTATATTTTAGGTGTTGAAATAACAGTCATAAAAACAACCTGTATTGTTAACTACTAGTAACGAATAATTTACGCCCAGCACAGCGCCATCATCCAGTAATAACAAACATAAGTTCTAAGGTATTTACTTACGGGTATATACAGCTATATATCTCAAATAACAACTTAGGTTTGTACAGTATATAATATAATCAAAAGGTCCTTTTTTTATTTTTTTTAAATTTAAGAATAGGTACGTGTAGGTAGGGTAACTTAGTAGAACGTAAACGAGATATTCGAAGATACATTCCAAGGAGGAGCACATACGAGCCGTAAGATTAGAAATTATTTTATGATTATGTGTAGATATGTGTAGACATATGTGTATTACAAACGTGTTAAAAATTATGTGTACCCAACATGAAAAACCCGTGACGCCAGACAGTTCCGAAAACTGTTACTCACATTTGGTTGCTAGATATCACGATCGCAGGATTGGAATAAAACTGTGGCCTGTAGATACCTGCTACCTTAGGTTCTGTCTACCCCGTAAGGGATAAAGACGTGATTTGTGTGTGTGTTGCGTTAGTTTGACCTAATAGCCCAGTATTATTATCTTAATTACTACACTAACTAACTATACTAACTTAACTATAGCCCAAGCCCTCTCATTGTGTGAGGAGGCCTGTGCCCAGCAGTGGGACGCATATAGGCTGAAGATGATTATCTTAATTTACGATAGTAGCTGAAACATTCCATTTTCAATTATTTTTTCCACCAACGTTATAATTTTTATACATACCTACAAAAAAAACTTTTTTTTTCAATATGTAGTTATAATATAAAGTGTCACATCTAGGTTCTTCGGAAACTACATTTTTGAGACGCCACTTCTATAGCAGCACATCATGGGTAAGTCACATTATTATCCAATTTATATTACCTCTTTATTATTATTATTATATTACTCTTAATTTCAGACGTATGCCTTCGGACTCCAAAAGCTTATTGGTTACTTACTTGACATGAAATGTATATTTCATATTTTTTTATTTTTTTATTCTTTTCTCTTCGACATTGGAGACATCTCCAATTAATTTGTTTGATGGTGGAGGCGTTTTACACCTTACACTTAATTTTTTTTATTTTTTATTTTGTTGTTTTGACTAGTAGAGACTTTATACATCTCTACTATAGATTAATATAATTTAAGGCTCGGGGACCTAATACATCCCCTTTATAAATATATTTAATTTAAGTAGAATTTATGTATTCTTACTGTATTTTATTTTGAAAAAATGACTTTCTGCCAAGTTTCTTGCGGCGCATTCTTCTTGGCAATGATGGTCTTTCCGAATGCGCTGGTAGTTTGAAAAAGATATGTAAAAGAGCCCTTGGCGGCCAATTTGCAAAATAAAATTTTCATTTTCATTTTCATTTTCATGTTTTCGCCAAAAATCAGAACACAGAAAAACCCACACAAAAGTAAACATAAAAAATCAAGAAGTAAAAATTCTCGATTCATTGAAATGAAATGAAATGAAATGATTATTTATTCACAATGAACATATGGTATGATATGATATGGTATGGTATGATAGTATCATACAAATTGTCATTCGTCTAGGAACCGTCGTTACTCACGTTTGAACACGTCCAAAAGCTAGTGAAATATGACAAAGTTCGTTGAATAATGGAGCCAGATCACGTTCCGTCGTGCAAACCACCTCGCTGAGTAAAGCCATACGAAATGATACAACCCTTTGCTTCTAAACTTTCATCCATCACTCATTTTGTGGTCTCGTGCCGAAGTTACGCGAAAACTAACAGGTTACCATTAATATTGTGAAATAACTTAAACCCATTAGACAACCGCAACTCACAACTCAAGAATAAGAATAAGGACTTTATTTCGCAGAAGTACGGTCAAGTGCAAAAATAAGCATCGATACGAACTTCTCAAAAATATGTCTTATTTACTTAATTACGCCGGTGTAAGAGTGTATGGTACTTATTTTTGAAACTTTGACTAGATACACCAAAACAAAAAAAATATTATTGCTAATTGGCAGCCAAGGGCTCTTTTACGTGTATTTTCTGAAACAGCGCATTCGTAAATACCATCATTGCCAATAGACTACAAGCCCATGAAAAAAAACATGTGAAATGAACCAGCGTGAATGAAGCTTAGAAGGCTATATCATAAAATAACTCTGAGCGCTATGCCGTCATTTCTGAGCGGTACAGATTTTGTCTCATACCTACATTGAAAAAAAAAAAAAAAATTGCATTAACTTCCGGCATCACCACTTTAAAGCGGCACTAGGTTTTTCGACATTTATTTTTAATCATCTATAAGCTATGAAAACGCCGTAAATTAATAATTAGTCGTAATTCCTCACTGGTACCTGAGAAATTCCATACCTGTACTGCTCAGAAATGACGGCATAGCGCTCAGTTATTTTATGATATAGTAACAGCCTTCTAAGCTTCATTCACGCTGGTTCATTTCACATGTTTTTTTTCCATGTGTTTTTAGTCTACAAGAAGAATGCGCCGCAAGAAACGTAAGTAGGTACCCCATATACAGTGATATTCATTCAGTGAACACCTCAGCGTAATGCTGAGCCAGCGACCGTTTCACTTTTGCGAAGACACACAACGCTGATGATCTATTTTTCATGTCTGTGTTTTTTTTTTCTATATAATTGTGTATATTCTCTTATATTTGTGTGTCTTGCAAAAACTGTGCAAAAGGTGTGTCTTCCATGCTGGTCTGGGAGCAAAGAAAAAACATAGAATGTACCAGTTGCTTCTCTACCCGCGCAGATGGCAAAATCCCATCGAGGGAATGGGCGATTATAATAGGAATCATGTTATAGGCGATGAGGCTAGCAACCCATCACTATTTTGATTCCATTTTCCACCTATACGCCTACGCGATCTTGCTAAATGTGGCCTGTAGGTACCTGTTACCTTAGGCTCTGTCTACCCCGTAAGGGATGAAGACGTGATTTGTGTGTGTGTGTGTGTTGCTAAAAGGAATTAATATCTATTTTCTTTCTTCTTTAAAGTATTTGGTATTAATTACAACTTTATACTTCTACGCGTTCCTGAGAAAAGACAGACGTTACTGGATATTTAAATCACTTGCCGAATTTGTGTCCGACTCGCACTTGCCCAGTTTTTTAACGCAACGCTATTAAGCCATATTGCTGTTACAAGTGGTCCACTGTGTACACAGTGACTCAATGTTTGCCGAAACAATGTTAGCTTGGGACCGCACGGGCTTCTGTAAATAATTCTGCTACCATGTTGTTTTAATCTGCAGAGTTCTAACCAGTTGAAACGTGATCCACTGTTGAAACCACAACGCATTGCTCCATTCAGGACAGAATTAAACAGAAGGAAAAACGGTTATTTTTATAATTAACAAAAAAAAATTCTGAGCGACATTAAAAATTAGAACTTAGAAAAATCCGAAAAGTAAAGTAAGTAAAGTAAGTACTCTGTTGGTGAATTTATATTGACATGATGTGCACTTCTTTTTAATATTTTATTGTGATTTGACATTGAATTGTACTCTTGATATTAATTTTTTATTTTACTGAACATTGTTATTTTAATTATTTTATGTATTTTAATTGGATGATCCTTGTTTGGTGACATCCATATAGCTATGACGATCCTGAGTGGAGAACCTATGTAAATGTAATGATTTGTTGCTTCTTTATTATTTTATACAATTCCAAAATTTTGTGACATAGGTACAATTAAATTTTCAATTTTTATTTTTTAATTTATATGTGTAATTTTTTGACGATTTCAATATAAGTTCTCGTAACTTGACATTGTACAATTTATGATGTAATTTCATATTGACTGAATAAATAATCTAATCTAATCTAAAGCTATGGCCGGGAATCGAACCCGGATCCTAGTCATACCAAGACGCGTGCTATACCTCTACACCTTACCTTGCTATTCCGCTACTCACGGATAACCACAAGGTTTAAAAAGAATGTCAAAGAGTGTTAATGCCCTTTATTATAATACCGCCGGTCCCGGGGAACAAAAAGATAACTGCAAAAACCAAATTTTTCAGGAAAAATAAAATAGATGTTTCGCTCAATTGTGACTTGTATATTGAACGTAAACGGTCGGTAGTTAGCTTTATGCAAAGTTAATTTTTCATTACGTTTCATTATGTTACTGTGGCACACGAGAAATGTCTCAAAAGAAAGATATTTAAGAAATAGTAACTTAGTCAAAATAGATCATTCACTATTACGCGTTAAGACGTATATCATTTTATTCGGTGTTTATCGGGGTCAAACGCTAATATTGTACCATTGGTGTACCATTTTATTCGACTACTTTTTAATGTGATTGCCGTGCAAGATAATAGTGCAATATCATTTTATTCCCGTAATTATTAAGATTATTTTTTTTACTAAGGGTTTTTAGGAGACTTTTATAACTAAACAATAATATGATATTCAACATTGCAATTATATTACGAACGATTCACATAGCAAAAACAGTCATTAATTTCTTAAAATCAAAGTTTTCCATTATAAAACGTGCAACAATACCACTAAAATTTAAGTATGTCTCAATCAAATAGCAATAAATGCCAGTTTCATAAAGTAACTAAAATCAAAAGTTTTTTTTCAGACTAATAACTTTAAGTTTGAAGCATAAAATCAAACCAAATAATCTACGCATTTGGTATTATTTTTCATCAGTCCAATATAATAATAATTATATTATAATTAGTTCTTTCATTGAGCACTAACCCGGGGGACTATTAAACATGAAATCAGGTAAATCAATTGCCATCATCTTTGTCTTGGTTTTCATTAATTGCAGAACTAGTATTAACGCCCAGGGAGTCATAAAAGCCATGGCAATGGGCTGGGATGTCTCCTGACTTGCAAAGACTGATAAGGTCATCATGTAAAGGCTTACTTATAGGCAAGGGCTCTGTACATAGCACTTGCAGTTCAAAATCGTAGGCAGGATTTGAGTTGACTAAAGGAGCTGCGGTTTATCTTGTTCCCCGCTTGCTTCATGTTTTTGGACAGGTTCGGTTCGGTTTTTATTTTGGCCACAGCAACCCTCGAAGTAAAATGATGCATTTTTGATACCTCTTTGTTTTTCATTAAGTAGGAATTGCCATATACTGCTACCGATTTCATTAGCTCCTCGTTTTGCAACCTGAGCATGCCATACATAGCAATAGCCTTTACTTCGAATGGAATCATAATGCCGGAATAAAGGATTGCCGATAAATGTTAGCGTAGGCAGACCCCGGAACTCAAAAGACACTGAAAGAAAAATACGACAAGCATCAGAGAAATAAGGAAGGTGTACGCCAAATTAAAAAAGAGGACAAGAAATCGGCAGATACTCAGGTTGCAAAACGAGGAGCTAATGAAATCGGTAGCTGTATATGGCAATTCCTACTTAATGAAAAACAAAGAGGTATCAAAAATGTATCATTTTACTTCGACGGTTGCTGTGGCCAAAATAAAAACCGATTCATAGTTACAACGTTAAAGAAATGCTTCAAAACAAAAGGAGTTTTATAACATAAAAGCACTAATAAATAATAAGAATTGGGTCCAATATGAGGTAGGGCAAAAAGTATTATGGACACAGATAATGGAAGTGAGAGTCGCTTGCTCACAGCCCTCAATTTTACAGTATAAATATGATTTTGAGTCTGGATTCTGGATATTCTTAAATGAACATAGAATCTGTCCAAAAACATGAAGCAAGCGGGGAACAAGACAAACCGCAGCTCCTTTAGTCAACTCAAATCCTGCCTACGATTTTGAACTGCAAGTGCTATGTACAGAGCCCTTGCCTATAAGTAAGCCTTTACATAACGACCTTATCAGTCTTTGCAAGTCAGGAGATATCCCAGCCCATTGCCATGGCTTTTATGACTCCCTGGGCGTTAATACTAGTTTTGCAATTAATGAAAACCAAGAGGAAGATGATGACAATTGATTTACCTGATTTCATGTTTAATAGTCCCCCAGGTTAGTGCTCAATGAAAGAACTAATTATAATATAATTATTATTATATTAGACTGATGAAAAATAATACCAAATGCGTAGATTATTTGGTTTGATTTTATGTTTCAAACTTGAAAATAAATCTTTTGTTTTTAGTTACTTTATGAAACTGGCATGTATTGCTATTTTGATTTTTGATTAAGCTATAATGATTAAGACATAGGTACTTAAATTTTAGTGGTATTGTTGCACGTTTTATAATGGAAAACTTTGATTTTAAGCAATTAATGACTGTTTTTATTATGACTGTGAATCGTTCGTAATATAATTGCAATGTTGAATATCATATATTATTGTTTAATTATAAAAGTCTCATAAAAACCCTTAGTAAAAAAAATAATCTTATCTAATAATTACGGGAATAAAATGATATTGCACTTCACTTATACTCCAATCACAGCAATAATTATATAATTTTTGAATTAATCAATCGAAATCGAACACTAAAACATATGACATGTCGATATTTAAGCCACTGTAATTTACATTCGACCCGTGCATGTGACAAAAGGATATGGCAATACTTTTTATAGTTCCTTTTCAAATGTGTAGTTTTGGTGAGCGCCATTGCACGAACAGTATCTAGCGGCTTGCGACGAGAATACAAAGATAACTGCGCATATCATTACTTAGCGATCTAATTTTGATGAGAACATAATAATATGGATGTTTGTCATGCGATGAGCTATAAATAAAAACATTGAAAACTATTGTATTATTTTTTAATTTTGTCATTTACCGTACAAAAAATGCGAAAAAAATTGAGCTGGTGCATTGGCACCTACGGATTCCAAATATGATATAAAAATAAAACTAAGATAATGGCGGTTATCATTTTGTTCTCCGGGGCCGGCGAATTACAGTCACATAAACTGCTAAAGTCTATCTACTACAGTCTCGGTGATCAGATTTTGTCTTATGTGCCTTTACTTGATTATTTTATGGACATTAGGCGAATAGGATGCCATTTTTAGGGTTCCGTACCTCAAAAGGAAAAAACGGAACCCTTATAGGATCACTTTGTTGTCCGTCTGTCCGTCCGTCTGTCAAGACCCTTTTTCTCAGGAACGCGTGGAGGTATCAAGCTGAAATTTATATCAAATACTTAGGTCTACTGCCCCTTGGAGCTGTGAAAAAAATCAAAATTCTAAGCCAACGCAATCAAAAGATACAGCCGTTTATGCCGCAAATTTCCGCAAATTTTCAACTCTCAAGGGAATCAAAACCTACAAGGTAGTTCCCGTGAACGCAGAATTTTGAAATTTGGTATGAAGGTAGGTCTTATAGCACAGATTAAAGAATAATTGCGAAAACCGTAAATGTGTATGTATGTCTGTATATAGCAGTGACCAATATAAAGTAACCCCACACTGCGTACATTTTGCTTTGGAGCAGGGCTCTGCTTACACTGGTTTTATATATTTATAGATAATGATACGGAACCCTCGGTGCGCGAGTCCGACTCGCACTTGACCGGTTTTTTGTTTATTCTGACGACAATATCTGAGTGACGGATGATGACGGATCGCAATGGCAGCCCAAATCTAAGCGAGTACGCTTACTGCCCCGTGCCGACCAATACGACTGTAACGGTGCGACTGTTTTTTGAGCCACATACATTCACCACCAGTGCGGAGCTGTCTGGGTAGCAATGCACCAGTGGCCCGATTTTTGAAAGCACATCACTCGAAAGTGGTATAAATCAGCTTATATCTCCAAAACTACAGCTCTAATCAAAGTTTTGACTGTTCACAAGATTAATGAGAGCCGTAAGTATATTGTAAGCTACTCGTATTTCAAATTCAGCACAATTTTTCACCACTTTCGAGTGGTATTTTCAGACATGTGCTTTCAAAAATCGAGCCCCAGATGTTACCAAAGTTGCGAAATGTAAAGGAATGTCAGAAATTTAAATTTAATAATTAAAGGGATTAGGAATCACAGAAAGCAATAATTATTTGTTTCAACTGATTATCTAATGAAAAATAAATAAAACAAACATGAATGCCTAGTCTTCTATGCTGGTCTGGGAGTAAAGAAAAAACAAAGTATTTACCAGTTGCTTCTCTTCCCGCGCCGTAAAAGCCCATCGAGGAAATGGGCGAAAGTCTTAGGAATCATGTTCACGCATCACGGAATTTTTATATGTGTTCTAGCTTTACATTTTTGTAAAATTATTACATACATACCGTCACGCCTCTTTCCCACAGGGGTAGGCAGAGACTACTTTGTTCCACTTGCTACGATGCTGACATACTTCTTTCGCTTCATCCACACTCATCAATCTCTTCATACATGCTCGTCGGTTTCGGGTACTCCTGACCTGACCTTTTTCCAAAACGCCTCCTATTTGGTCTCGGAACGTCCGTCTAGGATCCCCCTATAGATCTGTTTAGTTAGTCTACTTTCATCCATCCGCTCTACGTGACCAAACCAACTAAGCATACTTTTTTCTATCCTAGTCACTATAATTATTATATTATTAAAATGGCTGAAATGTGACTTAGACACGCGGTGGCGTGTCAAGCCAAAGTTGAAGCTAACAGAACTGACGAGCAGCGCCTTGTGTAATATTACACGAACCATTTGGAGCCAGTTTTGACACCCTCATAACTCAAGAACTATTTCACGTAAACATGTCAAATTTGGCTCATATATTAAAACTTGCGAGATAAATGTGTGCTCCAAATTTTATAAACACACATCAAACGGTTATTCAGATATTAGCGTCTAAAAAACGTCATTTTTCCATTGACTAACCTACTATGAAATCAGTTCTAGACGAGCTAGAAATTTCAAAAGCATCCAAGCCAAGTCAGACCTTAGGCTCTCATATATGTATTATCTTAAAGAAATATTTCAAATTGCTATAAAATATTTTATGCTATCTTCTACTGACTGACATAGTGATCTATCAACGCACAGCCCAAACCACTGGACGGATCGGGCTGAAATTTGGCATGCAGGTAGATGTTATGACGTAGGCGTCCGCTAAGAAAGGATTTTGATCAATTCTACCCCAAGGGGATAAAATAGGGGATGAAAGTTTGTATGAAACTTGTCCATTTTAAACCGATCGGGCTGAGACAGCTGATAGCGATAAACGAATTCTATGCAGACGAAGTTGCGGGCAACAGCTGGTTAAAAATAAATTTCAGGACTGACCATTGACTTGGCACCCCTTTAGATCACACTTTTGTCCTTGAAGTCAACAATACAATATGGAACTTGGCTCTCATTTCTCATTTGTTTTTGATGGGATATTTTTTACGCTTTAACCTAGGATCCGCCATGTTGAAAAAATGACAAAACCGACAAATATAAACGTAGACGTATTGGCACGCACAGGGCTTTAATCTACCTAAATAAGTAGATTCCGAGGGCAGTATTATGTCATTAGAACCTCTCTAATCTGTCTTAAGCCACCGGAAACGGTGTGACAGGGGGGGGGGGGTGTACCTGACAGGCCATTTGACATTTTCTTTGGGATAGCTTAGATAAATGGTATCTTGATGATGTCACTGTGAAATGATAATCCAGCAACCCATGACTATTCACTCACTCTTTGTCAGTCTCTCGGCACAGTATATATATAAGCTAAAGCAGTAAGGAAACTACGAACAAATCGGTTGAAACGAAACACGCACACAGGCGCGCGCTTTACACGGCCCCTAAGCGGACCTGAGCCTGAGCGGAGTGGACGAGGTCCGCTTAGGGGCCGTGTAAAGCGCGCGCCTGTGTGCGTGTTTCGTTTCAACCGATTTGTTCGTAGTTTCCTTACTGCTTTAGCTTATATATATATACTGTGCTCTCGGTTAATGCTCCTCTCATTTACTCAAAGGTTAACTGGTAGAGATCTCTTATAGGGATAAGTTCGCCTTTGTGCATATATTTAAGGTATTTTTTGTGATTTGTCTCTGTTTCTGTATATTTGTACAATAAAGCTACTTAAACTGTCTCCAACTTATTTCTCTGTCTTATTGGTTGTCTCGTAGAGATCGCTATTAAGCGATAAGACCACCTATTGTCTACTTTTTTCTTTGATTCTGTATTGTTTTGTACTGATTTGTGGTGTTCAATAAAGAGTATTTGTATTGTATTATATTGTAAAGCATTTACTTACTTACTATTCCCCTTAACACCTATACGCCCGCAATCATGCTAAACATGGCCATTAGGTCTTGTAGCTTGGGCTCTGTCTACCCCGTACGGTTTTTTTTTTTATATGAATAGGAAGGCAAACGAGCAAGTGGGTCACCTGATGGTAAGTAATCACCACTGCCCATGGACACCCGCAACCCCGGAGGGATTGCAGATGCGTTGCCAACCTAGAGGACTAAGATGAAATGCCTCTTGTGCCCGTAATTTCCCCGGCTGTCTTACTCTCCACACCGGAACACAGCAGTGCAAGCCCTGCTACTTAGCGGCAGGATTAGCGAGTAAGATGGTGGTAGCGATCCGGACGGACCTTGCACAAGGCCCTACCACCCGTGATACGGGATACAAACGTGATTTATGTATGTATGTGTGTTCTTCCATGCTGGTCTGGGAGTAAAGAAACATAGAATTTACCAGTTGCTTCTCTTCCCGCGCATGGTAAAAGCCCATCGAGGGAATGGGCGATTCCTAATCATGTTATAGGCGATGCTAGCAACCCACCTATACACCCTTAATCATGCCAAATGTGGCCTTAAGGTTTTCCTTAGGCTTTGTTTACCCCGTAAGGGATACAAATGTGATTTATGTGTGCATGTATTTTTTATGGTTTAACATGTTAATCTGAAAGCCGTGGTAGCCTAGTGGTTTGACCTGTGGCCTCTTAAGCAGAGTGTCGTGGGTTCAAATCCCGGGCGCGCGCACCTCTGAGTTTTTCGGAATTTATGTGCGAAAATTACATTTGAAATTTGCCATGAGCTTTTCGGTGAAGGAAAACATCGTGAGGAAACCTTGCACACAACTGCGATGAAATTCAATGGTGTGTGTTAAGTTCCCAATCCGCTCTGGGCGCGCGTAGGAACTATAGCCCAAACCCTCCAATACACGGAGGAGGCCTATGCCATGAGGCACGCCGAATTACGCGGCAATTTAATAATAAAAAGAAACAACGACCACAACAAAAATGAAATTGTAGCGAATTCGGAATAAAAAGGCTATATAAATAAAATAAAAAAATGTTAATCCACTATTAGTTTTAGCGTTTTGTTCAGTCATTGGTCTGTGATCCATCTTGTCAGCTGTCAGTCTGTGTGGGAGTGTCTGCGCATGGGTTACATCACTCCCACTCTGATTACTTCAATTCTATGTGTATATACACTAGCTGTTGCCTGCGTCTTCGTCCGTGACTTTTTCCGACACCTCCACTTTTTTTTTTTTTTTATATGAATAGGAAGGCAAACGAGCAAGTGGGTCACCTGATGGTAAGTGATCACCACTGCCCATAGACACCCGCAACCCCGGAGGGATTGCAGATGCGTTGCCAACCTAGAGGACTAAGATGCAATGCCTCGTGTGCCCGTAATTTCCCCGGCTGTCTTACTCTCCACACCGGAACACAGCAGTGCAAGCACTGCTACTTAGCGGCAGGATTAGCGAGTAAGATGGTGGTAGCGATCCGGACGGACCTTGCACAAGGCCCTACGACCCGCAAACAACAATTATTATAAACTTTCAACAATTATTGTTATCATCAACATCGTCTCCAGCACACCATTGAATGGCTTCGCAGATGTGCACAGGTTTCCTCACGATGTATTCCTTCACCGAAAAGCTGATGGCTTTCAAATATAATTTCCCACATAAATTCCTAAAACTTACAGGTACTCTGGTATTGATTTTACAAAGATCTCGCACACACAAATCACGTCTATATCCCTTACGGGGTAGACAGAGCCTGAGCTAACAAGACCTAAAGGCCACGTTTAGCATGACTGTAGGCGTATAGGTGGAAAGGGGAATCAAAATAGTGATGGGTTGCTAGCATCGCCTATAACATGATTCCTAAGACTCGCCCATTCCCTCGATGGGCTTTTACCATCAGCGCGGGACAAGAAGCAACTGGTACATTCTATGTTTTTCCATTGCTCCCAGACCAGCATGGAAGTAAGTACAAAGATCTCGTATAGCAATCAATCATAAGATTTTTAAACGATACTGAAAATTAGAACACAGAAAAAACCGAAAAGTAAAGCTATGGCCGGCAATCGAACCCGGATCCTCGTTAATCCGTGACGCGTGCATTTCCCTACACCACCCATAGCAGAAAATCATAGAAATCATGTTATAGGCGATGCGGCTAGCAACCCATCACTATTTTGATTCCACTTTCCACTTCTACAACCTCAGTGTCTTGCTAAACGTGGCCTGTAGGTCTTGTTACCTTAGGCTCTGTCTACCCCGTAAGGGATAAAGACGTGATTTGTGTATGTATGTATGTACCCATAGCAGGTGGGTAAGCCTTCGAATTTTTCTATCTGTTACTAGCTGTCACGTGACTTTGTTACTATGCGAATTTTTGTCGCCAAGCGTCATCTGTTTGAATGATGTGTCTGTGCGACACAATTACAAACTGCCGTGGAACATCTACTGCTCAGTAAAGAATCAAAGAAGACGATCGATATGAATCGATCACCGGCGTATTCTATAGATTGCTTTGGTTTGGTTTATTTTCCCTATTAAGCTGCCACATTCTGTGAAAATTATATAACACTAGCGACCCGCCCCGGCTTCGCACGGTATATTATGCATGTATTATACATATAAACCTTCCTCTTGAATCACTCTATCTATTAAAAAAACCGCATGAAAATCCGTTGTGTAGTTTTGAAGATATAAGCATACATCGGGACATGAGGACAGAAAAAGCGACTTTATTTTATACTATGTAGTGATATTAGAACCAATAGGTATCTTAACCCGATATCAGTGGCGTGCACAGATTTTAGTGACAGGTCAGACAAAAAAACAACTGCCTAACTTACCAAAAATGCTGCTTGTTGATTTACAGTCTATGTCTTTTTGTTTTTATGAAGTGCACGTGACCTGTTATACATTTCAAACTTACGTATTTTACATACATACATACACATACACAAATCACGTCTTTATCCCTTACGGGGTAGACAGAGCCTAAGGTAATAAGACCTACAGGCCACATTTAGCAAAATTGTGGGCGTATAGGTGGAAAATGGAATCAAAATAGTGATGGGTTGCTAGCCTCATCGCCTATAACAGGATTCCTATGATTTTCGCCCATTCCCTCGGTGGGCTTTTACCATCTGCGCGGGTAGAGAAGCAACTGGTACATTCTATGTTTTTTCTTTACTCCCAGACCAGCATGGAAGAACGTATTATAGTGCATCATAAATGCGGCAATCGAATAAGTGTAATTGCCTCTTTATTGAAACCCTTTGGTTCAGTTGGACGCACCCTAAGGCGAGACCTTTTCTTTTGATTTCTCGTTTCGTTAATATTCTGTATCTTTTCCTTAATAGCATCGTTGATAAGGGTCGGCTTATCAGGGGTAGGGTTCTTTGTCTAGATATCTCTATTCCGTTTCTTTGCAAAGGAAAGAAATGTCATTGTAAAATTTGCACCAATTTTATTGACCTACATTCTACTAATATCACTATCACTACATAGTATAAAACAAAGTCGCTTTCTCTGTCCCTATGTCCCTATGAAATGAAATGTCATTGTAAAATTTGCACCAATTTTATTGACCTACATTCTACTAATATCACTATCACTACTCACTACATAATATAAAACAAAGTCGCTTTCTCTGTCCCTATGTCCCTATGAAATGAAATGTCATTGTAAAATTTGCACCAATTTTATTGACCTACATTCTACTAATATCACTATCACTACTCACTACATAATATAAAACAAAGTCGCTTTCTCTGTCCCTATGTCCCTATGAAATGAAATGAAAATGAAATGAAATTGAAGTGAAATGTTTTTATTCCAGACGCAAGTCCATCCATAATCCATAATAGAATTAAAAATAAAATATGTCCCTATGTCCCTATGTATGCTTATATCTTCAAAACTACACAACGGATTTTGATGCAGTTTTTTTTAATAGATAGAGTGATTCAAGAGGAAGGTTTTATGTATAATTCTACGCAGACGAAGTCGCGGGCAGAAGCTAATAATATTATAAACGCGAAAGTTTGTAAGTATGGATGGATGGATGTTTGTTACTCTTTCACGCCAGAACGGCTGGACAGCTCTGGATGAAATTTGGAATATAGATAGATTGTAGTCTGGAATAACACATAGGCTACTTTTTATCCGAACAGCGATAAACGAATTCTATGCAGACGAAGTTGCGGGCAACAGCTAGTGTTACATACACAAGTCACATCTATACCCCATACGGAGTAGACAAAGTCTAAGGTAACTTAAAGATCACGTTTGTGATTGTGGGCGTATAGGTGGAAAGGGGAATCAAAATAGTAATGGGTTGCTAGCCGCATCGCCTATAACATGATTCCTATGATTTTCGCCTATTCCCTCGATGGGATTTTACCGGCGCGGGAAGAGAAGCAACTGGTACATTCTATGTTTATATTTTTCCCAGACCAGCATGGAAGTATTATATTTCCCCTCTATAAGTCAATTCCTCTATGTCGTAACGACTTTGTTCCGTTCATATTTTAGGGCATAATACATTATTCAGAAGCACAAATGATTCGTCCTAATGGACGACAGTTTTGAGCTAAGAGCGACCTTAGCACAAGGAGTGACAGTTGAAGTCAGCGCAGCAAGCATGGGGCAGTTAAGACGTTATATCGTCACTGTTGTTGGACAATATTGATTTGTTAATGTTGACATATAGACAGGGATTGTAGTTGGGCAAAAACAGTTTTTATTTATAAAACTTATGTATACATCTATACATATATATTTGTATAATTAGCTGCTGCCCGCAACTTCGCTTGCATAGAATTCGTTTATCGCTATCCCGAAGGAATCACAATTTTCCGGGATAAAAAGTAGCCTATGTTATTCAAGAATATCATCTATCTATGCGCAAAATTTGATCCAGATCTGTCCAGCCATTCTTGCGTGAAAGAGTAACAAACATCCAACCATCCATACTTACAAACTTTCGCGTTTATAATATTAGTATTATACTGGCTGTTGCCCGCAACTTCGTCTGCATAGAATTCGTTTATCTCTATCCCGCGGGAATTGCGCAATTTTCCGGGATAAAAGGTAGCCTATGTGTTATTCCAGACTATAATCCAGGGGTGGCCAACAGGTCGATCGCGACTGTTAGTCCAGTCGATCGTGGCAAGGCAAAAAATATAAATACGTGGACCAGACTGCCCGACGTTATTACCAACTGCATATTTAAGGTTTCATGAAGTATGTAATTGGTAGATCGCACAGGGTTTCGTTAGTAAACAGGAGATCTTGGGTCTAATCAAGTTGGCCACCCCTGCTATAATCTATCTATGTTCCAAATTTCATTCAGATCTGTCCAGCCGTTCTGGCGTGAAAGAGTAACAAACATCCAAACATGCTCACAAACTTTCACATTTATAATATTAGTAGGATGGTAGTACATGTATAAAAAAAAATCTAACCGACACTGAAAATTAGAACACAGAAAAATCCAAAAAGTAAAGCTATGGCCGGGAATCGAACCCGGATCCTCGTCACTCCGTGACGCGTGCTATACCCCTACACCACCCATAGCAGGTAAGCAGGTAAGCAGGTGGTACATGTATGTAGGACGGACGACTATCATATGCAAGTACAATCAGAAAAATGGTCTTGTATTTGAAATGAGAATGTTAGTACTTGGCCTTACTAGAAAAAGTGAAAATTACGGGTGAAGTATGTTTTGATTATTTTTGGCATGATCCCTTGATGATAGATCAATAAAATTAATAGGGTAGAAAGTCAATAAAATAAAATAGTTTTTAAACATGGTTTGAAAAAAAAAAGTTATGCTAGTTTTTTTGTAATCGGCCTTCAAAGTCTGAACTACAGTCAAAATTTAGTCACTTTTTGTGATTCGATATTTATTTTGCCCCAAGGGTCAACGATGTTGTTTTGTTTTTAAATGAAATACATGCACGTACTATTCAGCTACTCGTTAAAAAATCAAACAGCCAATTATCTCAATTATTGCAGTCAGAGTGAGCAAAACTGTCTCCGTGGTCGTTGGTTAATAGAAAATGTGAAAAAAGGCCATAACTCCTGAACTACAAAAAATCGCGGAACGTTGCTCTATCGTCAGGACTTTCGCTTGACTCTACTTTCTGGGACACCCTGTATATATATTAAATGACTACAATCTTTTTGAAATTAATTCTTAAATTAAAAGATCTGTTTTATCGATATCGACACATTCTGCTATTTTCTACTATAATCACATCTCTTGTACATTTTTGACATAGACAATTTGTCTGTCAGAAAACCGTCATTAGAATCATGCTATCTCTAGTTGAGACAGCAATCTCAGGGGTAAGCTAAAATGTCACAAAACCAGAAAATACTGATCCACCTCATGTAATAATGTAACGTATAATACGCCGTGCGACGCGGGCGGTCGCTACGTGAGAAGAGTTCGGATGCTGTGGCGGAACTACACTGAGCGGTTGAGACGCGGCGTTAAAAACTCCCTATCAACTTTTCCGCTTAGTCCAAGCAGAGGTATCTGAGTTTTTCGAAATTGATGATTAGTTTTTCGTTGGAAGATAACATTGTGAGGAAAGCTGTACACACTTGCGTGTCTTGTATAGCGGTTCCATGGCTAGTGTGAGATTAACCCACTCTTGTCTTCTCTTGTCTATAGTCATTGTTTCAGTGGTACAGATTTTCTTATGTATAGATAAAGAAAGAAAGAAAGAAGACATTTATTCCTTTTTGCAAGAGACAAAAATAAGATAATATACACAATTTTATAGAAAATAAACAAGAAAAAAAACAGACATGAAAAATAAATCATCAGCGTTGTGTGTCTTCGCAAAAGTGAAACGGTCGCTGGCTCAGCATTACGCTGAGGTAGACACCTGCAGCACTGATTTTCAGCCAGAACCGTCTGTGACTCACGAAACGATACACAGATAAAATATACTACAATACATAAACTTTTACGTAAACAAAGCAATAAATAGATAGAACCCGACTCATGTGTAACTAAAGAAATACATAAATTAATTAAAAAGTTTACAATAAACAAAAACTAAAAAAGGAGGGTAAACTAAATTGTTCAAAAACAACAGGTTGGCATATCAAAGTGAGATCAGTTTGTGATTTAAGTATGTTTTAAGTGGCAATAGAAGAGAGGGGCTAGCGTGTAGAATCATATGTTTCGCACAGGCTTCACTATCTTACGTGCGTAGTGGAGTAGCAAGAACAATCTGTGAGTTTCTAGAATGTCAATCAGGATTGCCGCGCTGTTTCACGTGTGTGATAGGTTTGATACATGAATCGGTCGAGTGAGAGAGACCGCAATACAAACGAAAACGGCATTCTAAAAGCTCACGGATATAGATACATACATATATACATACATACATACATGCACAAATCACGTCTATATCCCTTACAGGGTAGACAGAGCCTGGGGTAACAAGACCTAAAGTCCATGTTTAGCGTGATTGTAGGCGCGTAGGTGGAAAGGGGAATCAAAATAGTGATGGGTGGCTAGCCGCATCGCCTTTCACATGGTTCCTAAGAATTTCGCCCATTAATTTGGCTTTTACCATCTGCGCGGGACGAGAAGCAACTATGGTACATTCTATGTTTTTCCTCTGCTCCCAGACCAGCATGGAAGTTACATATATACACATACACAAATCACGTCTTTATCCCTTACGGGGTACACAGAGCCTAAGGTGACAAGACACAGGCCACGTTTAGCAAGATTGCGAAGATAGATGGAAAACGGATGTTTGGACGGATATGGATGTGTTTTGTTAATCAAGTAGTAGGCGTTCAAGCCGCGCGTTCCGCCCGCCGAGTGTATATTGACACACATTAGGTATGCAGTCGCTGCAGCGCAGACGTGGCCTTATTAGAGAGCAGGGGACACTGATTACGTTACTGTAAATATGTACGTTTGTTTATTCTGAGTAACATACAGAACAACCCCCTTATTCATATATATGAATACTAGCTTCTGCCCGCGACTTCGTCTGCGTAGAATCATACATAAAAACCTCCCTCTTGAATCAATCTATCTATTAAAAAAAACGCATTAAAATCCGTTGTGTAGTTTTGAAAATATAAGCATACAAAGGGACATAGGGACATGGGGACAGAGAATGCGATTTTGTTTTATACTATGTAGTGATATCCATATGCTCTGTAGGCTTCTGCTAACTTAGCAATCGTTTGTCCTTATCTGTCACTTTGACATTTAAATAAATAAATAAATAAATGTCTTGGGACAATTTACACCAATTGACCCAGCCCCAAACTAAGCAAAGCTTGTACTATGGGTACCAGGCAACGGATAAACATAGGTAACCTATAATTTACCTTTCAAAATTCGACATTCAAAAATCATTTTTGCAGATTGGCTGCCAAGGGCTCTTTTACATGTCTTTTTTGAAACTACCAGCGCATTCGGAAATACCATTGCCAAGAAGAACGTGGCGCAAGAAACTTGGCAGAAAGTCATTTTTTCAAAATAAAATACATTAAGCTACTGCAATACTTAAATTAAATACATTTGTAAAGGGATGTATAAGGTCCCCGAGCCTTAAACTATAGTAGAGATGTATAAAGTCTACTAGTCAAAGTAAAACAAATCATGCAAAGAAAGAAAGAGAAAAAAAAACAATCCCTACTAATATTATAAATGTGAAAGTAACTCTGTCTGTCTGTCTGTTACCTTTTCACGCTTGAACCGTTCGACACATTTGGTTGAAATTTGGTATATGGATAGTTTGAGTCCCGAGGAAGGACATAGGATAGTTTTTGTCCCGTAAAATTGCATAGTTCCCGCGGGATAGCGATAAGCGAATTCTGCGCAGACGAAGTCGCGGGCAACAGCTAGTATAAAATAAGTGAATTTATTAATATATAAACTATTAAAAACTGAATAACAATAAAGAACACTAAAACTAGGAAAGTTGATTTAAAGTAAATTATGTTAAAAGTGATTCAAAATTAACTTAAAAAATGGCCCCCTGTTTCGTGCCTGGTTCAAAAGTTCCCATTATGCTGGCCGCGTTGCCTCTTTGCACTGTATATAAATAAAATAAAAAATACAAAACTAATTAAAAGCTCACCTTCGCTTCGTTTCATAAAACCGCACTAGTGTTTTAATGCCTCTCATTATGCAACAGCCACATAAATCAAACTAAAACTCATGCAAAGAGAAATCTTACGAAAAACTAAAAATTTCGTCCATAATTTACTCTGAAATTAACGTATTCAAGCATATCTCAACTAAATATGCTTCATTAGTACTTGGGAAACTGCATTATACTAAAAGTTGTACAAACTTCGTAGATACCTCTACGGCGCGTAGCCTCGTAGCGGTGCTACGAAACTCGTAGAGGTTTCTCATAGAGTGCAGCTGTTTTTAGACAAAGTTCAAGTTATTTTTTAGGGTTTCGTGTACAAAGGGTCCTTGACTTGTCTGTCTGTTCATCACCGGGCACAAAATTGCTTTTAATTAGCGAAAATCCTAGGAATCTTGTTATAGGCGATGCGGCTAGCAACCCATCTCTATTTTGATTTCCACTTATACGCCTTCAATTATGGTAAACTTGGTTTTTAGGTCTCGTTACTTTGAGCTCTGTCGACCCCGTAAAGGATAAAGACGTGATTTATGTTTATTTTGTTTTTGTTATTTTTGAATGAGTTTTAGATTATACAATATTAAGTAGTTAAAG
This sequence comes from Pandemis corylana, assembly GCA_949127965.1. Classification (NCBI taxonomy): domain Eukaryota; kingdom Metazoa; phylum Arthropoda; class Insecta; order Lepidoptera; family Tortricidae; genus Pandemis; species Pandemis corylana. Next base: position 5,001,008 of record OX421878.1, on the reverse strand, counting down.
TAAGCCATCATTTTGTTATAGGCGATGAGGCTAGCAACCCATCTCTATTTTGTTCCCTTTTTCCATCTATACGCCCACAATCTTGCTAAACGTGGCCTGTAGGTCTTGTCACCTTAGGCTCTGTCTACCCCGTAAGGGATAAAGACGTGATGCATGTATCTGTATCTGTATCGTTTTGTTATTGTATGTATGTATAACTTCTACCTATAATTGGTAAAGAACCCTCAGTACGCGAACCCAATTCGCACTTGGCCAATTTTTACCTTTACACAAAACCTTGAAAGCACTTAAATAACAAACTATTTATTTTAAAATGCACCGTGTTCTTTAGAAAATACAGCCCAATTCATTCAGCATTTGTGTCGTTCAGAGCGATTCTTTGATCAAATATGCAGAAGCTGAATTGAGTTCTATTTATGGAACGGGAGAGTTTACATTCAGTTCGAAGCTTTTAGGGTAAACGTTTCAATGGAATTTGTTTTTTGACGCGCACATTTTAGAGTGGATTTTTGTTTGTGCCGCACTTTTTTACTTTTAAAATCTGAATTGAGCTTTTGATGTCCAGAGTGTTTTCAGTTCTAGGTTTTTGGTCCATTTAATGTGCTGTGTCTTCCATGCTGGTCTGGGAGAAAGAAAAAACATAGAATGTACCAGTTGCTTCTCTTCCCGCGCAGTAAAAGCCCATCGAGGGAATGGGCGAAAGTTTTAGGAATCATGTTATAGGCGATGCGGCTAACCCATCACTATTTTGATTTCCCTTCACAGCTATACGCCCTTAATCATGCTAAATGGCCTTAAGGTTTTGTTACCTTGGGCTCTGCCTACCCCGTAAGGGAGAAAGACGTGATATATGCTTATTTTGTTTTTTTAACTAATTTTAGATTATACAATATTTAGTAGTTAAGTATGTCATTGTTCTGTTACTCAGTTTCCCACTCAATTTTCAACCTTCCACTCATAACCCTAAGGTTCCATTAACAAATCTTAATCTCAAAATCGCATTGTCAAAACGTCACAAGCGACCCCTAAACCCCCAATCTAATTCCAATCTTCCGTCTCTAACCTCAAGCTTCATTTCAGAGGAAGAATGCGAAGAAGCCCCTTTGCCGGCGCGCCACAGGCCCGAAGGCCTAAGGGAACTCGCGCGCGGATCAAGATTCACCGCAAGAGAAATACAGCTTATGTACCGCGGTTTCAAACAGGTGAATATAATACATACATACATACATACATACCGTCACGCCTCTTTCCCACAGGGGTAGGCAGAGACTACTTTGTTCCACAAACCGACGAGCATGTACGAAGAGATTGATGAATGTGGATGAAGCGAAAGAAGTATGTCAGGATCGAAGCAAGTGGAACAAAGTAGTCTCTGCCTACCCCTGTGGGAAAGAGGCGTGACTGTATGTATGTATGTATGTATGAAACCTATTCTTCCATGCTGGTCTGGGAGTAAAGAAAAACATAGAATGTACAAAATCTTAGGAATCATGTTATAGGCATGTCTTCTGGTCCTAAGCTACCTACCCGTCAATTTTCAGCCAAATCGGTTTAGCCGTTCTTGAGTTGTAAATAGTGTAACTAACACGACTTTCTTTTATAATTATAGATGTATATAAATATGTATTTTCCTTTACAGGAATGCCCGTCAGGGGTGGTGGACGAAGAAGCCTTCAAACATATATTTTCTCAATTCTTTCCTCTGGGAGGTGAGTTTTGTTACATATATTATTCCAAGTCTATATTTTTCCATCCTTAGATCTATATTAATAAACTCCTTAGCAAAAATGTTTGTTTCTAAATAAATGAAAAAAAAAAACAAAAAAAAAAAAACGGGCAGTATTGTTTCTGAAAATGAAAATGACAATGAAAATGTATTTTTGCAAATTGGCCGCCAAGAGCTCTTTTACATGACTTTTTGAAACTACCAGCGCCTTCGGAAAGAAGAAGAATGCGCTGCAAGAACACAGAAAAATCCGAAAAGTACAATTTCAATTTTGTTTCCAGATGCTTCGCAATATGCACAGCTAGTGTTTAACACTGTTAAGGATAAACAGAGCGGCAAGATCAACTTCGAGGTGAGTGACAAACATACATACATAAATATTAGGGAACTGTAGCGACCCTAGCGCCACCTAGTTGGTTTCTACATAACTACTACGTCACACGAGTAGCTAGCGCCAGTTCTAATGACAGCTGTCACATCGTCCTACATGCCGCTTACGAAGTTTCTCAATGCGGCTGCATAAATAATAATAATAATAATAATAGTTTATTCGGGTAACAAAAAGTACAGTGTGTTAACAAATGGTCGGTACCTCTTTTTAAGTATAAGAATACCTATTCTAAGAGATACCATTTTTCCGCGAAGGGTAATTACATTTTTGTACCTGTCAACAGTAAAACCCAAGACTATAATTTATTACGAGTTAAACTACCTATATGAAAAAGTGACATAATATCAAAATTAAAACTAATGTGTATGCGTGCGCGCGGACACACGCGCACGTATGTGTGTGTGTGTGTGTGTGTGTGTGTGTGTGTGTGTGTGTGTGTGTGTGTGTGTGTGTGTGTGTGTGTGTGTGTGTGCGTGCGCGCGTCTGTGTGTGTACATGTGTGTGCGTGAGTGAGTGAGTGTGTGTGGGTGGGTGTAGGGATGCGCGGGTGTTGAGCACCCAGCTCAGCCCACGCGCGGGACGAGGCGCGCGGGAGGACGACACGGTCGCAACAAAACTGGCTGCCCGGGCGCGGCGCGGGACTCGCCTATCGAACACCACCGGCGTCGGACAGCCTCCGAATTTAATATAAAGATTTGTAATAGACGGCTTATTAAACCAGCCTATAAATATACAGTCCACGAATTTTATTTAACGTCCCGTAGGACCCTAACAGCGGGTATATTTGTGCAGAAATTGAATACATACATACCCCACAACATTGATATTGAAATAGGTAAAATTCTAAATGTTTTGGAGCAGGTCTTCTATCTCACAGTAGTTTTTACTTTTTAACCAATTACCAACTTTACTTCTACACTCCCTATAAGTCAATGAGTAAATATCCATCTCTTTATTTAAAAGATTGTACAGTCTTGCTGATCGAGCAGTCAGTTGTCTCCTCGCAAATGCCGACCTTGCACGAACCGGCGGAATCACATTCTGCTTTCTACGACTAGTCGAAACAATGGTAGTGGCACAGAGCGGCAGCAACATGTGCTGTTTAAGGATAAGTACAACTCTCAACTCTCTTCCTTCGGACTTCGGTCCCCCGGCATAAGATCTGCCTGTTTTTCTTTTCTTCCAAGACGAATACGACCTTCCGTAGATAATATTAATAAATAAAATTAGGAAGTTAATTTGACACAATAAATCATCGTCTGCATCCTACATACTTCCCACTGCCGGGCACAGGCTCTCTTAACGAGACCGCTTGGGCTATAGTTCCCACGCGGGCCCAGTGAGGATTGGTAACTTCACACACACACACACACACACACACACACACAAATCACGTCTATATCCCTTACGGGGTAGACAGAGCCTGAGGTAACAAGACCTAAAGGCCACGTTTAGCATGATTGTAGGCGTATAGGTGGAAAGGGGAATCAAAATAGTGATGGGTTGCTAGCCGCATCGCCTATAACATGATTCCTAAGACTCGCCCATTCCCTCGATGGGCTTTTACCATCTGCGCGGGACGAGAAGCAACTGGTACATTCCATGTTTTTCCTTTGCTCCCAGACCAGCAACTTCGCACACACCATTGAATTACCTCTCAGGTGTATGCAGGTTTCTTCTGCACGATGTTTTCCTTAACCGAAAAGTGCATGATAAATTTCAAATAAGATTTCGCACTTGAATTCCGAAAACTCAGAGGCGCGAGCCTGGGGTTCGGACAGGACAAACGACTAGGCTACCACGGCTTTTTGCAACAAATGTAGAGACCAAGGCGAGTCGAGACAGAGGTGAGTTGATACAAAGCCTTTTTCTCTGCACCTATGACAGTTAGCGAGGTTACAACTTCACACAAACTGTGAAGTGTAGAAAGAGCAACGAATTAGCGAAGTTACCTGCCCGATAAACTGTCACAGTTCAGAGAAATCGGCTTTGTATCAACTCACCTCTGTCTCAACTCGCCTCGGTCTCCCCTACAATAAGTAAACAAATGAAACGGCATTGTGAAATTTACAAGTGATTAATTGTGTGGCGGAAAATTCCGATTTTTAATTATTATAGGCTGCGGAACGAATCGAAAGGCAAACAGAGCTAATGAGTTTCGGTGGCAAATATTTGCAGATCGCTCAATTCAGCCAATCCAACACGAGTACGGGTCGTCTGTTTATGAGATATTAATAATTAAAACCGAAACCTAGTGAAGATAAAAAAAAGTATGCTTAGTTGGTTTGGTCACGTAGAGCGGATGGATGAAAGTAGACTAACTAAACAGATCTATAGGGGGAGTGTGAATGGTTGCGTTGGGAGGGGAAGGCCTAGACGGACGTTCCGAGACCAAATAGGAGACTTTTTGGAAAAACCAGGTCAGGAGTACCCGAAACCGACGAGCATGTATGAAGAGATTGATGAGTGTGGATGAAGCGAAAGAAGTATGTCAGGATCGTAGCAAGTGGAACAAAGTAGTCTCTGCCTACCCCTGTGGGAAAGAGGCGTGACGGTATGTATGTAAGTATATGAAACCTATTCTTCCATGCTGGTCTGGGAGTAAAGAAAAAACATAGAATTACCAATTGCCTCTCGTCCCGCGCAGATGCTAAAAGCCCATCGACGTGTACCTCGTGAAGGCCGAGAAGGACAAAGTCAACAAGTACCTTGACTTGGCTCACGAGGTTACCGCCATGTGGCCTGTTGATTCCACGATCACTGTCCCGATAGTCGTTCCGGCGAACGGTCTAACAGCGAAGAACCTTGACCATCACCTTAAAAGGGCCTCGCTAGGTGGTTGGGTCAACGCGGGAAGATAAGTAGCTGGTACATTGTATGTTTTTTCTTTGCTCCCAGAAACGTGGAAGAAAGTTCATAACTATGATAACAGAAAATAAAGGGTAAACGTAAACAATCAAGTAAAAAATCAAGAAGTAAAAATTCTTGATTCATTTGATAGTACCTATCATGCCAAAAACAGCGCCTTCTCTCGTCCCTGGTGAGCAGTAAATGTTCCACGGGAGTTTGTAATTGTGTCGTACAGACACATCATTCAAACAGATGATGCTTGGCGTCGAAAATTCGCGTAGTAACAAGGTCACGAGACAGTTAGTAACTGTTAGAAAAATTCGAAGGTTTACCCACCACCTGCTATGGGTCCGGGTTCGATTGCCGGCCATAGCTTTACTTTTCGGATTTTTCTGAAATTTACAAAGGGTTGTCAAACGAAATTTTTGTCGAACGATGCATTCGATGAAACGTTCGTCGGTGAAACTAGTGAAGTAAATATTTCCGATTGCCGACGCTAGCACCTTGTTCACCTAGCTTTTCAACTCGGCGCCCTGCCAAGTCAATTGGCAAAGGTTCGATTTCAGCCTTAGGCAGTTATTCACCGACGTACAAAGGACTTTGCAGACTAGCTCTTATCTCTGCCTTTGTCTGCATTTCTTTAAGTAATGGACGCTATTTTTCACCGTTTAACCCCGTATGGCCCAACCTCCTATTTTAGGACTGCGAAATCTAGTCCTTCCAGCCCATAGAGGCAATAACGAATTAGAGAGGTAATAATGTCTGTAAATGTGGCAACACATATGACTTTTTCGTTATAAATCATACTAACACTTGTTTGTCGTGATTGTTCTTCTTTTATAATTACACTAGCTTCTGCCCGCGACTTCGTCTGCGTAGAATAATTCATAGAAACCTTCCTCTTGAATCACTCTATCTATTAAAAGAAACCGCATCAAAATCCGTTGCGTAGTTTTGAAGATATAAGCATACAAAGTTACGGGGTAGACAGAGCCTAAGCTAACAGGTACCTACAGGCCACATTTAGCAAGATTGTGGGCGTAAAGGTGGAAAATGGAATCAAAATAGTGATGGGTTGCTAGCCTCATCGCCTATAACATGATTCCTATTATTTTCGCCCATTCCCTCGATGGGCTTTTACCATCTGCGCGTGTAGAGAAGCAACTGGTACATTCTATGTATTTTCTTTGCTCCCAGACCAGCATGGAAGATTGTCTTCTATGCTACTCGTATTTCAAATTCAGCACAATTTTTCACCACTTTCGAGTGGTTTCACACATGTGCTTTCAAAAATCGGGCTCCTCTGCACGATTTTTCACTACCTTAAAGTGGTATTTTCACGTATGTGGTTTCAAAAATCGGGCCCTTGGAGTGGAGTTTACTTGTGATATTAGCTGTCTTTACGCTATCTTCATGCTAGGATCCACCTTCCAGGAGTTCCTGGAGATCCTGTCCCGCGTGGCGCGAGGGTCGGAGCAGGAGAAGCTGGCCTGGGTGTTCAGGCTGTACGACGCTGATGGAGACGGCAGGGTGACGCGCCAGGAGATGATCAAGGTCGTACAGGTGGGTCTGACACTTGTGTGTATGTAAAAATAAATAAATATTAGGGAACACGGGAGTTTGTGATTGTGTCGTACAGACACATCATTCAAACAGACGACGCTTGGCGACAAAAAATCGCATAGTAACAAGGTCACGTGACAGCTAGTAACAGATAGAAAAATTCGAAGGCTTACCCATCTGCTATGGGTGGTGTAGGGGTATAGCACGCGTCACGGAATGACGAGGATCCGGGTTCGATTCCCGGCCATAGCTTTACTTTTCGGATTATTCTATGTGTTCTAATTTTCATGGTCGTCGAGAAAATTAGGAAACAAATCACACAAACTGTCGACACAAAATATATATATATTTTTTAACAAAAAGTATCCTGTTACTTCTAATACCTCCAAGAACATGTGTACAAAATTTCATGATATTCGGTTGAGCAGATTTCGCGTGAAACCCTAACAAACTAACTTACATTCGCATTTATAATATTAGTAGGATTTTCAACATGAAACTACCGTGAGACACAATCATAATTACACATAAACGGATAACTCACGTATAAAAAGTCGAGCTGCCGCCGGGGCGAGCGCTCCAGGAAGAAGGACTACGAAATAGTCCGAAACATTTTGAGCGTCACTCGACTTTTTATACGCGAGTTATCCGTTTATGTGTAATTATGATTAGTAGGATTAGTAAGGATTAGTAGCTATCTCCCTCACTTGGCCGATTCAAGTGTCAAACCCATAAGTGTGAGTGAGATAGCCAGACAAGTGGCATTCTTAGCGCTCACAGTCCGTGACTTACATATCCTTCTCTTCTCTATTCCAGGCTATTTACGAGCTGGTGGGGGGAGGAGCGCTGCCCCCTCCCCACCCCGCCGCAGCGCAAGACCACGTCGATCGGATTTTCCACGTGAGTTAATAAATACAGTATTACTTCATCAATCATGCTAAACGTGGTAGCAGTGGCGTAACTATAACGTCTGGGGCCCGCGGCAAATTCGTCAGATGGGGCTCCTTCCTCAATATAAAGAAGTGCATCAGCGTCCCTTCTGTGCTCTAAACCAAGCCAGTCCGGGGCCCGTGGCACTTTGCCACCCCTGCCACCCTATACTTACGCCACTGGCAGTAACCTTTGTCGTCGTAGTATTCTGTATTTTACATTGTATAACTGTCTTCCATGCTGGTCTGGGAGCAAAGAAAAAACATAGAATACACCAGTTGCTTCTCTACCCGTGCAGATGGTAAAAGCCCATCGAGGGAATGGGCGAAAATAATAGGAATCATGTCATAGGCGATGAGGCTAGCAACCTATCACTATTTTGATACCATTTTCCACCTATACGCCCACAATCTTGCTAAATGTGGCCTGTATACCTACATGGTACCTGTTACCTTAGGCTCTGTCAACCCCGTAAGGGATAAAGACGTGATTTGTGTATGTATGCATAAGTTAAGTATTGTGTACTTTTTTTGTGTGTGAGGGAATGGGCGACTCAGCAATCTTGTTATAGGCGATGCGGCTAACAACCCATCACTATTTTGATTTCCCTTTCCAGCTATACGCCCTTAATCATGCTAAACGTGGCCTTAAGGTTTTCTTACCTTAGGTTTTCTAGCCTAGTTGTGTACTATTTCCAGTTGATAGACACAAATGCCGACGGCGTGGTGACTCCTGACGAGCTGGCCCGCTGGTGCGCGCGCGACCCCGCCCTCCGGCGCTCGCTGAACACGCTGGACACCGTGCTGTGACCCGAACCAGCGCGGGACGAGGACGGCAGGTCAGACAAAGACGCAAGATTCTACCAAACTCCCACGTCTCACACCACCCGTCCTTCTCATTTCAACTCACCTTACATCCTCTCAAACTCCCGAACCATCTCGACACTAATCTCCCTTCATTATTGTTTTGAAGCGGCCAGATACATTTATATCCCGAGTGGAAGGAGGTGGGCGAGGCCTACCCACTAAAAACCCACCGGTATTCCCTCTCTGCCATTTGGGGGGCGCCGCAGGAGCATGAGGGTGTCACCGCGTGTCAGGGGCACGGGGATGCCTAGGGTTATGTGGGACTCCCTCCGGGGTATACCCGAACTAAACTCTCCGGTGTTGCCTCAATCCGGTGTGATGGGGACGCCACTAGGGTTTCACCACAAACGCTCCCCCGGCTTCCGCCAGGACCGCGCCAAGAAGGGGAGGGCCCGTACGCTGGGCCCGTCTTCCCTTAAACAATGAGACCGTGCAATGCAGGTAGGTAATGAAACCTTCATACCTGGACGCAGTCGGTTTAGCGTGCTGGCAGTCCAGTGTCGGAACATCTGCGGACCGGCGCGTGAGACTGCGCGGCCGTTTGAAATGCCGACCCTCATTCGCCTTCGATCCAGCGACACAAACATCTCGTGAACCAGCCCCCTTGATCCTCATATCTCACGCTCAAAATATCCTTAGGTATACAGTTTCTTACGTTCATTTATTGTAAATATTTCATTCCCTTTGATATATTTATTATACGTTGGTGTCTATCCTGTGTTATTCTGCGGAGCCTCGGGAGGCGCATCTACAACTACCCCCACATTCCCTGTCTCAAGACCCATCTTATCCTTTGGTGTCACGGGTGCCCTTGGATGGTGGTGATCCCAAATATTTGGCGTCAGCAGCGTCACTTATCCCAATGGTATTATTACTGTGGCAACGCTGGCCCTGTTGGTCCTTCCATGCTGGTCTGGGAGCAAAGAAAAAACGTAGAATGTACCAGTTGCTTCTCTTCTCGCGCGGTTGGTAAAAGCCCAGGGAATGGGTGAAAATCTTAGAAATCATGTTCATAGGCGATGCTGCTAGTGACCCATCACTGTTATGATTCCCCTTTCCATCCATACGCCCTCGATCATGCTAAACGTGGTCTTTAGGTCTTGTTACCTTAGGCTCTGTCTAACCCGTAAGGGATGAAGACGTGATTTATGTATGTATGTATGTATGTAAAAGATTATTTAAATGGATCTTTTATTCCCTGTGAACGGTGGCTTGAACAAGGTTGTTTTCGTAGTCCGCAGCGCGCGGGCTGCTCCTCCGGCCCTCCGCCGGCTGCGCCTGCGCCGCGTCGCGTGCCGCCGCCCGTACCCGCGCGGGTCATTGCCACCGTGAGTACCAACAAAGGAGAACGCTCGCTAAGTGTCGATGTAGTTCAGCTAGTTGGCGAGAGATGGCGCTACTTACAACTTGTGTAAAATCGTTTGCCATGCCACCACTGTACGGCTAGCACGAATAGACCGCGCGAGAGCTGTGTAGCTACCCGTCTCTTTCTAGAAGGAACCGTAAGAAAAAGACGGATAGTTTATCACGCGCGCTCTCGTGTTAGCCGTGCAAGCAAAGTAGAACGCTTGGTGCGTGTCGTAGTAGTTCAGCTAGTTGCCGAGAGATGACGCTAATCAAAAACTTGAAAAATTAATTCTACGTGAGCTGGGGCCCGATTTTTGAAAGCACATCACTCGAAAGTGGTATAAATCTGTTTAAATCTTCAAAACTACAGCTGTAATAAAAGTTTTGACTAGTTCACAAGATTAATGAGAGCCATAAGTATCTTCTATGCTACTTGTATTTCAAAATCAGCACAATTTTTCACCACTTTCGAATCATATTTTCACACATGTGCTTTCAAAAATCGGGCCCCTGAGACCATAGAGTAGACAAGCTAATTTGCTAATGTTCGTTGCTAAATAAAAAAATGATTTACTATTAGTTCAACTGTTTTTCTTCCATCCACCATTTTTCTCGCTGTAGTGGGGTGAAAAATGTTGTTTCGCTCGGCAGCAAAGTTGTTTAGTGTCTCGTGCCTTGAACCCCTCGCGACGCTCAGGATTCTTCTTTTGAGCACTCGCTTCGCTCGTGGTTCAATCATAGAGTCCTTCGCTTCGGGTATCAACACAGGCACTCGCGCCAAACAAAAACTTTGCAGCTCTGCGTAACAAATAACTATTTTATTGAATCAGGCGTTACTTTGCGGAGGTCCATTTCAATGAGCAAAAAATATTTACCTTGCTACTCCGCTACTCACGTGCAAGATAACCAAGCCTGTGTGAAGTATATATGTTTTCTGCCAATAAACACATATAAATCCCAAACTTAATTATCCCTTACACCACACAAACACTGACGCGTTTCGATCCCTCTACGGGATCATTATCAAAGTTTAATGAGCACAACTGTTACACATGCAAACCAACATTTGCATTGACAACAATTTTTTTTTGGTTGGCATGTGTAACAGCTGTGCTCATTAAACTTTGATAAGGATCCCGTAGATGGATCGAAACGCGTCAGTGTTTGTGTGGTGTAAGGGATAATTAGTTTTGTTGCATTTATATGTGTTTTATTGGCAGAAAACATATATATTTCACACAGGCTTGGTTATCGAGGGAATGAGCGAAAGTCTTAGGAATCATGTTATAGACGATGCGGCTAGCAACTCATCACTATTTTGACTTCCCTTTCCACCTATACGCCCTTAATCATGCTAAACGTGGCCTTAAGGTTTTGTTACCTTCGTGGCCTGTAGGTACCTGGTACCTTAGGCTCTGTCTACCCCGTAAGGGATAAAGAAGTGATATATTTAGTATGTAGGCTTGGTTATCTTGCACGTGAGTAGCAGAGTAGCAAGGTAAATATTTTTTGTTCTTTAACAAATAACTTTTTTTCTTTTTTAATAAAGCAGACAACAGAAGCGGCGCCCCGCAGAGCTAAACAGATATCCCGCAGAAAGTCCACACCGCAGACATAGTGAGGGAAGAGCGGCTTCAACGTGTGCTTAACAAAGTTCAAAATGCATCGTCTCGATTCAGTGCCATAGGACCTTGTGTGAATGAAGCCAGAAACTATTATCGCTGTTATTTCTTACTTATTGCAATTAGCAATTACTATTTAAGTAACTTTAGTTTTTAACTGACTCGTTTTTATAGTATTTTGCCCGACATGTTTCGGCTCATTTAAATTTGTTTTATGGTTTTTAAACTGTGGTTACCAAAGTTAATTGTAGTTTTTTTAGGATCATTTATGTAACTGGTTACGAAGGATGTATTGTATTTTAAAAAATACGGTAAGGGATTTATTTTTGTTTCGATTCTGAAATTTGTTTTAAAAAGTACTAACTTTATATAAGGAATGATTTGAATCATTATCAATTCCTCACGGAAACGATAAAATTCATTTGGGTAGTAAGAATTCTGCGTATGTCTCTGAGTCATAGACTTTGCATAATAAATAAAGAAAAAAAAATGTTGTCACGAAAATTATACATAGGTACGTGCTGATTATTTCCCACCGAGTACTTTGAGCACTACCCAGGGCCTAGGGGTCTAAAAAAAATTCAACATAAAAATACTTTGATTTATCTAATTGGCATTGCTCATTTTTTTTAAGCTGTGCTTTTAACACCTTTATTTGATAAAATGGACTATTTCAAGCAACTAATTTGAATATTATGCTTTTACGTAGCTCTGTTAATTAATAATAAATATTTTTTCGCTGTTTGATAATTCGTGAATTTAGACAGAATCCCAATCGCCTTCGTTCGGCTGGCTATAAAAAAAACGGCTTTGTCTATGGTTTTGTAGATTCGACAGTGACACGTGACAGTTGCCGTAGCCAAACTTTTTTTTTTCATTTTTGTGGCAAACATTCGATGCTGGATTCTGTCTAAAAACCCGGTCGTTCGGTCAAACAAAGGTTCAAAGTACTTTTACAAAAATATCTGCAATCATAAAGTATTTTTGAAATCGGACAAGATAAATCGGATAATTGATGGTTTTCCTCGAAATGGTTTTCGAATTGGAGCATACTAAAAAAAATGAACAATGCCAATTCATTGTTCTGAAAGGAGGCTTATTCCCAGCAGTGGGATGTATGTAGGCTGGAGGTGATGATCTAATTCATTTTCAGTCAGTCTTCTAGGGCCAATCCTAAAGTGTCCAAGACTCTCAAATAGGTAAAAGAGCCCTGCATTCGCGTTTTTAAGATGCAACACATTTTTGATTCTCGGTACTCTGAATCCTCTCTTAAAACTGTTCCAAAACTAGACTTTTTCGAAGAAAGTAGTGTCAAATTGCTAAACTCTTAGATATAAGTCTTTGTACATGTGTGTTGTCCTGTATTCATCTTTTTCTTGTGTTTTATGTACAATAAAGAGTTATACATACATACATACATAAGTACTAACTACTTCAAATTATGGTCCAAAATTCAATAAATTCGTAAAAGTATTAATAATATATCTAAAAATTTCAATTTTTAACATCAAGCGTTCATCGTTTGTTTTAATCCTTTGAGTATTGTTTGGTAACCAGTTACGAAATCTACAATTTCCTTGTTCGTAACTGGGTAACCAAGGTAGTTTTGAATGCCTTGATTTTGATCACTGTTTCTATTTATTTTAAAATGGTACATAATTATAAGTATTTAACCCTTTTTCCACTTTTAACTGTAGTTAATATTTAACCTTGATCTTGTTAACACGCTAGATTCCTTCCTTAAAACGTAGTGGAAATGATAACAAATATATAATTATATCTAACTTTTTAAAATTATTATAAAATTCTAAGAATTTATTCTTTGAAACAAACATGGCCGAATAACTAACATTAAAACACATATTTGAAAAAATAATTGAGTGTCTGTCTGACTATGAAGGTTCTCTGACACACATAAATCAGCTCTTTATCGCTTACTGGCTAGACAGAGCCTTTTTTATGGTGCGGAAAATGCGCTTTATGCATCCGCCCGGTACGGGGTTACCAGGGGTATGTGGGGCTCTCCCGTGACGGCATACCCACTAAAAACCACACGTTATTCCCTATTCGGTCGTACGTGAGGCGTTACGGGAGCACTCGGTGTCACCGCGACGCCCCATGACCACCCCGCGACGGGGTTCCCTCTTCGCGGCACCTGTGTATTTGAGAATTAATTGTTGACATTTTTATTTTGAGTTGACGTGTTCAGTACAAATTCTTTGACGTTTAATTTTATGTGACGATTAAATTTTTTATTGAATGATCAAACAAACAAACAATGAGTACTCTTTGATAGGTAACAGACTTTAAAGTCTATAAAAGGTCAACGATTTAAAGAAGACTATATTTCGCAATGGGAGCTATCGCGTGTGAATTCGCCACTAGAGGCGCTAGTGTCGCGTGAGGTCCAATAACATTCACTTTTTACTGGTTTCGGCGGGCTTCGTGACATAAATTATAATTTCTTTCATTTACCTGTTGAAAAATGGTCTCCTGATCGCAAATATGGATTATTTGGCGATGAATGTCAACGCTTTGAAAGCAGTTTTTTTTCCAAACAAAAAGGAACTGCACAACATTGAGGCATAGCTACGCGATATGATGATAGTTATTTATAATTAATAAACTTAATGAGATTCAAGATCTTCTAAAGTCGCCTTTGCCAGCTATACCTTTGGACCTTAGTCAACAGTGGCGCCAACTGGTGGGCAAAAAACGAAAGTCCCCATTACAAACGATTTTACCCGAATTCATAGCCAAAGTGGCAAGAAAAGTTACATCACAAAAAAACGAAAGGTTACATAACATTGCAATAAACAATCTGTTGAAACTGGTCGTTGTCATGACCGATACTGAAATTTTATAGCGTTAGGCACTATCTCAGCACCAATTAGAAAGGTGTGTTAGGTTATACAGATACGACAGATATTTCAAACAGACCGTCATAAAACCATCAAGCTATATTTTGTGTCAGAAAACCCTCATTGTAGAAAGGCCAAATTTTAAATAGTATTAAATATGAACATGTTTATATGTTAGTCGGTTATCGAGCCAATTATTTTAGTAAACATTTCTTATGATATACTATTTAAATATGTTATATATCTACGTAAAATATAATGTTGAAATAATACACAAAGCAATATGTAAATACTTGAGTATTATGTAACTTTCGATTTTAAAAAAGACTTTGTTGTTGTCTCGCTTTGTTGTTGTCTCACTTTGTTGTTGTCTCACTTTGTTGTCTGCTATTGTTGCGGCCTTACGCTTGCAACACCTGGGATCGATTTTTGAAAGCACATCACTCGAAAGTGTTATAAATCAGCTTAGATCTCCAAAACTACAGCTCTAATCAAAGTTTTGACTAGTTCTCAAGATTAAAGAGAGCTGTGATTGTCTTCTTTGCTGCTCGTATTTTAAATTCAGCACAATTTTCCACCACTTTCGAGTGGTATTTTCACACATGTGCTTTCAAAAATCGGGGCCCTGGGGTACAACAGGAGCGTTACTGATTGATTATTTTTGTGAAGTAAGACCAAGGACACAAGACAAATAATGTAAACACACGTTCAGAGGCTCAAAACATTTTTATTTAAGTTGATAGATATAATAGGTACACAAATGAACTTGTTCGCAAAATGGCGGACCAAACGTCGACAACTGCGGTACTGACTGCTTTCTTCTGCCAGGGAACCACACAATGACAGCTGTCACCGACCGACTGACGCCATTGTTACTATCGCAATGTAGCTCAGTAACGGTTCGATTGTTTACGTATTTTATCTCGTCTCGTTGGTCTTACTTTAGTGGGCAAAATAAAACTGTTTTATATTATGTAATAAAATTAACAAGAAAATATATGCTTTATAATCGCATTGACCATTTCTTGCCAAAATCCTTATGACTAATGTAAATAAGGTTCAAATGGCACAAATAATTAACTTAATAATATTTACACTAGTAGCACTAGGTATATTTACACGACCATTCAACCAACACATATCCGATGACCTCTCTGAGCGAATTGATACCTTCACACTATACATTAGAGTTGAGTTTTAGTTTTGTGTACTACGTCGCTTAGTATCAAACAAAATTAAAGTATCTACTGTAAAGTTATTTTAGTTAGAAAACGTACTGATATCAATTCGCTCGAATTTGAACCCTATTAACTGCAGGGGCCCAATTTTTGAAAGCACATCACTCGAAAGTGGTATAAATCTGTTTATATCATCAAAACTACAGCTCTAATCAAACTTTTGACTAGTTCACAAGATTAATGAGAGCCGTAATTGTCTTCTATGCTACTCGTATTTCAAATTCAGCACAATTTTTCACCACTTTCGAGTGGTATTTTCACACAAATGTGCCTTCAAAAATCGTTATGTTAATAGTAAATTATTAATAACAATTTCACTTTATGATTTAAATATATAGTAAAATAATAAAATTGAGCCGCGTTACTTACAGTACACAGCCATAAAGGTTGAATATCGTTTGCGGTTGATTTCGACTTCGTAGAGCACTGTCTCGCTCTGACTTATGTGACACGAATTGTCTTTCCAAACACCGAAGTGCAATCTTTTTGGCCGGGTACTGCAATTAGATACTCTAAATGTTATATTGCTGATCTTTTAACCGACTTCAAAAGGTCTCAATCAGCTGTTTTTTTTAAAGACAGATAAATCAGTAAATTTTAATCTAGTATAAAAAGAATTGCGCGGAACATAAAAGGCAATACTAGTTAAGAAATTCTATTTACTACTTATATATAACTCGTTACTTAATTATACTTCCTCGTTGAAATATTGGACCTTTTCTCTTCCACTTAGGGTACATTTCTCTTCGAAAGCCTTAAAATTATTCCTATATTAGTGAAATGAGGCTCTGTTGGCAAATAATAATACTGTACAAAAGCGCCATCTATCGTTTACGAATGTAGTTTATCAACTCGACAAAAGATGGCAGCACCAAGGCAAAAATAGATACATAATAATTATCTCTTACATTTTATTGAATCAGGCGTTACTTTGCGGAGGTCCATTTCAACGAACAAAAAATTTACGTTGCTACTCCGCTACTCACGTGCAAGATAACCAAGCCTGTGTGAGATATATATGTTTTTCATGCAATCCCTCCCTCCATTGAACACAACTGTTACACATGCAAACCCATTTGCATTTGGGTTTGCATGTGTAATAGTTGTGCTCATTAAACTTTGATAATGATCCCGTAGAGGGATCGAAACGCGTCAGTGTTTGTGTGGTGTAGGGGATAATTAATTTGTGTTTTATTGGCAGCAGTGGAGGGAGGGATTGCATGAACAACATATATATTTCACACAGGCTTGGTTATCTTGCACGTGAGTAGCGGAGTAGCAAGGTAAATTTTTTGTTCGTTGAAGACAACAAACAGCAAAACAACAACACGCGGAAAAACGAAACAACGCCAAATGAGTTATTTATTTGCCAAAGAGTCACATTATTAGAATTAAGTCGCTCGGTAAAAGCTTGAATTATTCACACTTAAATAATTTTAAATAAATGATAATCTGTAATTAGAACTCACGATAGTAAAGATAATTCAACTTAATAAAAACACTTAATTTTTATTTGGATAAGTTTACAAGGCTATACCGGAGCGAGCCTCTACCTCTATATTATAATAGCGTTCGACCAATCGCCTATCGACTACGCTTGTGTGAGTGAGCGTACGTGTAACACACACCTACATTAGCACAGTCTAATAGAGGACTTCAAATCCTACCCGATCAGATTATTTTTATCTTAGAATTTTTTGAAAAATGAAACGAATTCTTTATGTGTTACATGTACGATGTATGAGTGAAAGTAAAACTGGTAGTATTTTTGTTAAGTTATAAATAAATGAAAATGTTAATTATTTTATTACAATTCAAATTGTGTTTGAGTAATTTTTAATTAATTTAATGTATTATTTCTAGCGTTACTATAATTTTAAGACTGTGCTAAATTGGAGCTTTATTTTACATTTTTAATAGAAAAATATTCTATTTGTATTATATTTAATTAATCTGTAAAGATATTTTAACTACCAGATTACATTTTTGTCTTCTGAGACGACAACACGAATTGTTTTATTGGTTAGTGACCCTGACTGTGAAGCTAGATACCTACCTGCATTGCACGATCTCATTGTCTAAGGGAAGACGGGCCCAGCCTGCGGGCCCTCCCCTTCTTGGCGCGGTCCTGGCGGGCGCCGGGGCCACCGGGGGCTAGTCCGTGGTAAAACCCTAGTGGCATCCCACTGCGTCCCCATCACCCCGGATTGAGGCGACGCCGGAGAGTTTTTAGTTCGGATACACCCCTTCGAGGGGGAGTCCCACATAACCCTAGGCATCCCCGTGCCTAGGGCATCCATAAAGATTTCCTCCCCGTTAAAAAAAGGGGCAGACAGTATGATGAATACGAATGTTTGTGCCTGAGCCATGGCTGTTGTATGTATTAATCTACATTATATAAGTATGTTTATCCGTTGCCTGGTACCCACAGTACAAGCTTTACTTAGTTTGGAGCTGGGTCAATTGGTGTAATTTGTCCCAAGATATTTATTTATTTTTATTTATTTTCCATTATTACCCACATCTCTCAAATCAGGGTTTCTTAAACTGGGGTCCAGGGAACCCTTAGGGGTCCGTGACATGTGTGCCAGGGATCTGTATTTCCCAAACCTGCATTGCACAGGTGCCGCGAGGGAACCCCATACCGGGGTGGTCGTGGGTCGCGGTGACACCGAGTGCTCCCGTAACGCCTCACATACGACCGAATAGGGAATCCGTGTGGTTTTTACTGGGTATGCGGAGGATTTTCGCGGGTGGTAGGGCCTTGTGCAAGGTCCGTCCGGATCGCTACCACCATCTTACTCGCTAATCCTGCCGCTAAGTAGCAGTGCTTGCACTGCTGTGTTCCGGTGCGGAGAGTAAGACAGCCGGGGAAATTACGGGCACAAGAGGCATTTCATCTTAATCCTCTAGGTTGGCAACGCATCTGCAATCCCTCCGGGGTTGCGGGTGTCTATGGGCAGTGGTGATCACTTACCATCAGGTGACCCACTTGCTCGTTTGCCTTCCTATTCACATAAAAAAAAAAAAAAAAAAAAAAAAAAAAAATACGGTAGATGTTTTTGTGTTTTATCGAAATAAACTCTTAATTGTGTAAGTGAATGTTTTACTTCTAAGCCCTCCGACCAGGGATGTTACGGAGCTTCGACTCCGGTTTCGTTAAGTCGGAACTTCCGATTATTATTACACCTTCGGTTCCGACTTCGGCTCCGACACTTTTAAATCGAAGGTTTTAACTGGAGGTCGAAGCATAACATAGCGGCGGCGGCCTGTGTCGACTGTTATGAACAGGTTCATACATGTCGCGCGGGGAATCCCCCCGACTCCCACTACGTGCACTCTATCGTCAATTATCCGACCCTGCCTCCGACTCCGATTCCGACTCCGATAAAGCAAATTTAAAAACTCCGACTCCGCCTTCGGTTCCGATAAAACTACCTCCATTACATCCCTGTCTCCGACCCACATACATATATACATGTGGGAATGCAGGTGAATCTGTGGACGAATG
The DNA here is from genome assembly GCA_949127965.1 of Pandemis corylana. Lineage (NCBI taxonomy): Eukaryota > Metazoa > Arthropoda > Insecta > Lepidoptera > Tortricidae > Pandemis > Pandemis corylana. The sequence continues at coordinate 4,982,103 of OX421878.1, read as the reverse complement.
ATTGATGCGAGAGAGCTGATTGAATGACTGGAAGAGATTTCTGTTGGAGTGAATGGTGAGAGCGAGTGAGTTAGAGAGTGGGAGATACGATCGGGTGCCCTATGCGAACACATGTCTTTTCTGTTGCCTATTTTAATTACTTTACGTTCAGTTTTTTTTTTACAATAAACTTTTTAAATTCTTTAAAGTTTGTTTTCCTTCACACGATCCCACATTTTGGGGGCTCGTCCGGGATCGGAAGGAAAAATAAAAAAAATACTGAAGTCGACGGACTGGTGTGCTACGTGTGTGGTGTAACGAGGCGGTTACATTTGGTTAAAACGGTTGCTATTTACGACGGGCGGCCGAAATAACGACGAAGACGAGTTTTCTGCTGGTTCTGGAGCAAGACGGTAGCTTTTGAGCGGCAAAAAACAGCACATCGGCGAGATGCAGACCGATAACTTCCACGAGGCATCGAGCGAAAGTGAAGGTGTAGACGGGGCACAGAAACTCAAGATAATAATGCCGACAAACACGACGACGACGACGACGACAACTGCTAGAAAGGCATCGAGATCACCATTAGCGTCACCAATACCTCCGGTGATGACGACCAACGACGTTAGAGAAGGTGGCAGCCTGCAGTATATTGACGATCTCATAAGAAAGTACAGCGCTCAAGATAAGACTTACAGTGTAACCAAATTTATCGACGACATCGACGAAAATGCGGTAATATTTGGGTGGACGCCCTTACAGCGGCTGATTGTTGCTAGGCGCAGCATGATCGGTACCGCAGCGCTTTGGTTAAGAGCGGAACGACCGTTTAAGTCGTGGGACGAGTTAAAATACGCGCTCAGTAAGGAATTCCCCGACACGGTAGATATCAAGGCGATACACGAGTTAATGGCGGCACGTAAGAAGAAAAAAGACGAAAGTTGCCTGGATTATTTGCTCACAATGCGCGAGTTGGGTAAACGCGGTAAAATGCCTGACTATGTGGCAATCCAGTATATTGTCGACGGGATAGAAGATCTCGAGACAAATAAGATTATGCTTTATGGTGTGACATCATACAATGACTTGAAGGAAAAGATTAAGATTTATGAAGTGATCAAAAGTAAGATGCAACCATATTCGCAAAACAATGATGTGAGAAGAAACAAGCCCAAACCGGTTCACCATAGCTATAAGAAGAAGTGCTACAGCTGTGGGGAAGAAAGTCATGTGTCCAGTATGTGCCCGCATAAAGAAAAAGGTACAAAGTGTTTCCGATGTAACCAATTCGGGCACATATCTGCGCAATGTAAATCTCCAGCATCGGCGGCAGCATCGGGAAAATCAGTTGGCGAAAAACACAATGGCGGCGCAGGCGCTAGCGGAAGCGGTGCGGCGAAATCATTCACAGCGAACATGACGAGCGTGCAAACTGACATTCGTGCGAACGGAAAGAACGAGTTGCTGAACGGGAACGACGTGAACATGGCGGCGATGGCGGCGATAGACGTCAGATGTGACACTGACAGCACTGACACTGACAGTTCGTGTTTTCATCGCGACCGACGTGATAACATTGATAATGATAACAATATTATCGATCGGAAGCCGACGAAGAAGATTTTTCTGTTCGATCGATGTGTTATTGCGTTAGTAGATTCGGGTAGTGATGTCAATCTTGTGTCGGAAGATTGTTATGCGTTGTTAGGCGCGCCGAACTTCACAAAGTGCGAACTTTCTTTAACTGGACTCGGTGCATCGAAAGTGGTTTCTTCGGGGTATGTTACGACGAACATTTCTATCGACGGGCAGTGTTTTGAAAATGTAGTGCTACACATCGTGCCTAGAGACATTATGCCTTATTCTGTTATTTTAGGACAGGAATTGTTACAGACGGTGACTGTAATTTTGAATGGCAACCGTGTACAATTGTTGAAGCGTGATGGAAGCTGGCTTCGTAATTTCTCGTGCGATGTGTTTGTTTCTGATGTTTTAGGGTACGGGGTGGATCAAGTTGTGCAGCGGGAAGTGACACAGTTGGTGGAGTCCTATCAACCGAACAAGACGCGGGAGGCCCCAATTCAGTTGAAAATTGTGCTAAAAGATGACATCCCAGTTGCTCAGCGACCTCGACGGCTGGCTTTGGTGGAGCAGAAGGAAGTGGAACGACAGGTGACTCAGTGGTTAAATGACGGAGTTATCAGGGTAAGTTATTCTGAATATGCTAGTCCGCTGGTACTTGTGAAGAAAAAAGATGGCAGCACCAGAATATGTGTGGATTATCGCCGGATAAATGAAAAAATGGTAAAAGACGAGTACCCATTGCCAATAATAGATGACCACATAGATAAGTTGTCAAATGCTAAAGTATTCAGCACCTTGGACTTGAAGAATGGTTACTTTCATTTAAGAGTACATGAAGATTCCATAAAATACACTGCTTTTGTAACCCATAATGGTCAATATGAGTTTTTGAAAGCACCATTTGGTCTCTCTGTCTGTCCAAAAGTGTTCACACGATTTATTAGTATAATATTCAGAGATTTAGTGGCAAAAGGGTATTTACTAATTTTTATTGACGATTTAATAATAATTTCAGACGACGAAGTACAAGGCGTGCAACGACTTAAAGAGGTACTAATGAGAGCTTCGGAGTATGGACTTGAAGTCAACTGGAGTAAGACGCAGCTCATTCAACGAAAAGTGGAATACCTTGGCTATATGGTAGAAGATGGAACAGTGAGGCCATCACCGGACAAGACCGATGCCGTGGTAAGGTTTCCCCAACCAGTAACTTTAAAGCAGCTCCATGGGTTCATTGGATTGACGTCATACTTCAGAAAGTTTGTACCTAACTATGCATTGATTACTCGACCATTGACAGATTTGTTAAAGAAAAATGTATGCTTTGTGTTCGATGATTCTCATAAAGCAGCCTTCAATGAATTAAAGTCAAAACTAGGTTGTAGTCCTGTATTAAAGATTTACGACCCAGCCCTGCAAACAGAGTTGCACACTGATGCGTCAGTATATGGGTATTCAGCTGTATTGTTGCAAAAGTGTGCTGAGGATGAACATCTGCATCCGGTTCATTATATGAGCCGCAAGACGAACGACACGGAGAAAAAATACACTAGCTATGAGTTGGAGGCTCTGGCTATCATAGAGGGTGTAAAGAAATTTCGAACTTATTTATATGGAATAAAGTTTAAAATCGTTACAGATTGCAAGGCGTTCCAGATGACGTTGAAGAAAAAAGATTTATCTACTCGTGTCGCGAGATGGGTGTTACTTCTTCAAGAGTATGACTATGTAATCTCGCATAGGTCAGGATCACAAATGAGACATGTCGACGCATTAAGCCGAGCACCTTTCACTGGAATTGTGATAAGGGAGCTGCATGAGAGGCTGCGGGAAGCTCAAAAGTCTGACGAGGGACTGATGGCGATCCTGGAGATGCTTAAAGAACGCGAGTACCATGATTATACCATTGAAGATGGACTACTGTACAAAGGTACATTACTTGTCATCCCGAAGGATATGGAAAACGATATACTGAAACGAGTACATGCGGTAGGTCATTTTGGAAAGAAGAAAATGACAGAAATGATAAACAAAGAATATTTTATCAAGGATTTATCAAGAAAGATAGATGAGTTTATTGTGACCTGTGTGCCATGCCTACTGGCCACGAAGAAGGCAGGAAAGCCAGAAGGATTACTTCATAGCATAGAGAAGAGCAATATTCCATTGTTTACTCTACACTTGGATCATATCGGACCGATGATGGAAACAAAGAAGCTTTATAATTACATACTGACTATAGTTGATGCATTTACTAAATTTGTGTGGCTTTTTCCAGTAAAGGGGACAACGGCTAGAGAGACAATTGATAAGTTGAGAATACATCAACAATGTTTTGGTAACCCATCCAGATTTATCACAGACAGGGGAGCGGCCTTCATAAGTAATGACTTCAAAGCGTATTGTGAAGAGGAAAATATAAATCATGTTGCTATAACGACTGGGGTACCAAGGGGTAATGGGCAAGTAGAAATTATTCATAGAACAATGATTTCGGTATTAACAAAGATTTGTATTTCAGATCAAAGTCTGTGGTACAGGCACGTGGCGAGGCTCCAGTTAGCGTTGAATAGCACGTATCAGCGCAGCATCGATACAACGCCGTTCGAGCTCATGGTTGGTACAAAGATGCGTACCAAGGATGATCTGAAAATATACGAGTTGTTACTGCAAGAGGATCGAGATTATTATGTGCAAACAAGAGAGAAACTGAGAGAGTCGGCTAAGCAGCAAATATTGAAGGTTCAGGAAGAAAACCGACACACATACAATAAGGGGCGCAAGGAGAGTCAGCGCTACCAAGTCAGCGATCGCGTGGCAATCAAGAGGACGCAGTTTGGACCGTGCTTGAAACTGAAGCCTAGGTTTTTAGGGCCATATAAGGTAGTGGCAGTAAAGGGCAATGACCGATACGACGTTGAGAAGATACAGAGCTCATCGGAGGGCCCTGGTAAAACTGCTTCTTCAGCTGACAACATGAAGCCCTGGCCCAACAGTTAGTACAAGCACATTCATGAGGTTCGTATCAAGCGAGTATTTGCGGTTGCCATGATAATTTATTGTCACTGTGTTATTTGTTTTTTTCATGTGTTGAGTTTTCTAAGCTTAAGGTTTTTCTAACTTTATGGTTTGTTTATTTTTTTTTGAGTGGAAAAAAAAAAACTTTATTTAGAATAAGAGTGTCACGAATGTTTGTGTTATATTCAACCATAATGTTGTTTTGTTATTAGTTGATATAAACAAGTTGTTCTTATAGATGTGTATGTGCATCAATGCAATTGTTAAGTTGTGTTACTGTATTGTTGCTTTAATTTTAGTTTAAAGACTTTAGTTAGAGTTGTGGAGCCATAATGTCTGTGTCTACTCTAAAGCCCTACACATAACTGTATGGTGTATAGTGTTAAGCGGACCAAACTTAAGATTTTGTTTTGATGTTAAGATGTTATGTTTAGAGTTAGGTATGCCTGAGGACAGTCATGTGTGTAGGATGGCCGAATGTGGGAATGCAGGTGAATCTGTGGACGAATGATTGATGCGAGAGAGCTGATTGAATGACTGGAAGAGATTTCTGTTGGAGTGAATGGTGAGAGCGAGTGAGTTAGAGAGTGGGAGATACGATCGGGTGCCCTATGCGAACACATGTCTTTTCTGTTGCCTATTTTAATTACTTTACGTTCAGTTTTTTTTTTACAATAAACTTTTTAAATTCTTTAAAGTTTGTTTTCCTTCACACGATCCCACATACATAGGTACATAAATCACGTCTTTATCCCTTACAGGATAGAGCCTAAGGTAACAAGACCTAAAGACCACGTTTAGCATGATTGCGGGAGTATGGATGGAAAGGGGAATCAAAACAGTGTTGGGTTGCTAGCCACCACATCGCCTATATAACATGATCCCTAAGAATTTCGCCGGATCCCTCGATGGGCTTTTACCGGCGCGGGAAGAGAAGCAACTGGTACATTGTATGTTTTTTCTTTGCTCCCAGACCAGTAGGCGTATTACCTAACTCGCTCGCGATCGCTATCATGTTCATTTTGACAGTTCATGTATGGGCTGACAATTGGCATCGGAATCAGCTAGCTGTCACATTCATACAAGAACTGTCAAAATGAACATGATGGCGATTGCGAGCGAGTTAGGTAATAAGTAAAGACCGGATTATATGCAACATAAAAAGCTTCTTATATGCATGAAATGTGCTTGAAATATGCACGAAAATGCTTGAAATATGTAGAATATGCGATATTAAATGAAAAATTTCACACAAATAAATAAAAAAACTAAACTGCAGATCAATGAGCACGCACGTCAAGTATGAACCAGTAACAATTTATATGCGTAATACTACGAATAATAATAAGTCTTATTATTATTCGTAGGCGTAATAGGTGGAACGACTTTGTAGTAGGCGAGCGCGACGTTCTTCTGTCTCTTTCATTTTACTATCGTAACTGTCAAAACAAAATTCGCGCGCGGCTACTGACTGCGTTCCGAAATGCAGTAAAAAGTCACAATTATTACTCAATAGCCACAATCATCTATACATATAATAAAATCGTTGAGACCAAAAAATCTGTACATTGAAGATTTAAAAAAAAAAACCGACCAGGGTGACTTAAAATCGGTAACTGAACATATTAAAACCATTTTTAAAATTTTTGTTTGTTTGTTTGTTTGTTTGTTTGACTGAGCATCACGTAAAAACTACTGAACGGATATTAATGAAATTTTCACAAATCGATTCTAATAAATTCAGAATAGGTTATAGGCTACAGAAATTGTGGAAAATTTTGGAAAAAGGGGGTGAAAAGGGGGGTTAAAGTTTGTATGAAAAAAGAAAATTAGATTGTTCTAGAATCATGAAACTCAGAATAAATACTTAGTAATAAAAATAAAGAAATACCTGTTTTAGCATTTTTTTTTAATCTTATCCAGAGGCGCAAAAAAGAGGGTTTTGTGTTTAAAATTAATTAACTTCATACACCTATACAATAAAAACCAATGAAGCGTAACCTTTTGAAATTGCTAAATAATACTTCCAATTTAATACAGGTAAATATATTTTCTCCGTTTTCTTGAAATTTGATTTTTGAGGTGATTACGCACAAAATAGCCGAACTCAAGAAAATCAGCTTTCCTCGGTATAAGTAGTTGGTAATAGTTACAAACATAATAATACTACGAATAAAATAGATAGATACAAATGTACATAAGACATATAGCCGGAAAAGCGTGTCAATTGTGAAAAAACATTAATATAATAATTACATGCTGTACAGGCATTTTTTCAACGAAGAGATTTTTGTCAAACCTAAATCAACCTAAATTGGCGTCCTAAATTGTGTTCTTTACCTAACACCTAAAGTTCAATATGCAATACCGTTACTTTTGTTTTTATTTATTGCGCAATTATTCACAACGCGTTCGGTTTTTGAACGCACTCTTATTTGATAGCCTGATATTAATATGAGGGCGGCGTGAAACGCTTGGCTGTATGTTCTTGGTACCTTTGCCTATAAAAAGCAAAATCAAAGGGCGCGTTTACGCCTGCGCTACGAACATGTCAGAATTTTATTGTGAAAAGTTGGTGCTTTTAGTATGAATCTGACAGCGAGCGAACCTAAACTGAATCGCATTAAGACATCATGGCAACTATGGCAAGGCCCCTGCAGGTAATTAATTTGTAGAATGATAATAAGTGTTAATAATCTGTAATTACGTACCTACTTAAACCAAGAAAATAAATTAAAAAAGCTTCTGCTAGAAAAAATTGAGTCGCAAAATATTAATTAAAACGGATTAGTAAATGAATTTTTAGTCGTAAGGTAAAAATAGGTAAACATTTGGTTAGAATAGATTTAATTTTTTAAATTAATCAGGGTACAAATATCGTTAAAGTGAGCGCAGTATTCGCCAATAAGCGTCATAGTTTGGCGAAATTAATAGTGATGTAATTAAAACTGTACTTAGCTTTTTTGAATAAAGAAACTATAAATAAAACTATTTGTAAAATAAAGTATAAATAAATGTGACGAGTCATTAACCAGTTTGCACTTGATTTTTTTTCAAGATTCCGTGTCGCAAATTATTATTTTCATGACGTAATTCTAAAAGTATAGTTTCGTACATACTTTCAGTGGTTCATGTGACGAAGTTAATAGTCATAATAATAATAATTTTGATATCGAGAAAAGCCGTAAGTATCACAAAAACACACGCGGACGAAGTCGCGGGCAACAGCTAGTTACTAATAAGCCTACAGTATGGAAGAAAACGAGTAACACCTTTCGTGTAAAAAGAAACTCAAAAGTAATCTAACTTGTTAACATTAATAGCGTCGACTGATTAATTAATCAGAGCTAAGATTAAAAAAGCGATGCTAATTACATCATAGCGTTAAGTAATTATTGACATGCGGTATATAAGCTTATACCACGCATGTACCTTGGATTTAAGATGGCGGTACTACTAGGTAAGACACGATAAATTGGGAACGTGCGGATTGTAAGGAGGTTAGGGTTGCCACCCGTACTATATATTATATAGTATTGTGCTATATTTCAGTCTATTATACTATATGTTATAGAAAAATAATATAGTACGAATATTGGGGGCTGGGGTCCATGAAGAGCTGTAGTTTTGGAGATATAAACAGATTTATACAACTTTCGAGTGATGTGCTTTCAAAAATCGGGCCCCAATTCTTAATTCTTCTACATTACTCGGGTGTTCTGCTGAAACCAATTTATTTCCTTTCAGCATAGTTTGAGTCGGAAAACTTATTTTGTATTTTACACTGTTAAAACCAGTTTTTATGGAATCATAAATTTTTCCTATTTATTGTTTGTAACAAATGCTTCTAAAAATACTATTTCTTGGCTATTTGACTTATTAGCTATTCTGCTATTCGGGGTGAAGACCAATCCAACAAATTTAAAACTTGAATTATACATACATTACATACATGACCACGTTTAGCATGATTGTGGGCGTATGGATGGAAAGGGGAATCAAAATAGTGATGGGTTGCTAGCCGCATCGCCTATAGCATGATTCCTAAGATTTTCGCCCATTCCCCGATAGGCTATTACCATCGGCGCGGGAAGAGAAGCAACTGGTACATTCCATGTTTTTTCTTTACTCCCAGACCAGCATGGAAGAATGCTTTATTGAACAAAATAAATCGATATTTTTTTATTACAAAAATAAAAAAGACAAGACAATAGGCGATCTAATCATTTAAATGCCATCTCTACCAGTCAACCATTTAGATACAATCAATTTGAACAGTAAAGTAAAGTAGTAAGCGATAAGACCGCCTATTGTCTACTTTGTTTTTTGTTGCTGTATTGTTTTGTACTGTTTTGTGGTGTTCAATAAAGAGTGTGAATGGTAACGTTGGGAGGGGAAGGCCTAGATGGACGTTTCGAGACCTGACCTGACCTTTTTGGAAAAAGGTCAGGTCAGGAGTACCCGAAACCGACGAGCATGTATGAAGAGATTGATGAATGTGGATGAAGCGAAAGAAGTATGTCAGGATCGTAGCAAGTGGAACAAAGTAGTCTCTGCCTACCCCTGTGGGAAAGAGGCGTGACGGTATGTATGTATGTAATAAAGAGTATTTGTATTGTATTGTAGTTAGTAATAGAAAGGCATGTTCCAGTATTAAGTCTTCTGGCTCTCCAAACTGCACACGGTGCCTCCATACCCCCAGCGTCATCGGAGATCACCTCGCTGGAGGCTGGGCTGGACACTCCTGAAGCAGCAGCAGACGGGCGTCAGCTGGATGTTGGTGATGCGCCCATAGCACTGCTTATTGGGAAGGATGTGAAAAGAGTGGCGAGGAGGAAAGGTATGTTTGAACGTTACTTCTTACTATCAAATGAATCAAGAATTTTTACTTCTTCATTTTTTATGTTGAATGAACAAAAAATTTACCTTGCTACTCCGCTACTCACGTGCAAGATAACCAAGCCTGTGTGAAATATATATGTTTTGCATGAAAACATATATATTTCACACAGGCTTGGTTTTTTGTTCATTGAAATGGACCTCCGCAAAGTAACGCCTGATTCAATAAAATATATAAAAAATATATATATATATATATATATATACTTTTACGGTTTAAAATCGCCTTCTCTCGTCTCTGGTGAGCAGTAGATGTTCCCACGGGAGTTAATAATTGTGTACAGACACATCATTCAAACAGAAGACGCTTGGCGACAAAAATTCGCATAGGAACAAGGTCACGTGACAGCTAGTAACAGAAAAATTCGAAGACTACCCACCTGCTATAGGTGTAGGGGTATAGCACGCGTCACGGAATGACGAGATCTGGGTTCGATTGCCGGCCATAGCTTTACTTTTCGGATTTTCCTATGTGTTCCAATTTTCGGTGTCTTTAGAAATTTAATATACTTCTTGTTGTGTGCCCCTTGGGCTATTTCTACAAGATCTCTCAGAGAAGTTTTCCGGAAGATACAATACAATACAATACAAATACTCTTTATTGAACACCACAAATCAGTACAAAACAATACAGAAACAAAGAACAATGTAGACAATAGGCGGTCTTATCGCTTAATAGCGATCTCTTCCAGACAACCAAAAAGCTAAATAAGTTGGAGACAGTTTAAGTAGGTGGCGGAAACAAATAGACAGGATAAACGCAGGGATAATAAAAACAACAGTACCAACATAAATATAATACATAGCTAAATAAATAAAATAAAATAATTCATACATATACACATAACATAAAACTTAAGATAAAATAAATGTGAGAAGCAATGAAAAATGAAGATGTCAGCAGCCTCTATTTAACCAACCTTATTGTAGGTATGTATGTATGTAAACTCTTTATTGTGCAAAATAAACATAAGACAAATATAATTGACAAACACTGAGATACATGCACAATACATAATAATAATAATAATAATAATAATAAAGTTTTATTGACAATACGCTTACAAAAACAAAATGAAGTCCCTGACTTCCGAGCTAGGTTGACACCTGTGTTACGGAAGTCAGTGTCCTCTCCCATACAGTCAATACATATTGCCTTATATAACTAGGTGTGTGTGTGTGTGTGTGTGTGTGTGTGTGTGTGAGTGCGCGTTACAACGAATCCTAAGGTAAGGTAATACATACACATAGGTATCACGTCTTTATCCCTTACGGGGTAGACAAAGCCCAAGGTGATAAGGCCTACAGGCCACGTTTAGCAAGATTATACGCGTATAGACGGAAAATAGAATCAAAATAGTGGGTTGCTAACCTCATGGCCTAAACATGATTCCTATGATTTTCGCCTATTCCCTCAATGGGCTTTTACCATCTGCGCGAGAAGAGAAGCAACTGGTGCATTCTATGTTTTTTCTTTGCTCCCAGACCAGCAAGGGAGGGAGATACATGCACAGAGACTGAGTTATCCATTTAAGGGATCTCTTCCAGTCAACCTTTGAGTGGATGAAAGGAAATTATATTAGGAATGGACAAGCGAGTTCCAAAATTGCAAATACTGAGAGCCACAATACATAACTATACCGGATATCATGCATCTATACATATAAAATTCAAAGTCCTGACTGACTGACTGACTGACTTAACTATATATCAACGCACAGCCCAAACCACTGGACTTAGAGACTTGAAATTTTGCACATAGATACCTTATACAATGTAGGCATCCACTAAGGAAGGATTTTTGGAAATTCCCACGGGATAAGGAAAAAACGGGAATTATGTATTCGACTCAGAGTGACGCTATCTCAGTAACTATAATAACTAGACTCTTCAAATTTGATACAAAAGTAGGTGATTACAAAACGAAGAAAATAATTTCAGGATTTTTGGAAATTCCCACGGGATAAGGAAAAAAACGGGATTTATATATTCAGTTTAACGAAATCCTATGAACTATAATTACTAGACTCTTCAGATTTGGCATAGAAGTAGGTGATTATAATAGTAAAATAATATTTTAATGATTTTTGGAAATTCCCACGGGATAAGGAAAAAAACGGGATTTATATATTCAGTTCTACGGGATCGATTTTTCGTTTTACTGATCGTATAAAACTGAAATTTGGCCTTCAAGTTCCTTTGGGGAGTGTAGGGGAGCACTAAAAAAAGGATTTCCCGAAATTCCCACGGGAACGGGAAAAACGGGACTTTTCATTTTACTGGTTGCAGAAAGCTGAAATTCGGCATGTAGATTGCTTCGGGAGTGTAGATGAGCATTAAGAGAGTACTTTCCAAAATTCTCACGGGAACGGGAAAAATATTTGTTTACAAAGAAATACGGCGGTAGGCATAATACCTATGGCTAGAAACTTGAAATTTGGCACACATATACCTTGAGTATCCTAGAGGAGCACTAAGAAGGTATTTTTCGAAATTCCCACGGGATAGGGAAAAACGGGATTTTTCGTTTTACTGGTCGTAGAAAGATGAAATTTAGCATTTAGCTTCCTTAGGGAGTGTATAGCATTAACAAAGGATTTCCTAAGATTTACTGGACACAAAAAGTTGAAATTTGTCACGTAGGTTTATTCGGGAGTGTAGGGGAACACTAAAACGGGAAAAAACGGGATTTTACGTTTCCAGACGAAACAGCGGAAGAAAGAGGCTTAACATTTATAACGTGTCTTTCTTTAAAGGCTTTAAGTGTACCTACTCCGAAAGCACTCCCCAAAATTTTTCACGGGAACGGGAAAAAACTTATTTTTTCGTTTTACATCTTAGCGCTTAACTACGAAGTCGCGGGCAAAAGCTATTTGGGGTAGGTATATTTTAGGACAGCCCTATAGGTTAGGTTAGGTTTGTTTTATAAAAATCCTGCAATATTTACAGTTTCAGAAAAATTAAGGCAGCGGGGCAATGCGGGGGCTTGCTTGCATGCTTGCTTGAGTCCTTGCTTTGCATGCTTGATTGCATACTTGCTTTCATGCATGCATGCATGCTTGCTTGCATACATGCATGCTTGCGTGCTTACTTGCATGCATGCTTGCTTGCACGCTCGCTTGCGTGCATGCTTGCTTGCACGCTTGCTTGCATGCTTGCTTGCCTGCTTGCATGCCTGCTTGCATGCCTGCTTGCATGCCTGCTTGCATGCCTGCTTGCGTGCCTGCTTGCATACTTACATGCTTGCAGGTTTGGGTGCTCGCTCGCTTGATTGCTAGCTTCTTTGAAATGCTCATGGTTCACGCGTGCGAAGCCGCGGGCAAAAGCTAGTAAACTCATAAAACCTATCAGACAATACCCGTAAGGGATGAAGACTAGATTTATATATTTATTTAGTATGTATGTACCATGTATAATCTCATTCACAGGGTCACCGGAAGGGAAATTCAAGGTCAGACGACACAAACAGCACAAGAACTTAGACTCGCATCTCCTGGAGAGCCGTGAATGGTCTCACCAGGACTCAGAGCTGGACCACCTCCTGGACCCAATGTCTCTTGAAGGTAAGAGACCAGATCGAAAAGGGTCAATTAATTAATCACATCCTGTACACTTAATCTTTTTACTTCTATCAATATACTTTCAGATCCAAAAGACATTGAATTAAAGAAAGCCATTGCACAACTGATAAAAGAAGTAGCAGACAGAGAAGAAAAAAGGAAAAGGAAACAACATCTGCATACATATGAAGTTAATATTGGATCATCTGAAGATGCTGACTCACAGAAAGATTTAAACGTGAAGATTGAACATAGTGGCGAGTTAGACGAGTCTCAAGAATACGTAAGTAATGAAGACATCGAAGAAAATCGTGACGAAGTTGATGATCAAGATGATGTCAGTGACGTAGTTGAGGATTTTGGTGAGTCAGAATATCAATCAGAAAGTATAGTCGATGACGATTCAAGTAGAGATTTTGAGTCACCAAAAAGTCATGATGATATTAAAGATGGAGTAAGTCACGAAGTAAATGATGTTATAAAAAAGAAAGAGTCTTTGATACGTGATGATGAACATTATGAAAAACACCATAATGTGCAACAATTTGAGGACGATGACTTGGAAAACAAAGTACATCACCATGGAAATCGTAATAGACACGTATCAAATGAATCAGTAGAAGATAACGGTGACAATAACAATTTAATTGGAAATGTGAACAATTTTCATAGTCATGAGGAAACGAAGGCTAAATTTATAGACGATGTTGATGAAGAGAAATTAAAACACGACGGTAGTAATGAAAACGAAAATCAGAATAAAAATGAAAATGATCACAAACATCACGATCATAAAAAAAATTACCATCATCAAGAAAACCTACACGATATCGATGCTTCTCACAATGACGATGAAGTCATGATAAATGAAATTCAAGTGGATAATAAAAGTCAGAAAATTCACGACAATGACATGAAAAGTACCGAGCAAAAGGATAATGAAAAACATAATGATTTTGCGCATAAAAATTCTGGCGAGCGTATTCTAGACGAGGAAAACAACGTCGAAGAAGATACTGATTTTGAATTAGACCAAACAAAAGAATATGACGATAGTAACTCAAAAGACAGTAAACAGTTTAGTCTCGAAGATTATGACTCACATGACAAAGACGATGGAGATGAAAAGGAGCAACTCAAAGAGGTGATTCAAAAAATTGTTGATCAATCATCAAATGACGGTGCTGAAGTCACTAACAAACGTGTTAGTGATGATGACAGCAGTAAACCAGAAATCGAAAATGACACACATCAAAATGCTCTCAGTCCAAAATTAAGAAATGTAACCGATGATGACAAAGATAATAAAGATTCTGTTGAAATTCGTAGATACCATCTTCTGCCTCAAAGATATCGTTCAAGGCAATATGAAAAAATTAGTAGAAGCTATCCAGCAGGTAGAAACGGAGCACCGATTAAACATTACACTCTCTCTTTTTTTCTAAGAAAATAATTAAACAGATAAAGTCAAAGTTTTCACGGTTAAAAATAAAGACGCTTCTAATATAACACAAGATTATGACAGTTTTGGAAATTAAATTGATACAGTATATCAACGCACGAAATTTTACAGTTAATGTGATTTGTAATTATTTGATGTTAATAACAAAATTCTTTTATTTATTCAACAATATTTAACGCTTTAATAAGAGAATGTTAATCAAAGACATATATACAACAGTTTAAAGATATATTCGAAGCGATTAGATGTAACAGATACTTTTTGGTGTCTGTTAGTTTTTTCATGTAACAAATAAAATGACCTGGAATCGAATAAGGAACACGGATTAAGGAGTAATGAAGCAATTGAAAAATAATAATAAAATATTGAAGTATAATCTGTTTTTAATTTTCCAAATTATTTTAATGTTCAACATTTTGGTATTAAGATTATTCTGAATGAAACATGAAGTGATCAAAATAAACCATTAGTAACAACAAAAAAAACATAAACTAATTATATAATAAATAAGTACTTAAGCCAACATGAAAAGAAAAAAGCGTCCTGGATTTTTCATACGATTTGTGAGTCAGTTTTGTGCCGACCCACATTTACGATTTATCGTATGAAAAAAAATAACCAAAACTGTCAAAAAAACAAGACACTTTTTTTTTAACAAAAATTAATAGTGCTAATGATTTTTAATCAAAAAATTCCAAAATTGCTTCTCATTTTTTTGTGAAAAAGGCGGTCACTTTTAAATAAATGTTAACAGGTTTCACTAGGATCCCTTTCCAATTTTTTTTATTTTTAGGTTGAATAAATTTAAAATCTTTTATTTTTAGGTGAATCAAACTACGATATATCCGTGTAACTTTTATTAAATTTCAGTTCGAAGCGTATTTAGAATTTGTACTCTTTTTGCATTCGAATTCTATCCATCGCAGCCCTCGCAACCTGACAGGAGGCCTGTGCCCAGCGGTGGGTCGACTGTTCTCGCAAATTTCAACTTTTAGAGAAAGGTGATTGTGCGTTGGTTTCCAAATAATAAATGCCTGATGATCTGAAAAATAATAGTGGTTTATGCAACTGACACATAATGAGGGTCCTTAAAACACTGTGGTTTTATGGAACGAACCTTGGCGAGTTTCATAATAAAATCACTCGAGTGTTTGTTTGGCCTGATTTGTACAGTTGTATAAATAATTTTACCAACACACGTAATTCTAACTCTGAAATTGGCTTGGAAGCGTAAATACTTCAACTTCAAAATGATAAAGATTTTGGTATCATTATGACGATATAATGATACTGCTGTGATAGAGAGAGAGAGAGAGAAACATTTATTTACACACATTCGATACACGTAGTATAAAACAAGGAGAAATACAATATACTAAGGAACTAGCTTTATATACGTGTAAATAAAGAAATTAATATGTTAGTAGCGGTTGCTCGCGACTCCGTCTGCATAGAATTCGTTTATCGCTATCCCGCGGGAACTTTGCGATTTTCCGAAATAAAATCTATCCTATGTCCTTTCCCGGGACTAAAACTATGTCTGTACAAAATTTCACTAAAATTGATTCAGTGGTTTAAGCGTAAAAGCTTAACAGACAGATACTTTCGCATTTATAATTATTAGGGACAAAGGTATTTTCTTAATTATTTGGACTTTACGTATTAATAGTATAGCTGTGTTAAATTTTTCGAAACAAATACAAATTTCGCCACCATGGTTTTTTGAAAGCACATCACTCGAAAGTGCTATAAATTTGTTTACATCTTCAAAACTACAGCTCTAATCAAATTTTTGACTAGTTCACAAGATTAATGAGAGCCGTAAGTATCTTCTAAGCTACTCGTATTTAAGATTCAGCCCAATTTTTCAACACTTTCCAGTGGTATTTTTACACATGTGCTTTCAAAAATCGGGCCCCATATTTCAAATTTTCACCATGAGTGATCGAGTGATTTTCAAGTGAACATTTTCTTTGCACATTTTGAAAAATTTACTTAAATTTTTAAAGTCAATATCTAAATAACAGAGTGTTTCTTACCCAGTCTTAGGCTGCAATCCGCCCAGTGCCAGTCTGCCAGGCAGGTCGCATTTGCCAAGCACCGCACTAACGTAAGTGCCACACTCTGTGCCAGTAAAGCCGCCAGACACGAGCGATTCTGCCAAGTAATAGTAGCACCTGAAATAAATAAATAAAAAAATAAATATTTCTTTTTATTGCTAGTGACAAGGTACATATAGAAACAAAAATGACATGCTATAAACTTAAAAGTAACAGTACACAAGTTTAGCAAAGGGAACTAATCTCAGCGTATGCTGGGCTCGAGAGCTCAGCGCTGGTTTGCAGAAAGGCCCCTTGATGTGAAAATGAAAATGAAAATTTTATTTTGCAAATTGACCGCCAAGGGCTCTTTTACATGTCTTTTTGAAACTGAAACTACCATGTGGTACATACATTAAAATAAATACCTTTTTTAACATAAGACAACTGAGGATTCCTTACCTGGAATGATCACACCCTTGATTCCCACAGCCGGGCATGGTGATCCCACCGTTGGGGTAAAAGTCCGTGTGCCCCAGAGGGGTCAAGTATCCCACGAAGCCCCCATTGCTATGGATGACCTCGACGTAGTCCGCATCCGTCTTCTGCAAGCCATTGGTGTTGGAAGACCAGCCTGGTGCCGCCGGATCTAGAGCTGGACATCATTACATCGTTAAATATATACCAGGGATGTAACGGAGGTAGTTTTATCGGAACCGAAGGCGGAGTCGGAGTTTTTAAATTTGCTTTATCGGAGTCGGAATCGGAGTCGGAGGCAGGGTCGGATAATTGACGATAGAGTGCACGTAGTGAGATTCGGGGGTATTCCCCGCGCGACATGTATGAACCTGTTCATAACAGTCGACACAGGCCGCCGCCGCCGCTATGTTATGCTTCGACCTCCGATTAAAACCTTCGATTTAAAAGTGTCGGAGCCGAAGTCGGAACCGAAGGTGTAATAATAATCGGACGTTCCGACTTAACGGAACCGGAGTCGAAGCTCCGTAACATCCCTGATATATACATACATCACGTCTTTATCCCTTACGGGGTAGACATTAAATCCTACTAATATTATAAATAATAAAAAAAAAGAACAACAAAAAAAATGTAATAAATGCGAAAGTTTATGACGATGTGAGTAAGTGTGTATGTTTGTGACTATTACGCTGAAAAGACTGGACGGATTCGGATAAAATTTGGAACGAAGATAGCTGGTACCCTATATTAAAATTCTTCATTCTCCATTATTTCGATTGGCATCATAAAAATACGGGTTTTTTTTCACATTTAAGTCGGTTCGGTTCCCAGACAAGTAATTTTTAGAATATCTGTTAATACAGTATTACTAACTTTTAAACATAGCACAAAGTCTTCATTCAGCAAAATATCCTATGTACACACAGCAAAGCTATTCGGTAAGCAGGATAGATACGGCGCGAGCGTGCGTAGGTGCTTACCTAATTATATTGCCGTGTGTACATACGATATTTAAGGTACTATCCCTTCATGTTCCATAGTTTTGGGACGCCCTGTATAGGTTGGAGAAGATAGTGACAACTCAATTACATATACATACCTATGGGGGAGACCTATGTCTAACAGCCGGACGTCCTATGATGATGATACATACATACTGGGTAAACAGAGCCTGTGGTAACGAGACCCGTTTAATATTATTGTGGGCGTATAAATCGCCTATAGCGCTACTCCTAAAATTTATTCTTTATTTATTATTTATTGGGAAACAAACAGCTTAAAATTAAAACTTAAGATATAGACAAATTCAGTTAACGCATCAGCCAAAACAGTCTCCACCTGTAGTTAATTCCGAATGAAATCTTATGCTCAAAAATTAAAAAAAAAAACATAAAGTAATAGTACCTAGTTATTATTTCCGCCCATTCCCTCGATGGGCTTTTACCATCTGCACGGGCAGAGAAGCAACTGGTGTATTCTATGTTATTTCTTTGCTCCCAGACCCGGAAGCGACAGTTAATTGACGAATAAACGAGACTGACGTGTTGCCATTATGTACCATTACCAGTAAGATAGGGGATTCTTCCGTTGACGTTTCTCGCCGCGATACCCGCCAGATGGGCGCCCAGACTGTGCCCTAGGATGTGGTACTGCTCGGGAGTCGAACCCGTCGCCTCATTCAGCCAGTTGATGAAGCGTGCGGCACTTTTACCTGCAATAATGATAGAATATTTCTAAACAATACTGTGGAATGGAACGTACGAGGGTGTAAATGAGACGAACGATACGAGTGAGACGACGAATATTCGATTTAAAGTATAAGGTGACGTATGTAACATACAATGGTTAGGAATCTCGTTTGGGAGTGCGAGTCGGGCTACCACCGCGTGTGGTCAAGAGCTGCGGTTCGTTTTTGGATCCGTCCGAGGGGAAGAGCAGTGCTTGGTCCGGTGCACCCTGAGCATCGGCTAATGATTTCCTGGCAGTTTCTGAGGGATATCATTGACCGTTGGCTAAGAGCCCGACAGTGGGGAGGTGGGTCTTTTTGACCGTATTACCGTACAACGTTGCCGACATTTTGTCACAAGATTTTTGAATTATATTTTTATTAATTTGGCATTGGCGAAGTTGTCGAACTCGGGGGGTCCTCGTCAATCCGTTATGCGTGTTTTTACCCCTGCAATACTAACCAATCCCAGTTACGCTGATTTTCCCTACGGGTGTTGTACAGATATGTAGTATTTACCAGTGCTAGTTACGCGGTATCGCACTATGGGTGTTGTGTAGATACGCAGTATTTACCAGTGCTAGTTACACGGTATCGCACTATGGGTGTTGTGTAGATACGCAGTATTTACCAGTGCTAGTTACGCGGTATCGCACTATGGGTGTTGTGTAGATACGCAGTATTTACCAGTGCTAGTTACGTGGTATCGCACTATGGGTGTTGTGCAGATACGCAATATTTACCAGTGCCAGTTACGTGGTTTTTCACTATGGGTGTTGTGCAGATACGCAGTATTTACCAGTGCTAGTTACGCGGTATCGCACTATGGGTGTTGTGCAGATACGCAGTATTTACCAGTGCCAGTTACGCGGTATCGCACTATGGGTGTTGTGCAGATACGCAGTATTTACCAGTGCTAGTTACGCGGTATCGCACTATGGGTGTTGTGCAGATACGCAGTATTTACCAGCGCCAGTTACGTAGTTTTTCACTATGGGTGTTGTGTAGATACGCAGTATTTACCAGTGCTAGTTACGCGGTATCGCACTGTCCCCGACGAAAAGCAACCTCTCTCCGGCGTTGCCTCAATCTGGTGTGACGGGGACGCAGTGGGATGCCACTAGGGTTTCACCATAAACGCAAGGTGGCCCCGGCTTTCGCCAGGACCGCGCCAAGGGGAAAGCTACCTGGTGTTACCTGACGTGATGGTGTTGACGACGGCGGCCACGTAGTTGGGCGTGTTCCCGCCCGCACTCCAATCCAGGGACACCACATTCACGTCTTCAGCGGCCAGGAACGCTGTCAAATTAAGCAGGCATACTATAAAATTTCTTCTTTTTCTAACATGGCCTTTTTACGTACACATACGCAAATCACGTATATATCCCTTACGGTATAGACAGAGCCTGAGGTAACAAAAGCTTAAGGCCACTTTTAGCATGATTGTAGGCGTATAGGTGGAAAAGGGAATCAAAATCGGGTGGTAGGGCCTTGTGCAAGGTCCGTCCGGATCGCTACCACCATCTTACTCGCTAATCCTGCCGCTAAGTAGCAGAGTTTGCACTGCTGTGTTCCGGTGTGGAGAGTAAGACAGCCGGGGAAATTACGGTCACAAGAGGCATTTTATCTTAGTCCTCTAGGTTGGTAACGCATCTGCAATCCCTCCGGGGTTGCGGGTGTCTATGGGCAGTGGTGATCACTTACCATCAGGTGACCCACTTGCTCGTTTGCCTTCCTATTCATATAAAAAAAAAATATTAAAAAAAAAAAATAGTGATGGGTTGCTAGCCGCATCGCCTATAACATGATTCCTAAGAATTTCGCTCATTCCCTCGATGGGCTTTTACCATCTGCGCGGGACTAGAAGCAACTGGTACATTCTAAGTTTTTCCTTTGCTCCCAGACCAGCATGGAAGTCCTTTTATGGCCTTTTTCTAAGTAATAAATACAGTATTAAAAAATCATGTGACAAAAATGTCGGCAACGTTGTACGGTAGAACACGGTCGAAAGACCCCCCCCCCCCTGTCGGGCTCTTAGCCAACGGATAATGATATCCCTCGGAGACCGCCAGGGAATCATTAACCGATGCCCAGGGTGCACCGACCAAGCTCTTCCCCTCGGACGGATCCAAAAACGAACCGCAGCTCTTGATCACGCGCGGAGGTAACCCGACTCGCACCCCTAACTTCTTGACTCTTAAAAATGTATAAACAACAGAAATTCACCGATTTTGATGAAATCTGTGGAAGAACATCTAGAAAACCGGCTTTCAAATGAGAAACCGTATCCAAATGGGTTACCTATATAAGCTACGACTGCACAGTCAGACACACAGACATACACAAACACATGCATAAAATCTGGTACATATAATGTAGAAAGGAGCAAGTAGAGTCAGCAAAAACAGCTTGTTTTAAAAAAAATTACAAAAGAGTACAAAGATGAAGCTACCATGCTGGTCTGGGAGCAAAGAAAAAATATAGAATGTAGCAACTGCTACTCTTCAAAAGGAATTGGCGAAAATCTTAGGGATCATGTTACAGGCAATGCGGCTAGCAACCCGTCACTATTTTTATACCCCTTTTCAATACGCCCACAATCACGCTAAACGTGGCCTTAACTTGCTCTAGGCTCTGTCTACCATGTAAGGGATAAAGACGTTATTATTATGTAGGTATATATATAATAAATGTAGTATATTTTATTGATATATATTATAGGTAGTATAAAGTAGTTTATTGACTGGTAGGTTTTAGGAGTTTATGTATTATATTCGGTAAAGTTATGTATTGTGGCTCTCAGTGTTTGCAATTTTTAAACTCACTCGTCCATCCCTAATATAATACTCCTTTCATCCACTCAAAGGTTGACTGGAAGAGATCCCTTAAAGGGATAAGTCCGCCTTTGTGCATGTATCTCAGTGTTTGTCAATTGTATTTTGTCTTGTTTATTTTGCACAATAAAGAGTTTACATACATACATACATACATAAAAAGGCTGTGGTAGCCTAGTGGTTTGACCTGTGGCCTCTCAAGCAGGGGTCGTGGGTTCGAGCCCCCGGGATGGAAAACTTCGTGAGGAAAGCTGCACACATCTGCGAAGCAACTCAATGGTGTGTGTGAAGTTCCCAATCCTCACTGGGCCCGCGAGGGAGCTATAGCCCAAGCCCTCTCGTTCTGGGAGGAGGCCTGTGCCCAGCTGTGGGATGTATATAGGCCGGTGTGGTGATATAATTACCCGGCACGAGTACTTGGTTGGTCTCTCCCGTGACCCCGCATATCCAGCCGTGGACCAAGAAGATGGTCCTTCGAGAAGGATCGAAGTTCGAAGCCCGGAGAAGACCAGCAGCTCCCAGGATTAACGGCTGACTCACGTAGGGGTTTGATCTGGTAAATTAAACAATGTATCGTCATACGGACCCTTATAAGAACCCCTAAAAGTATCAGGTTCAGCTGATAACCTTACCTGGTGAAGAGATGGTATACATTCTCCGTGTCAGGAGTATAACGGCCGGACTCCTGTAGGTCGTTGACCCTCAACCAGGTGTCCACCAGGTTCAGAGTGTCGTTGCCACTGCGCATGTTCTGGGGCTGCTCGGGGGCACTGACGGGGTCACTGAGGTCACTGGGGTCATTGGATGGCAGAGCTGAGGGAATTGATAAAGCATAATAAATCATGTTAAATGATAACTTCTTCTTCTTATTTGTGGCGTATCAAGTCGTTATAGCGACGACAACTTCGCCAATGTCAAAGTAACAAAAATAGAATTAAAAAATCTTGTGACCAAATGTCGGCGACGTTGTACGGTAATGGTCAGAGACCCCCCCCCCCTCCCCTGTCGGGCTCTTAGCCGGGCTCGATGCCCATGGTGCACCGGATCAAGCACTGCTCTTCCCCCCGGACGGATCCAAAAACGAACCGCAGCTCTTGACCACACGTGGAGGTAACCCGACTCGGACTGATAACAAAATAAATCATAATATGTGACACAACTGGTGACTAACGGGCCGGTAGCGATCTCTCCCAGCGAATGAGTTAATGGCCGTTCAAAGAGGAAATGCTGCCAGCCTTTTGGGCATCAATCCGCGGCCATTTTGAAGTGAAAACTTCTTTACCGGCGTTATGCACTTTTCTGGGGATGGGTAAAAAATGTTAAACTCGCAAATTTCAAAATGTCAGTGAAAATTAGAACACATAGAAAAATCCGAAAAGTAAAGCTATGGCCGGGAATCGAACCCGGATCCTCGTCAGTCCGTGACGCGTGCTATACCCCTACACCACCCATAGCAGGTGGGTAGTCTCCGAATTTATCTACCTGTTACTAACTGTCACGTGACCTTTTGTTACTATGCGAATTTTTGTCGCTAAGCGTCCTCTGTTTGAATGATGTGTCTGTACGACACAATTACAAACTCCCATGGAACATCTACTGCTCACCAGGGACGAGGGGGGGGGGGGTGTTAAACTCGCATCAGGACACGCGACCTGGGGCCCGATTTTTGAAAACATCACTCGAAAGTAGTATAAATCAGCGTATATCTCGAAAACTACAGCTCCAAAATTTTGACCAGTTCACAAGATTAATGAGAGCTGTGATTGTCTTCTATGCTACTCGCATTTCAAATTCAGCACAATTATTCACCACTTTCGAGTGGTATTTTCACACATGTGCTTTCAAAAATGGGGTCCCTGGTTCGTAATGGACGAATTCAAAATTACTTTACTAATATTAAAATTAATTTAAAAACGTCGTTTTATAATGATAATTATATGATTTAAAAATATTGGCATCAAATACAAGGCTAAATAAATAAATTACCTGACCACACAGCTAATATGCCGAAGAAAAAACTTCGTCTCGACATGCTCCCACGCCGGAGGTAAAGGAAAGACTTGCCCCATTTCCCCAATGTTTTTATTATAGTTGGTACTGACTCATGCGATACTATATTTTTATCTTTTCTATCTAATTCATTAACCACTTGAACATAAATGATCCTCGGTCAACTCTGATAAGCGATGATTGTGTTAAATTCAGTTATTTGGTGCCGTAGGTATTTACTAAGATTTACTTGTGTTTGTGTGACTTCCATGCTGGTCTGGGAGCAAAGAAAAAAACATAGAATGTACCAGTTGCTTCTCTTCCCGCGCAGATGGTAAAAGCCCATCGAGGGAATGGGCGAAAATCATAGGGATCATGTTATAGGCGATGCGGCTGGCAACCCACTATTTTGATTCCCCTTTCCACCTACGAGTATACGCCCTTAATCATGCTAAACGTGGTCTTAAGGTCTTGTCACCTTAGGCTCTGTCTACCCCGTAAGGGATGGAGACGTGATTTATGTATGTATGTGTGTATGTACTTATGTTTGCGTAGTTTGAGGTCCTTTCGGACCTCGGTCGGGGCAGATCACATAGCTTTTTTATAACAGACTAAATTTCTAAGTCACTGAAAATTAGAAAACAGAAAAATCCGAAAGTAAAGCTATGACCGGGTATCGAACCCGGATCCTCGTCATTCCGTGAATCAGCTCAAATTTCAAGGCTCTAGTGGAAAATAGCAAGGACTTTCATGCAAACCTGCGAGAGCATTTAACGCATTCGGTGCCACCTGCCAAAGAAGACTTCTTCAGGGGGGCGATTTTTGAAAGCACATGTGTAAAAATACCACTCGAAAGTGATATAAATCTGTTTATGTCTTCAAAACTACAGCTCTAATAACATTTTTGACTAGTTCACAAGATTAATGAAAGCCATAAGTATTTAAGCTAATCGTATTTAAAATTCACCACTTTCGAGTGGTATTTTCACACATGTGCTTTCAAAAATCGGGCCTCTGAGCGAATGTGTCAAAGTTTTGCATATTTGCTGTATAGTCCAGTACGGGAACGTGTTAATTACCCTTTATACTCACAAAACTCACAAGTGCGCAATTTTTTGTAGACAGTTAGAATTTACTGAGAACTACTTGTAAAAAAAAATATAACAGATTTTGACATTGCGTTATTTAATATTTAAGTTTTTGTTAGTAAAGCGTGTAAATCCAAAGAAAAAATATACAAGTGTAATTTTTCTGTACTAGATTATTGCATTTAACTATAAGAACATCACCTGTAGTATTCTAACAGTTTTGTCAAGAGCATAATTAGAAACTCGAAAAAAAATTATAAATCTCTAAAAAAAAATTACAAGTGAATGGTCGCTGCTGAAATGTATTCAAAACTGTCAAAAGTAACGACAGTTTTGAATTCTAACAGATTTGTCAATAGCGTATTTTTTTATCAACAGCGTAATTTTCAAAATGCTCTATTTTCCATAAAAAAAATCTCATAATTCTCAAGTCGGCTTATTTGATTCGGTTTCATTGTAGTAATCTATAAGCAAAAATTCTAACGAATTCGTCAATAGCTTTAGATTCTATTACGTTATCAGTTATATCCGTAATTTAAATTCGCGCGCCACTCGCGCGAACCAGGCGCAGCGTGCTGTCAGCCAATCACGTAATACGAGCCGCGCTAATACAAAGCCGTGCCGCGTTCGGTGTAAGAAATCTATAAGTAGTTTTATTTTCGAACTATTCACATCTTCACATGCATGATGTCAGATGTCAATCGATGACAAACAAAAAAAACTTAAGGTAGCTACAGTATCCAATTACAGTAACTCAGAATTTTGAACCCAGTTCTTTAATTAAATAAAGCATATGTCACCGAACCCAAGCTAGTTGAAAAGTACTATAATTCATAATTAAATAGGAATCCCATAGATAGTTACTTTTTACGTAAATGTTCCTTGTAAGCGTGGGATCACCTTTTTTTATTTATGTAACTAGAAATCAGACATGTTTGTCTGGAACTCGTTTTATTGACAACAAGCTACATATATTATGTAGTAAGTACATTTTGCCTGAGAACGCAAATTTTAAATAAAGTTTTCGTTATTCAATGAAAATCAACTAGGTACTAAGGTAACGGCACCAGTGTTAGACAAGGACCCAGTAATGGACAATGAGTGTTATTAAATAGAAACTAAGGGATAGTCATTTATTTAAAGTAAAAAAAAATTTCAATTAAATTAGTCTTTAAAAGATTACATTTTAGTATGCTTACTTTATACCAATCAACAAAAATGTTAATATAAAGTAAGC
This sequence comes from Pandemis corylana, assembly GCA_949127965.1. Classification (NCBI taxonomy): domain Eukaryota; kingdom Metazoa; phylum Arthropoda; class Insecta; order Lepidoptera; family Tortricidae; genus Pandemis; species Pandemis corylana. The sequence continues at coordinate 4,956,208 of OX421878.1, read as the reverse complement.
ATACTAAAATGTAGTCCTTTAAACACCAATTTAATTAAAAATGTTTTTTACTCAACCAGGCCGAACTAAAACAGGCGTCCAAACGTTGCACCCGCGATAATGGAATGACCCTTGCCTTAGTGTCTTTTAAATAAGAGTTTTTGTGCATTATTGGGTCATGTCTATTGGTGCCGTAGTACGTAGGGTGAAGTCACCAAAAGTTGAACGATTAAGCGACTACCCCTTTCCCCCTCCTTTGAACCCTTTTTTCGAAGTGTTGTAAGCCATGTCTGATAGTGTTTTTTTTTATAACGTTAAGCACATAGTCGACTTTGCATTTTACGACGGGGAAGAAGCAAGATCTCCTTATCCGATCTTACAAATTTCAATTATTGTAGTTTGAATTCTATTGAGAGAACTCATAGCTCATATCTTACATTAAGCCGAAATTACAAAATAGAAGATCTTGCTTCTTCACCGTCGCTATGTTAGTATGCTCGTACTCGGGATCTGCCGATTCCCCAATCATCTAGGACCGAACGAGCGATTTCCTTTGAGATTCTTTGCAATTACCTCCATTGCATTGTAGGTTGAGCTTGCCTGAGATAAACTTATTTGATTATTGCGAATCTTTTTACGGCTTTTTCGAATCTTCATTGATCGCATAAAACTTATAATTGTAATTCAGTAAAGAAATAAATTCAATTAATTTGTTAAGATAGGTACAATAAGGTATGTATATGAAATAAGAATCAACCAATTTACTTTGACTTTAATAATGTTAATAATGTGATAATTTGATAGTGTTTTATAAAATAATTTTTCATTTCAATTCCTATTAAACTTATGTATAAATTGCTGTGCCCTAACAGGGTTCATGTCTTGTATCCAATTACTATACTATGTAAGACCTAATGTACGACATGATTACTATGCAAAAAAAAAAAAAAAAAAATCTAGCCCGTTCATATAGCCTCTCTTTTTTTCAGTTTTGGATGCCACCTATAAAAAAAAACGTTATTATATTACGGCACTTACCCAAAACATAACTAATGATTGTCATTGATTTCTTTTAAGTAGGTTTCACGTAAGTGTATCTAATAAAATTTTAAACGAAGGTTTTATTTCATGAATATATATCGCAGAAATCAAAGACAATATTGGATCTTATCAATTCACGAAAATTGTATAAATCATTAAACATCCGCTGTAAGCGGTTAAGCTATCCAGCGTTTATACCAATTAGCAAAAACCTACACTCAACTCCTTTAACTCAAGCTATAGCGTAGTCCAACTTTGCCCGATTCCTTAGTACAAAATAGCTAGAAAGTACTAAAGCGACGTGTACCTAGTGGTTAACCACACATTAATTTTGATCTTTTATATACGAAATGTTCCAAGACGTGTATTTTGAGTAGAATAATGTTACCTTTTCGTGGCCTTTAGGTCTTGTTACCTTGGGCTCTGTCTACCCCGTAAGGAACGATAACGTGATTTATGTATGTATGTATAATCTTACTTGATCAGTAGATTTATCAGATCACCTAGAACTTTGCCAGCATAGGCATTTTGGAACCATTACTTGAACAGCGATTATATCATTAAATAATATAAAAAACAAATTTATTTATTTACGTAAATATTAAAGACATAGTCAAGAATACATACCAAGCATAAAAATGTTAGTCAATGCATTATTATTATTGTAGTAGGCACCTACTGCAGCATAATGCTGAGACGAATACCTTTTCGGCATCATCAACTCAGTATGTTTTTGTATTAGTCTAAGAGTCTTTGTATTTTTTGATGTCGAATAAAGTTATGTCTATGTCTATTCAATTTTATATGCAATTAAAAGCTTCAAATGTGAAGGTCTTACCTTAAGAAGGATTTCATACAACTGGCACTTTTGTCGGGAACCCGAGACGCGGCGACCGCTCACATTCGCGTGGGTGACACGATTGTCATGGAATTATATTTTTCACATCGGCTAAGTGTTATAGCATTATAAAAAAATATTCCCAAGCATCTAAAATGGGCCACGATTTAATTATTACAGTTTTTAGGCCAAACGTTCAACTTCTGGGTGTTGTTCATCTTTTGGGTCCACTACCCTAGTGGATGCACAATGGATTTGCATTATGCCTTCGATCAACAATTACATACCTACTAGATTCAACGTGACTGCACTAGTTATTTACTTCTTTACTCCAAGCGTTATCGTGGTTCAATCTCAATCCATACCGCTCGATAGATTGTTTTGTTTCTTCTTTTGTTACCATAGAAACATTTATTCGTTTCGGAGTCGGTAATTTTATTTGCACTTCTGTAAAATCCGCGGAAGCATCACCGACACAAAACAGACACTTTTGTTCAAAATTGAAAATGTCGTTTAATTCTTTTGACTTTATTTTGGCATTATTTTCGTTTAATGACGGCATTTACACACTTTTCGTTGGTATATGCCATTCGACACTTTCGATGAAGTTTTAACTCCACTTTCCCTTCAAAATGCACTGTTTTGCCATCCTCCCTTTTAACACCTTACATACATTACATACATACACAAATCACGTCTTTATCCCTTACGGGGTAGACAGAGCCTAAGGTAACAAGACCTACAGGCCAGCAGGCCACGTTTAGCAATACACTGAGAGCGCAGAGGTGGAAAGTGGAGTCAAAATAGTGATGGGTTGCTAGCCTCATCGCCTATAACATGATTCCTATGTCGCTTATTCCCTCGATGGGCTTTTAACACCTTGCATGTTTCAAACGCACAAGACCTCTCTCCTTGACTACATTTTTAAAAAGTAAACAGCAGTTTTGCTGAGCATTATTTTGTTTACAACGCGCTGTACGTGAACTACAGCTGACAGCGGCCGGCGCGGCCGATAAGCAAAGCCGTGCTGTGATTGGTCCAGCCGTTGCTCTGCCGGCGTACAAGGTTCCCGCACAATTCAAATCCTACATTTGTTTCTTATAGAACTGATTAGTTAATAAAATTTGAAGCTATTGATGAATTCGTTAGAATTTTTGCTTATAGATTACTACAATGAAACCGAATCAAATAAGCCGACTTGAGAATTATGAGATTTTTTTTATGGAAAATAGAGCATTTTGAAAATTACGCTGTTGATAAAAAAATACGCTATTGACAAATCTGTTAGAATTCAAAACTGTCGTTACTTTTGACAGTTTTGAATACATTTCAGCAGCCACCATTCACTTGTAATTTTTTTTTAGAGATTTATAATTTTTTTTCGAGTTTCTAATTATGCTGACGTAAGCTCTTGACAAAACTGTTAGAATACTACAGGTGATGTTCTTATAGTTAAATGCAATAATCTAGTACAGAAAAATTACACTTGTATATTTTTTCTATGGATTTACACGCTTTACTAACAAAAACTTAAATATTAAATAACGCAATGTCAAAATCTGTTATATTTTTTTTTTACCAGTAGTACTCAGTCAATTCTAACTGTATACAAAAAATTGCGCACTTGTGAGTTTTGTGAGTTCAATTTAGTTCCCGTACTGGCCTAGTAGTAAAGAATTGTCATAAGCAACCCTAAAGATACCTATTAATATTTAAAATTTCTTGTTATGGTGTCGCTGAGTCACTGATAAGGTTTAGGGCCGCTTTTTTCATGACATCGGTATTTCCTTCGAATGGTAAAGGAAAGTTTGGTACCCATTGGTCCCTCTCGTAGTCCCTTGAAGGGACGAGGTTAGGTTAGTTGGGTACCTTTAGTTGCTCAAAGGGAAAAATGCCCAGGAAATAGAACGTCAACGAAAACTCGTTGGACAAACCTGGGGCCCGATTTTTGAAAGCACATGTGTGAAAGTACCACTCGAAAGTGATATAAATCTGTTTATATCTTCAAAACTTCAGCTCTAATAAAATTTTTGACTAGGTCACAAGATTAATGAGAGCCGAAAGTATCTTCTATGCTACTCGTATTTAAAATTCAGTACAATTTTTCACCACTTTCGAGTGGTGTTTTCACACATGTGCTTTCAAAAATCGGGCTCCTGTAGTTGAACCACGAGCTGGGGCCCGCTTTTTGAAAGCACATGTGTGAAAATACCTCTCGAAAGTGGTATAAATCTAATTTCCAAATGTCACTAAAAATGAGAACACAGAAAAATCCGAAAAGTAAAGCTATGGCCGGGAAACGAACCCGGATCCTCGTCATTCCGTGACGCGTGCTGTACCCCTACACCATCCATAGCAGGTGGGTAGTCTTCGAATTTTTCTACCTGTTTCTAGCTGTCACGTGACCTTGTTACTATGCGAATTTTTGTCGCTAAGCGTCGTCTGTTTGAATGATGTGTCTGTTCGCCACAATTACAAACTCCCGTGGAACATCTACTGCTCACCAGGGACGGGAGAAGGCGCTGTTTTTCAAATGAATCAAGATTTTTTTATTTCTTGATGTTAATAATGTGACATTTAGAAGATAAAGATAAATAAAATATCTTTATCTCAAAAAAAAATCTAACGGTAAAACCGTAAAAGTAAACATAAAAATCAAGAAATAAAAAATCTTGATTCATTTGATACCTAGTGGTATAAATCTGTTGCATATTGTGTGAAAATACCACCAGAAAGTGGTGAAAAATTGGGCTGAATTTGAAATACGAGTAGCATAGAAGACAATCACAGCTCTCATTAATCTTGTGAACTAGTCAAAACTTTGATTTGAGCTGTAGTTTTGGAGATATAAGTTGATTTATACCACTTTCGAGTGGTACTTTCGAGTGATGTGCTTTCAAAAATCGGGCCCCAGGTCTGGGAGTAAAGAAAAAATATAAAATGTACCAGTTGCTTCTCTTCCCGCGCAGATGGTAAAAGCCCATAGGTACATATGGTATCTATTCCTCTCGTAGTTTCAAAAAAAGACATGTAAAAGAGCTCTTGGCGGCCAATTCGCAAAATAAACTTTTTGAATTTCGACTCATACATATAGGTAGGTATCCAACAAAATATGGACCAAACGCTGTTGACCGAAATAAACAATTTTTTATTTTTATATTCAAATAGTTAAAGATTGATTTGGTGTAGATATTCTTACAATTCCGTTTCGCCTATTCATAAAATTTTTTGGATGCATAAATAAAACAATGGTTGTAATATCTTTTGTTGGCCGAAACACCTGGTTTAATATTGATCTTGTCAAAATTTCTATACGGCGTGTTTTCGCCAAATGCACAGTTGATTTACCTACTTGTCTTCTATAAATATTGAGTTCCGTATAATTGTGGGACTAAATTACTAAAAATATCAATTTAGTCACCGTTAAGTTGTTTATTTAATGTTCTTTACATGTTTGCAAATCGAAATCGTACGGCTGACTGAATTCCATACATCTTACGTACGTCACCTCATTCATCAAATCGAATATTCGTCGTCTCACTCATATCGTCCGTCACCTTCACACCCTTTTACGTTCCATTCCATATTTGGATAAATACAAAGTTGTAGTTGTATATTGCAAGCCGCTTCCAACCGCGGCAATTGGAGACTATGGGGTATAATAATGATGATGATGAGTTCTAATGTTGTTTTTAGGGTTCCGTGCTTCTTAATAGAGGGAAAGCTGTGATAGTTTTCCTTTACACTTCGTTATTATATAGGTACATCTACCATTTTTTTTTTAAATTCAACCATTTAGCTTTGGTTAACTGGTAGAGATCCCTTATAGGGTTAAGTTCGCCTTTGTGCATGTATTAATGTTATTTTTATTTTTTTGTAAATTGTATCTGTTTCTTTATGTTTGTACAATAAAGCATTTACTTACTTACTTACTTACTTACTTATTTAGCTGGCAACACACTTGACTTTAACGATAATTCGATTTTTTTTACAACATACATACATACATAAATCACGTCTTTATCCCTTACGGGGTAGACAGAGCCTTTCTTTTTTTTATGGTGTGGAAAATGCGCCTTATGCATCCGCCCGGTACGGGCTTACCGGGGGTATGTGGGGCTCTCCCGCGACGGCAGGCAAACCCACTAAAAACCACACGGATTCCCTATTCGGTCGTATGTGAGGCGTTACGGGAGCACTCGATGTCACCGCGCCGCCCCACGACCACCCCAGGATGGGGTTCCCTCTTCGCGGCACCTGTGCAATGCAGGCTTGGGAAGTCCCGCCCTCCCCCGCTGGTGCCGCTTGGATTTTTTATAGATGTTGTCTCCTCGTGGCCCCCGTCTTGAAAAAGACAGCGGCCCACGTTCCCGGCGCCTACGGGCCGGGGTTACGTGTTGACCGACAGTGTCCGGAGCCACGCCGCCGCTCCGCGATCCCGTCCCTTACAGGGCGCACCGCTCCGACGGCAGGCTTATGGCCGACCCTCACACACCCTCATGTACTACTCTGAAAGTAGAGCGGTACCGAAGGCATGATCGCGTCCGTCCCGAAAAGCACCCGCGGGTGCGACCCTCTGGATTTTTTATAGAGGTTTACTCAAGGGTAGACAGAGCCTACAAGACCTAAAGAACACGTTTAGCATGATTAGCGTTTATTACAAGCTTTTAATTAACTTGCAACGTATGTATGTATGTATGTTTGTCCGGGTGGAATCTTGCGACTCAATTTTGAAGCAGATATCTTCATCCGATTGAGCTGTAGGTAATTTTTAGAAGTTTGACAAAAAAAATATAACAAAGTTAAAAAATTTATACTTTCATAAACAATGGAATTGTTGATAAAAAAAATTTTTTTTTGTTACTTTATAGAGGACTTAGGAGGATTAATTATGATTTTTAAATTAAAAAAAAATTTAATTAATTATTTGAACAATAGAAATATAAAAAAAACAATTATAAGCTATTAAAAATTGTTATTAAGATTTTTTTTTAATTCATAATACTTGTAATATAATACAGCTGTGAAAAATTTTTTTGAAAAAATATTTAAATAACCAATGTGTTAATTAAGGTGACCTCACACACGTTAAAAATTTGGGAGAGTGTCCTGATGAGAAGATTAACCAGTATAACCAAAATTACTCCAAACCAATGTGGCTTTACTAGCGGAGTAGGCACGACGGACGCTATCCACTCAGTGAAAGTACTCTTGGAAAAGCACAAGCTAAACAAGAAGGATCTCCACATTATTTTCATCGACTTGGAGAAAGCTTTCGACCGAGTGCCACGAAAGGTTATCTGGCAGGCTCTTAGAGCACAATTCGTACCGGAACTTTACATCGAACTCCTCAAAGACCTATATCACAATATAACAACATGTGTGGTCAACCCAGCGGGAAAAAGCGATTATTTCGAAGTCAATGTCGGTGTCCATCAAGGTTCAATTCTTAGCCCAATTCTATTTAACTTGGTAATGGACTACATCACCAGAGACATCCAGAAGCCAGCACCATGGTCAATATTGTACGCAGATGACATAGCCTTGATAGCAGAATCGCTGGAGGAAGTACAAAAAGACCTCACCACGTGGCTAGAATCACTGGAACAAAGAGGGCTAAGAGTCAGCAGACAGAAAACAGAATACATGTACTGCGACTTTTCTGGAACTAACACAAAAGATATGCCATGTCCCTCCATCTCAAACACGCCCCTAAAGAGGGTCGATAGATTTAAATATCTGGGTTCCATAGTTGCGCCCGAAGCCAATACGGAGAAGGATATTCAGAGCAGGATTCAGACGGGATGGCTTAAGTGGCGGTCACTTACAGGCGTATTATGCGATCCTCGCATGCCGATAAAGATAAAAGGAAACGTGTACAAGAAAGCCGTAAGACCCGCTCTTATATACGGATCTGAGTGTTGGCCAATGCGCAAGGTGGAGGAACGGAAAATGCACACCACCGAAATGAAGATGCTTCGTTGGGCGGGAGGAGTAACGCGTGTTGATAAGATAAGGAATGAACACATCCGCGGAACTTTTAAGGTTGCTTGTATCGCCGACAAGATGAGGGAGGCCCGTCTGCGTTGGTACGGACACGTCATGAGACGCGAGGATGACCACATGACGAAGCGAGTACTCGCCATGGAGGAGGGAAAGCGAGGCCGAGGACGACCACCAATGACCTGGACACAAACCATAAAAAACGACCTAAAGATAACCAATACGGCATTGGAGACAACCCACGATCGTTTGATGTGGCGCAGAAATACTAGGAGGGCTGACCCCAAATAAAAATGGGATAAATAGGCCAGTACGGGAACTAAATTGAACTCACAAAACTCACAAGTGCGCAATTTTTTGTATACAGTTAGAATTGACTGAGTACTACTGGTAAAAAAAAAATATAACAGATTTTGACATTGCGTTATTTAATATTTAAGTTTTTGTTAGTAAAGCGTGTAAATCCATAGAAAAAATATACAAGTGTAATTTTTCTGTACTAGATTATTGCATTTAACTATAAGAACATCACCTGTAGTATTCTAACAGTTTTGTCAAGAGCTTACGTCAGCATAATTAGAAACTCGAAAAAAAATTATAAATCTCTAAAAAAAAATTACAAGTGAATGGTGGCTGCTGAAATGTATTCAAAACTGTCAAAAGTAACGACAGTTTTGAATTCTAACAGATTTGTCAATAGCGTATTTTTTTATCAACAGCGTAATTTTCAAAATGCTCTATTTTCCATAAAAAAAATCTCATAATTCTCAAGTCGGCTTATTTGATTCGGTTTCATTGTAGTAATCTATAAGCAAAAATTCTAACGAATTCATCAATAGCTTCAAATTTTATTAACTAATCAGTTCTATAAGAAACAAATGTAGGATTTGAATTGTGCGGGAACCTTGTACGCCGGCAGAGCAACGGCTGGACCAATCACAGCACGGCTTTGCTTATCGGCCGCGCCGGCCGCTGTCAGCTGTAGTTCACGTACAGCGCGTTGTAAACAAAATAATGCTCAGCAAAACTGCTGTTTACTTTTTAAAAATGTAGTCAAGGAGAGAGGTCTTGTGCGTTTGAAACATGCAAGGTGTTAAAAGCCCATCGAGGGAATAAGCGACATAGGAATCATGTTATAGGCGATGAGGCTAGCAACCCATCACTATTTTGACTCCACTTTCCACCTCTGCGCTCTCAGTGTATTGCTAAACGTGGCCTGCTGGCCTGTAGGTCTTGTTACCTTAGGCTCTGTCTACCCCGTAAGGGATAAAGACGTGATTTGTGTATGTATGTAATGTATGTAAGGTGTTAAAAGGGAGGATGGCAAAACAGTGCATTTTGAAGGGAAAGTGGAGTTAAAACTTCATCGAAAGTGTCGAATGGCATATACCAACGAAAAGTGTGTAAATGCCGTCATTAAACGAAAATAATGCCAAAATAAGTCAAAAGAATTAAACGACATTTTCAATTTTGAACAAAAGTGTCTGTTTTGTGTCGGTGATGCTTCCGCGGATTTTACAGAAGTGCAAATAAAATTACCGACTCCGAAACGAATAAATGTTTCTATGGTAACAAAAGAAGAAACAAAACAATCTATCGAGCGGTATGGATTGAGATTGAACCACGATAACGCTTGGAGTAAAGAAGTAAATAACTAGTGCAGTCACGTTGAATCTAGTAGGTATGTAATTGTTGATCGAAGGCATAATGCAAATCCATTGTGCATCCACTAGGGTAGTGGACCCAAAAGATGAACAACACCCAGAAGTTGAACGTTTGGCCTAAAAACTGTAATAATTAAATCGTGGCCCATTTTAGATGCTTGGGAATATTTTTTTATAATGCTATAACACTTAGCCGATGTGAAAAATATAATTCCATGACAATCGTGTCACCCACGCGAATGTGAGCGGTCGCCGCGTCTCGGGTTCCCGACAAAAGTGCCAGTTGTATGAAATCCTTCTTAAGGTAAGACCTTCACATTTGAAGCTTTTAATTGCATATAAAATTGAATAGACATAGACATAACTTTATTCGACATCAAAAAATACAAAGACTCTTAGACTAATACAAAAACATACTGAGTTGATGATGCCGAAAAGGTATTCGTCTCAGCATTATGCTGCAGTAGGTGCCTACTACAATAATAATAATGCATTGACTAACATTTTTATGCTTGGTATGTATTCTTGACTATGTCTTTAATATTTACGTAAATAAATAAATTTGTTTTTTATATTATTTAATGATATAATCGCTGTTCAAGTAATGGTTCCAAAATGCCTATGCTGGCAAAGTTCTAGGTGATCTGATAAATCTACTGATCAAGTAAGATTATACATACATACATAAATCACGTTATCGTTCCTTACGGGGTAGACAGAGCCCAAGGTAACAAGACCTAAAGGCCACGAAAAGGTAACATTATTCTACTCAAAATACACGTCTTGGAACATTTCGTATATAAAAGATCAAAATTAATGTGTGGTTAACCACTAGGTACACGTCGCTTTAGTACTTTCTAGCTATTTTGTACTAAGGAATCGGGCAAAGTTGGACTACGCTATAGCTTGAGTTAAAGGAGTTGAGTGTAGGTTTTTGCTAATTGGTATAAACGCTGGATAGCTTAACCGCTTACAGCGGATGTTTAATGATTTATACAATTTTCGTGAATTGATAAGATCCAATATTGTCTTTGATTTCTGCGATATATATTCATGAAATAAAACCTTCGTTTAAAATTTTATTAGATACACTTACGTGAAACCTACTTAAAAGAAATCAATGACAATCATTAGTTATGTTTTGGGTAAGTGCCGTAATATAATAACGTTTTTTTTTATAGGTGGCATCCAAAACTGAAAAAAAGAGAGGCTATATGAACGGGCTAGATTTTTTTTTTTTTTTTTTTGCATAGTAATCATGTCGTACATTAGGTCTTACATAGTATAGTAATTGGATACAAGACATGAACCCTGTTAGGGCACAGCAATTTATACATAAGTTTAATAGGAATTGAAATGAAAAATTATTTTATAAAACACTATCAAATTATCACATTATTAACATTATTAAAGTCAAAGTAAATTGGTTGATTCTTATTTCATATACATACCTTATTGTACCTATCTTAACAAATTAATTGAATTTATTTCTTTACTGAATTACAATTATAAGTTTTATGCGATCAATGAAGATTCGAAAAAGCCGTAAAAAGATTCGCAATAATCAAATAAGTTTATCTCAGGCAAGCTCAACCTACAATGCAATGGAGGTAATTGCAAAGAATCTCAAAGGAAATCGCTCGTTCGGTCCTAGATGATTGGGGAATCGGCAGATCCCGAGTACGAGCATACTAACATAGCGACGGTGAAGAAGCAAGATCTTCTATTTTGTAATTTCGGCTTAATGTAAGATATGAGCTATGAGTTCTCTCAATAGAATTCAAACTACAATAATTGAAATTTGTAAGATCGGATAAGGAGATCTTGCTTCTTCCCCGTCGTAAAATGCAAAGTCGACTATGTGCTTAACGTTATAAAAAAAAACACTATCAGACATGGCTTACAACACTTCGAAAAAAGGGTTCAAAGGAGGGGGAAAGGGGTAGTCGCTTAATCGTTCAACTTTTGGTGACTTCACCCTACGTACTACGGCACCAATAGACATGACCCAATAATGCACAAAAACTCTTATTTAAAAGACACTAAGGCAAGGGTCATTCCATTATCGCGGGTGCGCAACGTTTGGACGCCTGTTTTAGTTCGGCCTGGTTGAGTAAAAAACATTTTTAATTAAATTGGTGTTTAAAGGACTACATTTTAGTATGCTTACTTTATATTAACATTTTTGTTGATTGGTATAAAGTAAGCATACTAAAATGTAATCTTTTAAAGACTAATTTAATTGAAATTTTTTTTTACTTTAAATAAATGACTATCCCTTAGTTTCTATTTAATAACACTCATTGTCCATTACTGGGTCCTTGTCTAACACTGGTGCCGTTACCTTAGTACCTAGTTGATTTTCATTGAATAACGAAAACTTTATTTAAAATTTGCGTTCTCAGGCAAAATGTACTTACTACATAATATATGTAGCTTGTTGTCAATAAAACGAGTTCCAGACAAACATGTCTGATTTCTAGTTACATAAATAAAAAAAGGTGATCCCACGCTTACAAGGAACATTTACGTAAAAAGTAACTATCTATGGGATTCCTATTTAATTATGAATTATAGTACTTTTCAACTAGCTTGGGTTCGGTGACATATGCTTTATTTAATTAAAGAACTGGGTTCAAAATTCTGAGTTACTGTAATTGGATACTGTAGCTACCTTAAGTTTTTTTTGTTTGTCATCGATTGACATCTGACATCATGCATGTGAAGATGTGAATAGTTCGAAAATAAAACTACTTATAGATTTCTTACACCGAACGCGGCACGGCTTTGTATTAGCGCGGCTCGTATTACGTGATTGGCTGACAGCACGCTGCGCCTGGTTCGCGCGAGTGGCGCGCGAATTTAAATTACGGATATAACTGATAACGTAATAGAATCTAAAGCTATTGACGAATTCGTTAGAATTTTTGCTTATAGATTACTACAATGAAACCGAATCAAATAAGCCGACTTGAGAATTATGAGATTTTTTTTATGGAAAATAGAGCATTTTGAAAATTACGCTGTTGATAAAAAAATACGCTATTGACAAATCTGTTAGAATTCAAAACTGTCGTTACTTTTGACAGTTTTGAATACATTTCAGCAGCGACCATTCACTTGTAATTTTTTTTTAGAGATTTATAATTTTTTTTCGAGTTTCTAATTATGCTCTTGACAAAACTGTTAGAATACTACAGGTGATGTTCTTATAGTTAAATGCAATAATCTAGTACAGAAAAATTACACTTGTATATTTTTTCTTTGGATTTACACGCTTTACTAACAAAAACTTAAATATTAAATAACGCAATGTCAAAATCTGTTATATTTTTTTTTTACAAGTAGTTCTCAGTAAATTCTAACTGTCTACAAAAAATTGCGCACTTGTGAGTTTTGTGAGTATAAAGGGTAATTAACACGTTCCCGTACTGGACTAAAAAGCCAGGACCAAGAAGAACCAATGTGTTTATAAAAAAAAATTTCAAGAAATGGCGGAACAATTTTTTTTGCATATCAATTAAAATCTTGTATTAATAAAAAAACGATAATATGATGATTAAGAAAAAAAAATGTTTTTGACAATATTACTTGGAAAATTCAGCTTTTGTTCAAGTACAACAATGATTATGTTGATTATAAACAAAGTATGAATATTTTTTTAACTTTTATAGCGTGATCATGTTCAGTATGTTTATAGAAAATGCTCCACGAAGCGAAAACTTTTTACGACAGTTATTTAAACATTTTTTTTCATTTACAATGAAGACGGAAGTTCGAGAAAATTTTGTTGGGAAACAATCGCTTAACTTGTTGAAAAATTAACTTTAAGTAAAATTTCCAACGGGGATAAGTTTTTTTCAGTGTTCGAAATACACTATAATTTTTTCAAATTTTTAAAACAATATTCATTAACTTAAAACATTTATCAATGTGTCGTACTCGCTTTTGACACCACGCGCGCAACCTAAAAATGAAGCGCGGAGACCCATATTCAGCTTTAAATTAAAATTATAAATAATGGAGATAGAGTTCCAAAAGCAAGAGTTTTTTATTGGAAATTTCCTCTTCTTTAAGACTCTATTTTTGAAATTTCTCAAATATTAATAGTCTATGAAATATTGGCGAAAAACGAAATACCTTTTTTTTCATCTTTAATGCAAAATGATGATGTCGTCGTCGGACGTTGGTTTGCATGTGTAACAGTTGTGTTCGTTAAACTTTGATAATAATCCCGTAGAGGGATCGAAACGCGTCAGTGTTTGTGTGGTGTAAGGGATAATTAAGTTTGTGGGATTTATATGATTTAGATTTTTAGATTTTAGATTATTTATTCATTCAATAAAAATTACATCATAAATTGTACATTGTCAAGTTAGAAGAATTTAGATTGAAATCGTCAAGAGTAAATAAGATGAAATTAAATAATACAAATCAATTGAATATTACAAAAAATTTCAAAATCAAAAACAATAATAATAAAACAATTAGGTACAATTTAATTAAATTAATTCTCCGCTAGGGATCGTCACTGCTTACAGGTAAATAATTAAATATAATAAAGGGTTAAAATTAATCAAATGTCAAAATGAATCGAAAAAACAATGCAATTAAATAAATAAATCAAAATGTTATAGTCGGAAACTCATTAACAGAATAAAATGGATTTTTTAACAAAAGGACTTTCAGTCGACGCTCAAATGTTTCGTCATTTTGTTCATTTTTAAGATCGGGAGGTAGGTGTTCATAATATTTGGGGCCAATAACACGCGGGTTTTTTCCCGCTAACGCCATTCGGTGGGGTACTGCGCTTAAGCGACCTTTGCTACGAGTGGTTTTGCCCTCAACACCCATTCGAACGAAACTACTAATATTTGTGCGCGTATATGATAACTTGAAACAAATACAACGAAAATAGGGTCATGATATCAAGTTCTGCGAAATTTTTTTTGCACGTCTGCCTCTGCTTAATACCTGCCAGAATTCGGATGGCCCTTTTCTGCAGAATCATAACGCGGCTAGATTCCGTGGAGTTTCCCCACAATAAGGTACCGTAGGAGAGCAGTGAATGAAAATATGCGAAGTATACCTGCTTTAGTGCGCATGTGTTTTATTGGCAGCAGTGGAGGGAGGGATTACATGAAAAACATATATATTTCACACAGGCTTAGTTATCTTGCACGTGAGTAGCGGAGTAGCAAGGTAAATTTTTTGTTCGTTGTTATGTTTTTAGAATTTAAATTACGTAGTGGTGGGGGAATATTATTCCAGCATTTAGTTGCTCGGTATTTAAAACTACCTCTAAATGCGGCCGATCTGTGGGGAGGCATGGCTAATAAAACCGCACGAGAGGGCCTAGCACCGTGAGCTCTTTTTGAACCGGACCAAGACAATTTATTATAAAGATAGCTAGGGGCTTTGGTTTTATTTGTATCGAACAAGAGGCAAGCAACGTAGCCAGTTCGCGTCGTTTAAGTGCGGCGTAACATGAGAACGTGGAGGGATCCTGAAACAGCACAGGCATTTTGCACCCTTTGAAGGAGCCGGTGTGAACGCGCCAAGAGGCAGGGCCCAAAAACAGTTAGGCAGTAATTTAATTTAGACAATACAAGCGCTTCACAGAGTCAGATACGAAGGTCTACACTCAAAAAATCTCTGACACTGTATAAGACTTTTAGGCGGTATAGACACTTCCGAGCAATTTCTGTCACATGCTTCTCGAACCGTAAGTTGCTATCCATTAAAATGCCTAAATTTCGTGCCTCAGCAACATGGTTCACCTACACCGTTAATCTCAATCCTGGGGTTGCAAGTCAAGACCTTATTGATCTGATTAACGGAGCCTAGCACCATAAATTTGGATTTTGTGGGATTAAGTACCAGTGAATTCATATTAGACTATTCCAGAATACGTTTCAGGTCAGCATTAACCAACGCAAGGGCAGTATCAGAATCACGAGGCGGAAATGAAAGATATATTTGAACATCATCAGCATACAGATGAAATTTACATAATACACTTCGAGATATCCGCGCTGTACAAAATTAATATCAGCGGTCCTAAGATTGAACCCTGCGGCGCTCCTCTGGATACAGGGGAAGGATTAGATACCAAACAGTCGCCATTGTTTTGAGTCACTTTTACTATTTGATTGCGGTTTCTAAAATAACTGTCAAACCAACGAATGCTACCACAATCAAAACCGTAAAAATGCAATTTAGACAGAAGCAAGGGAACGTTGATGCAGTCGAAAGCTCGTGAAAAGTCCAATAACACCATGACCGTTCCCAATAGAGTTGCCACGAATTGTGATTTAGCCCAATACCGAATACCGAATATTCGGCAACGCTGTCGGTCGAAGCGCCGAATATTCGGCGGCCGAATACAAAATACGTGCTTGTCTATAGGCTGATCCTTACAAGTCGTGGTCAGCAAACGAAAAACAATACCCAATTCTCTCGAAATTTGCTAAAGTTTATCTTTCTTCTCCTGGGAGTAGCGTGTATGCGACGAAAAGCATAATCGTTTGCTACCAACAAAATGCTAAAAAGCTTGTTTTTATCCATCACAACTTAACACTGATCAATTTTACTTACTAAAGTATTGTAATTTGGTAATGCACACATATAATCTTGAGTAATATGACGTGTCTTTTTTTCATAATTCGGTATTCGGTATTCGGCCGAATAGTACGTATTATTCGGCCGAATACCGATTACCAAAAAATTGCCCGAATAGGCCGAATACCGAATAGTAGCCGAATATTCGTGACATCTCTAGTTCCCAAACCAGTATCCTGCGCAGAAAGGACTTCGTCGATAACGTCGTGAAGTGCAGTGCAAGTACTTATTTTTTCCTAAAACCCGATTGCATTTCAGGGAGTATGTTGTTGGACTCTAAATAGATACATTTGGTCATAAACTGGAATGGCAGGATACTAATCGGTCTGAGATCTATCAACTCCGACGGGTCACTCACTTTAGATATCGGACATACAACTGCAGTCTTCCACGCAGATGGGACAGTAGGTACAGGTCTTGATGGAAGTGTTAATAATATCGGTGATAACTGTCAAGGTTCTTGGTAAGGTCATTAAAATCATGTCAAAAGTTATTTCATCGTAGCCCAGTGCATTGGACTTGGTGCGCAAGAGAAGCTTAGCGATCAAACTCTTATCAACGAGTTTCAATGAAAAATTGGCATCTTCAGAATGAAGATGATACTCAAAGTAGGCAGATGATATATTTACGAAACTGCTACCCGGTACGTTCAAAAACGACTATTCATCAAGTCGTTTAAATTCGCCATATAAAATGAACTAGTCATAATTCACACTGTTGTGGTGATAGTTGCCCCTACAGTGAACACAGGCTAGCAATTCCGTGCTACAAACCATAGTGCGACATCCTAAACACTCCATCTTGAGATTGATACGCAGTAACGCAAAAGCGCCTAATAAAAGCGCCAACGGCAATCAGCAACAAAGTTCACAACGCACAAATTTAAGCGCCTGGGATACTCCTATAGCAAGCTGCAACACACATCCAGCCGACAGCAGAGCAAGGAAGGTAAAAGTATAAGGCGCCAATAATTCTCGCAGTGGCAGAGAATGAACGTCACCCCGCTAGCGACTGTGTGTTTCGCCGCACGGCCCAGCGACTCCGTGGCTCAGCGGCAGCGAGTCAAGACGCGGACAAGCAACACAATGAGAGCGTTCAGGGTTCAAATCACAACTCGCGATACACTTTTCTGATTTTTAAAAAAACTTGTAACTGATAAATCAAGTCTATCCCACTTTAAACACGCCTAGGGGGCGGAGCCAGTTCATTTAAAGTAGGTACACAAGAGGAAGCGAAAATTGAAATTAAACACTGACTAATGACAATTTAAATAAAATAATTAAATAAAAGAAATTAACAACAACTCCAACACACGCTCGCTCTGTACGAACTCCACAGACCTTCCTCAAAATTTCAGCTCAATCGGTTGAAGATATGCTTAAGATGAGTAGATGCTTCAAAATTGAGTCGCAAGATTCCACCCAGACAAACCTACCTACTTACATGCATACATAGATTGCAAGTTAGTTAAAAGATTGTAAAAGACAACGGTTTTTGAAAGACTTCGTGACGGTTTTCATATTTCGCACGGGGCTCCAAAACATCTTACCCATTTTAGAGGTATAAAAGTTACGCGAGCAAGCAATGACCACCTGTATTTAATTTGTGTTTACGTAGTTTCCTTTTTTGTATAAAAGGCCTCGGTTTTTTGTGTTCAATTTAGTTTTGCAAGGAGACCCGACCGCAACATGAAATTCTTCTACTTCTTTGTACTGCTTTTGGTGAGACAGAATTTAAACCAGGGGCCCGATTTTGAAAGCACATGTGTGAAAATACCACTCGAAAGTGGTGAAAAATTGTGCTGAATTTTAAACACAAAAACAGTAGCTAAGTAGCTTACAAGATATTTACACCTTTCATTAATATCGTGAACTAGTCAGAAATTTGATTAGAGCTGTAGTTTTGAAGATATACACAGATTTATACCACTTTCGAGTGATGTGCTTTCAAAAATCGGGCCCCTGATTTTTGAAAGCACATGTGTGAAAATACCACTCGAAATTGGTGAAAAATTGTGCTGAATTTCAAATACAAGTAGCTTAGAAGATTCTTACGGCTCTCATTATCTTGTGACATAGTCAAAAATTTGATTAGAGCTGTAGTTTTGAAGATATTAACAGATTTATACCAGTTTCGAGTGGTACTTTCACACATGTGCTTTCAAAAATCGGGCCCCTGTAATTGCACGATCGCATACTGGCCGATAGCACTGTGGTCGATGAAGGAATGCGGACGAGTTGGCACTGCTGACCAAGGAATACTGAGGTCGATAAAAAAAAGTGGACGAGTTGGCACTTTGGTCGAAATAGGAACGTAGACAAAATGGGGTATTGACGATATCAGAAATTGGACAAGTTAAGAAGGTGATGAAATAGGATTGTGGACGAAGTTATCCTGAGCCGTTGTTTTAAAACTAGGTATTTTTGGCGTGGGAGGTTTTTTACTACATCATAGGGAGGTGAAATAAAAAATGTCTTTTTCGTTTATTTTCATTTTCTGAGAAAATTTACCATAGTAATGTATATATATAGTTATATATTATACCATCAGAAAGTAGAGATTTCAACTAACAAAAAGGCCACCGACTTTTTAAAAAAAGCAGATAAATTATGACGTGAGAATTTTCGATTGAAAATTAGGGTGCTTTTTCGATATTAAGTCAAAATAAGGTGAAAAAATGAATCTTTTAAATCAAAAAAATTACTGTATGTTTGGGACATAAAAAGGTAAGTTTTCACCAAATTTCGTGATAATTTTTTTTTTGCGAAAGAAAAATAAAAAACCAAAAACTTGGTTATTTGAATTTTTCACATAAATTTTGAGGTTATGTGAAAAAAGTGTAAGAATAAAAGTTGTAGATCTTTTTATTAACTACAACTTTGCCATTTAACTTTTTTTCATATGACTTGTAGTTTTGCCGGAAATCAAGATAAACCGTTTTTCACCCTTAAAAACTCACCCCCTTCCCCTTCCCGACCTCAGATCGCCCGTAATTTATTTTTCTTTACATTTTTGTAATATTCTCTACCTTTTCTAATGGGTTTCATCCTACTATAATTTTTTTTTTACTTTTTATCATTTTCAGGTCCATTTCCTGGTCTATAGTGGTTAGTGACTATGAAGCTAGAGGCCCTGGGTTCGAATCCCGGTAGGGGCAGACAGTTGTATGATGAATACGAATCTTTGTGCCCGAGTCATGGATGTTGTATGTATTTAAGTATGTATTTATCTACATTATATAAGTATGTTTATCCGTTGCCTGGTACCCATAGTACAAGCTTTGCTTAGTTTGGGGCTGGGTCAATTGGTGTAATTAGTCCCAAAATATTTTTTTTTTTTTATATGTAGTGACTTTGTTTCAGGCTGCTTTCGCCGCTGGCCCACCAACCGTTAGGGGTGATGAAACTACAACTTCCCAAATTGATGCCGAAACTGACGCCGACCGTAAGTAAATACTTCAGAAACCGGTCAAGTGCGAGTCGGACTCGTCCACCGCGGGTTCCGTAAATGTGGCAAGTGAATATAATAATCCAGTGTTAGCAGAGGCAGGGGCCCGCTTTTTGAAAGCACATGTGTGAAAATACCACTCGAAAGTGGTATAAATCTGTTTATATCTTCAAAACTACAGCTCTAATAAAAATTTTGACTAGGTCACAAGATTAATGAGAGCCGTAAGTATCTTACAAGCTAAAGCAAGTATTTAAAACTCAGCACAATTTTTCACCACTTTCGAGTGGTATTTTCGAGTGAGGTTCTTTCAAAAATCGGGCCCCAGGCTTGGCTATCAAGCACGTACCTAAGTATATAGCGGACTATCAAGGTAAATATTTTTTGTTCATTGGAATGGACCTCCGCAAAGTAACGCCTGATTCAAGAAAATATAAAAAGAAATACATTTATGGACAGAGATTCCACACGACACAATAAAAACAACAAAAACACATTAAGAAAATAGCAAAAACTAATGCATTTTTTTTACAGTTGGTGCCAGCTTTGTATCAACGAGTAAGTTATCACTTTTTTTAACTTAACACTTATACTTAATTAAAGTAAAACAATGAACCGATCACCGACAACTTCGACCAAAAATACGACTACGAATGAATGACTACGAAAATGCAATGGACACGCATTATACTCCTCGCACAGGGGACGTGTAAAGGGGGCCCGGGGCGAATCCCTGGCCCCGCAAGAACTCCAGCGCTTCAGAGAGGCACAAGGGGAGGTGATGCGGTGCTGGGCGGACCAGCTAGCGGAGGCAAGTTCGGCCTCCGCACCATCGAAGCCGTGCGCCCGGTGCCCAAAGAGTGGTGCGATAGAAAGTTTGGGTCCCTCACCTTCCGGCTCACCCAGGTACTGTCCGGGCATGGTTGCTTCGGGTGGCCCGGAGGGAGGAGAAGGCGTCGTGCCATGAGTGCGGCGCCGGTGAGGATACGGCACAGCACACCCTGGAGGTGTGCCCCGAATAGGGGGATTTTTGAAAGCAGATCACTCTAAAGTGGTATAAATCAGCTTATATTTCCAAAACTACAGCTCTAATCAAAGTTTTCACTAGTTCACAAGATTAATGAGAGCTGTGATTGTCTTCTATGCTGCTTGTATTTAAAATTCAGCACAATTTTTCACCACTTTCGAGTGGTAATTTCACACATGTCCTTTAAAAAATCGGGCCACTGACTTTGTTTTTAACTGTACAAAACTTTGTTTTTTAGCCCCATCTTGGTTACCCTGATCACGGAATGCCATGTAAGTTATATCTAGATTATGTTTAAAGCCAAAAACAATCTTACAGCACTAAAAATCGTTAACATAAAGCCGGGAAATGTCATTTTTGCTACTAATTGATGTTTCTATATACCTACGTCACGCTAGACTAGCGCCTCTAGCGGCGAATTCATACGCGTAAGTCCTCATTTTTTAACACGGACGTAATAAGAACTGTCAATTGCCAATTTTATTCGTTTTACCAAAGCGCGACCACAGAAACATCGTCAAAACTCGAACAAAGATGGCGCTCTTAGATTGCACGAGGCGTTAAAAGCAAAGCGATAAGTCTACAATTTTTTCTGAAACATTTGTCGTAAATGTCGTCATTGTATTCTAAGTAACAGAACACGAAGGGCCTTGTTGACGGCCGAATTACATTGCAGGCGCGATTTTCTGACCATAAATCGGATTGCAGGACTGTTTTTCGTTTGTTTTTAACCTTTTAAAAAGTCAAAGAGACTATGGAATAATGAACAACAATGTCGTACAGCCAAGTCGATGGCCGAGGAGTGCGCGTTTTGTTCGAGTCTAACGTTTTTATCAATGTCCCAAATAGCTTACGGTGACAGATGACATAAAAAAAACTTAAGAAAAAAGGCGGGAACGTGAAAAGCACCTAAGTTGCGAGGAAGCATAGTGCCAAATTTATCTTCATTTCCTCTCAATGTTTGAGAAAAACATTGTATCTGCCTCAGCCGGAAGAGCAATTGGCTACTTCCCAGGCCTCGACATTAATCTACTATTTCACGCCACTGCTCGGAAATGTGGCAAAAGATGGTCAGTAATGGGGCCCCAAAACAACGTATAGTTGTAGGTTGAATGAACAGGCCAACTATGAATTTAAACAGGCCAACAATAACATTGTTGGACAGTTTCAAAGACCAAAGTCGTCCAATCACATCGGCATGCTGATCCCTGATTCCACCAATCAGAACACAATTTGTGATGCTATTACACAAAATCGACCAATCAGAACACGTCGTGTGCTGAAAATTACATTTTTTCAAGGTTTATCCCATCAGGGAGAGGCAAAGGAAACTAGCTCCATACAGCCACGTCTAACGTAAATTGTTTTGTCTTTAATGTTTAAGTCCTGTCTTAAAGTCAGAGTCGTCAGTCCGTCCTTGTCACGTCATATTAAAACTATAAGCGATTATGGGTGTGTTTAATAAGCACTTTGAAGCGCTTTTGCTTAATAAAATAACATAACAAAAAAAAGTCTTTGCGTGACTGGCCACTAGAGCGCTCTCGTTTTTTTTTTTTTTAAGTAAAATATGGCGGGAGAGTGAAACTTTACTGTTGTATTTACGCTCATGTTTTTTTATTTCCTCGCAGTAGTCGTGAAAAGCACTATGTAATGTCTCGGCCAAAAGTGCAATAGATGGACTCGTCTCTCTTCGAGGGCCTCACCTGCGGCTCGGCCCTCGAACTCACTCGTCCATCTATTGCTCACTTTCCAGCCTCTACAACAATGTACTATTTTCTCTTCTTGATAGGACGACGTTACGTGAAAAGTCGTATAAAACTCAAGTTACATAGACCATCGCCTTAAACTGTTGATTGTCACTTGCAGTGACATCTTTCGGGAAATTTAGTTTACGTGGTCGCGCTTTCGTATGGATTTCGTTCATTGTCGAAGGCAACAGCCAGTACAGAGGCGATAAATATAAATATCGATACAGCCATCATGACAAATATATGTGTCACCTACCTTAATGTTTGTGGCATAAAGGTGTTTCTTCTTCTTCTTCTTTTGATTGTGGCGTTACAAGTCGTTATAGCGACGACAACTTCGCCAATGTCGGTAAAAAAATTTAATTATAAAATCTTGTGACAAAATGTCGGCAACGTTGTACGGTAACACGGTCAAAGACCCCCCTACCCCCCCTGTCGGGCTCTTAGCCAACGGTCAATGATATCCCTCAGATACTGCCAGGAAATCATTAGCCGTTGCCCAGGGTGCACCGGACCAAGCACTGCTCTTCCCCCCGGACGGATCCGAAAACGAACCGCAGCTCTTGTTCACACGTGGAGGTAACCCGACTCGCACCCCATAAAGGTGTTTATAACGTCTGTGTTTATAACGTCTGTTATGTTTTTGACGTCTTGGTAACGTACATATATTTATAAGGGTAGGTATATTTATTTTATTATAGGTACTAATTCCATATTAATTCCAGGTTGCTAGGCAACGGATGTAGAAGAAATACAACACAACGACTACATCCAGAAATAGCCCGGTTTCCCGATTACTCCAAAATGACACAATAAAAACTTATGATTGTTTTGACGTTTTATTCTTATTTCTTACTAGCTGTTGCCGCGACTCCGTCCGCGCAGAATTCGCTTATCGCTATCCCGCGGGATCTATGCTGTTTTCTGGGATAAAAACTATCCTGTGTCCGTCCCTGGGACTGAAACTAACTGTATACCAAATTTCAACTAATTATATATGTCGCACCCTTCGTGGAAGAAAGACGTAAGTCCTGTAGAGCCTTAATAGGACTTACGTCTTTCTTCCACGAAGTGTGCGATGTATGTTTAATGTAACCGCGGCATATAAGGTGTCGGCACGCCAATTTTACTTAATTAGATGCTAAGTTGTTGTGAACTAAGCTGCATAAGTTATTAGTTTTTTTAACTATCCCACGGGAACCCTTTAATTTTCCGGGATTAAAAGTATCTGAAATATTGACCAGGGATATAAGGTACCACCACGCAAAATTTCATTTAAATCGGTCCAACCGTTTTGGAGATTAGCAAACACAGACAAAGCTAAATGAACACATCCATACATACAGACAGACAAAAATTATAAAATCTACATTTTTTTTGTTTCATTACTCTTCCCTAATCGTTAGCACTCAGTGAACGAATATAGTTATATTCGTTCACCGTTAGCACTCTATTTTTGATGAATTTATTTAATGTAGGTACAGACACGAACTTTCTACTGATCTATACTAATATTATAAAGAGGAAAGATTTGATTGTTTGTTTGTTTGAATTGAATAGGCTCCGAAACTACTGGACCAATTTCAAAAATTCTTTTGCCGTTAGAAAGCTACATTATCACTGAGTGACATAGGCTACTTTTTACCGCGGGAAAATACCTTTTCCTACGGGAAAATTAATTTATCGCGGGCGAAGCTGCGGGCGGAAGGCTAGTTTATTATAAGTATAGATGTATAGATTAGTGTGGAGTTATTCTCGACACTTACAGCGTGTGTTGGCGCGGTAGGCGCTGTTTTTCAAACGAATCAAGAATTTTTTATTTCTTGATTTTAATAACGTGACATTTAGAAATTAAATTTCTAACGGTAAAACCGTAAAAGTAAACATAAAAATCAAGTAATAAAAAAATCTTGATTCATTTGATACCTAGGTATAAATCTGTTTATATCTCCAAAACTACAGCTCTAATCACATTTTTGACTAGTTCACAAGATTAATGAGAGCCGTAAGTATCTTCTAAGTTAGGTACTCGTATTTCATATTCAGCACAAATTTTCACCACTTTCGAGTGGTATTTTCACACATGCGCTTTCAAAAAGCGGGCCCTTGGGAGTGTCATATTGCGATAGACACACACGCACACACACACAAATCACGTCTTCATCCCTTACGGGGTAGACAGAGCCTAAGGTAACAGGTACCTACAGGCCACATTTAGCAAGATTGTGGGCGTATAGGTGGAAAATGGAATCAAAATAGTGATGGGCTAGCCGCATCGCCTATAACGTTGATTAACCTATGATTTTCGCCCATTCCCTCGATGGGCTTGTACCATCTGCCCGGGAAGAGAAGCAACTGGAACATTCTATGTTTTTTTTAAATAGCCAAGCCTGTGCGATATATAAAATATGTTTTACATGCAATCCCTCCCAACCCATTGAACCAGGGACATAGTAGCTCGAGAAAAAAAAACACCAAATATTTTCACATTTTATTATAAAAATACATCAGGTAAATAATATACGTAGTAAAAGTATTCTTAATTAAATAATTGTACATTATTCTTATTACTATAAAATGAATCAAGAATTTTCATTTTTTTTATTTTCTTGATTTTTATGTTTGCTTTTACGGTTTTACCGTTAGAAATTAAATTTATAAATGTCAGTGAAAATTAGAACACAGAAAAATCTGAAAAGTAAAGCTATGGCCGGGAATCGAACCCGGATCCGGATAGCAGACTCTGCTATGGGTGATAGCATGTGGAGGGGGATAGCATGCGTCATGGAATGACGAGGATCCGGGTTCGATTCCCGGCCATAGCTTTACTTTTCGTATT
The DNA here is from genome assembly GCA_949127965.1 of Pandemis corylana. Classification (NCBI taxonomy): domain Eukaryota; kingdom Metazoa; phylum Arthropoda; class Insecta; order Lepidoptera; family Tortricidae; genus Pandemis; species Pandemis corylana. The sequence continues at coordinate 4,931,001 of OX421878.1, read as the reverse complement.
TTTCTATATGTTCTAATTTTCACTGACATTTGGATATTTTAATTCTTATTATTACAGTAATCTAACCATGTATAGAATCATCACTACATAGTATAAAATAAAGTCGCTTTTTCTGTCCTCATGTCCCGATGTATGCTTATATCTTCAAAACTACACAACGGATTTTCATGCGGTTTTTTTTTAATAGATAGAGTGATTCAAGAGGAAGGTTTATATGTATAATACATGCATAATATACCGTGGGAAGCCGGGGCGGGTCGCTAGTGTGATCCGGATCGCTACCACCATCTTACTCGCTAATCCTGCCGCTAAGTAGCAGTGCTTGCACTGCTGTGTTCCGGTGTGGAGAGTAAGACAGCCGGGGAAATTACGGGCACAAGAGGCATTTCATCTTACTCCTCTAGGTTGGCAACGCATCTGCAATCCCTCCGGGGTTGCGGGTGTCTATGGGCAGTGGTGATCACTTACCATCAGGTGACCCACTTGCTCGTTTGCCTTCCTATTCATATAAAAAAAAAAAAAATTGAAAACGAGGCCAAAGATGTAACGGACTGCTTCAGTACCTGCATTCTTTTTTTAAATTTCATTTGTTTTTTTTACAATAAATAAGTAAACCGTAAAAATAATACAAAAATACTGAAGACATTGTATGTGTGTACGCTTTCAGTCCTGGTGTGCGAGCGGCGCCGGCGCATCCAGAGCGGGCCAGCTGGAGCCAGCAGTGGGCCCGCCGCGGCGCCCAACCTGAGACCAAATAATACTCCTTTAATGTTACTAAATAATTAAGAGGTTTTGTTCCTACAGAGCTGGTACCAGCATGGAAGTACTTTGACTTTTATTGTCATATTTTTATTGTTTTATTGTCTTCCATGCTGGTCTGGGAGCAAAGAAAAAACATAGAATGTACCAGTTGCTTCTCTACCCGCGCAGATGGTAAAAGCCCATCGAGGGAAGGGGCGATTATAATAGGAATCATGTTCTAGGCGATGAGGCTAGCAACCCATCACTATTTTGATTCCTTTTTCCACGTTTACACCCGCAATCTTGCTAAATGTGGCCTGTAGGTACCTGTTACCTTAGGCTCTGTCTACCCCGTAAGGGATGAAGACGTGATTTGTGTATGTGTATGACTTTTATTGTGGTATTATAAGGATATATTATCTCGTTTAATAAGAAACGAACACAACAGAAACATTTCAAACTATCATTCATTTTCTGTGAAATAATCGTCAAAAAAAACAACAAAAATGGGACTTTGGCAGCTCAGTAGGAATAAACGCTCTTAACAGATAACAAAAAAACATAAAAAGCACAAAATAAACGGTTATAACCCGTAGGCTTATTACCTAACTCGCTCGCAATCGCCATCGTGTTCATTTTGACAGTTCACGTATGGGCTGACAATTGGCATCGGAATCAGCTAGCTGTCACATTCATACAAGAACTGTCAAAATGCACACGATGGCGATTGCGAGCGAGTTAGACAATAAGCCTACCGGACCCGACCAGTTTCCGCCTTATATGAAGATCTTCATGATGAGGATCCTAGTTCGATTCCCGGCCATAGCTTTACTTTTCGGATTTTCTGCGTTCTAATTTTCAGTTTCGTTTAGAAATTTAATATACGACAAAACTACCCTTCCGTGGAACATCTACTGCTCACCAGGGCCGAGAGATGGCGCTGTCAAAGCTAGGTAAGCCGTAAAAACATACAAAAATCGGGAAGTAAAATTCTCGATTCTTCGATAGTTCCTTGGTCTATCAGTACAGTATGTATGTAAACTCTTTATTGTGCAAAATAAACAGGAGAAATACAATTGACAAACACTGAGATACATGCACAAAGGCGGACTTATCCCTTTAAGGGATCTCTTCCAGTCAACCTTTGAACCTTTGAGTAGATGAAAGGAGTATTATGTTAGGTATGGACGAGTGAGTTTAAAAATTACAAACACTGAGAGCCACAATACATAACTTTACCGAACATAATACGTAAACTACTAAAACCTACCAGTCAATAAACTAGTTTATACTACCTATAATATATGTATATCATTAAAATATACTACATAAAGTAAATCACTACATTAGTATAAAATAAAGTCGCTTTTTCGGTCCTCATGTCCCGATGTATGCTTATATCTTCAAAACTACACAACGGATTTTCATGCGGTTTTTTTAATAGATAGAGTGATTCAAGGGGAAGGTTTATATGTATAATACATGCATAATATACCGTGCGAAGCCGGGGCGGGTCGCTAGTTAATAAATAAAGAGCCTACCCACTAAACAGTACCTTCCCTTTGCGGTGCTTGAGTTTGGAGTGGTTGTAGAGTGCCGCCTCGTACGCAAAAGTGGATGGACACAGCGCACAGACGAACGGTCGCTCGCCCGTGTGGGACCGCATATGGCCTTCCAGAGTCTTCTTAGTCTGCCAGGGTTAGCGTTCAATTAGTTCGCATGTTTTACAACAGATGGCGCTGTCACGTCCAAACGCATTCCTGAATCGCGGTATCGTTTGGTCGTCTCAGATACTATAAGTATCAATTAGTATATGCCGTTTGTAACTAGATGGCGCTTTACCTTGAAAGCACAAGCTATCCTTTGAGTGCCTCAGGTTGAATAAGAGTATCCGGTTGCTGGGCAACGTGTTTAGAAATTTTTGCGTCTATTGGGACCTCAGAACAATAACTAAAGCATAGAACCCGGACTAAAATAAAAACTAATTATTATAGTGCGTTGCTTCTTATTCCAGTGTACTGAAACGATAAGTTAAAAAGAGAACAAACTTGTCAGTTTCTTCTTATTTTTCTGTTTCGTACCTGTCCAAACGTCAAACTTGGTTCCTTTACGTCACTTGGTTCCGATATATGATGCCGATTTCAAGAGTCAGATTTCTTAGCCCAATGACTTGTGTTGAGTGTCAACTTAACTTGTCTGTATGTGCTTATTGTGCTTCGGATGCGTGAATGACGGACAACTGTTGGAGAATTTTTTGTTTATTATTGTTAAAAATTGATTAAATAACGAATATTGGTAAAGCCAATTACTTAGTGAAACTAGAAAATGTCTTGTGCAGTGCCAGGATGTAAATCTAATGCGTCCAGAAAACAAAATGATAATGCGTTTATAAGTTATCATCGTTAAGTGATTTTAATCAGCTTCAGGGTCGCATTAAAATATATTGAGTGTGTTCTATAAAATAACACCATTATTGAATCCTGTTTGTCAAAGATATCCCTATTTACATATTATTTTAAAGAAAATATGAAAACAGTATAGGTTATCTTAGTGATGTGCCTGTGATATCGACTAAACTGTCAATCGATATTAAATGTAAATATAGAGATATAATTAAATATGTTTAATTCTTTCAGTTTTCTGACTCCATTATTGTTCCATATTGTTCCCTTTCTTTGGCCATAACTTTACTATTTCACTTTTTTTTGACTTGGCAAGTTTTTACTAATCTATAGGTATGCATAAATGTTCCTTTTATAGGGTTCCGTATCCAAAAGGTAAAAACGGGACTCTATTACTAAGACTTCGCTGTCCGTCTATCAACAGGTTGTTCATGAGCCGTGATAGCTCGACAGTTGAAAGTTTCACAGATGATGTATTTCTGTTGCCGCTATAGCAAAAAATACTATGAATAAAACACATATGAATATAACAATAAAATGAATATTTAAGGGGGGCTCCCATACCACAAACGTTTTTTTTTTGCGATATTTGTTCGATATCAATAGCGGCAACAGGTAGACGCTTGAAATATTCAGTTTCATATTCACTTTAAAAATAGATAATTAAATCAAAATAAAATTAATATTTATCGGGTCCCATACAACAAACGTGATTTTTTGCCGTTGTTTTGTTACCAACCAATTGAAATACGAACGGACAAAAATGTGTTTTTGTTGTACGGTGAAACGGAATTCTCGGTGCGCGAGTCCGACTCACACTTGGCCGATTTTCATAATAGATTTTTTTCATTATAATGATATCCGTTTAATATGTATTAATATCCACGACCGTCCCCATACCCATAAAAAATATCGATTGAAGACTAATCAATGACGGTTTGTTCCCTACACTAGCGAAATATATACATGTATAATTTAAAGCGCTTTGTATAGGTTACCCTGGTACGGAACAGACAGACGACTGTCTCGTGAATAGCATCTTTGTCTCTTTTTAACTTATTGTTTCAGTGCACTGGAATAAGAAGCAACGCACTATAATAATTAGTTTTTATTTTAGTCCGGGTTCTATGCTTTAGTTATTGTTCTGAGATTGGGACCGAGCGCGACGACAGCGCCACGTGATAGGCGGCCATTATGGACAATATTGTCACCGCTGTCAAACAAGAAGTAAGTAAATATTGTGAAAAATATTAATGAAATCTTGTGTTATTTTACTATATTACACAATTTTCGACAATGGTAATCGGTAACATTATTGCCAATAATATTAAAATTGTTGTTTTCAGTGAAAATTTTAGAGGTTAGGTAACTTACTTTTTTTTTCTTAGGGCAAATATCCACTTATTTCTTTGGTCTCGTTTCCACCATGGTCTTGGAAATTGGTAAAATTTACAGTCGCTATTCTTCTTGGTGTTATTACAATTCACAACAACACATCTTACCAGGACCATATTTTTATCTCAAAAACGATTAGAAAATGTGTACTGCAATATGGATTTGACAGCTCAAGTCAGCGACAAAAATGTCAATTTTAGCCGTAGCGAGCGCTGTGATCGTTTAGGCTACCCCCTCCACCCGCTTTGCACTCTGCCAATTCATTTTTTTTTTTTTTTTTTTTTTTATGTGAATAGGAAGGCAAACGAGCAAGTGGGTCACCTGATGGTAAGTTATCACCACTGCCCATAGACACCCGCAACCCCGGAGGGATTGCAGATGCGTTGCCAACCTAGAGGATTAAGATGAAATGCCTCTTGTGCCCGTAATTTCCCCGGCTGTCTTACTCTCCGCACCGGAACACAGCAGTACAAGCACTGCTACTTAGCGGCAGTGGCAGCTTATGTAGTAGGAGTACTGAATGTATCAAAGATTGTGGAGAGTTGACCAAAGTCCGAAGGGAGTTGGAAGTTGGCTTATGCATACGCATAATATACACTGTCCGTTTCCTGGTTCTAAGCAACCTCCCCAATTTTCAGCCAAATCGGTACAGCCATTCTTGAGTTACGAATAGTGTAACTAACACTTTTTCTTTTATATATCTATACTAGCTGACCCGGCGAACTTTGTTCCGCCTTAAATTTGAAAAATTCCTTTGTAAGTGCATCTTTATACTAATCAAGGAATAATGTGTAGGCATGCTAAATTTAATGTCTATAGCTTTATTAGTACAACATTTCGGAATTTTCCAATCCCGTGGGAAAATCGGGATAAAAAGTATCCTATGTCCGTCTCCTGGTTCTAAGCTCCCCACAAATTTTCAGCGAAATCAGTTCAACCATTCTTGAGTTACAAATAGTGTGACTAACACGACTTTCTTTTATATATATAGATATAAAAAGAGTCAAATCTGTCGATTTTTTCGCTGACTGCACATTTTATCAAAAATCTGTGAATGTCGATTGTCATCACTCAAAAAGTTAGTAAAGGTCTCCTAAGAGCATTTTCGCGTAGCAGCGAGGGATCTAGTAGCTGCCCTTGCTGCCACATTTCAACTTTCCACCCTGTATATATCCTTTCTTTCAAAAGAGATGTTACCGTGTAGGCCTTCCCGCAGGTGTCGCAGACGTGGTTCCTGACGGCGCGCAGGTTCCGGTGGATCATGCGGATGTGCGTGCGCAGCACCGGCCGCGACGAACACGCCTGACACAGAAAAGAGACAACAGAAGTGCGATAACTCACATTCGCTAGAGAAACCGGTGTCGCCAAACTCTCACATCGACAGTTTACTCCTACCCTGACACACACACACACACACACACACCGTATACATAGACAGACCCTAAGGTAACAAGACCTGAAGGATACGTTTGACATGATTGTGAGTAGGTATGTGTGGTATAATAATTAAAATCTAATAAGGTCTGAATCGGTATTATAATTTGAACTTAACATCCACAGAATATTGCTCAAAGTCCATTGTACATTATAAACACCATCTAGCGTGAAGTAGCCAAAAGATTTATTTATTTATGTAGCCTTTTTATTCCGAATTCGCTACAATTTCATTTTTGTTGTTTTTGTTGTTGTAGCCAAAAGATAACACTCTGAAAATGTCACATGTCCAAATAATAGTTCTGCCGTTGCACAACAGATGTCGTTAAAATAACTGCGTTACAAAATGAACTCTGCTGAATGGGATTTAGGTTTACGTGATTGAAAATCTAACTGATGACGATGATGAATTTTTCTGTCTGTTACTAGCTATCACGTGACCTTGTTACTATGCGAATTTTTGTCGCCAAGCGTCATCTGTTTGAATGAAGTATCTGTGCGACACGATTACAAAAAAATAAAAATTAGTGATGTTCAAAAATAGTACATTACACCCCGAGGGTGGGAAATAAATGTCTCAGATCGCAGGAACTTGTCGCACGAGCCAAAGGCGAGGGCGATAAACATGCGACCCGAGGCTTTCAATATCACCGCCCGAGGTGTGCAAACGTGTTCCCCTGGCCAGGAAGTGGAAATTACGGCCCGCGGCAACGTAAAGAATATTTGTATTGTAGATATTTAAGGATATACTTACGAAATCGCAGTCTTGCATGGTGCAGCGTATGGGAGTCACTTTGAGATGCACCGCGAAGTTGTGCTCCTCCAGACGGACGGCTTTCAGGAATTTCTTATCGCACAAGTGGCATTCATACCTGATAATGACACATTACAATATGCTATAGCAGTTTGTGACTGTATCATAATGACGAGTGTGGAAATTTCTAAATGTCAGCGAAAATTAGAACACATAGAAAAATCCGAAACGTAAAGCTATGGCCGGGAATCGAACCCGGATCCTCGTCATTCCGTGACGCGTGCTATACAGCTACACCACCCATAGCAGGTGGGTAGTCTCCGAATTTTTCTACCTGTTACTAACTGTCACGTGACCTTACTTACTTCAATTTAGCAGGGTCGATATGCTTCAAGTTGTATTTCTTGTGTTGGTAGTACGACATCCGGTTTTTGAACGTCATGTCACACTGAAAAGAAAACAGCGCTAGACAATTAGTTGAACGAACTCGCCGCTAGAGGCGCCAGTGTAGCGTGACTTTTTATTTACTTGCAAAAGTGATGAAAAACATTGCAAGGGCGGTACGGGAATTACGAACAACGACTCAGAAAGCCCTGTCTTCGCTTCTACTAGAGCCTCGATGGTAAATCCTTACTTACCGCCCTTAATACACAATGTACAATATTTTATTTCTAAATGACATTGAAAATTAGAACACACAGAAAAATCCGAAAAGTAAAGCTATGGCCGGGAATCGAACCCGGATCCTCGTCATTCCGTGACGCGTGCTATACCCCTACACCAATAACAGGTGGGTAATTTTTCCATCTGTTACTAGCTGTCATGACCTTGTTACTATGCGAATTTTTGTCGCCAAGCGTCATTCATTTGAATGATGTGTCTGTACGACACAGTTACAAACTCCCGTGGATCTACAGCTCACCAGGGACGAGAGAAGGCGCTGTTTTTTCAAATGATAGGTACTATCAAACGAATTAAGAATTTTTCTTATTTTTTTTTATTCATAAAAAAATAAGAAGTAAAAATTCTTGATTCATTTAATAGTACTATATTATTCTCAGTGTTGAACAGTCTTTTTTTATGCCCGTTTACATAAAAGTATAAGAGAGCCTTTTTATACAGAAGATGTAATTATACAATACAATACAATAACTCTTTATTGAACACCACATATAACAACCAAAACAGAAAAAGGTATACAGAATATTACAAGGTAACAATAGGCGACCTTATCGCTACAGAGCGATCTCTACCAGGCAACCATAATGGACTGGAGAACCGAACAGATCTGAGCAGCTGGTGCAATTTAGAATATATATTAATATACTAAGTAGTAAGTAAGTAGTGTAGTATTATATGTTACCTCTAAGCAGTAGAGCTGCGCAGGCGCAGAGTGCGTGACCAGATGCACCTCCATGGCCTTCTTGAAGAGGAACTTCTTCTCACAATGCGGGCAAGTATACTCCTTCTCGCCTCTATGTATACTGCGAATAGAACAACAGTTGTATAGAATAACTTTACCTGCTATGGGTGGTGAACGATGAGGTTCGATTCCCGGCCAAAGCTTTACTTTTCGGATTTTTCTGTGTTCTAGTTTTCAGTACCGTTTTGTAATTTACCAACTTTATTTAAAAGGGAGAATGAAAGAAAGAAAAAAATGCAACAAATACAAAAGTAATTAAATAACCTAATCTACATAATTTCATTTTAGATACAAACTTTTTTGCTGACTGTACTTGCATTGTCATCCTTCCTACATATGTGTACCAAATTTCAAGTCAACCGGACCAACCGTTGAAGAGTTCCCTCCTGCGCAGACGGTCCCGGCTGGACCACCAGAATCCTACTACCAGATTATTGTATTGTCATCTGATTTACACAAGTAGGTACGCCAAATTTCCGTCAAATCAGATGAAGATATCTGCTTCAAAATTCATGCATGAGTCGTACATGCATACATACGTTGCAAGTCAATATAGAGCTTGTAATAACTTGTAATAGAAATAAAAACAAATAATTAATAGTTAGTAGTAATTAGTAGTAGTAGTAGTTTACTGTCTAGGCCAGGAAGCCAGCAATGCTATTCTGGCCGAGGCAAGTATAGTGCTTTTCTCAAAAATCGAAAATAAACAAGAACAAAAATAAATGAAAACAAAATAGTGAAAATTGTTTTGCTTTGCCGCCTTTTTCTATCAATGGCATTTGAAGAGAGTATTTTTCTACCCAGAACACCTAAAGCTATTTCAGACACTGATAAACACGTTGTCGTATTAGCTTTTTTTTTTAATTTGGTGTTTTAAGTCTTGTGCCTTTATTTTATAATGGTGATTTGCATTTTTAAAAAGTTAATAACTAGACAGTAATGGAATCTGTATGCAAAATTACTGGAGAGTTTAGCGCGACAGTAATGTTTTTTTTTTAATTTTGGACTGACCGGCAACAATTAACTTCCTGTTCTGATATGTAGTTAACAATGACGACTTTACCGGAAATTTTTGAGAAAAAACTTAAGTCAACGTGAGCACTTCATTTTAACAACTTTGATAGCTACTAAGAAATGAATCAAGATCTTTTACTTTTTTATTTTTTATGTTAACCGTTAGAAATTTAATTTCTAAGCGGCACTGAAAATTAGAACACAATAGCAAAATCCGAAAAGTAAAGCTATGGCCGGGAATCGAATCCGGATCCTCGTCATTCCGTGACGCGTGCTATACCCCTACACCACTCATAGCAGGTGGGTAAGCCTTCGAATTTTATCTATCTGTTACTAGCTGTCATGACCTTGTTACTATGCGAATTTTAGTCGCCTCATATATAACTTCGACCTTGACCGACGATTCTGACATTATATGCGCGGGAGAAGCTTCTGGTACATTCTATGTTTTTTCTTTGCCCAGACCAGCATGGAAGGGTAATTTATCGTATCATCACTTCACTACATAGTATAAAACAAAGTCGCTTTCTCTGTCCCTATGTCCCTATGTATGCTTATATCTTCAAAATTACAAAACGGATTTTGACGCGGTTTTTTTTAATAGATAGAGTGATTCAAGAGGTAGGTTTTTATGTATAATTATACGCAGACGAAGTCGCGGGCAGAAGCTAGTAAAATATAAATAAATTATAATACTTACAACAGATGAGTCCGCAGCGAAGTTCTATCTCTGAACGTTTTCCCGCAAAGCTCGCATTTCTGCCTCTCCGCGTGATTTTTCATATGATTCCGAAGTTTCGCCAAAGACCTGTCATGTGGAAAAAGATAAGAATGGTAACTTTTCAAAACGGCGAGTCGCCACGGGTTGCACTTAGCTTCTTGACACACACATAAATCACGTCTGTATCCCTTACGGGGTAGAAACAGCCTAAAGTAACAAGATAAAGGCCACGTTGACATGTTGGACTATATTAAAAAAAAAATTACATAGCATGATTATTTAATTATTGAGATAAAATAGCACAGCAGTTTAAAATTAACAACAATAATCATGCTAAACGTGGCCTTAAGTTTTGTTACCTTAGGCTCTGTCTACCCTGTAAGGGCTGACGTGATATAATGTATTTTTATAACGTATAAATTTTATGAATTACAATATATGGAATATGTTGAATAACATTTAGACGTTGACAGTAACATCGATATATTTTTGTCGATAAAATATTTTGCTACATCACTTCACTTAGTTCTTGTTTCTGTTAGTATGTGTGGGTGTCAGTGTGTATTTATGTTCGTGTGTGTACTAACTGGTGCGTGAGGCCGCACTGCCTGCACGTGTGCGTGGGCGCAGCGCCGTGCGCGCGCGCCGCATGGTCAGCCGCAACGGCCGCGCGCGACGCCGACTCACCGCACTCCACGCAGCGCCATCTATCAAAAGCACACGCAAAACACTAAGCCCAGCGCGGCTAGGACGAGAGCTAACCTTTTTTTTCTTACTGTCTGTTCTAGAAAGAGATGGGTAGAGTCTATCTCGACAGCTCTTGCGCCCTCATGCTAGCGGTACAGTTCTTTACATTGCGCGGCCGATGAGCTAAGCGGCCGTCCATTAACCACGTGAGGCTTAGAAAGGGGGGAGAGGGTTTCGGCAAAAATCACGAAATATCACAAGAGGGGCGGGGGGGTGTAGTAAGATATCACGTGTATTTATTTATTCGTCAAACGCGCGATTTTTAACCGAAAAGCGGCGCGTAGTGTGACCTTGACTCGCCGTTGCCAGGCAACGGACGAATTAAAATTCTTTGCATGTACTAAAAATACACGTGATTTTGGATGGGCAAGGGGGGTAGATTTAAACCTCACCACGTATCACCAAGAGCTTTACAATATTATAGAGTTAAACTTTGTGTTTGCGACGTTGTAAGATGTGATCTCTGGACATCTCTTTTATAAATGTATTAGGTATACCTAAGTTAAGTAGAATTCAAGTATTGTTGTAAGTTTATTTTATTTTGAAAAAATTACTTTCTGCCAAGTTTCCTGCGGCGAATTCTTCTTGAATGCATTGGTAATTAAAAAAATACATGTAAAAGAGCCTTTGGAGGGCTATTTGCAAAAATAAACTTATAAAATTTGAATTTTTGAATTTTGATATGCTGAACCGATTTTGAAAATTCTTATACCAATAGAAAGCCAGATACTTGTGAATGTCATAGGCTATATTTAATTCTTAGCGGACGAAGTCGCGGGCAACAGCTAGTACAGCATAAACCAATAACCATGTACACTCTTAAAGCCATTACATTAATGTTAACTAAAAACCTCCAAAACAATTTGGGACCAAGAAATAAAAGCCTTTGACACTTTTCTGGATCTATCAAAAGCTTTTGACACTGTTTCAATGACAAACCTTCTTGACAAATAGAATAACATAGGAATTATAAGCGCGTCACTTAATCTCTTTAGATTATATTTGTAATCGCTTCCAACATATCAAAAGTGGTTGCTCTATCAATGCCGATCATCGAGTTTATATTGGGGCTTCCCCAAGGTATCATTCTGGGTCCTATCCTCTTTCTGACTTACATTAATGGCTTGTGAACCTTAAGGACCATAAGACCACAATGTTATTTGCTGATGATACCGTCCTATTTTTTTCGGATGATAAGTTTACAGTTTGGAGCCCAACACCTTTCGCTCGGCATAAATTTAGAGTTTTTAGGGGTTGATGTTTTCTCCAAGAAATTATGTTTTTTTGATTACGCTATTGTTTAAATTAACGCATTCACTGCCAGCTGCCAAACCCAAGACTTGCTTTAGACGCACATGTGCGTTCAAATGCGTGTTAAGTATGACAGCGGCACTGGGCGAATTACTATGCGTTGCCGGCTGTCAATGTGCTAAACCCGTAAATGCACCATGTCATAAAATCTTGTAATAAAGCTTGTCTCACCGTACGCGATGTCGCCGCTTGTGGGCGACCAGCGCGTGGTCGTCGCGACATCGCACGCGACACACGGGACACTCCGCCGGGCCCGCCGACTGCACACGACAAGGTGGTTCACACCATTAACCAATATTGCAAGACAACTCTAAATTAAAAAATAATAGACTGTACTTATTTGATAGTATTTATACATTGTTAATAAATGTTTTTTTGTTAATTCATCATCTACAAACAGTGTAGTCCGTGCGAACTAAGTCTCGTACGCTAGTTAGTCTTCATAATAATTCTACATAATTATTTTTATAATAAATCCCCATAATTATTCCAATAATAACTCGACATAATCATGTCTATAATAAAACCCCATAATTATCTACTCAATAACTCCTCATAATTATCTACTTAATAAAAATACAATACAATACAATAACAACAACATGAGAATCAGGTAGTTAGAGAAAACTCCTCATATTATCTATATTATCACCCCCCTAATCATCTCTATAAAAACTACCCAATAATTATCTCTATAAAACTCCCCATAATTATCTCTATAGTATAATAACTCCTCATAATTATCGCAATAATGATTCCACATAATTCTCATCTCATCTCATCATTCATCTTAATAATAATTATTAATCTTACCTGTGAATGTTTAGTCATATGGTTTTCGAGCTTGAACCGGTGGTTGAACCCCAGTACGCAGTCGTAACATCTGTACTCGTGGCGAGTGAACACGACGCTCGACAACGCCTTCTGCCGCTCCTCTTCTACCTGCAAATGCAATTTTTCTTGTTGACTGTACACTCCGTCAGCTAAAAGAATGCCATTCAGGTAGTTCTTGCTATCTCACTCGCTCTTATACATACATAAATCACGTCTTTCGCCCTTACCGGGTAGACAGAAGACCCAAAGGCCACGCCTAGCATGATTGTGGGCGTATAAGTGGAAAGGGGAATCAAAATAGTGATGGGTTGCTATCCGCATCGCCTATAACATGATTCCTATGATTTTCGCCCATTCCCTCGATGGGCTTTTACCATATGCGCGGGAGGAGAAGCAACTGGTACATTCTATGTTTTTTCTTTACTCCCAGACCAGCATGGAAACACTCTCTTATGGGTTTGTTATTGGAATCGGCCGAGGGAGGGAGACAACAAGATAAATCCAGTCAAAATGCTAGTATTTCATAAAAAGAGACGTGTAAAATAGCTCTTTGCTCAATTTTCAAAATATTTCTTGTACTTCTAAAGTGGAAGCGAGTAAAATTTTACTTGCGAGACGCAAGAGAAAACTTGTGAAATATCGGGCATTAGTTTGGGAGATACGTCAACGAAATAACCATGGTTACATGGAAGACATACACAGACCCCCTCCACCCCTTCCCCCTATTTTTGCTTGCACGGCTAGCACGAAAGATAGATTCGTTTTAAAAAAAAAAGTTTAGTTAAGAGCTTAATCATGACAAAAATTAATTGATTTCTTTGTGTTACGACCGTTTCACCTTTATTCCATTGCAATATGATAATGTCGTAACACAAAGGAATCAACTAACACACATACATACACATTCACAAATCACGTCTTTATCCCTTACGGGGTAGACAGAGCCTAAGGTAACAGGGACCTACAGGCCACAATTAGCAAGACCCTCAGGTGTATAGGTGGAAAATGGAATCAAAATAGTGATGGGTTGCTAGCCTCATCGCCTATAACAATCAATCAATCAATCAATTAACTTTTGTTTTAATTAAGGCCCTTAACGACTCATAGACTCCCCGTCTTTTTCCTGCTGTTCATTTTAGAAAGAGAGGGGTAGTACTCGCGCTATCCATGTTGGGGTAGTTTTTACCTCCTCCCAGCTGAGCACCACCATCTCGATCTGCCCCTCAGCCACGTTCAGCTGCTCCAGGTTCCTGTAGACCCTCGAGTTGGTGACCACGCCTGCTGCTTTTTCTTTCTTGCTGCGACGTTTCTTTACTGTGCTGTCATCTGTCAATAGGAGACGTTTAAATGTCTAGCTATCATGGCTGTAGAACAGACTAAGCTGTATTTAAGTGAAAGGAAGAAAGAAAGAAGGGAAGAAAGAAAGAAAAGAAGTAAGTAAGAAATAAAGGAAGGAAGAAAGAATAATTTAATAATCTGTGCGGAGTCAGAGCGGGTTGCTAGTCTATTTATAAGTTAAACAATCTGTTACCCGCGACTTCGTCTGCAAATAATTCTATTATCGCTATAACGCGGAAACTAAGTAATTTTCCGGGATAAACTGTAGCCTTCGCGTTATTTATGTTCCAAATTTCATCCAGTTCTGTTCAGCCGTTCCGGCGTGAAAGGGTAACAAACACCCATGCTCAAAAACTTTTTTATAATATTAGTAGGTAATAGGATAGCAGCTGCCCGCGACTGCGTCCGCGCACCCGCGGGAACTATACAGTTTTCCGGGATAAAAACTATTCTATGTCCTTCCCAGGGTCTCAAAATATCTCTATACCAAATTTTAACAGGATCGGTTAAGTAGTTTGCGCATGAAAGCGTTACAAACAAACACTTCACATCACTACATAGTATAAAACAAAGTCGCTTTCTCTGTCCCTATGTCCCTATGTATGCTTATATCTTCAAAAAACTACACAACGGATTTTGATGCGGTATTTTTTAATAGATAGAGTGATTTAAGAGGAAGGTTTTTATGTATAATTCTACGCAGACGAAGTCGCGGGCAGAAGCTAGTTTATAATATTAGTTAGGATTAGGATAGGCCATACCTGTGCCTATATCCTCTTTCTTTGTCATCCTTGTTTCTTTCTTGCTCGGTTTGAGAGGTTCGTCGTCTGAAGCGTCGTATTTAACCTTTTTCCGTTTCTTTTTCTTGCTTTTTGATTTTTTACTCGTTACTTGAGGATTGTCGGTTTTAGATTCACTCTGGAAATAAATGTTTTAATCTTTATAAATCTATTTTTTTACTTTCATGCTGGTCTGGGAGCAAAGAAGAAACACAGAACGTACTAGTAGCTTCTCTTCCCGCGCAGATGGTAAAAGCCCATCGAGGGAACAGGCGAAAATCGGAGGAATCATGTTATAGGCGATGCGGCAAGCAACCTATCACTAATTTTGACTCCTCTTTCCCTATACGTCCACAATTATGCTAAACGTGGCCTTTTGGTCTTGTTACCTTAAGCTATGTCCACCCCGTAAGGGATACAGGCGTGATTTATGTATGTATGTATGTATTTATACTTTTTTATCTTCCATGCTGATCAGGGAGAGTAGAAAAAACATAGAACATGCAAGCTGCGTCTCTTCCCGCGCAGATTACAAAAACCCATCGAGGGAATGGGCGAAAAATTTTGTTTTTTTTTTAGCAGAATTATTACTTCGCATAATTTAGCATCGCCGAAGATTAATTTCCCCAAATATCAGTTTGCATAATCATAATTCAGAGAATAATCTTATTGCATTACGAATATATTTGTAGATTACAGAAGAAAAATTATGCCATAGTATTTTTATACCCAGAAGATTATGCCATAACAATATAATTATTAGGCCAAACTAGATTATGCTATGAGTTTGGTACAAGTGAGGTTATGCAACATGTCTTTCAGCTACATGATAATTATGCCAAATAATACTATGCAATATGAAATTATGTGAAAAGAAAATTATGCTAAAAATGGTAGACCTACTCACTTCTTTATCCTCAATCACATTTTCATCTTCATACTGATGTTCATCAAAATCAAGGTCATTTTCTTCAATTTTAACAAAGAACGGCTGAGTTTCATTCTCTCTACCACTATCTGGATTAACAGAGATACTTTGTGGAAAACTAGAATCAGTTTGAACTTTAGAAATATCATTAACTTCGGAGGCTAAAGTGTCCGTTGTTTTGTGGTCAACAGATGATTTGTCATCGTTGACAGAATCGTGACAGTAATATGTAGATGTGGTACATGTTGTAGTTGTTAATGTTGATAGGGAAGCTGTGTGAGGGGTTCGGCAGACCTGAAAAAGAAAAAAAAATTAGACAACATTCATTTTTATTTCAACTTGCATATTTTGCGTTACCTTTTCAAAAAGTCACAAAATAATCAATTGAGACTAAAATAGAAAATATTAAAAATTACAATAGAATGTTATATATATATATATACAAATCACGTCTTCATCCCTTACGGGGTAGACAAAGCCTAAGGTAACAGGCACCTACAGGCCACATTTAGCAAGATTGTGGGCGTATAGGTGGAAAATGGAATCAAAATAGTGATGGGTTGCTAGCCTCAACGCCTATAACATTCCTATTATAATCGCCCATTCCTTTTACCATCTGCGCGGGTAGAGAAGCAACTGGTACATTCTATGTTTTTTCTTTGCTCCCAGACCAGCATAGAAGACTAGAATAGAATGTTGCAATTTAAAAATAATAATAATAAATAAACAAGTTAAACGTAAATGAAAAAAACGAACAGTTGACATATTAATAATAAAAAGGGAAAATGACAATAAAAATATCACAGTTTCAGAATAAAAATAAAAACGATAAGTATAGAAATAAACACACTTTCCATCCATACGCCCATAATCATGCTAAACGTGGTCTTTAGGTCTTGTCACCTTAGGCTCTGTCTATCCCGTAAGGGATAAAGACGTGATTTATGTATATATGTATGTAAAAATAAACAGAAAAAATCCTATGTCAAATTAAATTATCTTACTGTATTCTTTTACAGCAAGTGTTAGATTAGAATAACTTGGACTTACAGAATCCAACTCTGGAGTGTGGCAAGTAAAACCCACTTACACAGATTAAGTAAAGATTTCTATCATTGGTTGTCTGGTAGAGATCGCTATTAAGCGATAAGACCGCCTATTGTCTACTTTGTTCTTTGTTTCTGTATTGTTTTGTTCTGATTTGTGGTGTTCAATAAAGAGTATTTGTACTGTATTGTAAGTTTTTTTTTTTTACTTTTTGGAAATATTCATACAAACTTGTTTTGCCTTGACAGGACCTCGTACGTACCTTGTATCTGACCAAGCAATCATGAGCCGTCCTAACTTGCTTCTTGAACCGTATCACAGATCTCACTATGGCGGTGCACTCCCAACACAGCAGTAATTCTAGTTTAACTTGGTCCT
The DNA here is from genome assembly GCA_949127965.1 of Pandemis corylana. Taxonomy (NCBI): domain Eukaryota; kingdom Metazoa; phylum Arthropoda; class Insecta; order Lepidoptera; family Tortricidae; genus Pandemis; species Pandemis corylana. The sequence goes on along the minus strand of OX421878.1, from coordinate 4,913,755 downwards.
GTAAAATATATTGTTAATAGTATTTTAAAAGTATAATAAATAGGTGAACACATACATACATACACAAATCAGGTCTATATCCCTTACGGAGTAGACGGGGCCTAAGGTAACAAGACTTAAAGGCCACATTTAATTATGGACATATAAATAGAAAGGGGACTCAAAATAGTGTTGGGTTGCTAGCCGCATCGCCTATAACATGATTCCTATGATTTTCGCCCATTCCCTTGATAGGCTTTTACCATCTGCTTTGTTCCTAGACCAGTATAAAAAAATAGGTGTATTTACACATGAAAATTGCTTGAAATTTGTTTAGTAATTCTTGAGTTTATCGCAAACAGACTGGCACAGAAGAGGAGTTTGTTTTAACACAATGGCTGCTTATGTACTACAACTTCCCTCTACTATCTAGTCCAAACTCTTTCTTTTTTTTGTAGATGTGTGAGTTATAGTATCTATTGGGATAGACCTCTACATGCATGCTTCCAAGTTTCATTAATTTACTTTACTAGATGACAAAACTCAGAAAAACATTTTCAAATTAGAAGTGAGTAGGTATAATATACCTAATGATATTATCATTAATAAATCTTAACCACATAAACACAACAAGAGTGTAAAGTTTTCCGATTAAAAACAAAACAATTCAGTCAAAAGTGAACAATTTTTAATGTGGCTGCATCTGTACAAGATCCAAAACTCTTGCTTGAAATAAAAAAAATAAAATAAAAAAAGTAAGTTTTTTTTCACACTTACCATGGAGTCTAAAAGCTCATCAAAAATACGTGTGTATTCCGCATCATAAATTGTACATAACTTTCGATCTGCGCTTAAACAGCCCACGCAAATGTAATTTAGCGAAGTATTGTTGTATTGGAAAGTCATTGTCGTCATTTCATCAACTCATTACTTTAAAAGTGCATTTTACTGGTAATTCGCTCCATTTTTAATAAATTAACAATACTGACCAAACATCGACTTTTGCTTCGCTTGCCTTTGCTTTGCCTAGTGATTTGACATTTGACAAGACAAGACAAAAATAAACGAAAATGGTTGTCACTTTGACATTGACAGTTAAAGTGTTGCTAGCTTTTGGTCTGCGAAGTGGCCATTTACCGATCAAAATGAAATTTCTATCTGGCCAGATAATTTCGTAACAGTTATTAAGGCCCAAATATGGTATTAATCATGTACCAAAGTTGAAATGGTATTTCTTACAAAAGGTGAGACAACTTTCATTTCTTATTATATTAATGATACTTTAGTAAATGTAATTAAAAATTGCTAAATAACAGACCCCATTCTTTGTAACTTTTAAATTCTTGAACCATAGATTTAAAATGACACTAGCACTAGGTTGTTCAGCTTTGAAATAGCCAAGACGAGACAAACACAATTGACAGCTTTCAAAGCGTGCCTAAGAAAAATAAGATCCTCGTTTATATGAGTGTCACTATATTTATAAATGCTCTTAGCAAGTAGAGAAAGTGGTCTATCTATCTCATTTATCTTCACTTATACGTCACTCTTCCTCTTGCATTCGCAGACTTTACTATAGTTTTTACTGTATGCCAGCGTTTCGGCGATGAAGGGCTTAAATGTGGCAACATTATTTTTAAATTAATATGCGTTAGTGATAGTGATGTATTTAGAGCGGAAGACTGGGATGAAAATTAAAACTACTATTTTAACTGTACATTTTATTTATCTTAAAACAAAAATACATTTGTACGAAAGTACATACAATAACATCCACATTTATAACCAATTTCAATAAATACCTAGTGGAATAAAAGAAAAACACCTGAAAATACTGAGTTTCTTAAGCTAATGTAAAAATTATGGTTAAAAGTATAAATAATGTTAAATTAAATAGTTACTTTGTGATCTGAGGTAACTCCAGATATAGTTTACAAAAGATCTAAAACCCGATAGATCTTTTAAACGGTGGAGTTGCCTCGGATCCCCCATAAATGGCGGCGTTATAAATAAATTAAATTAAATTCGTTACTCTTAAAATCGTTTGTAATAAAAAGATGTTGAATCAGTCTTTATTCTGACACCTTTTACGAGTTTGTGATGGCATTTAAATATACCAGTGAGCTTTGAAACATTATTTTAACGTTATTTTTGCTTACACCACAACATCCTAAGTATAATATGTTTAAGTATAACATCAACGTGTGACATTTGAATAATTGAAAACGTTTTGAAAAGCTTGCGAACACGTATTTCATATTAGTTCCTAAGGTACGTGACTTGATCTCCAATTCCGTTACAATTTGCTGAAAGTAATTTTTCACTATTCAAGTAGGTAGTTGAAGTCACCTTTAGATACAGATAAATAAGAGCAATTCAGCCATCATCGATTATCTGAGTGTGGCTATAATCTGTCACCCCTAAAATAATTTTGTACCGATTAAAATGTCACATGTTGAAAACACTTAACTATGTTTTGATTTCTGATTAACAGCTCACTGGTGTTTCAGACTAGATATCCCAAAACCATATTGTCTACGACTGTTTCTTCTCAATTTTATCACCGAACGCCGGCTCATTCTTATACTGGTCCTCGCCTTCGCTTATACTCGTGGCCACAGAAATCTCAGTCACTGGCTCTTGCTTCTCCGTAACTTCAGGTTTGTCATCAAAGTATATGGCCACGTCGTTGTCATCTATTTCTTCAACTGGTTTCACCTTATCTACGTTAGGAGGAGGCACTACGATGGTATGTGTAACGGAATTATCAGCTCTCAAATCACAATCAGTATGCGGAATATCTCCCCTATGCCTATGAATTATTTCACTGTTCAGTATATGTTTTATATCCTTGTTAGTGCTTTGGATTTCTTGGTCACTCGTAAATTCTTTCTTTGTTTCCTTTGGCTTCGTTTCTTTTGTTCTGTCAACGGGTTCGTAGCCAGCTGGTAATATTAAGCCCCCAGCATCCAGATTAGCCAAGTCCAAATTGTTGATCTGCTCAAAGTTGATTTTATGGTTCTGAATGTTTACCTGTCTCGGCTTCTGAGCTGGTTGTTCTATCGCCTGCAAGATGCTTTGTAAAAGACCTTCAGATAGCAGTTGCTCGTGAGGAACTGAAGGTTCCTTCCCTTTTCCGTTGTGGTCAGCTGATGACTGTATTTGGAACGAGTAGGCTCCTTTGTTCTCATTCTGTCCAAACTGACTTATTTGTCCGTTGACCTGATTCAGACTTTGACTCGTCGACACAATTTTCTGCTGCAACTGCTTAGTTTCCTCACTCAAGTTTCTTATCTTCTCTGACGTCTGCAGAATCTGCTGTTGTATGCCATCCTGCTTGTAGCTATGCTTCCCTGATTCGTCTTTTAATGATTTTCCTTTCTGGGCGCTTGACTTCTCAGATTTTTCGTTCTGTATCTCATTGCTTGGTAGTATGGTCTGGACTAGAGTATGCGACGCTGTTGCTAAGTCTTTGCTGTTGTAAGAAACTGATTCACTGCCAGCCACTGGCGTGTTGAAGCTGTTTTGAGGCGACATTAGAGTCTGCTGGCTCTTTGAGAGCGTTGATCCTAACGAACTCAAGCTCGCAACGTAGCTAGATGCTAAATCTGAGGGTATCTTCTCACCATATTTAGCGGCTTTAAGGATAGCTTCATGGTAAGGGCAATGCTTCAAAATGGCAGCAGCGTCTAAGTTGGATAGATTGGCCAAAATAGTGCCGTCTAAAGTAGCTGTAACCGCATTAGTGTTCGAGCCTAGAGCTGTGTGGTCGGCTACAGTCAGTAGTGGAGCTGAATAAGAATCTATAGGAGAGCCGTACGAAGTACTCGGCTGCTGCTGTAATGGCTGTTGTTGCTGGAAGGCGATAGGATTACCAGCATGCGGAAGACTGTAAAGACTTGATGGTTCAATAGATAGAGAAAGGCTATTAAAACCATGGTTCCCGGTCTGATGGTGCACATCTTTCACCTCTCTGACAGGAGGCGGTAAATACGCCGGTCCTTGTCTCACATGGTCAGTATTGTGTGTATCTTTGAGGTGGGACACGTGGGCTATATGTTGGAACAGCCCATCGGGGACTGAGTCTCTGAACTTAATAGGATGACGAGGACTGCTGCCGCCTGAGTGGCCTCCACCGGAGAAGCTGCCGTAAGGGATGGGCAAGTTAGATGGTGGTTGCCTTGGTGGCGCCCCGTATTGACTACCTGGAGGCACTCCATAGACGCCTGAAGGTGGAACTAAACCTTTAGCTCCTTGCTGTCTTATTGAGGATTGGTATGGGCCTCCAGACAAGGATTCTGCAGGAGGAGCACCGTAAGTATCGAAGGGTTTGCTCTGAGCAGATGGTAGCCCTTGCCCTGTGAAATCTTGGTGACTTGGCTCTGTATAATGCGCCTCGAACACTGTCTTCGATTGGTCGATGTGATTCGAATCTCCTCCAACGATGGAGTTCAGATCAATGCTTGCTAAGATATCTTGGTGTACGTTGGAATATCCTGTCGTTATTTGGGCGCCAGAGAACGAAGGTGGTTGGTTGGCGCTTGGCAGAGTGTGGGCGTCTAAGTTCAACTGGACATCCTGAATTGGTGCTGGTGGTGGTGGCCCGTACTGGTCTCCGATATGGTTGTCAACCTGCTCTATTAAAGGCTTGGACACGCCAGGAATAGGCTTCCATCCGTCGTATAAGACATGGGGAGGTGTAGGAGGGGCGGGAATGCCTGGATGTGGAGGGCGGGGGTTCGGGTCCGGCTGTGGGGGACCATAATGACCTATGCTACCCAAGTCTTGTACTACAACTTGATCGTTAGGCCCCACTGGTCCGAGAACATGGCCCGGTGGGCCGTAGGTCTCAGAAGGGATGGGGAAGTTAGGTTTTAGATCTAAAGGTAAAGATGGTAATGGGGTACCGTATATGGTTGGCGGTAAGTCAATGTTGCCTAGATTTCCGAAGCCAGAGCCGAATGAACCGAAATTTTGAGGCAGATTAATGGGTGGTAGTTCCGGTAAAGGTATATTTTGAACATTCGCAGGGGTTCCATAGGTCGTCTGTATTTTCGGTGGGCCATACACGGGTTTTGGGGGGCCGTAGACTGGTTTTGGTGCGCCATAAATAGGCTTGGGGAAGCTTATCTTTGGTGGCTTGAAAGGTGCTCCGTACGAAGGTTTCGGTAAACTCTGTTTGGGGGGTCCGTATGATTTCTTTGGGGGTCCATAGTTTGGTTTTGGAGGTCCGTAGGTTTGTTTAGGTGGTCCGTAGACTGGTTTTGGAGGTCCGTAGACAGGCTTGCGGACTGGCGGCGGCGGTCCATCATAGCCTTGGCTGGGAAAGTTGATGGGGGACGGGGGTCCGTAAGCGCCTGGAGGGGTGTCGAATATGTTGTTCTGATTATCTTGCTGCTGGAACACTGGTGCTGGGTGGTGGCCACCTGGAAATACAGAATTAAAGCTGATTAGCATTGTAATATTAATTTAAGTCTTTGTCTAAATGTTTGTTTGGTAGAAATAGCTTTAAAGCGACAATACTGCCTGTTGTCGACCTTCTCCTTTTGTTTTTGTTATCTTACTAATTTTTAGAGTTGAATGAAGAATATTTGCATTTTTGTGTGCGCTCACAATCACGCAAAACTCGGCCTCTATGTCTTGTTATCCTAAGCTCTGTCTAACTCGTAAGGAATAAACACGTAGTTTATGTATGTTGTTGAATTGCAATTATTATATAGCAATGTGACACAAAATGTTTTTTTGGTTAATTACACTATTTCTACTATACTACACTATTACTAAGATGAAAATTCAAGAACATTTAGCGAAAAAGGATGTATTCAAAATAAGATTTTAAGTTAGGTTTAGGTATTTTTTTTTCTAATTAATAGTTACAATTTACCTAGATGGGAGGTGTCTCTAGGGGGGCCATAGGCGTCAGCGGGCAAAGGTTCGCCGTACGAATTGGACAGCGACGCCTCTCGCTTCTGCGCTTGCGCTCCTGCGAACATAAACAAAAGAGGTCATTTTAAGTACTGTGAGATGTATCTCAGACTATTGATTTACTAAAGAAAACACGCTTTACTCGTAGATTATACCTTTGGTATTTTAATATTCTTTCAAATTCAATATTTAATACAATTGCTTCCAGCGGAAGCCCTAAGCTGACTGCTTCTTTTTCCTTGTTTTTGGAATTATTTTTCTTTTTAATTTTAACATTATTTTTTTAATATTCAAATTAAGAATTCAGTAAGGAATAAAGAAGGAGTCTTTACAGTACCTAGGCGACCGAGCGAAGCTCCCTTAAAGACCCCTTTAAGTAAATATATATTTCATAAAAATCCTAAGAGAAAATTCCGGAATTCCCAAAACGAATAAACATACAGTTATTTAAAAGAAAACATCTAGACTCCCATATCAAATAGAAGAAATAAAATTTAGTCGCCACTTTTTATGTAAATTACACTTTTTGGCTTAATTTTTTTGAGTATGGCCACAATTTACTTTGCTACTCGGTATCAGTGCGAGTGGAGTAGTGAGATAAATTAAAGTAGGGTTGTCAACAGTAAAAAAATATCGACATATCGATGTATCAAATATACGAATAATATGAAATTTTCGAAAATTTTCGGTTTTTTAATATAATAATGACATGGATTTAGTTTAGTGTAATCATAGACATCACAAGTAGTTTTTTTCAATTCGTTCCAATCGTTTTTAATACGATTTTCGATATTGAATATATTTTATTGATACATCGACACATAAATTAAGGTACGATTTGAGGTTACCTGACTGCGAAGCCTCAGCCTGCAGGTCCTGATCGCTGTCCTTGGAGACGAGGCTGGGGGGAGTGTCCCCGGCCACCACCACACCCAAGATACACCATAGCAGCAGCACCTGAAATAAATAAATAAGTTAATAATATCACCTACATGCATACATATATACATCACACTAATATCATAAAGGCGAAAGTTTGTGAGTGTGAGTGTCTGCATATTTGTTACTTCTTCACGCGCAAACGGCTGGGTCCAGCAGTTCAGGCATGAAAGAGTAACAAACATCCATACTTACGAACTTTCGCGTTTATAATATTAGTAGGATTGATAACAAAATAATTTTTCGGATATTTTTGGAACATGTTGTACTTGTAAATCATTAAGTTCGTCTGGATCGATTATTCACACTAACCGTCATATTATTTACGTTATAACTATATTTAATTATTTCAATTTAATTGTTTTTTCATTTTTATTCTGTTTTTATTGTATTGTTTGTTTTGGAGTGTGAATAAATATTCTTTTATTTTTTATTTTATTTTTTTTATATCATCATCAATACATAGTATAAAATAAACTCGCTTTCCGCTGTCTGTCTGTCTCTATGTATGCTTAGATCTTTAAAATTACGCAACGGATTTTGATGCGTTTTTTTATTAGATATAGTGATTCAAGAGGAAAAGAGCAGGGTTTATGCGTATAATTCTACGCAGACAAAGTCGCGGGCAGAAGCTAGTATATTATAAAACAAACTCCTCCGCCACGTCTGTCTGTATATCTGTTTGCGATACACTCAAAAACAACTAAACGAATTTTCATGCGGTTTTTATGGCTTTGTGTAAAATGGTTGAAATATAATGATAATTTTTTGGAAGTTTCGGGATAGTTTCACGGGATACAAATTTAAATTCTGCGCGGACGAACGAAGTCGCGGGCTGCAACTAGTTAAGCAGTCACAAAGAAAGTCACCTTTCTAGTTTCCGTACACTGCCTCGGATAATTCGGTATTTGCTAAATACCTGTTTCACTGAGTAATGGTTCAATTTAATTTTAATAAGTGCTCACTATATTTGTTTGAGCGTTCAATTTGCATTTTTTCACGATCTGTTTGCTGTGGCCAAATTTATTCGGCAAAAAATCAATGTTCACGTCTTATCCCCATCTCCAGCCTATATGCGTCCCACTGCTAGGCACAGAATGAGATACCTAAGGGTGTTATACCAACAGCGAAAGAAGAAAAAAAAAATTTAAACGATACTGAAAATTGGAACACAGAAAAATCCGAAAAGTAAAGCTATGGCCGGGAATCGAACCCGGATCCTCGTCATTCCGTGACGCGTGCTATAACCCTGCACCACCCATAGCAGCTGGGTAAGCCTTCGGATTTTTTGTCTGTTACTAGCTGTCACGTGACCTTGTTACTATGCGAATTTTTGTCGCTTTTTCTGTGTTCTAATTTTCAGTGGCGTTTAAAAATTTAATTTCTAACGGTAAACCGTAAAAGTAAACATAAAAAATCACATACATACACACATACCGTCACGCGTCTTTCCCACAGGGGTAGGCAGAGACTACTTTGTTCCACTTGCTACAATCCTGACATACTTCTTTCGCTTCATCCACATTCATCAATCTCTTCATGCATGCTCGTCGGTTTAGGGTACTCCTGACCTGACCTTTTTCCAAAACGTCTCCTATTTGGTCTCGAAACGTCCGTCTAGGCCTTCCCCTCCCAACACAACCATTCACACTCCCCATATAGATCTGTTTAGTTAGTCTACTTTCATCCATCCGCTCTACGTGACCAAACCAACTAAGCATACTTTTACTAAGAAGTAAAAATTCTTGATTCATTTGATAGTACCTATCGATAGAAGAGTTGACCACTACAAAAGAAACATATGATTCGGGACTGGCTAATGACACTTAAACTTTAGCTGATGCCGTTTTCAAAGGCTATGGCGACGATCTAGATTTTAATGAGAATGATGTCGGTAAAAAAACACTTACGTCGTGAACAAATACGACAAATGCACCCACTAATATGACTGCATATATAATGATGTATACACAACTTGATTTACAGGACAGAAGAAACGGCTGGTGTCCTTAGACCTTATGATAGACTCTGCTCAAAGTGGAATAAACAATAACAGTGGCTGTCGTTCCCACGCGGGCCCAGTGCGGAGGAACTTTACACACACCATTGAATTGCTTCGCAGATATGTGTAGGTTCCCTCGCGATGTTTTCCATCACCGAAAAGCTCATGGTAAATTTCAAATGCAATTCCGAAAAACTCAGAAGTGCGAACTCGGGATTGAACCCACGATCTCTGCTTGAGAGGCCACGGGTCAAACCACTAGGCTACCACGGCTTTTTACGTCTCGCTTTTAACATCAGAGTTAGGGGTATATGTCATCTGTCTTACTGATGTGAACCAAATTTCAAGTCTATCGGACCAACCGTTGAAGAGTTCTCTGCTGCGGAGACGGTCCCGGCTGGACCACCAGAATTCTACTACCAGATTATTGTATTGTCATCCGACTTCCACGAGTATGCAAAATTTCAGCACTATCGGTTGAAGATATCTGCTTCAAAATTGACTTGCAAGATCCCACCCGGACAAACATATTTACATACAATACAATACAATAACTCTTTATTGAACACCACATATAACAACCAAAACAGAAAAAAGGCATACAGAATATTACAAGGTAACAATAGGCGGCCTTATCGCTACAGAGCGATCTCTACCAGGCCACCATAATGGACTGGAGAACAGAACAGATCTGAGCAGGTGGTGCAATTTAGAATCTATATTAATATACTAAGTACGTAATCGTCCCCATTGGCGGCGATTTGGGAGAATTTTTTTATCTTTAATAATAGTTTTAGCTAGGTTTAAGTTATTTTTAAGTTTTGACTGTTCTTTATTGTTTCCTTTTTCTTTTTCAATAAACATAAAGTACTGAAATACATAACATACATACATACGTTGCAAGTTAAAAATAAACTTGTAATAACGTACTGGCTATTGCAGCAGGTACACGTTGAAAAAAAAGTTAGTCCATCAAAGCTTAAAAGTCTTTTCACCTCAAGTTATTAAACTGACTTGACACAAGAATATAAAAGCAAAGGTCAGAGAACGCGAGTTAATAATCCCTAATTACCATAGACACTCTCGCTGCACCCGATACAATGAAAGCTCCATAAACTAGATTAAGACGTAGTGATGGGAAAACTTAAAAAAACTTCTGTTGGCTCTGTCACTGTACTCTATTAAAGAGTACATTAAACTGGACATTTAATTTTGAATGAGTGTAGTATGTGTGATAATTATTCTTTGTACCATTCTAGTACCTCATTTATTATTATTATATACTAGCACTAGCCCGCAACTTCGTCTGCATACAATTCGTTTATCACTATCCCGCAGGAGTTACGCAATTTTCCGGGATAAAAAGTAGCCTATGTGTTATTCCAGACTATAATCTATCTATGTTCCAAATTTCATCCAGATCTGTCCAGCCGTTCTGGCGTGAAAGAGTAACAAACATCCAAACATACTCACAAACTTTCACATTTATAATATTAGTAGGATTTTTGTTATTAGTTATGTTTTGACAATATTTTTTGACATTTTAAATTGCTTTTAAAATAGGTTTTATTTAATTATTATTATTTTCTCTTTTTATGTACCCATGACGATCTTTTTGTGAATCTAAATTGATATGTCATTAAGCTTTATTTTTGTTTGTTGTTATTTTGTTTCAATACTTATGTTTGACATTTAATTGTACTTTTAAAAGGGTGATAAATAAATCTAATCTAATCTAATCTATCGATAAAATAAGTAAATATCTCGGGACAATTAACACCAATTAATTGACCTAGTTTCAAACCAAGCAAAGGTTGTAATATGGGTACTAGACAACGGGTAAACATACTTACATAGATAAATATAAATCCTTAAATACATATTAAACATCCAAGACTCCAGAACAAACATTCGTTTTTTTCATAAATATATCTGCCCCGACCGGGGATCGAACCCGGGACCTCAAGCTTATATCGATATCGATGAAATCGGATCATCGCGCATCACTAGCTCATAGACCATATACCGCATAGACGTTCCCGTCATTGTCTATTGTCTATTACGCCATAGAACTAGCTCTAATTAAGTCGACTTCCCAGGCTTTTTTTCTCTGGGAAGTGCTTACTGCAGATACCGGCGGAAGTAAATGTAGGCATAGAAAAACTTGCTGTACAATCGACGAGTCAACAAACCCTGTGTATCCATGAAACAAACACTCCGTTTTTTTTAGGGTTCCGTACCTCAAAAGGAAAAAACGGAACCCTTATAGGATCACTTTGTTGTCCGTCTGTCCGTCCGTCCGTCCGTCTGTCAAAACCCTTTTTCTCAGTAACGCGTGGAGGTATGAAGCTGAAATTTATATCAATTACTCAGGTCTACTGTCCCTTGAAGCTGTGAAAAAATCAAACTTCTAAGCCAACGCAATCAAAAGATACAGCCGTTTATGCCGCAAATTTCCGCAAATTTTCAACTCTCAAGGGAATCAAAACCTACAAGGTAGTTCCCGTGAACGCAGAATCTTGAAATTTGGTATGAAGGTAGGTCTTATAGCACAGATTAAAGAATAATTGCGAAAACCGTAAATGTCTATGTATGTCTGTATATAGCAGTGACCAATATAAAGTAACCCCACACTGCGTACATTTTGCTTTGGAGCAGGGCTCTGCTTACACTGGTTTTATATATTTATAGATAATGATACGGAACCCTCGGTGCGCGAGTCCGACTCGCACTTGACCGGTTTTTTTATTACCCCGTGACAGTGTCTAACAGCTGGGCAAAGGCATCTCCCCTTCCTGCACTCTTATTACTTCATACCTACATCATCACTCCATAGTATAAAACAAAGTCGCTTTCTCTGTCCCTATGTCCCTGTGTATGCTTATTTCTTCAAAACTACACAATGGATTTTGATGCGTTTTTTTTTTAATAGATAGAGTGATTCATGAGGAAGGTTTTTATGTATAATTCTACGCAGACGAAGTCGCGGGCAGAAGCTAGTACCTACATAAATCACGTCTTTATCCCTTACGGGGTAGACAGAGCCTGAGGTAACAAGACCTAAAGGCCACGTTTAGCATGATTGTAGGCGTATAGGTGAAAAGGGGAATCAAAATAGTGATGGTTTGCAAGCCGCATTATAGCATGATTCCTAAGATTTTCGCCTATTCCCTCGATGGGCTTTTACCATCTGCGCGGGAAGAGAAGCAACTGGTACATTCTATGTTTTTTCTTTACTCCCAGACCAGCATGAAAGCACTAAATCTTTTATACACAATTAAAAGATCGAAAGCAATTTGTGTGGAAATACCTTTTCTACATACATACATATATTAAAGCCATGCTAAACGTGGCCTTTGGCTCTTGTTACCTTGGGCTCTGTCTACCCCGTTGGGGATAAACCCGTGATTTATGTGTGTGTGTGTGTGTGTGTAAAAGATTAGTACCTATGCTCGTTTCCTTAAACAAAACCATATGACGGAACAGAATCATATCATAACTTCTTTCATTACACTTCCGAAGTTATGAGAACGTATCTAATTACCAGTTCTAAGTTAATTACCTTTTTTGTGGATGAGACAAGATTAATTGTTAGCTACAGTGGCGTAACTATAACGTCTGGGGCCCGCGGCAAATTCGTCAGGCTCCTTCCTCAATATAAAGAAGTGCATCAGCGTCCCTTCTGTGGTCTAAACCAAGCCAGTCCGGGGCGTAGAGCTAGGGGCCCGTGGCATTTTGCCACCCCTGCCACCCTATAGTTACGCCACTGGTTAGCTGCCGTGTTTTACAAGCATATGTGTACTAGCGGATGCGCAGGCGCTTAACGATATCCCGCGGGAATTAAGCCATGTCCTTCCCCGGGACTGGAACTGTGTCTTTACCAAATTTCATTAAAATCGGTTCAGTGGTTTAGGCTTGAAAGCGTAATAGACAGACAGACTTACATTTGTAATATCAGTAGGCATTATTATGTATGTTATACTAGTAAAACATATGTATAAATAAAGTACTAGTATAGGATTAGTAAGTATTAATGAATAGAATCGATAGTAGAAGATCCGAACTTAAATCGACCTTCACTGAGCTGATAATAGAATGAAGCATATTTTATAATAAGCATATTTTATAATATGCTTCATTCTATTATCAGCTCAGGGAAGGTCAACATAGTATAAAACAAAGTCGCTTTCTCTGTCCCTATGTCCCTATGTATGCTTATATCTTATGATTTTGATGCGGTTTTTTTTAATAGATAGAGTGATTCAAGAGGAAGGTTTTTATGTATAATTCTACGCAGACGAAGTCGCGGGCAGAAGCTAGTATATATATAATCTATAATATTTGATTAATTGATGTGCTATTGTTTAATATGACAGTATTACATTAAACTTTTCTAATATATATTATCTCGTGGTATCTCTGCTTTAGATTAATGTCTTCTCACTTTCTTGAACCACGATTATTTAATTCATAGATCACGCCATTTTTAATTAACTTTGTGAAAAGATGTTTATTAATAATGAACCTTTTGTTATTGTTGAATTCATTTAGAAATGTTACATGTAAAAGAAAAAAATACTTAGCTACCTACTATCCCAACATACAAACACATACATACATAAATCACGCCTTTATCCCTTTATTTGACGACCGGATAGCCTAGTGGTTAGTGACCCTGACTATGAAAATAGAGGTCCCGGGTTCGAAACCCGTAGGCTTATTACCTAACTCGCTCGCAATCGCCATCGTGTTCATTTTGACAGTTCATGTATGGGCTGACAATTGGCATCGGAATCAGCTAGCTGTCACATTCATACAAGACCTGTCAAAATGAACACGATCGCGATTGCGAGCGAGTTAGGTAATAAGCCTACCGGTAGGGGCAGACAGTTGTATGATGAATACGAATGTTTGTGACCGAGTCATGGATGTTGGATGTATTTAATTATGTATTTATCTACACTATATAAGTATGTTTATCCGTTGCCTGGTACCCACAGTACAAGCTTTGCTTAGTTTGGGTTTGGTGTAATTTGTCCCAAGATATTTATTTATTTATTTATTCTTACTATTTTCACCCATTCCCTCAATAGGCTTTTACCATCTGCGCGGGAAGAGAAGCATCTGGTACGGTAACAGATCGTTTCGGTACAAATGTCTAAAAATTCAAAATTCAAAACTTTTGCAAATGGCCGCCAAGGGCTTTTTTTACATGTGGTTTTTTGAAACCACCAGCGCATCCCGAAATACCATCATTGCCAAGAAGAACGCGGCGCAAGAAACTTGGCAGAAAGTCATTTTAAAGCCAAAGTTTTAAACTTTGTTAATGATCCCGTAGAGCAGGAGTTCCCAACCAGTGGGGCGCGCCCCACTTGGGGGGCGTAGGGTAATCCAACGGGGGGCGCGACGAGCGGCTTAGGTATTTATTAAAATTCATAAATTTATTAATGAGGCAATTATTCGAATTTTTCTCGCCGTAAGAACCATCGTCGTACTTCAAGGAACATTCTAAAAAAAGAATTAGCGAGATCGGTTCAGCTGTTCTCGAGATTTGCGCTTAGCAACACATTTTGCGATTCATTTTTATATTATAGAAGAAGTGCACGCACAATGTTCTCGCTAATCATTAATATAGTATGTTGTAGACCGTTTGTTTCATTTCCATCGTAGTTGAGTTGGGACAAGGGGGGCGTAGTATTTTAGCATAAACTTGAGGGAGGCGCGTAGGGTAATAGGTTGGGAACCCCTGCCGTAGAGGGATCGAAACGCGTCAGTGTTTGTGTGGTACATACATACATACACAAATCACGTCTTTATCCCATACGGGGTAGACAGAGCCTAAGGTAACAAACAGGTTTGTGTGGTGTAAGGGATAATTAAGTTTGTGGGATTTATATGTGTTTTATTGGCAGAAAACATATCTATTTCACACAGGCTTGGTTATCTTGCACGTAAGTAGCGGAGTAGTAAGGTAAATATATTTTGTTCATTGAAACGTACCTCCGCAAAGTAACGCCTGACTCAATAGAATATTTGAAAATCAGTTTTTCAAAATAAAATTAAGCTACTACAATATTTAAATTCTACTTAACTTATACTACATTTATAAAAGTGATGTCAGATTTTCGCAGACGGAGTCACGGCCCACAGCCAGTTTATATCTGCCCCGACCGGGGATCGAACCTAAGAACTTCTCTCTGACTAACCAATGTGCTATCCGGTCTTAACTGTAGAGGTTCACGTTAAGTTCTCATCTCATTAACATCTGAGATCACGGACGCTGGATGCGCACGCGCAGGTCAATGGCCCCTCACCTTCTCTTTCACTTGCCGTGACCTTCGAGAGATATGTTATACAGGAGGCTTGTGAGACAGACTAGGTATATTTATTAAGGCGGATGCTCGCGTTAGCTCATTGAAGAAGTCCCGTTAGATGGCACTGTAATCAATGATGTGTGTTTTTTGTAGTTTTTAGAAGATTCTTAGAACACTTATAGATTATCAATTGATTTGCGCACACAGTTTAATACGGCCAATTTTTTGAGACTACACTCAGAAGGTAACAATGCACCAATTCGGAGAATAGCTGCACAAACGCTGGTGTCACTAACGGCCCTATACAGATACTAGTCTTACACACACATGCAAATAGGAGGCGGCAACTGGCGGAAAAATATTGCAACACCTTGCTAAGCTGTTAGCGTAATTTTTCACGCCATATTTACGTTTTTATATCAACTTTACTTTTACCAGAAATTTTACAAATGTAAACGTACAAAACTTAAGTCGTGTTATTTCAACCATTTATAACTTTGGAATGGCTGCACGGATTTTTATGATTTTTGATTTGTTAGCTTTATCTCTTCCCCGAATAGCCAAATATCTTATCATAAATAAAGTGAATAATATAAAAATACATACAAGAATAGAAACAAGAATAATGGCAATCAAAAGAATATTCCGTCTTCCATGCTGGTCTGGGAGCAAAGAAAAAACATAGAATGTACCAGTTGCTTCTCTACCCGCGCAGATGGTAAAAGCCCATCGAGGGAATGGGCGAAAACAATAGGAATCATGTTGTAGGCGATGAGGCTAGCAATCACTATTTTGATTCCATTTTCCACCTATACGCCTACAATCTTGCTGAATGTGGCCTGTAGGTATACCTGTTACCTTAGGCTCTGTCTACCCCGCAAGGGATAAAGACGTGATTTGTGTATGTAAAAGAATAGTCATGTGAAAAGGAAAGATCCCGTAGGAGACGCGCCAGGAACTTCCACAGCCAGCGGAAGGAAACAGTTGAGCAGATCACTGTGACAACTTAATCTTCCTTCTGAAGACATGCAGGATGTACCCGAATAACATGCCGATGAAGAAGGGCGGTGACCGCACCAAAGTGTTAATCCCTACTAATATTATAAATGCAAAAGTAACTCTGTCTGTCTGTTACCTTTTCACGCTTGAACCGCTGGACCGATTTTGCTGAAATCCCTACTAATATTATAAATGCGAAAGTAGCTCTGTCTGACTGTTACCTTTTCACGCCTGAACCGCTGGACCGATTTTGCTGAAATTTGGTATACAGATAGTTCAAGTCCCGAGGAAGGACATAGGATAGTTTCTGTCCCGGAAAATTGCATAGTTCCCGCGGGATAGCGATAAGCGAATGGCAAGCGAAAGGCAACAGCTAGTGTTATAATATAGCATGTACTGAATAATTGCTTTCCTCGTACGACAAAGATCTGGAACCAACTTCCTGCTGCAACATTCCCTGAGCGGTACAATTTAGGGATCTTTAAAAAGCGAGTCTTCCTGTTCTTGAAAGGGCCGGCAACGCAACTGTGATTCCCCAAGTCTTGCAGGTGTCCCTGGGCGATGGTTACTTTCCATCAGGTGACCCGTCTGCTCGTTTTCCCCCTCTTATATAAAAAAAAATGTACTCTTCACACACTACACAGCCTATTATATACAGGATCCCTGCTCCGTCCTCGCAGCCAAGAGCGTTAATGTGGTAATCAATTAATAATTCCTACTCAGTTCAGGTTTTAGCTGTAATTTTTAGTATGGATCTGACAGCGAGCGAACCTAAACTGAGTTGGAATTGAATCGCATGAAGACGTCATGGTGACTGTACTAAACTACCAATCCGTTACCTTTAAACAGTGGCGTAACTATAGGGTGGCAGGGGTGGCAAAGTGCCAGGGGCCCCTAGCTCTATGGGGCCCCGAACTGAGTTGGTTTAGAGCACAGAAGGGATGCTGATGCACTTCTTTATATTGAGGAAGGAGCCCCATCTGACGAATTGTCCGCGGGCCCCCGACGTTATAGTTACGCCACTGCCTTTAAATACATTTTCGAGAACTAATAACTGTAAAGATAAAATTAAATTCAACTGCCGGAGAAAACAATTTTATTTAAACACTAGCTGTTACCCGCGACTTCGTCTGCAAAGAACGCTTATCACTATCCCGCGGGAACTACGCAATTTTTCGGGATAAAAAGTAGCCCATGTGTTATTCTCGACCATAATCTGTCTCTGAGGCGTCCATGGGCTCTTACTATCTGCGCGGGTAGAGAAGCAATTGGTACATTCTATGTTTTTTCTTTGCTCCCAGACCAGCATGGAAGAACAAAGAAGGTATTCTGAATTAGTCTGGTGTTTTTTTTTATTCGTCTATTATTATTGCCAAAGATTTTACTTTGTTTATTTTTTCTCACAACTACATTCGTTGAATACTTGTGAGTGAAGCAAAGTACACACAGTAAAGCTATTCGGTAAGCAGGATAGATACGGCGCAAACGTGCGTAGGTGCTTACCTGATTATATTGCCGTGTGTACACGCACTGTGTGCAATTCTCAATTTAAAATGATAAGGTTGTATTATGGTTAACATTTTCATGGGAAGATCAAAAAAAATGTTTTTGGCGATACAGTCCGATTCACGCTTGGCTGGTTTTTTGAACAGCCTGCTTAAAAACACTCCGTGTTCAACCGTCACGGAGTAAAAGTCACTGCATTCTAGTAATATTATATTACGAATAACAAGTTCTGTAATAAGTGAAAGTTACATGATCGGTTACAAGCTGCGGTCAGATGATTTACAATTGCAAGTGCAAACAAACCAGAGAGCGTGGGTTTGTATGTAACATCAGCATTTTACATTTCTACACAAACACATACACAAATCACGTCTTTATCCTTTACGAGGTAGACAGAGCCTAAGGTAACAAGACCTACAGGCCACGTTTAGCAAGACACTGAGGGCGTAGAGGTGGAAAGTGGAATCCATTTTTTTTTAAATAGTGATGGGTTGCTTGCCGCATCGCCTATAACATGATTCCTATATGATTTTCGCCTATTCCCTCAATGGGTTTTTACCATTTGCGCGGGAAGAGAAGCAACTGGTACATTCTATGTTTTTTCTTTGCTCCCAGACCAGCATGGAAGTTCGCTTCTGATGCTCTTAAAATGGTACTTTAGTTTCTGCATAGCATATCTTCTTCTTCTTATTTGTGGCGTATCTAGTCGTTATAGCGACGACAACTTCGCCAATGTCAAAGTAACAAAAATATAATAAAAAAATCTTGCGACAAAATGTCGGCAACGTTGTACGGTAATGGTCAAACACCCTGTCGGGCTCTTAGCCAACGGTCAATGATATCCCTCAGAAACTGCCAGGAAATCACTAGCCGATGCCCAGAGTGCACCGGACCAAGCGCTGCTCTTCCCCCCGGACGGATCCAACGAACCGCAGCTCTTGACCACACGTGGAGGTAACCCAACTCGCACCCCTGCATAGTATATCGAGACTAAACGTCCTTTTTGATCACTAGGGATTAAAGTTTTTTTTTATTTACTTTGGAAACCCCTAAACAGCCAGTCACGAGGTTTGTGATTGTGTAGGTATAGACAAATTTTGGGGCGTGGAAATAACCTTAAAATGGCAACTGTACAAAAATATAAAAAAATAACTATTTAATTTCGTAAAACACGATTCATGATTACGAATATGCGCATCTATTTAATTATATTGAGGGTGATTTAATTTTCTTATGCATGGTCCAATTAGTATTCAATAGGTTTCGAGTTTGAATCTGTTGGCTAAATATGCAAGAATTCAAAGCTCTTTGGTAAAAAAGCACTTTGGTAAAAAAAACAGCAGAACAATTTTTTTCGCCATTTGAATATTGTGTAAGTATTTTGGACAGTAATAATTTTTTAGTTTCAATCTTTTTGGCTGTTGGTGTTGTGTCGTTGGATGTGCGCTGGTTTCCTCACGATGTTTTCTTTCACCGAGGTCATGGTACCGTATATTTGGCATTGGGACAATACTGACGTAACGATTTTGAACACTGTGTTTGTCTGTACCGGTTCGCTTTCATACTTTCCTCTGACCCCACATTACGTCAGAGGTAAACAGGTTATATCCGTTCGTGAATTATGTAGCTTTCTCTTTCTGTCACGACCCAGGGTGCCGCTGAAGCAAGGTTGACGGCTTCGAGAAAATAATACATACATACATACATACATACATACACACATACACATACACAAATCACGTCTATGTCCCGTAACAGAGTCTGAGGTAACAAAACCTAAAGGCCACGTTTAGCATGATAGGCGTAGGGTGGAAAAGGAATCAAAATAGTGATGGGTTGCAAGCAACGCCTATAACATGATTCCTAAGAATTTCGCCCATTAGCACGACGGGCTTTTACCATCTGCGGGGAAAAGAGAAGCAACTGGAAGCAAATTGTATATTTTCCTTTGCTCCCAGACCACCATGGAAGGAAATACGAAACATGGAATGATTGTACGCGGGAATCCTCAAACAGTTTCTGTTTGCTGCCAGCCTTCTGGGCACAATGAGCAATGGCAGTGACCTGGGAGGTGTTTATTTGTAGTTTAAGTTAGGCCAGTAGGCTTATTACCTGACTCGCTTGCAATCGCCATCGTGTTCATTTTGACAGTTCATGTATCGGCTGACAATTGGCATCGGAATCAGCCAGCTGTCACATTCATACAAGAACTGTCAAAATTAACACTATGGCGATTGCGAGCAAGTTAGACAATAAGCATACAGATTTAGGTTAATATTGTACATAGTTTAAGTTTTTAATGTACAGTTTTATCGTAATTTTTGTTTACTACAACTAATTTAAAAAACAGTTTCTCCGACATCTTTTGGAGTCTTTGTAGGGTAGGTAGTTTATTAAATAATCTAATAGCCATACAATACAAAACAACGAAACCCCTATCTATGGGATCACACTGTCCGTTCATCTGTGTCGATACACCGACTGTCTTCCTCTCCACACTAGAAGGGCGTTTAGCGGTGCCCCAGAGTGGGCCCGCTTGGGTCTGGCGGTAGGCAGGACAGGGGGTGAGGGGGGCTAGTCCCTGACCATGAACACGTGTTAGCACGCCATTGTCTGCTTTACAACTGCAATAAATCTTCCGTCACGGCTCCGTAGTACCAACTTACCGATCTCCTTCGAGGGAACTGAAACAAATAAGATACATTTATTTTAGGCATGAAGAAAAAACAAAAAAAAAACAAGTTTTGCAAAAAACTAGAAAGTGATATACCACGACCACATACACAAACCACGTCCCATCCTTTAAGGGGTAAACAGAGCCTAAGGTAACGAGACCTACCAAGTTTAGCATAATTGTGGGTTGCTAGTCGCCTATGACATGACTCCTATTGATTTTCGCCCGTTCCCTCGATGGGCTTTTACCATCTGCGCGGGAAGAGAAGCAACTTTGCGGGTGGTAGGGCCTTGTGTAAGATCCGTCCGGATCGCTACCACCATCTTACTCGCTAATCCTGCCGCTAAGTAGCAGTGCTTGCACTGTGTTCCGGTGTGGAGAGTAAGACAGCCGGGGAAATTACGGGCACAAGAGGCATTTCATCTTAGTCCTCTAGGTTGGCAACGCATCTGCAATCCCACCGGGGTTGCGGGTGTCTATGGGCAGTGGTGATCACTTACCATCAGGTGACCCACTTGCTCGTTTGCCTTACTATTCATATAAAAAAATATATATATAAAAAACTGGTACATTCTGTTTTTTCTTGGTCACAGACCAGCATGGAAGAATGTAAATACAATGGTTTCAATTAATAAATGAAAAAATGAAATGTCTATTTTTGTATGAAAACTTCCACAGGCTCAGGGTGTATGGGTCACAGTGAAATGACGTCGCCGTAGAGCGAGTCAGACGGCATTCCGAGAGAGAAAGCGAATCTCACGAAAGTTGTCGGACAAACACCGGTCGTTCTATACTTATTAATAATCGCTATTTGTAGCCTTTCCGCATTTGGAAACCGAATCATTCAAGTTATTATCAAGTCAGGGGCCCAATTTTTGGAAGCACATCACTCAAGCGCCAAGCATCACTCAAAAGTGGTATAAATCTGTTTATATCTTCAAAGCTACAGCTCTAATCAAACTTTAGTTAGTTTACAAGATTAATGAGAGCCGTAAGTATCTTCTAAGCTACTCGTATTTCAAATTCAGCACAATTTTTCACCATTTTCGAGTGGTATTTTCACACATGTGCTATACGACTTTTTTGCGAAGAATAGAGATGATGTGACTGTAAAATATAAATAAATAAATATCTTTGGGACAAATTACACCAATTGACCCAGCCCCAAACTAAGCAAAGCTTGTGCAGTTTAAAAAAAGACATGTAAAAGAGCCCTTGGCGGCCTATTTGCAAGATAAAGTTCAGTATAAATAAAAGATTGTAAAAAAACTGAACCACAAAAATTAAAAAATCAATTTTTTTTGCTAATTGGCCGCCAAGGGCTCTTTTACATGTCTTTTTGAAACTACCAGCGCATTCGGAAACACCATCAGTGCCAAGAAGAATGCGCCGCAAGAAACTTGGCATAAGTAATTTTTTTAAATAAAATACATTTACAATACTTAAATTCTACTTAAATTAAATACATTTATAAAAGGGATGTATAAGGTCCCCGAGCCTTAAATTATATTAGTCTATAGTAGAGATATATAAAGTCTACTAGCCAAAGTAAAGATACGAAAACATGTAGCAAATACGAATCACTTAACCGGGTTAAAAAAGAGAAGGTTGCGCAACACCACTTATTGACAAAGGTAGGTTATGAGCGCTCAATTTGACAAAATAATGGTTTTAAAAACTCTGAACCGTGACCAAATACAGAAAACTGGGCGTTACCTCACAATATTTAACAGGGTGTTGCGTAAATACGTTTTCTACGTTTCTGCTGTTATTTTTGCATTACGGGATGACGGAGTGTCCGGACTCTATTTTAACTACCTATATCAAACCTCCTCTTTGTAAAGAACAAAAAATATTTACCTTGCTACTCCGCTACTCACGTGCAAGATAACCAAGCCTGTGTGAAATATATATGTTTTTCAGGTAACCCTCCCTCCACTACTGCCAATAAAACACACATAAATCCCACAAACTTAATTATCCCTTGCACCACACAAACACTGACGCGTTTCGATCCCTCTACGGGATCATTATCAAAGTTTACAATACAATACAATAACTCTTTATTGAACACCACATATAACAACCAAAACAGAAAAAGGTATACAGAATATTACAAGGTAACAATAGGCGGCCTTGTCGCTACAGAGCGATCTCGACCAGGCAACCATAATGGACTGGAGAACAGAATAATGAGCACAACTATTACCCATGCAAACCAACGTCGTGTGTGGTACAAGGGATAATTGAGTTTGAGGGATTTATGTGTGTTGTGGGAGGGGAATGCCTAGACGGACGTTCCGAGACCAAATAGGAGACGTTTTGGAAAAAGGTCAGGTCAGGAGTACCCGAAACCGACGAGCATGTATGAAGAGATTGATGAATGTGGATGAAGCGAAAGTATGTCAGGATCGTAGCAAGTGGAACAAGTCTCGGCCTACCCCTGTGGGAAAGAGGCGTGACTGTACTGTGTGTGTGACGCGTTTGATGCAATGATGTGAAGAGTTTGGCTGAAAATCAGCGCAGTAGACACCTACTGCAGCATAATGCTGAGTCGAATACCTTTTCGGCATCTCTTTCAGTATGTTTTTGTATTAGTTTAAGAGTCTGTGTATTTTTTGATGTCAAATTAAGTTATGTCTATGTCTCACGTATAAAAAGTCGAGTGATGCTTGACATGTTTCGGACTATTTACATACGAGGGTAGTTGTGCGCCGCTGTCAGTTGCGTTGAACAGCCGCGGGAGCAGAGCGCTGGCGCGCAGTGTTCGCGTCGCTGCCGGGCGAGCGCTCTTGGAAAAAGGACTACGAAATAGTCCGAAACATGTCGAGCATCACTCGACTTTTTATACGTGAGTTATCCGTTTATGTGTAATGATGTCTATGTCGATATATGTCTGTATGTATGTTAGTTACAGTTGTAAATAATTATCTAACTCATAGTTAAGTTAACACTGCTTTCTAACGGGGCCTGACAAGTGACAACTCATTATGTTTCTAAGAAAAGTCATTATTCATCTCTTAACATACAACATAGTGACTTAACTTCTGGCACCGTTATTTGTTAAAGTTAATGGCTGTGTTACGTTTTTGCAAACTTTGTTTTGTCATAGTTAAAGCATAATTTGGGCAAATTGTGTTTTTGCGTTCAGGTAATTAGTGTTTTGTTGGTCTGTCAGTTAAAATAAACAGAGTTGACATTTTATTTGTATGTAAAGCAATTACGTAAGTTGATCTGACCTACATACGTACAACATATTTGGACGATAGCCGAGTGGTTAGTGACCCTGATTATGAAGCTAGAGGTCCTGGTTCGAATCCCGGTAGGGGCAGACAGTTGTATGATGAATACGAATGTTTGTGCCCGAGTCATGGATGTTGTATGTATTCATCTACACTATATAAGTATGTTTATCCGTTGCCTGGTACCCATAGCACAAGCTTTGCTTAGTTTGGGGCTGGGTCAATTGGTGTAATTTGTCCCAAGATATTTATTTATTTATTTTATTTATACATAAATCACCTTTTTCCCTTACGGGGTAGACAGGCTAAGTAACAAGAGCTAAAGGGCACGTTTAGCATGATTTTGGGCGTTTAGGTGGAAAGGGCAATCAAGATAGTGATGGGTTGCTAGCATCGCCTTTAACATGATTCCTATAATTTTCGCCCATTCCCCCGATGGGCTTTTACCATATGCGCGGGAACAGAAGAAACTGGTACATTCTATGTTTTTAGGGTTCCGTACCTCAAAAAGAAAAAACGGAACCCTTATAGGATCACTTTGTTGTCCGTCTGTCCGTCCGTCCGTCCGTCTGTCAAGACCCTTTTTCTCAGGAACGCGTGGAGGTATCAAGCTGAAATTTATATCAAATACTTAGGTCTACTGCCCCTTGGAGCTGTGAAAAAATCAAAATTCTAAGCCAACGCAATCAAAAGATACAGCCGTTTATGCCGCAAATTTCCGCAAATTTTCAACTCTCAAGGGAATCAAAACCTACAAGGTAGTTCCCGTGAACGCAGAATTTTGAAATTTGGTATGAAGGTAGGTCTTATAGCACAGATTAAAGAATAATTGCGAAAACCGTAAATGTGTATGTATGTCTGTATATAGCAGTGACCAATATAAAGTAACCCCACACTGCGTACATTTTGCTTTGGAGCAGGGCTCTGCTTACACTGGTTTTATATATTTATAGATAATGATACGGAACCCTCGGTGCGCGAGTCCGACTCGCACTTGACCGGTTTTTTTTCTTTGCTCCCAGACCAGCATGGAAGTAGACAGAGTAATTTGGCTTTAAATCAGGGCAGTAGCGTAACTATAACGTCTGGGGCCCGTGGCATATTCGTCAGAGGCTCCTTCCTCAATCTAAAGAAGTGCGTCAGCGTCCCTTCTGTGTTCTAAACCAAGCCAGTTCAGGGCCCCGTAGAGCTAGGGGCCCGTGGCAGTTTGCCACTCCTGCCACCCTATAGTTACGCCACTGAATCGGGGTGTGTAGGCGAGACGGAAGCGCTTCGGACAAAGGTCGCCGGCGCATTGTGCGAAGCTTTCTCGCGCTCGAACAAACATGGCGCCATAGAGCAAACAACCTAATAGATAGGAAATGTCATGTAATTCATACACATACACAAATCAAGTCTATATCGCTTACGGGGTAGACAGCCTAAGGTAACAATGCCGTAAAACAAGGTGAGTAAGGACAAAATTGAAGTTTAAACTTCATATTTAAATTATGGCAACACATCTGACTTTTTCGACATATACCACACTAACACTTATTTTTCACGATTGTTTTTCTTTTATTTTCTACACGGAACAAAGTCATTTGAGTTATTAGAATTTTACTTAACTTAATACATTTACTTAAGTCCCCTGTCACTGGCTTTCTTAAGCCTAAAAGGGTGTTCCAGCCACTAAAATAGTCATGTAAATAATTTTATGAATATAAACCGTTTTTTATTTTCATTTTCATTACTTTCTGATCTTATCAAAACTAATAGAGTTTCACTCACTATGCCACTGCGACTAAACATTAACTATCCATATATGGCTGGCCAATCAGAAAGCGGTAATCTCCAATTTCGGCTTGGCTTAATTTGATGAATGAATGAATTGATGTCATATGAATTACATAATTTGATTCCCCTTTCCACGTATACGGCCACAATCATGCTAAACGTGGCCTTTTGGTCTTGTTACCTTAGGCGCTGTCTACCCCGTAAGGGATATAGACGTGATGTATGTATGATTTCATTGTCCAATTTAACACAATTTCTTTACGCAACTGTTTAACACTGCTTGTCAGGTTTGGAACTTTCATATTCATTTCCCATTTGTGACGTAAAAATGTGTGACATTGCATAACAGTACTATTATATTTCAATACGCATATATTTAAGTATACCTACCGGAAGACAAATAGTGGTTTTGTCACCAAGCAAATATATCACGCCTTGCGCCCATTATGCAAGTATTTTTAGAAACCGTTCCATCTGGTCTGGGAGCAAATAAAACACAGAATGTAAAAAAGCTCTAGGAATCATGTTATAGGCAAAAAAAAAATTTTTGCAAATTGGCCGCCAAGGGCTCTTGGACATGTCTTTTTTTAAACCACCAGCGCATTCGTAAAGTCCATCATTGTCGAGAAAAATGCGCCGCAAGAAACTTGGCAGAAAGTCATTTTTTTAAATAAAATACATTAAGAATACTTCAATTCTACTTAAATTAAATACACTTATAAAAGAGATGTATAAGGTCCCCGAGCTTTAAATTATATAAGTCAATAGTAGAGATGTATAAAGTCTCTACTAGTCAAAGTAAAACAAAGTATTTATGCAAAAAAAGAAATAGAAAAAAGAAACAATAAAAATAATTTAAGTTCAGTGGTATTGCTACCTTAGGTACAGTCCAGGGCAGTGGCGTAACTATAGGGTGGCAGGGGTGGCAAAATGCCAGGGGCCCCTAGCTCTACGGGGCCCCAAACTGGCTTGGTTTAGAGCACAGAAGGGACGCTGATGCACTTCTTTATATTGAGGAAGGAGGCATCTGACGAATTTACCGCGGGCCCCAGACGTTATAGTTACGCCACTGATCCAGGGCATAAATATATGAATGTTAAGACGACTTCCATGCTGGTCTGCATGGGAGTGAAGAAAAAACATAGAATTTACCAGTTGCTTCTCTTCCCGCGCAGATGGTAAAAGCCCATCGAGGGAATGGGCGAAAGTCTTAGGAATCGTGTTATAGGCGATGCGGCTAGCAATCCATCACTATTTTGATTTCCCTTTCCATCTATACGCTCTTAATCATGCTAAACGTGGCCTTTGAGGTTTTGTTACCTTAGGCTCTGTCTACTCCGCAAGGGATAAAGACGTGATATGTATGTATGTATATGTATGTAAGACGTCAAAAACATCTATACACCTTAATGCTACAAATAATAAGGTCAGTGACGCATGTATTTGACATGATGACTGTATCTATATTTATGTCCTCTGTACTGTCTACCCTGTAATGGATAAAGACGTCACTAATGTGCAATGTATGTAGAAATTATGTATAGTTGACAAATTAAGTAAGTAAGTTGTTGGCGACAGCCGACCTTTTTATGGATTTTATAGTTTTTTATTATTTTTTATACTGTTTCGATTTTGTTTTTTAGGTCAGTGTATGATTTTTACGTTACTGTGTCACTTCATATTAAATAGCTAAAACTGCTTTAAATTTGATTTATTTTAGTAAAAAATAGTAGCAGGCACCTTTGGGTCCCCAGCATAAGTAAATGCTTTATTGTACAAATATAAAGAAACGGACACAAATCACATAAAAAAAACACTAAATTTATGCACAAAGCAACAAATTATGTGCAGAAGCGTAACAAAGAAAATCACATTCGCATAATATTAGTCAACATCTTCAAGGGATCCTCCAGTTAACCTCACAACACGCGTTATGCTCTTTGCGAAATCGTTAACACTTCTCGTGCGCTTTGTCACATATTTGGCACTTTCGTTATCGCTTCACATTTCAGAAAGTGTGATGACACACACAAACATACATACCTCTTTCCCACCAAGTACAAGTGACATTTAAAGACAGTATAAAAGCATACTACTTCCATGCTGGTCTGGGAGCAAAGGAACGACATAGAATGCACAAGTTGCTTCTCGTCCCGCGCAGATGGTAAAAGCTCATCGATGGAATGGCCGAAATTCTTAGGAATCATATTATAGGCGATGCGGCTAGCAACCCATCACTAGTTTGATTATTACTTTTTCCATATACACCTACAATCATGCTAAACGTGGCCTTTAGGTTTTGTTACCTCAGGCTCTGTCTACACCGTAAGACGTGATTTGTGTATGTGTGTACACACACATATATGTATAAAAGCATAACAATACAATACAATAACTCTATTGAACACCACATATGACAACCAAACAGAAAAAATATATACAGAATATTATAACCTACTTCCATGCTTGTCTGCCTGCCCCGTAAGGAATATAGACGTGATTTGTGCGTGTATGTATATGTATGTACCTATGTATAAAAGCAAAACCAAAAAATCAGACCGGTATGGAGGAGACTAGTGCCCGAACCAGGAAAGTCCTGTGTGTCAAGTCACCAGGGGCCCGATTTTTGAAAGCACATGTGTGAAAATATCACTCGTCAAAACTTTGATTAGAGCTGTAGTTTTGGAGATATAAGCTGATTTATACCACTCGAAAATGGTGAAAAATTGTGCTGAATTTGAAATACGAGTAGCATAGAAGATACTTACGGCTCTCGTTAAATCTTGTGAACTATAGTCTAGCCGACAAGTTCAAAATGGTCTAAAATAGAGATACTCTTAAAATTATGTGCGATAGCTCATTGGATGCGGAATGACGCCTAGAAAGTGCTAAAAGAGTTTATTAGCACATAAAAAATTGCAAAAGTTATAAACAATTAAAGATGAAAAAAATAATGCTATTTTAGACCATTTTGAACTTGTCGGCTAGACTGCTAGTCAAAAATTTGATTAGAGCTGCAGTTTTGAAGATATAAACAGATTTATACCACTTTCGAGTGGTACTTCCCCAAGTCTCTGACCCTCAGATGCTCGCAATATTGGGTATTGGCAGAGTGCAAAGCGGGTGGAGGGGGTAGCCTAAGCGATCACAGCGCTCGCTACGGCTAAAATTGTCATTTTTGTCGCTGACTTGAGCTGTCAAATCCATATTGCAGTAAACATTTTCTAATCGTTTTTGAGATAAAAATATGGTCCTGGTAAGATGTGTTGTTGTGAATTGTAATAACACCAAGAAGAATAGCGACTGTAAATTTTACCAATTTCCAAGACCATGGTGGAAACGAGACCAAAGAAATAAGTGGATATTTGCCGTAAGAAAAATAAAGTAAGTTACCTAACCTCTAAAATTTCACTGAAAACAACAATTTTAATATTGTTGGCAATAATGTTACTGACTACCATTGTCCAAAATTGTGTAATATAGTAAAATAACACAAGATTTCATTAATATTTTTCACAATATTTACTTACTTCTTGTTTGACAGCGGTGACAATATTGTCCATAATGGCCGTCTGTCACGGGGCGCTGTCGTCGCGCTCGGTCCCAATAGACCCCTACAATAGTGATACAAAGATACTTTGTTCCACTTGCTACGATCCTGACGTGCGTTTAGCTTCATCCACACTCATCTCTCTTCATACATGCTCGTCGCTTTCACGGTAGACAGTATAAAGTGGACTCAAAATAGTGATGGCTAGCATCGCCTGTAACATGATTCCTATTTTCGCCCATTCCCACGATGGGCTTTTACGTGCGCGGGAAGGCAACTGGTGCATTCTATGTTTTTCCTTTGCTTTCTTTGTTCGGTAACTTCTTGGTGGTACTACTCCCAGGGCAGCGTGGAAGGTAATTTTTTTTTACATGAATAGGAAGGCAAACGAGCAGGTGGGTCACCTGATGGTAAGTGATCACCACTGCCCATAGACACCCGCAACCCCGGAGGGATTGCAGATGCGTTGCCAACCTAGAGGACTAAGATGAATGGCCTCTTGTGCCCGTAATTTCCCCGGCTGTCTTACTCTCCACACCGGAACACACCAGTGCAAGCACTGCTACTTAGCGGTAGGATTAGCGAGTAAGATGGTGGTAGCGATCTGGACGGACCTTGCACAAGGCCCTACCACCCGCAATTGGTAATTTCTATGCATTCTCAACTCTCCGCGCTCTATGGTCTCATCTCTACGTACTTTCACCCAACTTTCACACGCTTCAATGTTTGATTTGACACAGTCACGCCAATTATTTGACATTCAACGTCTAATGACATGTTGACAGTGTTACGTCATGTCAAGAATGCCTGGACAATACCGGAATTTAACGCCGAGTTAACAAATAACGGGCGTTTGACGAATACGGAAACGTTTATTTTCACCCGAATCAGCTTGTTAGTACGTTACGACTTATTACATCTGGGAGTAAAAAAACATAGAATTTACCAGCTGCTTCGCTTCCCGCGCAGATGGTAAAAAGCCATCGAGGGAACGGGTGAGTCTTATGAATCATGTTATAGGCGATGCGGCTAGCCAATCCATCACTATTTTAATTTCTTTTCGTATAGCGCCCTTAATCATGCTAAACGTGGCATAAGGTTTTGTTAGCTTAAGCTCTGTCTACCCCGTAAGAGATAAAGACGTGATTTATGTAAGTATGTATGTTTGTAAAATCATCACCAGACGTCCACTGTAATAATAAATAAATAATAATAATAAATATCTTGAGACAAATGACACCAATTGACCCAGCCCCAAACTAAGCAAAGCTTGTACAGTCAAGTGTAATAATATGTATCTAGTCAAAGTTTCAAAAATAATTACCATACGCTCTTACACCAGCGTAATAAGGTCGTGGGACATATTTTTGAGAAGTTCGTATCGATACTTATTTTTGCACTTGACCGTACTATGGGCACCAGGCAACGGGTAAACATACTTATAATCATGTAGATAAATACATACTTAAATACATACAACATCCATGACTCGGGCACAAACATTCGTATTCATCTAACAACTGTCTGCCCCTACCTACCGGGATTCGAACCCAGGAACTCTAGCTTCATGGTCAGGGTCACTAACCACTAGGCTATCCGGTCGTCGGTCGGTCGGTCGTCGACTGTAAGAAGTGGGGTTTTGATTTTAAAGAGTTCCAACGAAACGTTTGGCTTGTTTTTCTGCCCGTCTGTCTGCGGTCAAAGAAAAATAGTCTTGGACTGACGAACGGAAGGATACCAGTGCCATCCGGCATCCCTAAGGGTTCCGTCTTTGCCAACTGAACTTTGGCCCTAAAATGCCGAAAAACGACTAACTAATTTATTGAAGGTAAGCCGCGGGATTCCACTAGTCTTATAAGCGTATCTTCGCTGCGTGTGTTAAAAAAAACTTTCTAATTTCTAATTAAAACCAGCTTATATGTGTAACGATATTTGTGCGCGTGCGTCGGGTCTGTTTCAATTTCGCAGCTCAGTCGATAATTCGTATAAATAAGGGCAATTTTCATTTTTTCTTTACTCCCAGACCAGCATGGAAGAAATATGATGATGTTACAAACATAAATACCTACATACTCGTACTGTAGTGTAGTATTAGCATACATAGATTCTAAGTACATATATACATCCCGATCCTATGTAATCTTGGGCAGTATTAAAGCATCATTCTATCAAGACGACCGGGTTTCACTTCGCTCCCAATTCACTCCCTACAAGGCGACCCTGCCAGGATCGTCTTTATCCCTTACGGGGTAGACAAAGCCTAAGGTAACAAGACCTAAAGGCCACGTTTAGCATGATTGTGGTAGGTGGAAAGGGGAATCAAAATAGTGATAATGGTTCCTAAGATTTTCGCCCGTACCCTCGATAGCTTTTTACGATCTGCGCGGGAAAAGAAGCAACTGGTACAGTCGAGGGCATAAATATCGGTGTTGTTTGTGGCATAACGGGTATAGTCAGTGGCGTAACTATAACGTCTGGGGCCCGCGGCGAATTCGTCAGAGCTCCTTCCTCAATATAAAGAAGTGCATCAGCGTCCCTTCTGTGCTCTAAACCAAGCCAGTTTGAGGCCCCCTAGAACTGGACCCGTGGCATTTTGCCACTCCTGCCACTCTATAGTTACGCCACTGTGTAGGTATAGATGTTTTTGACGTCTTAGTAACGTACATATGTATGTATGTATGTAAACTCTTTATTGTGCAAAATAAACAAGACAAATACAATTGACAAACACTGAGATACATGCGCAAAGGCGGACTTATCCCTTTAAGGGATCACTTCCAGTCAACCTTTGAGTGGATGAAAGGAGTATTATATTAGGGATGGACGAGTGAGTTTAAAAATACATACATATGTTTATGCCCTTGGCAGTGTATGCTTTGTTTTTTCTTTGCTCCCAGACCAGCATGGAAGGGGAAAACCTGATGATAATTCGGGTAAAAATCAAAAGCTGATCCGACTTTCGTTTAGCTCGCCGACAAGGCTATTAACACACATACAAACGACCGAAACTGATTGATTTACGATTCCACGGAGAAACAAAACTAGATCCAATGCTGCCAATATCGCCGAAAGAACTTAATTACTATAAAACAAAGAATAAATTTCTTCCATGCTGGTCTGGGAGAAAAGAAAAAACATAGAATGTACCAGTTGCTTTATCCCGCGCAGATGGTAGAAATCTTAGGAACCATTATCACTATTTTGATTCCCCTTTCCACCTGCCACAATCATGCTAAACGTGGCCTTTAGGTCTTGTTACCTTAGGCTCTGTCTACCCCGTAAAGGATAAAGAGGTGATATATATGTATGTATGTATGTATAAAACAAAGTCCACCGCCGCGTCTGTTTGTCTCAACTAAAAAACTACTGAACATATTTTCATGAGATTTGTAAAAGACTTGTAAAAGAGTTTTTTTTTATATGAATAGGAAGGCAAACGAGCAAGTGGGTCACCTGATGGTAAGTGATCACCACGGCCCATAGACACCCGCAACCCCGGAGGGATTGCAGATGCGTTGCCACCTAGAGGACTAAGATGAAATGCCTCTTGTGCCCGTAATTTCCCCGACTGTCTAACTCTCCACACCGGAACACAGCAGTGCAAGCACTGCTACTTAGCGGCAGGATTAGCGAGTAAGATGGTGGTAGCGATCCGGACGGACCTTGCACAAGGCCCTACCACCCGCAAAGTATATTGTTCCATTAAAAGCCGGCAAGAGACCGGCAACTCTCCTGGAGTTGCTGGTTCTCATGGCATGCGGTGATTGCTTACCATCAGCTGGCCCGCATTCTCGCTTGCCTCCTTCCTTAAAAACCTGCATTCCGGCCGTCAAAGTGACAATGGACTTGTGAGAGCTATTGTTTGAGTGCTTTAGCCGGTAGCGCGGCAGAGACCGACCGGTTACGGACCACAGAGCATCAAACCTACTGGAGACGCCATGCGCTCATTTCTAAGCTCCTAGTTATAGTTTTTCATCGCAACAGACGTCTTTAATATAACTAAGACTTGCAAAAAAAACTGGGGCCTTGGGTCATACCAAGAAAAGCAAATGGTACATTCCACGATTTTCCTTTGCTTGGGCGTGGAAGGGTATGGCGAATGTAAATACTTACGAATAAACTTTTACCGTTCTTTAGATTGACGTCTCCAGTTGGTTTAGTGCTCTAAGGCTTCTCACGATTTTGTAGATAAATTTCGAAACTTCCGATATGGAATGATATTACACTAGCATTTTACTTTTTGGTAGTTTCTTTATTGAGAGAGTGATGTATCGACACGATAATTATTAGTGATGTATTGTAGACACATCATTATCTACATAATCTTCTGACTAATACTATAACGGCGAAAGTTTGTAAGTTTGGATGTTGGTTGCTCTTTCATGGCAAAACGGCTAAACAGATTTTATTGAAATTTTCTATAGTGAATGGAATGGGCGAAAATCATAGGAATCATGTTATAGGCGATGCGGCTAGCAACCCATCACTATTTTGATTCCCCTTTCCTCTACGCCTACAATCATGCTAAACGTGGCCTTTCAGTCTTGTCACCTCAGGCTCTGTCTACCCCGTAAGGGATATAGACGTGATTTATATGTATGTATGTCCTACTTATATTACAATGCGATAGTTTGTGACGGTGTGTGTGTGTATGTTTGTTCCTTCTTTGCGCTGAAACGACTGGACGGATTCGGATCTCATTTGGAACAGGGATAGCTGGTACCCTGGATTAAAACACAGTCTACTTTCTATCCCCGTAAATTGCATAATTCCTGCGGGATAGCGATAAACATGTCAAAGGTCGTAGCTGCATAGAGCCGCGACGTAAATAATCCATCCAGACCATCTGCGCGGGACGAGAGGTAACTGGTACATTCTATGTACCAGTACCAGACCAATATGGAAGTAACAGTAGTGAAAGTAGTAAGTATTAGTAGGAAGGATTGAATAATTCCGCTGTAAGTTCATTTCGATCGTAACTGACCGCAAAAATTGATAACTGACGCATGAAATTCAATAAAGCCCAACTGTGGGCAAAACCACAAAATCCGGCTTGAAACGTGAATTGCGCAAAAGTATTGTGTCACGTATGCGGTTTAGTTTTGGCGAAAATTCTTTTACCGCAAGTTATATACAGGGCATAAATACTGTACGTTACCAAGACGTCAAAAACATGTATACACCTTGACATGACAATTTAGTACATTACTGCAGAGGCCGTGAAGTAAGGGATTGCTGGACGAGTTTGGGGTAGGTGGCCGAGTCGAAGACGAGGCCAGATAGAACGAGTCCTGCAATCCCTGTTCCGGCCAAAGCTTGTATAGTGCTTTTCTCAAAAGGAAATATTAAAATTAAAATAACTACTAGACAATCAAGTAAATCATAGTTTATTATAGGGAAAAAGTAATTTTCTGAAAAGGAGGTTGTCCGGGTTTCTTTTCGCCAGTTCATGAAAGCGTCGTATGTTTTCATGTAAATCTCTTTACTTTTTTCCGGTAGCATATTTTGCATAGCTAAATTTGCCTCCTCTTTTAAATGAGGCGGAGTACAGTTCATAAGTTCCCCGTCACTTACATCACTAGAAGTCATTTTTATTTCTGTTAAATTATAATAACAATCACTACGAAATACGCATAAGCAGAAAAAAAGATTTTCGATTTGCCACCTTTTTTATTTTTTAAATGTACTAATTTGATCCAGCTATTTGAGCACCATGTTTAACCGCACATAAATATAGTATCATAGATTTTTTTTATGTCGCAATTATGCTTAGGTACAGATTGTGGTGGTGGTTGGCTGTATGTAATTTTTTCCTTTGCCAATTTAATTCTAGTATAGAAATTTAAAAAATTAGAGCAGCGGACAAAAATGGATTTTCATACTAACTTTTGTGGCCTAAGCCAAGAAGTAATGTAGGGAGCCATAAACGAGAAACTTCATGTCCTCATATCGGGACATTAATGCATACATTTCCGAGCATGTTTGAGCAAAAATAATTATTGGTTTCTGATTTTTGACCTTTAAATGCCGCACTACATAATATACCAGCTGCTCTTCCCGCACACACACACTCACACACCATATCTCATTGTAATATCATATCTCTCTAATAGCTGACTAATTAGTAATTTTCCGCATTTCTTGACCGATAAATCCACTTTTTGTCATCTGTTTTAACAATATTTTCATTTTTAATTACCTACGAAATGCGATCATTTTTTTTAATCACATTACCTATTGTCAAAGTCAATGAAAAAAATTGTAAAACCAGCCAGGCCTGACAGAGATAAACAAAGAGGTCGTATATGACTGACAGCAGCGTAACGCTGCACTAATTACTTGAAATATATTATGTCAAAATCTCTGGTTATGTTTATAGTTGCTTTAACAATAATTTTCAGCATAACCGCCGATTCAGACGTATAATTTGACAGCCTGTAGGTACTTTAAAATAAAATATTGGTGGATTCGTTGTTGTGTACTTTTTCTATTAAACTGCGGCAACATCTAACAATGTATTTTCCTATTACGTTCTAAAATGTAATTTCTACTGAAGCGAAATTGCGGGAAAACGCCAACTATTATATTAATACGACAAAAGCGAAATTTCGCAACAGTCATATTTAAAATTTCAATTTACATAAATTTTAAACAACAATGGCATCTTGCAATCTTCACCTGACGTCCGTCACTTTAAAAAGTAAATCAGGACAAACTTATATTTGCGGTCGGTGGTGGCGCTGTCTCCGTCAGTGCACTCGAAGTATTGAAGTTCAAGATTTGGCCGCTCGCACGCGTAAGTTTGTGGCACCATTACGTTAAGAACTCAGAACAATAACTAAAGCATAGAACCCGGACTAAAATAAAAACTAATTATTATAGTGCGTTGCTTCTTATTCCAGTGTACTGAAACGATAAGTTAAAAAGAGAACAAACTTGTCAGTTTCTTCTTATTTTTCTGTTTCGTACTCAGAACAATAACTAAAGCATAGAACCCGGACTAAAATAAAAACTAATTATTATAGTGCGTTGCTTCTTCTTCCAGTGCACTAAAACAATAAGTTAAAAAGAGACAAAGATGCTATTCACGAGACAGTCGTCTGTCTGTTCCGTACCAGGGTAACCTATACAAAGCGCTTTAAATTATACATGTATATATTTCGCTAGTGTAGGGAACAAACCGTCATTGATTAGTCTTCGTTCGATATTTTTTATGGGTATCGGGACGGTCGTGGATATTAATACATATTAAACGGATATCATTATAATGAAAAAAAAATCTATTATGAAAATCGGCCAAGTGCGAGTCGGACT
The DNA here is from genome assembly GCA_949127965.1 of Pandemis corylana. Taxonomy (NCBI): domain Eukaryota; kingdom Metazoa; phylum Arthropoda; class Insecta; order Lepidoptera; family Tortricidae; genus Pandemis; species Pandemis corylana. The sequence continues at coordinate 4,877,535 of OX421878.1, read as the reverse complement.
CGCGCACCGAGAATTCCGTTTCACCGTACAACAAAAACACATTTTTGTCCGTTCGTATTTGAATTGGTTGGTAACAAAACAACGGCAAAAAATCACGTTTGTTGTATGGGACCCGGTAAATATTAATTTTATTTTGATTTAATTATCTATTTTTAAAGTGAATATGAAACTGAATATTTCAAGCGTCTACCTGTTGCCGCTATTGATATCGAACAAATATCGCAAAAAAAAACGTTTGTGGTATGGGAGCCCCCCTTAAATATTCATTTTATTGTTATATTCATATGTGTTTTATTCATAGTATTTTTTGCTATAGCGGCAACAGAAATACATCATCTGTGAAACTTTCAACTGTCGAGCTATCACGGCTCATGAACAACCTGTTGATAGACGGACAGCGAAGTCTTAGTAATAGTCCCGTTTTTACCTTTTGGATACGGAACCCTATAAAAGGAACATTTATGCATACCTATAGATTAGTAAAAACTTGCCAAGTCAAAAAAAAGTGAAATAGTAAAGTTATGGCCAAAGAAAGGGAACAATATGGAACAATAATGGAGTCGGAAAACTGAAAGAATTAAACATATTTAATTATATCTCTATATTTACATTTAATATCGATTGACAGTTTAGTCGATATCACAGGCACATCACTAAGATAACCTATACTGTTTTCATATTTTCTTTAAAATAATATGTAAATAGGGATATCTTTGACAAACAGGATTCAATAATGGTGTTATTTTATAGAACACACTCTCAATATAGTTTAATGCGACCCTGAAGCTGATTAAAATCACTTAACGATGATAACTTATAAACGCATTATCATTTTGTTTTCTGGACGCATTAGATTTACATCCTGGCACTGCACAAGACATTTTCTAGTTTCACTAAGTAATTGGCTTTACCAATACTCGTTATTTAATCAATTTTTAACAATAATAAATAAAAAATTCTCCAAAAGTTGTCCGTCATTCACGCATCCGAAGCACAATAAGCACATACAGACAAGTTAAGTTGACACTCAACACAAGTCATTGGGCTAAGAAATCTGACTCTTGAAATCGGCATCATATATCGGAACCAAGTGACGTAAAGGAACCAAGTTTGACGTTTGGACTGGTACGAAACAGAAAAATAAGAACAAACTGACAAGTTTGTTCTCTTTTTAACTTATCGTTTCAGTACACTGGAATAAGAAGCAACGCACTATAATAATTAGTTTTTATTTTAGTCCGGGTTCTATGCTTTAGTTATTGTTCTGAGGTTTCGTACCTGTCCAAACGTCAAACTTGGTTCCTTTACGTCACTTGGTTCCGATATATGATGCCGATTTCAAGAGTCAGATTTCTTAGCCCAATGACTTGTGTTGAGTGTCAACTTAACTTGTCTGTATGTGCTTATTGTGCTTCGGATGCGTGAATGACGGACAACTGTTGGAGAAATTTTTGTTTATTATTGTTAAAAATTGATTAAATAACGAATATTGGTAAAGCCAATTACTTAGTGAAACTAGAAAATGTCTTGTGCAGTGCCAGGATGTAAATCTAATGCGTCCAGAAAACAAAATGATAATGCGTTTATAAGTTATCATCGTTAAGTGATTTTAATCAGCTTCAGGGTCGCATTAAAATATATTGAGAGTGTGTTCTATAAAATAACACCATTATTGAATCCTGTTTGTCAAAGATATCCCTATTTACATATTATTTTAAAGAAAATATGAAAACAGTATAGGTTAACTTAGTGATGTGCCTGTGATATCGACTAAACTGTCAATCGATATTAAATGTAAATATAGAGATATAATTAAATATGTTTAATTCTTTCAGTTTTCTGACTCCATTATTGTTCCCTTTCTTTGGCCATAACTTTACTTTTTCACTTTTTTTTGACTTGGCAAGTTTTTACTAATCTATAGGTATGCATAAATGTTCCTTTTATAGGGTTCCGTATCCAAAAGGTAAAAACGGGACTCTATTACTAAGACTTCGCTGTCCGTCTATCAACAGGTTGTTCATGAGCCGTGATAGCTCGACAGTTGAAAGTTTCACAGATGATGTATTTCTGTTGCCGCTATAGCAAAAAATACTATGAATAAAACACATATGAATATAACAATAAAATGAATATTTAAGGGGGGCTCCCATACCACAAACGTTTTTTTTTTTGCGATATTTGTTCGATATCAATAGCGGCAACAGGTAGACGCTTGAAATATTCAGTTTCATATTCACTTTAAAAATAGATAATTAAATCAAAATAAAATTAATATTTATCGGGTCCCATACAACAAACGTGATTTTTTGCCGTTGTTTTTTTACAAACCAATTCAAATACGAACGGACAAAAATGTGTTTTTGTTGTACGGTGAAACGGAATTCTCGGTGCGCGAGTCCGACTCGCACTTGGCCGATTTTCATAATAGATTTTTTTCATTATAATGATATCCGTTTAATATGTATTAATATCCACGACCGTCCCGATACCCATAAAAAATATCGATTGAAGACTAATCAATGACGGTTTGTTCCCTACACTAGCGAAATATATACATGTATAATTTAAAGCGCTTTGTATAGGTTACCCTGGTACGGAACAGACAGACGACTGTCTCGTGAATAGCATCTTTGTCTCTTTTTAACTTATTGTTTTAGTGCACTGGAATAAGAAGCAACGTACTATAATAATTAGTTTTTATTTTAGTCCGGGTTCTATGCTTTAGTTATTGTTCTGAGGTTAAGAATGACATTGACGTAGAATTTGGCGGGAACCACATCCGCAAATAGACAATTGAAGGACCGTAGACAATAAAAGTGATGTGTATATTTTTATAACATTGTTAGAGACGGTGTGAGACGTGTCGAAAACAGTGCATCCTTTTTAAACAACCTCGATAAAGGACAAATATTTTCAGTTAAGTATCTCTTTCTTAATTAAAAAGCCACATAAATACAAGCAATGTTTCACAGTAACAGTTCCGACATGCATTTCACTCAAATTCAACGTTTGACAAGGAATCATCACTATCATCATCACTATCACTATCACTATCATCACTTCACTATCATCACTACATAGTATAAAACAACGTCGCTTTCTCTGTCCCTATATCCCTATGTATGCTTAAATCTTTAAAACTACGCAACGGATTTTGATGCGGTATTTTTAATAGATAGAGTGATTCAAGAGGAAGGTTTATAAATATGTATAATACATGCATAATATACCGTGCGAAGCCGGGGCGGGTCGCTAGTTTATTATATAAAACGATTTTTTCTGCTATTATTATTGTTTAACATGAAACTACCAAAGAAAGAATTAACCTTTTGAAAAAGTAGCCTAATAAATTATAAACGAATCTAACCTGCACAGCGTAAAGTAAGTTGCGCGATTAGATTTCAAGATTATAAAAGTATAGGTACAGACCAGAAAAAAAAAGTTTTGACAAATTATGTGTTTGCCAAATTTAACTTTTGCCAAACTACTGCCACTGCCAGTCAAACTACGTAAAACGCAGACTAATTAAGACTACGAAAAACAAAAAAATCGTAACTCCATTTACAGAGCTAAATGCATCCGGATTTCACCTTTAAATAACAACTCTGAGTAACCTTTAAGTCGTTGCAAGGGATGTGACGTCACATCCGCGCGAGAAACTTGTCGCGTCTGTCTCACTCTTTAGGTCAACAAGCGAGCGAGACACACATACATACAGAAAGGAAAACGGCCAGTGACACATTTTATATGATACTTGCGATGTTCGCGTTGATTTTCTGTAAGTCTTGATTATTTTATTGCTAGAATTAGAATTAAAATTTATACAAGATTTATTATACAGGGTGATCAATTCAAGTTGTTCAGTAGGGAGAAATCTAGAACTATAAGAGACACGGATCTGTTCTTAGGAACCATGGCATAGATTCTAGATTAAATAAAAATGATATACAATTATAAAAATGATATAAAAATGATAGACGGACGTTCCGAGACCAAATAGACGTTTTGGAAAAAGGTCAGGTCAGGAGTACCCGAAGCGCATCACTCGACTTTTTATACGTGAGTTATACGTTTATGTGTAATTATGATTAAGTCTCACGGTAGTTTCATGTTGAAGGTAGCGTCAGTGTCTACGACTCGGATATCGAATAACACCTATTATTCCGTCTCTATTTATTACTACGAAACCAACAGAGACGTCACCATAGATAATAACTGACGCAGGATGGAACTTGGACAGAGACGTCACCATAGATAATAACTGACGCAGGATGGAACTTGGACAGAGACGTCACCATAGATAATAACTGACGCAGGATGGAACTTGGACAGAGACGTCACCATAGATAATAACTGACGCAGGATGGAACTTGGACAGAGCGTCACCATAGATAATAACTGACGCAGGATGGAACTTGGACAGAGCGTCACCATAGATAATAACTGACGCAGGATGGAACTTGGACAGAGACGTCACCATAGATAATAACTGACGCAGGATGGAACTTGGACAGAGACGTCACCATAGATAATAACTGACGCAGGATGGAACTTGGACAGAGACGTCACCATAGATAATAACTGACGCAGGATGGAACTTGGACAGAGACGTCACCATAGATAATAACTGACGCAGGATGGAACTTGGACAGAGACGTCACCATAGATAATAACTGACGCAGGATGGAACTTGGACAGAGACGTCACCATAGATAATAACTGACGCAGGATGGAACTTGGACAGAGACGTCACCATAGATAATAACTGACGCAGGATGGAACTTGGACAGAGACGTCACCATAGATAATAACTGACGCAGGATGGAACTTGGACAGAGCGTCACCATAGATAATAACTGACGCAGGATGGAACTTGGACAGAGCGTCACCATAGATAATAACTGACGCAGGATGGAACTTGGCAGTGGCGAAACATTCCCTAAATGCATTATTACAATACAATACACACACAAATCACGTGCTTATCCCTTACGGGGTAGACAGACCGTAAGGTGACAAGACCTACAGGCCACGTTTAGCAAGATTGTGGGGTATAGATGGAAAATGGAATCAAAATAGTAATGGGCTGCTAGCATCGCCTATAACATGATTATGATTTTCGCCCATTCCGTCGATGGTCTTTTACGATTTGCCCGGGAAGCAACTTTGTTTACGTAAAAGTTTATGTATTGTAGTATATTTTATCTGTGTGTCGTCTCGTGAGTCGCAGACGGTTCTGGCTGAAAATCAGTGCAGGTGTCTAACCTCAGCGTAATGCTGAGCCAGCGACCGCTTCACTTTTGCGAAGACACAACGCTGATGATCTATTTTTCATGCCTGTGATTTTTTTTCTTGTTTTTTTCTATAAAATTGTGTATATTAATTTGTTTGTCTTGCAAAAAGGAATAAATGTCTTCTTTCTTTCTTTCTTTCAACTGGTACATTCTATGTTTTTTCTTTGCTCCCAGACCAGCGTGGAAGTAAGAATGCATTATTAATTATTAGTTGTTACAAGCCTTGAGGAACCCACATGTCACCTAAATACCTAGCTAAAATATCCATGTTGACACACCTGCTTTCGTAAAAACGTAATTAATTATAATTCATGTATGTGAAAGTTACAATTACTGGGCCAAGCGCGGATACAATTTTGCTTAAATTACAAATTAAATTTGCAGTTACGATAGTGTTCAAATAATATACTTTGTTTGCATGTTGGTCTGTTCTGGGCCCTACCATGACGTCTCAAGGTGGTCCGATTCCTACACTAATTGATTTTATTCAATTATGGACAAACGTGGCGTAGTTTTACATTGAAACAGGTTAAGTTAGCTTTTATTTTTATATTTATTTGCGTGAAGCGTTTTTTATAGAAAAAAACAGTTAATTAATTGCCTTAAGGCGGTTGCTCTTCCATACAAACCTTCCGTGCAGCTGCATTTCGTCCACAGGCTTAATTTCAATGCGGTTTTTTGAGGATAGTTAGCTATGGATATATTGTCTGCGCAAATTACAAAACAGAGTGCATTTATCATACCTAAATTGCAGTATGATGCAGTAAATTTCGATGCATTTTACAATAGTGTGAGTAGCTAGTGTCAAATAAATTTGTCAATGTGTGAGTGAATAACAGTGGCATACGCTAAGGGAATGTTCAGTAGTAGTCTAGCCGACAAGTTTAAAATGGTCTAAAATAGAGATACTGCTCTTAAAATTATGTGCGATAGCTCATTGGATGCGGAATGACGCCTAGAAAAATGTGCCAAGAGAGTGTAGCACATAAAAAAATTGCAAAAGTTATAAACAATTAAAGAGGGAAAAAAGGTATTTGGTTTTTCGCTAATACTTCATAGACTATTATTATTTAAGAAATGTCAAAAAAATATTCTTAAAGAGGAGAAAATTTCCAATAAAAAACTCTTAGCAAATAGAACTCTATCAACCTCTATTCAATGGGGACTATCGTTTCTTTGCTCACCAGCTGGCGCCACTATTTTGATTCCCCTTCCACCTATACGCTCTCAATCACTCTAAACGTTGGTCCCTAAGTCTTGTTACTCTTGGCTCTGTCTACTTCGTAAGACGTTATAATATTTATGTATGTATTTTAGACCAAAAAGAAATGTATGAAGAGATTGATGAATGTAGATGTGATTGAACCCTGCATTGTAACTTCAGTCTCTACCTACCCCTATGTGAAAGAGGCGGGACGGTATGTACTTACATAGAAAAAAGAGATACCTCTTCACTACATAGTATAAAACAAAGTCGCTTTCTCTGTCCCTATTTCCCTGTGTCCCTATGTCCCTATATATGCTTATATCTTCAAAACTACACAACGGATTTTGATGCGGTTTATTTAACAGATAGAGTGATTCAAGAGGAAGGTTTTTATGTATAACTTTACGCAGACGAAGTCGCGGGCAGAAGCTAGTATAGTATATATAGTAAGGAACCGAAATAAGGAGGCTTAGTTCCCAATTAAACACACAACAATGGAACACAATAATTAATTATAATAGATGGATGGGACAAAAACAATACGAGCCGTGGGCTGGCAGGAGCAGGAGTCGTCTGATGTGTGACAGCGGCAAGTCAGACCGTCTACCAGCCAGCCACCTTTGAAAGAGGTTGGTTCCCGACAATATATATATATCTCTTTCTTCTATGGGTATGTAAGTAAACAGTGGCGTAACTATAACGTCTGGGGCCCGCGGCAAATTCGTCAGATGGGGCTCCTTCCTCAATATAAAGAAGTGCATCAGCGTCCCTTCTGTGCTCTAAACCAAGCCAGTCCGGGGCCCGGTAGAGCTAGGGGCCCGTATTTGGCCACCCTATAGTTACGCCACTGTACGTAAGGGCAAATGGCAATTGTTCACTATTCTATCTAGCCTATACGTCCCACTGCACAGGCCTCCTCCCACAATGAGAAGACTTCTTAGAAAATTGAGTAAGAACTTCTTTGGCAGCTTTTTCCTGACTGTAGCCGATCAAGAAAGTCTTTTACTAGCCTGAACACTGCTGCCTAGCGGCAGGATCAGCAAATAAGATGCTGGTAAGGATCCAGACGGACCTTGCACGTGCTTTCTATTTTAATTGACTTTACTACTCATAAACAAACATACAAATTTGAGTTTCTGTAATAAGTTACATCAACTGGAAACATCCCACCCCAACTGAGTTACATTATTAAATACTGGCTTCCGCCCGCGACTTCGTCTGCGTTTTATACATATGTAGTGTCCTCTTCAATAAAACAATTTCTTTGAACGAAATATGCTTTTATTTAAACCAACAACCAAGTATAACAGTTTTTATAAAATAATTTAAAAGTAAGCGATCTCCTTAGTTTCATATCAACGTCTTCGTCTCTGTTTCTTTCATTCGGTCCTCCCTCTCATTCCTTCGTTCGTTCCATTCATCTCTACACTCATCAGTCCTTCCGTCAGTCTATCATTCTGTAAACACATTCATTCCTACACATATATAAACCTTCTTGAATCACTCTATTTATTAATAAAAACCGCATCAAAATCCGTTGCCTAGTTTTAAAGATCTAAGCATACATAGGGACAGACAGCGGAAACCAACTTTGTTTTATACTAGCTTCTGCCCGCGACTTCGTCTGTGAGTTATACATATAAACCTTCGTGAATCACACTCTATCTATTAAAAAACCGCATCAAAATCCGTTGCGCAGTTTTATAGATCCAAGCATACATAGGGACAGACAGCGGAAAGCGACTTTGTTTTATACCATGTAGTGATAGTGATAATTATATCTTAGATTTTTTCTTTATAAAATATTCGCTTTTATAAAATAGGGTGGCAAACGTGCAAGTGGGTCACCTGACCTGATGGTAAGTCACCACCCGTGGACACCCGCAACACCAACGGATTGGAGATGCGTTGCCAGAGGTTAACACGTTCACTGCGGGAAAAGGCACAAAAAGCCCCATCCGTGGCCGAAAGCCTGTGCGGCAGCGAAATTGGCGTACTTTCGTACGGTGCGGGAAGCTTATCTAAGGCAATCGTTGGAGTAGGACAGATACAAATATTGTTTTATGTATATCTATTAAATTTTGATAATTTGGCATACTTAGTTTACGTGAGAGGCACATTGGACCCCTCGCGCACTGAATGACTTATTTTTCATTTCAGTGCGGGAAGGGGTCTAATAGACCTTCGACCCCTCGCACGCCCCATCCGCACTGAGTGTCAACCAATATCAACAGGTAGTGATGTGCCGCACGCGAATAGCGATAGCCGATTGTGCGAAATTGTGTAGTCTGAAAATGAGTGCACCATCAGAAGAAAGTTGGATTATTTATCCGTGAAGAAAACAATGATGAGTAACAGAAAATATAAATAACGAAAATGTGACCAGCGTGGACATAAATACATTTTTTGATTCGGATAGTGATGACAGTATTTTCAACTTAAAACGTCATAAGGCGAAAAAATATACATGGTTTTTATTTATCTGATGTCGTCCGGTGAGAATACGTTTGTGCCATGTCCATACAACCTTCTTCGGACACACGGCTTAATATCACCCAACAATATAGTAATCGTTTCCCATCCCTAATATTGCTTAAATCGGTCAATTCAGTGCGGCAAAAGGTCTAAAAGACCCCACAATTTTGCATTTTTTTTTTAAATAGTTCTAAAAGTCCGAGACCGGGGCGAAGCCAGAACCATGTTGCTGAACTGATGTAGATTGCTCTGGTATTAATCTATATGCAGTACAGTAAACCTCCACGGAAAAATATCCAGTTTTTTTTTCTTCCGTGGTGGGGCACAATGGACCTAATGCCGCACTGAAGTTTAAGTAGGGTAGGGGCTCTTTGGACCTATCAACGCACCAAAATAACAAACATGAAAAACAGTCTCGCAGCCAACGTGTTAAAGAAATCATGTGCCAGCAATTTCACTGTCCTCTCCACGCTAGAACACAGCGCTAACACTGCTGCTTAGCGGCAGCGTTAGTAAGATGGTCTTTGCGTTCTGGACGGACCTTACACAAGGTCTAAATCTAAACACGCACAGGCGTAAAATTGTCCATGGACAAATGTCTTTTTTTTTTACTAACACCGGCCGTGCTTTGATTTTAGGTAACAGGATGCCTACTTATATTTGCAAATTCCATTTCTAACTAAAACAGCGAGAATAGTATTAACTTAACTTAACATTATTTATCCTCTCATTAAGTTAAAACGTGTACAGCTTTTTAATTACCCGCGTGTGACACACTAACCCTAAAGAACTACCTGTTCGGTCGACTTTTACAGAAAAACACTCGGAAAGTTACTGAGAAAAATACAAAAAATACTTCTTTTTATTAACACTTACCCCTAAAAACTCGGATTTTTAAACTGTATTATTTATTAAAAAAAAGCTCACCGTCATCCCGCAAAAAAATCCAAAAACCAGGCACAAAATAACACCTCCTCAGTCTTTTAGCAAATTAAAAAAAACACTCACAAACGTCACTCACTTTGGCGCGCTTTTGTTTTTTTTTAATTGTTATTGGCACAGATCCTGGCTATGCAGCCGCGCTTCGCCCGTCTAGAAACCAGACTGAGAATACTGAGATGTCTTCGGAAGAAAGCGGAGCCTGCTTCCCATATGGCCGAGTGTTGTATCAAAACCTGTAGCAACCTCTTACAAGAGAACCTCAAACGCATTTTAACCTAAAACAACAACGCATTAAAGTCCACTTCACACTACTTTCGAAAAAAACTTTGTTCTCATCGCCGTATTAACTCTCTGCAACTAAACTTCAACTTTAACTTGACGCGTGTAAGTTGTTTTTGAATATTGTTTGGTAAAAGGTGATTTTGAAGCGCAGACATCTTCATAGGCCATTAAGCGATAATGAACTTTAATTAAGTAACATAAAATACTGTTTTGCTATTATTGTTGTGTGGAAACAGGATATTTTATAAGTACATTTCTCTTTTATTTGTTTGAGTCGGGTGTGGCGGATGTATGAAAGAATTTTGAAGATTTGCATAACCTTTGAAAGTTTGTGGACAAGTTATGGTTTTAACCGACTGCGGGGCAAAATGAGGTTGTTATTGCCAGTCTCACGCCTAATAAAAAGTCTCTACGTATTTATTTACGTCGAGATAAGGCCGGTTCGAACTACGCCTCGACGTGTGCATACCAGATGCACGCAAAAAAGAAAAAGCACACGGTACTGGTTGAGCTACGCACACGTACAAGGCAAGGCGTAGTTAAAGCTGGCTTCAATTCAATTGTCGTTCGCAGTTGCTTCCTTTTTTAGCTTATTTAGTTGGAATTTTGTATAGATACAGTTTCCCAAGAAATTGCATAGTTCCCACGGGATAGCGATAGCGAATTCTGCGCGGACGGAGTCGCGGGCAACAGCTAGTAACTATCAAGCTAAGCAGCTAGTATCTCAAGATACTTTATGTCTATAATGGTAGGTGTGTATGTATGTATTATTTTATTTTATTTATTTAGCTATGTATTATATTTATGTTAGTATTGTTGTTTTTATTATCCCTGCGTTTCTCCTGTCTATTTGTTTCCGCCACCTACTTAAACTGTCTCCGACTTATTTCTTTCTTTTATTGGTTGTCTGGTAGAGATCGCTATTAAGCGACAATACCACCTATTGTCTACGTTGTTCTTTGTTTCTGTATTGTTTTTTACTGATTTGTGGTGTTCAATAAAGAGTATTTGTATTGTATTACATCTTAAGACTTATTATACTTGAGATATTCGTTTGTATCAATATAGTGTATTGGCAGTGGCGTAACTATAGGGTGGCAGGGGTGGCAGGTGTGGCAAAATGCCAGGGGCCCCTAGCTCTACGGGGCCCCGAACTGGCTTGGTTTAGAGCACAGAAGGGACGCTGATGCACTTCTTTATATTGAGGAAGGAGCCCCATCTGACGAATTTGCCACGGGCCCCAGACGTTATAGTTACGCCACTGTGTATTGTAGTAAATTCGAAATTGGGGGAATTTGGAAGCCGAAGACATTGGAGCTTCTAGGTATGCGTTGCTAGATTATGTAATTGTTCCCCGTTTAGTATAGTACAGTACGTATCCACGAGTTTCTAATTCACCCCAATGCACTATATCTTAAGTTAGGTTCTTACAATATTGATATAAAAAGTAATAAAACAATATTAATACAAAATATAAAAACATTATAAAAAGCTAAGCTAGGGTGCCGCCGGCAGCGAGGCGGCTAAGCTACCGGTGGTCGGGCGACAGAGAGGAACCTCCTGACTATCCGAGCCGTGTCCAGGAGTACCGCCTTCTGGCCCTTGGCCCAACCACCTAGCGAGAGCCTATTAAGGTGGTCAAGGCTCTTCGCTATTAGACCGTTCGCCGAAACGACTATCGAGATTATTATTATTGCTATACTAACACTGGTGTTATATTCACTGCTGAATTGGTACGGAACCCTCAGTTCGCAAGTCCGACTCGCACTTGGCTGGTTTTTGTCCGTTTATCTGTTTGTCTGTATATTTGCGAGCGCATCACGTGAAAACGGCTGAATGGATTTTGATGCAAGCTTTACCTACTAATCTGTTGAGAAAATCGCCGGCCAGGTTAGAAGCTACTTTTTATCCCGGGAAATTGCGTAGTATGTATAACTAAGTCTGTAACCATACACACAGACAGACAAAAAATATATAATAATAATAATATAATATAGCCTTTTATTCCGAATTCGCTACAATTTCATTTTTGTTGTTGTTGTTCTTGTTGTTTTATTATTAAATTGTCGCGTAATTCGGCGTGCCTCATGGCATAGGCCTCCTCCGTGTATTGGAGGGTTTGGGCTATAGTTCCTACGCGCCACACACCATTGAATTTCTTCGCAGATGTGTGCAAGGTTTCCTCACGATGTTTTCCTTCACCGAAAAGCTCATGGCAAATTTCAAATGTAATTTTCGCACATAAATTCCGAAAAATTCAGAGGTAACAAAAAATATAAAATCTACCTTTTAGTTAGTTTAGTTTAGCACTCTATTTATGATTAATTTATTTAATGTACAGACACGAACCTTCTACTGATTTATTATAATAATATGTATAGAAGACGCGGAACCCTAAAATATGGCAAAACAATACGTTTCCATCAAGTTGGCAGAATGCGGATATCTGCTTTCTTTTTAAAAATATTCGGCACGGTGACGCAATTGTCTTTGGACAATATGGCGGCGAGCGCCAAAATATTGGCGCAACTTTATGACTAATAAATGGATGAGACATTACCCAATCCTCTTTCTTTTCTCTCTCGCTCTCTCTTATAGTGCCTCTCCAACTAGTGGAGGTTGGCAGTCAGCTCCGCATATTTCCTCCGATCCTTCGCGAGGTTGAAAAGTTCGGCAGCACTTGCGACTCCGGTCCACTCCCGGATATTGCGCAACCACGACTTCTTCCTACGGCCGACGGCTCTTCTCCCTGCTAATTTGCCCATCATTATTAGTTGCAGGAGTTCGTATCTGGCGTGGCTAAGCACGTGGCCCAGATAGGCAACTTTACGCTTTTTGATGGTCTGCATAAGTTGGCGTTTCTTCCCAGCTCGGCGTAGTACTCGGCGACGTAGTAGTTTCTTTTGGTGAAATCAATTCGATAACGGAAGACCTACACTTTATATTGTAAAGAGGAAAGATTTCATTGTTTGTTAGTTTGTATACATATGTAAATTTATAAACAAACCCCCTTTGATACTTACAAATGGTGTTCTCAAACTTATTTCACAAACGCGACAGAGGACACTGACAATGGGGACTATCGTTTCTTTGCTCACCAGTTGGCGCCACTGTTGACTAAGGTAGAGCTATAGCTGTCAAAGGCGACTTTATAAGATCGGCGCCGAAACAAAGTTTTAAATCTTGAATCTCATTAAGTTTATTAATTATAAATAACTATCATCATATCGAGCTATGCCGCAATATGCAGTTCCGTTCGGAGAAAATCCGCTTTCAAAGCGTTTACATTCATCGCCAAATAATCCATATATTCAATAATTTTTACTTTTTGATTTTTATGTTTACTTTTACGATTTAACCGTTAGAAATTAAATTATCATTATGTAATTCGAATTGTTACAATCACTTGTCACCTGTCACGTTTTGTAAATGAGGAGCGACTACATTCGCTGCGGTGCGAGTCGGGTTACCTCCGCGTGTGGTCAAGAGCTGCGGTTCGTTTTTGGATCCGTCCGGGGGGAAGAGCACTGCTTGGTCCTGCACCCTGGGCATCGGACAGTTTCTGAGGGATATCATTGACCGCTGGCTAAGAGCCCGATAGTGAGGTCTTTGGCCGTACATTGCTGATATTTTGTCACAAGATTTTTGAATTGTATTTCTTACAGCACTCTTGTCATTTAAACTGACATTGGCCCAAGCCTCACGGCCGCCATTAAGGGATAACACAACATACACATTCGCTGTGTTGCGACGTTGATAATGTCAGTTGACAGTGTGTCTGTGTGTGTGTGTTTTTTTTTTATTACGAACTGACCAGTGATTGACCTCTATCTCACTTGGTGGAAGGTGCAGATGAGGCCAAAGGTGCAACTCACTGGTTCAGTAATAGCCTATTCACTCTAGCCTTGAAGAGCCCTAGGTTGTATCTGTACGATACCGTACATACATTGTATGAGTTCATATCAAACATATGTAGGTAGATGGAGTTTTTGTATGTAAAAAGGTAGTTGTACGGTGACCGCCCACGCAAAAGCATTAAAATATTGTTGTACTAGAGATTGGAAGTGGAAATACAGTCTTTTCTATTTGTATGATCGGCGTTTCCTTTAAACAAGACCTGCGCCCTTCAGTATCTGTCCGGAAATACAGACGATGGGAGCGAGTTCCATTCCCTAGCAGTTCGCATTAGGAAGGACGAAGCAAACCGCCTCGTGCGGGCCAATGGTATGTTGACAACAAATGGGTGAAAACGCTCCCCCCGCCTGGAAGTCCGTTGGCGAAACGGAGATGGAACTATACTATGGTACTGTACTATACTATGGTGTGATGCCGGGAGCAACTCCAGACCAGCATTACTCTGTGGGCTAAATAATAAACAGTTTAAAGTCCACTTAAATAACTTTATGTAATTGCAATAAAGATATACATTAAACATAAAAATCTGAACTGAATAATAACACAAACTAATGTCAAGTCAAGACACTGACCGCAAAACAAAATACGGCGCGCACCAAAGAGTTTAGAAACAATCCTCCATGGTAGACCGCCACATCAGCCCCCCTCTAGACCTTCAAGGTCGATAAAAATCGGGAAAGTGCACAGAACGTCCGTAACGGGTTTGTATGGCTGAATGCCGGGAGGTCTGCTGCTGTTGAGACAAATCGGCTTCCTCAAACAAATGAGCCGGCTTTAACCGATCAATAGACACGTTAACAGGCTTGCCGCGGACGTCTATCTTAAACACCTTCTCACCTCTCTCAAGCACTTTATAAGGCCCAGTATATGGAGGTTGAAGAGATCTTCGAACAGCATCTTGTCTCAAAAACACCTGAGTAGCCGTTGATAAGTCTTTATGCACAAAAACTCTAGCCTTACCATGACGTGCGACTGGGGCAGGCCGAATATCTTGAATGTGGCCGCGAAGTCGACGTAAGAAATCTGGGTAATCTACTGGCAGATTTAGAGATGATTGAAAGAAATCACCGGGCAGCCGTAAAGGTTCCCCGTAAACTAAATCGGCTGAGGATGCTGATAAGTCTTCCTTCCATGCGGAACGAATCCCGAGCAAAACTAAGGGAAGGCAATCTATCCAATCCTCTCCAGCGTGACACATTAATGCAGCCTTCAGCTGTCTATGAAATCTTTCAACTAATCCATTTGCGGCGGGATGATACGCAGTTGTATGAACTAGCTGAGCCCCTGTCATGGCGGATAGACGACGGAAAATATCCGAAACGAACTGCCGCCCCTGATCGGTGGTAATTTTTTCTGGACATCCGAATCTGGCTATCCATCCAGAAATAAACGCGGTACTAACAGTCTCTGCCTTCATGTCGGTTATGGGCATTGCTTCCGGCCATCTGGTAAACCGATCCACAGCAGTTAAGCAATACTGATAACCCCGAGCCGACGGTAAGGGCCCTATCAAATCAATATGTACTTGAGAGAACCGTTGTGTTGGCATGGTAAAAGAGCGCACTGGAGACTGTACATGCCGAGCAACCTTTGAACGTTGACAGTGCAGACACGCCTTAGCCCATTCGCGACAATCTTTTCGAACTCCTGGCCATACAAATCGTTGTGTCACCAGCTTAATTGTTACTTTGGCACCAGGATGGCTAAGCCCGTGTAACAAATCAAAAATTTTCCGTCGGAACGTTGGTGTAACAAATGGACGAGGAACAGCTTGTGAAACATCACAGAATAACTTTGTGGTAGAACCAGGCATCTCAACTTTCTTCAAACACAACGAAGTTCCTTTCTTCAGATAATTTTGAAGTTCAGAATCTGACTCTTGCGATACAGCCAACGCATCAAGGTCAATGGCACTAATAGCTTCAACGGGTCGAGATAAAGTGTCAGCTACCAAATTATCACTCCCGGAAATATGCCTGACATCAGTTGAGAACTGACTAATGAAATCCAAATAGCGAAACTGCCTAGGCGAACATTTATCGAGGGGCTTCTTGAAAGCAAAAGTAATTGGCTTGTGGTCCGTTAATATTACAAAGGTTTTCAGTTCCAACATGTGTCTAAAATACTTCACTCCCTCATAGATTGCTAGCAACTCTCTGTCGTAAGGACTATATTTTCTCTGCGCTGGGCTTAACTTTCTTGAAAAGAAACCCAAAGGTTCCCAAGCACCTTTGCTTCGCTGCTGGATGACTGCCCCAATAGCTACATCAGACGCGTCAGACACCAAAACGATTTCTGCATTTGGACGAGGATGAGACAAAAGTGCAGCGTCAGCTAAACTAAGCTTGCAATCAAGGAATGCCTTTTCCAGTTCTGGAGTCCAATCAATTTTATCCTTGCCGCTTACCTTGGGCCCTGCCAATAAATAATTCAGCGAACACTGTATACGTGCGGCATGAGGCAAAAATCTATGATAAAAATTTAGCATGCCTAAAAACCGACGAAGTTCCTTGATCGTGGTTGGTTTAGGGAACTCCTGAATGGCTACAACCTTGTCCTGCAATGGCTTCGTGCCTTTACTGGAAATCTCGTGACCTAAAAATGTCACCACTGATTGGCCAAAATCACATTTCGCTGTGTTTAGGAGAACGCCATGCTCTTTCAATCGCTCAAAAACCAACCTCAGATGAAGTTCATGCTCGTCCTGATTCTCCGAAGCCACCAAAATATCATCAATATATGGAAAGCAGAACGGCAGGTCGCGTAGAATCTCATCTATGAATCTTTGAAAAGTCTGCGCAGCATTCCGTAATCCAAAACCCATAAAAGGAAATTCGAATAAACCGAATGGCGTGGTTATAGCAGTCTTTGGGATGTCTTCGGGAGCTACAGGTATCTGATTATATGCACGCACCAAATCTATTGTAGAAAAAACACTACAACCATGTAGAATGTGCGAAAAATCACCTATATGCCTTACCGGGTATCTGTCCGGAATGGTTCTTGCATTCAAAGCCCGGTAATCGCCACAAGGCCGCCAAGCTCCGTTTTTCTTCGGGACCATGTGCAGCGGAGATGACCAACAGCTATCCGAACGACGTGCAACGCCAGTACGCACCATGTCTTCAAACTCATGAGTTGCTATTTTCAATCTGTCCGGGTCGAGCCGCCGAGGCCTGCAGAACACAGGCGGGCCAGGACTGGTATGGATATAGTGAAGTGTTTTATGCTTGACTTCACGCTCTGTAGGATCTCCAGCAGGCCTGGTGATTTCAGGAAACTGTTGCAATAGCTGGTGATAACGAGATGAACCTGCAACAGCTTTCACGTGGCCAATAGCACCAGAAGCTGGCAAAGCCGTGGCGGATAGTTTCGTGGAGCTGTCAATTAAGCGATGATGCCTGGTGTCGACAAGCAAGCCGTAAAAACTTAAAAAGTCTACACCGATAATGGGCTTCGTCACGTCAGCTATCACAAACCGCCAATTGAAAGTCCGACGTAAATTAAAATCAAGCGAAATACTAAACCAGCCATAAGTAGCGATGCTAGTACCATTCGCGGCAAATAGTTCATAGTTCGTTTTATTGCGTTTTTCACCACGCAAAAATTTTAGGGGATAAACACACACATCAGAACCAGTGTCCACTAAAAACTGCACTTTACTGGAACTGTCTGTTACAAATAAGCGGCCTGACAAAGAAGCACAGTCACTAGCCGCTGATAGCAACTGGTCTATTGGTTTTTTGAGTACGCGCAAGGTGAAACACACTTGGCTGCCTTGTCAGCAAAGTTGGCATGATACCAGCAAAAACGCTGGCCAGCGGCAGTGGAGCGGTTGCGGGAACGAAAACGTTGCTGGCTACGTGAGCGGGAACGACAGCCGCGGCTGCAATTGCGACAGCCACGTGAGGGCATGGACATAGCATCTAATCGGTTCGACAATTCATCAAGCTTGCTATTGACTGCCGCCATTCCTTGCTCTGAAGATACCGATGTTGCAGCTACTTGCAGCACGTTAGCTTGTGGCGACTGTTCTAGAATCGTATCTGCCAGTTTGGCCGCGTCATCGAGATTCAATTTGTCTTGAGTAGCAATTATAACTTGCAAAAATGAAGGTAACCGATTCAACCAAATAGTTCTAAGAAAGTCATCCTCCACATCGGTCTGAGCCAGCGTGCGGAGATGGCGAAGAAACTGGCTAGGCTTGCGATCTCCCATCTCTTCCGTATTTAAAAGTTCGGTACGCCGCTGATGCTTTGATTTTGACAACCGACTTATAAGCTCGCGCTTCAATGTTGCATACTTATCCGATGCTGGTGGGTTGATAATTAAATCTTCAACTTCTGTCGCGTATTTATAATCCAAGGCCGATATGACGTGATAAAATTTCGTATCCTCCGCCGTCACATTCGCCAAAGCAAATTGCCCTTCTAGTTGCGCGAACCAAAGTGCGGGTTTGTCCGACCAGAAAGGTGGCGCTTTAACACCAACCCGACACAATTCCGACTCACTAACAGAAGACGTGCCTACACCAGCAGCATTCATTGTTCAGTAATATAAGTCCGGTTGTCACTAACACAAATTCACTGGGGTCACCACTTGTGGGCTAAATAATAAACAGTTTAAAGTCCACTTAAATAACTTTATGTAATTGCAATAAAGATATACATTAAACATAAAAATCTGAACTGAATAATAACACAAACTAATGTCAAGTCAAGACACTGACCGCAAAACAAAATACGGCGCGCACCAAAGAGTTTAGAAACAATCCTCCATGGTAGACCGCCACAACTCTAAAAAATGCGTTACGCAACTCACCGAGACCCATTAAATCTTGATAAAGCATCGAATTACCATCCCACTACCAGTTTGGGAGTTGCGTAATAAATTCCCACAGCAAATGCCGCAATTATAGTGCATTCAACTTGCATGGCTATGAATGCACCGGAGCAACATTTTTAAGGAATCGACTTCCGCGTTTAGGTGCCTTCCATGACGCCTTATACGTATGTATGTAAACTCTTTATTGCACATAAAAATTAAAAAATACAGAAGTACACAGAAAATAGTACAAAGGCGAACTTATCCCTAAGAAGAGATCTCTTCCAGCTAACCTGACACAGAAAGGAATAGTTTACAAAGAAAGGCATAGTCATTGTTATGCGCAAATAAGTAGTATTAGTACTTAATAAATTAACAACTAAACCATAATAAAATAATACATAAATAACGAAATAAAATTTATCCAATAAACTTACATAAACACTATCGAATCACTACATAGTATAAAACAAAGTCGCTTTCTCTGTCCCTATGTCCCTATGTATGTTTATATCTTCAAAACTACACAACGGATTTTGATGCGGTTTTTTTAATAGATAGTGTGATTCAAGAGGAAGGTTTTTATGTATTATTCTACGCAGACAAAGTCGCGGGCAGAAGCTAGTATCAAATAAAATAAATAAATAAATACTCGAACCGAAATACAATAGTATGAAAGGCAGCTACCGCCTCAGGTGCCAGTGCTTAGCCACAATTCTATAGTCTCTTTTATTCTATTTCGCTACAATTTCAGTACATTCTGAAGTCTGGTTTTTAAATAAATTATCGCATAATTCGGCATGCCTCATGGCATAGGCCTCCTCCATTTGGAGGGTTTGGGCAGTTCCCACGCGCGCCCAGTGCGGATTGGGATCTTCATTGAATTGCTTCGCAGATGTGTGCGGGTTTCCTCACGACGTTTTCCTTCACTGAAAAGCTCATAGCAAATGTTAAATGTAGTTTTGCACATAAATTCCGAAAAACTCAGAGGTGCGAACCCAGGATTCGAACCCACGACGACGAGAGGCCACAGGTCTAACCACTAGGCTACCAAGGCTTACCACGAAGCCTTAATGCGACTCAATTGGGAATGGATGATTATTTTGAAAGAGCTTGGTGATTTTTCTATTGATAGGAATAACCATCCTTAGCTACGGAAAAAAGTTTCAGATTTTTCCGTCGAACCATATATTTTATAAAAATAAAAACATTTTACTCAGTCACTCGGCGGGGTCTATACGGCAGTAAGCAGTACGCCAATGACATATCAAATTAAAAAAAAAATGCTGCTTGAATCTGTGGTACACGATGGCACTTATAGCTAAAAGAAGCAACGGCTAAGTGGCGCCGTCTGTAGATTGTTCGTGTTACTAACCAAACATGGGGAATTTCAATAAAAATTACCATAATATGTATTTTTTTCTCAGATTTTGGAATTATTGGGTTATTTCTACTCCGAATCAAAAACACTACTGAAAGTAATTATGAGAAATTTATGGTAATTTTAATGAAATCCCAAATAGGTGGTTTAGTACCAACAACAATCTACAGACGGCGCCACTTAGCCCTTGTTTTTGCTTGTTTTAGCTTCCGAGTGCGGTGCTATTAATCAATGTCAGTGACAAAATGTCATTGTGTACCACAGACTCAAGCAGCATTTTTTTTTTTTTTATTTGATATGTCATTGGCGTACTGCTTACTGCCGTATAGACCCCGCCGAGTGACTGAGTAAAATGTTTTTATTTTTATAAAATATATGGCTCGACGGAAAAATCTGAAACTTTTTTCCGTAGCTAAGAATGGTTATTCCTATCAATAGAAAAATCACCAAGCACTTTTAAAATAATCATCCATTCCCAATTCCGATTCAGTGGCCCGATTTTTGAAACCACACGTGTAAAAATACCACTAGCATCCGCAATCCTTTGTTGTTGCGAGTATACGATGGTGGTGCTTACTTTTTTGTTTGCTTACCACACTTGCTACTCGCTCTTTGTCGGTCTCTCGCTTAATGCTCCTCTCATTAATCCTCGCTTAATTCTCATGGAGTTGGGACCATTTTGTGACAATTTATGTGTATTGTTTTAAGTGTTTAATTTATTTTATTTGATGTTTTGTGATTGTCATAAATAAACTTTTTTCTTTCTTTCTTTCATTTACTCAAAGGTTAACTGGTAGAGATCCCTTATAGGGATAAGATCGCCGTTGTGCATATATTTAAGGTCTTCTTTTGTGATTTGTCTCTGCTTCTTTATACAGGGTGTAACAGACACCCCGTACGTTAATTCACTGGGGTATATAACCATACCTATGGAGGCTAAAAAAAATATTTAAAAAAATTAGCACTTCTTGAACACCGAAATATCGGCACTCTAAATTTCAAAGTAAAAAACGATCTTCAACAAAAATGTTCACTACACCTGAACAGCTGATAACGTTAAGTTTATTGAACTCTTTTGATTCCGTACGCCTCTATTCCTATTGGTTTTAAAAAAATAGTCAAACATGGCCGACGCTCCGCCCTATTTTCAGTCAGTGTTGCCTGCGGGGCATTTCCCGAAAATGTGCGAAGTATGCACCTCTTTTCGTAATTCATAAAAGTCATTTTTTGCGATTTACTTACTTAAAAATAAAATAAATAAAATATCTTGGGACAAATTACACCAATTGACCCAGTCCCAAACTAAGCAAAGCTTGTACTATGGGTACCAGGCAACGGATAAACATACTTATATAATGTAGATAAATACATACAACATCCATGGCTCGGGCACAAACATTCGTATTCATCATACAACTGTCTGCCCCTGCCGGGATTCGAACCCAGGACCTCTAGCTTCATAGTCAGGGTCACTAACCTATTATATGGATACTTAATGTCACACATACACATAGATAAATAACTTCTTTATCCCCTACGGTAACAGGTAACAAGACCTAAAGGCCACGTTTAGCATGATTGTGGGCGTATAGATGGAACGGGAATCAAATTAGTGATGGGTTGCTAGCCCATCGCCTATAACATGATTCCTAAGATTTTCGCCCTTTCCCTCGATGGCCTTTTACTAACTGCGCGGGAAGAGAAGCAACTGGTGCAGTCTATGTTTTTTCTTTGAAAGAAAGAAAGAAAGAAGACATTTATTCCTTTTTGCAAGACACACAAATATAAGAGAATATACACACATTTATAGAAAACTAGCTTCTGCCCGCGGCTTCGTCGTAGAATTATACATAAAAACTTTCCTCTTGAAACCCTCTATCTATTAAAAAAAACCGCATCAAAATCCGTTTTGTAGTTTTGAAGATATAAGCGTATAAGGACATAGGGACAGAGAAAGCGACTTTGTTTTATACTATGTAGCGATAGTGATGAAAACAGGAAAAATAAACACAGACATGAAAAATAGATCATCAGCGTTGTGTCTTCGCAAAAGTGAAACGGTCGCTGGCTCAGCATTACGCTGAGGTGTTAGACACCTGCTTTGCTTTGCTCCCAGACCAGTAGGCTTATTACTAAACTCGCTCGCAATCGCCATCGTGTTCATTTCAGTACCGTGCGTTTTAAACGCAACTTCTTTCCTCGCACGGTAAAGATCTGGAACCAACTTCCTGCTGCAGCATTCCCTGAGCGGTACAATTTAGGGATCTTTAAAAAGCGAGCCTTCCTATTCCTCAAAGGGCCGGCAACGCACTTGTGATTCCTCAGGTCTTGCAGGTGTCCCTGGGCGACGGTGATTGCTTTCCATCAGGTGACCCGTCAGCTCGTTTGCCCCCTCTTATATAAATATACATATATATATGCCTACAGCATGGAAGTGCTTTATACATACATACATACACAAATCACGTCTTTATCCCTTACGGGGTAGACAGAGCCTAAGCCTAACCTAAGTGCTTTATTTCATGGTAATTCCTCAAACTTCACCTTGCAAAGGTCATGTGGTTTCCGATGGGGACGGGCGAAGGCCGTGTCACCTGCCGGAATGCGTTACGACACGATGCGTGCTAGCCGCGGCTCCTGCGCGGTTACGTAACGCTATGGTGTCCATGGGCTGCTAGATTTATGGGACACTCCCCCCAGAACGATGTCCTGGACTGTGACATACACGTCAATAACCCTTACGGGGTACACAGAGCCTATGGTAACAAGACCTGAAGGCCACGGTTAGCGTAATTGTGGGCGTGGGTAAGGGGAATCATAATAGTGATGGGTTGCTAGCCGCATCGCATATAGCATTTTATTCTTATTGAACACCACATATAACAACCAAAACAGAAAAAGGTATACAGAATATTACAAGGTAACAGCGGCCTTATCGCTACAGCGATCTCTACCAGGCAACCATAATGGACTGGAGAAAATAACAGATCTGAGCAGGTGGTGCAATTTAGAATATACATTATATTAATATACTAAGTAGTGAAAATACAAAATACATACTTGAAACACACATTAATAAATGGAGATATAAATAGACACACACACACACACACATACCTAAAAGCGCCAGCTACAAGATTCATGCCCAAGTCGTTTAATGCTCCTCTCATCTACTCAAAGGTTAACTGGTAGAGATCCCTTATAGGGATAAGTTCGCCTTTGTGCATATATTAACGTATTTTTTTTTGTGAATTGTATCTGTTTCTTTATATTTGTACAATAAAGCATTTACTTACTTACTTACAAGATGACAGATAGTGCTCCTTCAACATAGTTTTAAATATGGTTAAAGATTCCTAAGATTTTCGCCCTATTCCCTCGATATATATATATTTACACTTTGCAATTATATATTCATTAAAACATTGCTTTAGATATCATCCATTTATTGGAATAGTCAAATAATCCGTCAAAGTCGAACTTGACAATCTACAATAGCGAAACATATAACAGGTCTCTGTCCTAAAGAACAACCTACATACATGGTCTGGGGTTATTCTGTTTCAGTCGGCTAGAAACACCAGGACAGTCTCGCAGCATCCTTCGTCATAGTCACCCTACTGCGCGCACGGGAGAAAGCGCCGCGCCCACGGTGTCACGCACTTTCGCCCAGCCGGCACAAACAATAATCTCCATCGGTCAGTTTCCGTATCGAATGCGGCACACGAGCCAGCGGGCACTTGCAGGTTCGACAAAATTATCCGGTTCGAAGGACCATGTATGTTCGGGTTGAAGAACCAAGTATGTCCGGTTCGAAGGACCAATTGTGTCCGGTTCGAAGGACCAAGTGTGTCCGGTTCGAAGGACCATTTGTGTCCGGTTCGAAGGACCAATTGTGTCCGGTTCGAAGGACCAATTGTGTCCGGTTCGAAGGCCCAATCGTCGGGTTCGAAGGAAGTTTCAGGGGACTAAGAGTAAATATAAACAGAATTATTCCCAGTACGATTGAAGGATCCTACAGATTTTTTTAAATGTAGTTTTGGATCCAAAATCGAGTCACACCTTTGACCACACTGAGCATCGTGAAATGTATGGAAACATTTGTCAAGCGCAATTGAAAAATCCTGAAAACATTGACACGAGTATTCTAGACTAAACCCGACCACTAGGGGCCCGATTTTCGAAAACACATGTGAAAATACCTAAAGTGGTGAAAAGTTGTGCTGAATTTGAAATACGAGTAGCTTAGAAGACAGCTCTCATTAATCTTGTGAACGAGTCAAAAATTTGATTAGAGATGTAGTTTTAAAGATATACACAGATTTATACCACTTTCGAGTGATGTGCTTTCAAAAATCGGGCACCAGCATGGAAGACCCAAGGGATAAAGATGTGTTTTATACATGTATGTATGTAAAAATACTAATAACCAACCGAAGCAAAAGTTTTATACACAACGCTCTTTCCAATTGCGGACGCTAAATTAAAAGTTCACATAAATTATCAACAGAATGCGACCGGCGGCCGATCGCATAATTTTGACATAATGTCGACTTTCGCTTATACGTTTCCGATGGAAGACGAAAGTATAACCAGATGTAAGAGAAATCAGAGGTCGCGGTCAAGAGCGAGCGAGCGAATCGAATAACATACTCGTTATCCATTAAAAGGTTAACTGGTAGAGATCTTTTGAAATGATAAGTGGTAGCCTATTGCTTCCCTAGCAGTGGCGTAACTATAACGTCTGAGGCCCGTGGCAAATTCGTCAAATGGGGTTCCTACCTCAGTATAAAGAAGTGCATCAGCGTCCCTTCTGTGCTCTAAACCAAGCCAGTTGGGGGCCCCGTAGAGCTAGGGGCCCCTGGCATTTTGCCACCCCTGCCACCCTATAGTTACGCCACTGTTTCCTAGTTATCTCTACACTGAAAAAAATGTTTTCTAACTGTGTGCCTTTTTTGCACAGTTAAAATTTACACAGTTAAACTAACGTATATTTCAGTAAGAATAACTGTTTTCACTAGGTTGGAGTAACTGTTTTCAAACAGTTAGGGGCAAACAGTTATTTTAACTGATTAAACAGTTAAAGGTACACATTATTCAGTAATAGTAACGTATCATAAACAGTAATTTAAACGTTTTCACACTGTGAAAGTTCCAACAGTTACTTTAACTTTTCGAAAATATTACGTTTACTGTTTGAAACGTTACCTATAAATGTATAATCAGTGAAATCAACGTTTCGTTACAGTAACTTCAACGTTTCATACAGTTACAGTAAAACAATACTGTTTAAACATTTACTTTATCAGTTTGAAACAGTTACTTTCAAATGAATGATCAGTAAAAATAATTTATCATCACAGTTACTTTAACGTTTTCTACAGTTACAGTGAAAATCAGTACGATCAACTGTTAACTCAGTTAGTTTTATTGTTCAAAGCCATTAACTTTTACTGTTCAAAACAATTAATTTCTAATGATTGACCAGTAAAAATAACATTTTCTTGCAGTCGTTTTAACTTATCACACAGTTATAGATACAATGTGTACATTAACTGTTTAGTCATTTATTTTAACTGATTGAAACAGTTACCTTCAAACGGATGATCAGTAAAACTAATTGATCGTCACAGTTATTTTAACGTTTCATTCAGTTAGAGTGAAAATCAGTATGTTCAACAGTTAGCTCGGTTACTTTCACTGTTCGACGCCGTTCACTGTAACTGTTTGGAACAGTTACTTTCTAATGATTAACCAGTAAAAACAACGTTTTCTTGCAGTTGTTCTAACTTCACACGCAGTTATAGATACAAAATCTACATTAACTGTTTATTACTTTATTTTAACTGATTGAAACAGTTACCTTCAAACGGATTGTCAGTAAAAATAATTGCTCGACACAGTTTCTTTAACGTTATATACAGTTATAGTGAAAATCAGTATGCTCAACTGTTAGCTCAGTTACTTTTACTGTTCACAGCCGTTAACTTTAACCGTTTGAAACAATTACTTTCTAATGATTGCTCAGTAAAAATAACGTTTTTCTTGCTGGTGTTTTAACTTGACACACAGTTATAGATACAAAGCGCATATTAACTGTTTAATCATTTATTTTTACTGATTGAAACAGTTACCTTCAAACGGATTGCCAGTAAAAATAATTGCTCGACACAGTTTCTTTAACGTTTTATACAGTTAAAGTGAAAATCAGTATGCTCAACTGTTAGCTCAGTTACTTTTACTGTTCAAAGCCGTTAACTTTAACCGTTTGGAACAATAACTTTCTAATGTTTGATCAGTAAAAATAACGTTTCTTTGCTGTTGTTTTAACTTGACACACAGTTATAGATAGAACACGTACATTAACTGTTTAGTCATTTGTTTTAACTGATTGAAACAGTTATTTTCAAACGAAGGATCAGTAAAATTAATTAATTGTCACAGTTATTTTAACGTTTCATTCAGTTATAGTGACAACATTATTTTAACTGTTAGCTCGGTTACTTTCACTGTTCAAAGCCGTTAACTTTAACCGTTTGGAACAATTACTTTCTAATGATTGATCAGTAAAAATAACGTTTTTCTTGCTGTTGTTTTAACTTTACACACAGTTATACATACAAAACGTACATTAACTGTTTAGTCATTTATTTTAACTGATTGAAACAGTTACCTTCAAACGGAGGATCAGTAAAATTAATCGATTGTCACATTTATTTTAACGTTTCATTCAGTTATAGTGAAAATCAGTTTTTCCAACTGTTAGCTCGGTTACTTTCACTGTTCAAAACCGTTAACTTTAACCGTTTGGAACAATTACTTTCTAATGATTGATCAGTAAAAATAACGTTTTTCTTGCTGTTGTTTTAACTGATGACGTCACGTCACGTTGTAAGTAATACTCGAACAGACTCAAACCAACCGTTGTATACATGAGAAAATAAGTAAATCGCTGTTTTGGTCGTCAAATACTGCGTTTAGGTAGGTACCTACATAGTTGCGATACATATATATTTTTTGTTTTTACATAAGGATTCTTTGCGATATTTTGATGGCTATCCGTATGTGACACCATGTTATACATAGATTTTAACATGTGGAAAATACCCAATATTCGGTTGACTGTATGTGTGATCTGATCTCCATCTTGGAAATGCCGTGATGCCGAAATGGGTAAGTAAGATAAGATTATTCTTAGCTTACGGTCAATAAGTATGGTTCCGTGACTTCCGTGACCTAACCTGTACGTTTTTTCAACATGAAACTACCGACACAACATGAAACATGTCGAGCATCACTCGACTTTTTATACGTGAGTTATCCGTTTATGTG
The DNA here is from genome assembly GCA_949127965.1 of Pandemis corylana. NCBI lineage: Eukaryota > Metazoa > Arthropoda > Insecta > Lepidoptera > Tortricidae > Pandemis > Pandemis corylana. The sequence continues at coordinate 4,849,880 of OX421878.1, read as the reverse complement.
TAATTATGTACGTTTTTTTTTGTTTCAGTGATAAAGTGGTTTGCTAATTCCTCATGTACCTACAAGTATAAGTTGAATCCTTTTGAATCTCATTCAATGAACTCCATCTCGAAAATGCCGAAATGGGTAAGATTATTTTTCGCCTATACGGTCAATAATTGTTTCTTTGTATGGTTCCGTGTTAGCGCCTATTACACATTGCTAAATTTAAGATGCTAAATGATTTAGAAACCTAATTTAGTAAAGTGTAATTGCGTTTAGGAAGTACCTAAGGAAAAGTATCCTAATTAGAAACAAGAATGGTTTCTGACAAGCTTTTAAGCATCCTAGTTAGGAAAGAAACGTTTAATAATATGTAGTGCAGTTAGTTATTATGAATTTTTAAGACATTTTTAATTGCCTTCAAAATGTTGTCTTTGTCTTTTTCTTTACGCATGAGGAGTAAAGAAAATCACACTTACAAATTTTCGGTGTTTTTTTGTTATTTGTGATGAGAAAGTCTACTGATTTAAAAATGCTACGTTGTGTTAAAAGTACATCAGATTCTTTATTTTTTAACATTTTAATATTTTCATAAGATGTACCATTTAGGAGCAGTAGGGAATACAAGCTAAAAACACCATTCCGTTGAACTTTATTTAAATACCGAACTTTTACTGATACTTAAACGACCTACGTTGCAAATGTTGTATAAGAGTTGCTAATTCATATAAACATATATTTAAAAAATTTTTGGCTCAGCCCTTTAAGAGGAGTAGGCTTTAGAAAGTACCTAATTTACAGCATTTGAAGGCACTAGTCGCCTTAAAATATTGTTGTTAGAAGATATAAAAATAATATTATTTATTATTATTGTTAATTTTCATGTTTTTAATTTTATGTTCCTGTTTATCTTTCTTTTATTGTCTATCTTACTCAATACCTTTGTGTCACACTGTAATATTGTGTCAGATATTTTTATAAATAAATAAACAAATTTTATCGCCAATCTGGAAAGAAATACCTAGTTAGATATTTGTAACAGTTTAACTTAAGTTTTTAATGTTGTAATAGTTTTTGACTGCAAGTGGGCCCAGTTAAAGTTAGTGTTGTGCATTTAAATCACAAAAACTCAATCTTGATTAAATGTATGAGATGCCTGTAGGTGTAGGTACTCTATGAAAGATTGTTAATGGACCAACAACAACGTAACAACTGAATCTAGGTTATTAATCTACTATTATGTAAAGATGAAATGCGTTTATCGCGCATAAACTTGAGAACTGCTGGGCCGATTTAGCTGATTTGAGGTGAATGGATTTTCACGCATAAAGTCATATTGTCGACGACAATTTGTCGTGTACCTATTAATAGAGCAACTTAATGAATGTTGCGTAATTTGATTTTGATTTGATTTTTTATTGTTTAATACCTAGTTATTTTGCTTTCAAATCAAATCTCTTCAGACAGTAGGTATTTGCTTTATGTGGCAGTAGTGGTCACGAATAAAGTTCTGAATTCTGAATATAACTTTGAATACAATTAGGACAACTGTTCATACAGTTGGCGCAACTGTGGTGCGGGGCGGGGAGGGTGTTTGTATTTTGACCTTGAGCGCCCGCGCCTAGGCGTGCGACTAGCGTCGCGTCATGTTAGTCTTAGTGTAGCGACTTGTGGTGTTGGTCGATTTTGGAGCATGAACCATAATTAAGCTCGCAAGCAGCAAGACCTATCCTATAGGTAATTGCCTCGGCCGTTCCGTCACCAGTGTTAGCGCGAGCCCCCCGTTTAATAATTAAGTTTTTTTTTTTTTTTCAGTAAAAGCGTAAAAGTGTTCGTGTTCAATCAAATGGAAGTCGATTCAACTTTAACGATATCTTCATTGCTTAAAGCGTGGGGTTTTGAAAGATACACAAAGTATTTCTTGGTAAGTAAGCATAGTTTATAATTATTAATTAAAGTCAGTAAGATACGTTTAATACATATACCTAACTTTGAAAACATTTACATTAACTGTTCAAACAGTAAGGTTACGACTATATAGGTATCATTCTTACATCACGTACGGCATACACATATACATGTTATATGTATACAAAGCGCAGTGGCGGATTCGGTCCTGGTCGGGGCAGATATTTGTATAATGAATAAGAATGTTTGTTCTCGAGTCTTGGATGTTTAATATCTAAATTTAAATATTTAATTTGTATTGGAAAAAAAAAACGTTTTAATATTTTACAGACTAACAATGAAACAGAAGACATCCTGGACAACATAGTCTCTTTATGTAAAGGAAGTATACCAGGGTCACCTCTGTCGACGGTATCCACCTCGGAGGCCTCATGTATGTCTGACATACTGGCGTCGTGTGACAAAAATCTAATTAAATTACTTGAAAAAACACAGGATGGTAAACTACTCCTCAGGTAGCGCTCCCAGACCCTGGGAGACCAGATGCGAAAATTACTGACTAGAGAAATAGCACGAGAAATAGTACACGCTGATCCAAAGGCACCGGTGACCGGGGACATATGCTTGCATTGGAGCAACGAGATTGGTAAGCGAGTAGTTTTATATTTTTTCATAATAATATGATGCCCTAGTAGCCCCACTTCGAAGTTTGAAACCCCCCTTTCAGTAGGTACTTGTGGGGTAGTAGGTAACTTATTTCTCTGTCTTAATGGTTGTCTGGTAGAGATCGCTATTAAGCGATAAGACCGCCTATTGTATACTTTGTTCTTTGTTTCTGTATTTTTTGTACTGATTTGTGGTGTTCAATAAAGAGTATTTGTATTGTATTGTACCTGCTGTAAAAAAAATTGCACTATAGTAGGTATGCAAAATAAAACCCGGTACGAGCTGTTCACACACATCCTTAATAATTAATTAATTTTTATGACACCGATTTTAATTTTCAGCAAAAGTAATACACAGGAAATAACGCAACGAGTACTGTCGGAGACCGAAGTGCAGACTTATTCGAAAGACTTCCCGTGTCTAAAACGATCTTGGGGGCTGCAATTAGTAAGTGCTACGCAACATCATTATTTTTATATTTATGCCAAGAGATGTATTTATTTATTTACTAGCTTCTGCCCGCGACTTCATCTGCGTAGAATTATACATAAAAATCTTCCTCTTGAATCACTATCTATTAAAAAACTGTAACATCATAATATTTATGAACATAACTTTACAATGGAAATCACTACATAGTATAAAACAAAGTCGTTTTCTCTGTCCCTATGCCCCTATGTATGCTTATATCTTCAAAACTACACAACGGATTTTGATGCGGTTTTTTTAAATAGGTAAGAGTGATTGAAGAGGAAGGTTTATATGTCTAATAATACGCAGACGAAGTCGCGGGCAGAAGCTAGTTAGCTAATATTTGTAGTAGGTAGATAATTTATTTTTGTTCTTATGACTAACCAAGTTTTTCCTTTGAATTAAATAGTAGGTTAATCCATTTAACTTCAAGGCGTTCGGTATTTTTCATTGGATAGCAAATTTTACCTAGTTTTAGGAAGTACTAATAACTCCATACCGCTAGTGGTCCCTTTTACTAGACACAGTCTCATATTATATATGATACTTTGCAAATTGATTTCGACAATGATCTAAATTTGATTACTTTTACAGATGCTGAAACTTAGACGAGCACGCTCGCTGCTTTTATGCTGATTCCTCATATCCTGGGGCCTGTACATGTAAGAAGGAAGAAAATTTCTGCGTCAGAAGGTCGAGACAGTTTTATTCTTTAAGTTAAGTTTACCGTAGGCCTAGATGCATTTGTTTCCAGCGACGGCCACGCGGACTCAATTGATGCCAAGGTACCCTTATACTAGTGATTCTTGGTCGGGAATCCTAGGTTAATCAAGTTTTGATACATATATATCCGATATATATATCGGTCAATCTTGACTAATTCTTGTAGGCAAGTTGTAAATTTTAATTAAAACTTAGGTGTAAACAATAATTATATCTATGTTGACTGTGTAAATTTGAGGTTAACATGCCCATTTAAAATGTACATATTTTAATACAACACTTATTGTAAATTTTGGTCTGTTTAATTTTGTTTCGGTTGGAATAGTATTTTAACACTAAGTGCAGTACTTAAAGCAATTTCCAAAGCAATTTTCAAAGTGTTTTTCCAAAAAAGTGTTAAAGTACTTTTCGAGCTGACTGTAGTATAGTACCCCTTCACGTTGGACACTGTTCTGAAGTTCTACAACAGTGAAATCAACTGAGGGTACAGTTCCAGAAACTGTGTAGACACCGTTGTAGGTTACTGCTTCTTCGGTACCTGTTACTGTCTCTTAACAGTGAATGGTACTGCAGAAGCAGTAACCTACAGCTGTCTACACAGTTTCTGCAACTGTGCTCTAAGTACCAAAAACTGTTTCTCTACAGTAATTGGTACTTAGAGCACAGTTGTAGATACTGTTTCTATACAGTAGACGGTACTCTGTAATCAGTACCATCTACTGTGTAGAAACAGTATCTGCAACTGTGCTCTAAGTACCAATTACTGTAGAGAAACAGTAAAAATAACCGAGTTCTCAGTTCCAGGTACTGTTCGACCACAGTAGTCGTTACTGTAGCAACAGTACCGTTAACTGTGTAGAAACAGTATCTGCAACTGTGCTTTGAGTACCAATTACTGTAGAGAAACAGTAAAAATAACCGAGTGCTCAGTTCCAGGTACTGTTCGACCACAGTAGTCGTTACTGTAGCAACAGTACCGTTAACTGTGTAGAAACAGTATCTACAACTGTGCTTTAAGTACCAATTACTGTAGAGAAACAGTAAAAACAACCGAGTGCTCAGTTCCAGGTACTGTTCGATCACAGTAGTTGTTACTGTAGCAACAGTACCGTTAACTGTATAGAAACAGTATCTGCAACTGTGCTTTAAGTACCAATTACTGTAGAGAAACAGTAAAAACAACCGAGTGCTCAGTTCCAGGTACTGTTCGATCACAGTAGTTGTTACTGTAGCAACAGTACCGTTAACTGTATAGAAACAGTATCTGCAACTGTGCTTTAAGTACCAATTACTGTAGAGAAACAGTAAAAACAACCGAGTGCTCAGTTCCGGGTACTGTTCGATCACAGTAGTTGTTACTGTAGCAACAGTACCGTTAACTGTATAGAAACAGTATCTGCAACTGTGCTTTAAGTACCAATTACTGTAGAGAAACAGTAAAAACAACTGAGTGCTCAGTTCCAGGTACTGTTCGATCACAGTAGTTGTTACTGTAGCAACAGTACCGTTAACTGTATAGAAACAGTATCTGCAACTGTGCTTTAAGTACCAATTACTGTAGAGAAACAGTAAAAACAACCGAGTGCTCAGTTCTAGGTACTGTTCGATCACAGTAGTTGTTACTGTAGCAACAGTATCGTTAACTCTATAGAAACAGTAAAAACAACCGAGTGCTTAGTTCCAGGTACTGTTCGATCACAGTAGTTGTTACTGTAGCAACAGTACCGTTAACTGTGTAGAAACAGTATCTGCAACTGTGCTTTAAGTACCAAATACTGAAGAGAAACAGTAAAAACAACCGAGTGCTTAGTTCCAGGTACTGTTCGATCACAGTAGTTGTTACTGTAGCAACAGTACCGTTAACTGTGTAGAAACAGTATCTGCAACTGTGCTTTAAGTACCAAATACTGAAGAGAAACAGTAAAAACAACCGAGTGCTTAGTTCCACGTACTGTTTGATCACAGTAGTCGTTACTGTAGCAGCAGTACCGTTAACCGTGTAGAAACAGTATCTGCAACTGTGCTTTAAGTACCAATCACTGTAGAGAAACAGTAAAAATAACCGAGTGCTCAGTTGTACGTACTGTTCGACCACAGTAGTCGTTACTGTAGCAACAGTACCGTTAAATGTGTAGAAACAGTATCTGCAACTGTGCTTAAAGTACCAATTACTGAAGAGAAACAGTAAAAGCAACGGACCACACAGTTAAGTAAACTGTTCCTTCGCAGTTGTTGGTACTGTTAGAAAAATATAAATTAACAGTTATTTTAAGTGTGATACAGTTATAATCATCAACAGTTAAAATTACTGTTTTGTATGTAACTGTTCAATCAGTTAAATATAACTGTTTATAAACAGTTAAAAAATAACAGTTAAATTTACTGTTTTGACCTTAACTGTTTTAAAACAGTTACACTAACTGGTTTTTACAATTGGCTCCATTTTAACTGCGCAAAGCAGTATGGTTTAATGGAATTCCAGTTAGTCTTACTGCTTTTTTTTTTCAGTGTATATACCTGTTTATCTATGTTGTTTGTTGTTTATTATGTTGGTACTTCCATGCTTCCATGCTGGTCTGGGAGCAAAGAAAAATTTTCTAAGCTACTCGTATTTCAAATTCAGCACAATTTTTCACCACTTTCGAGTGGTATTTTCACACATGTGCTTTCAAAAATCGAGCCCCTGGTCTGGGAGTAAAGAAAAAAACAGAATTTACCAGTTGCTTCTCTTCCCGCGCAGATGGCAAAAGCCCATCGAGGGAATGGGCGAAAATCTAGCAACCCATCACTATTTTGATTTCCCTTTCCACCTATACGCCCTTAATCATGCTAAACGTGGCCTTAAGGTTTTGTTACCTTAGGCTCTGTGCATGTGCACCCCGTAAGGGATACAGACGTGATTTGTGTATGTGCATGTATACATATTGCTTACGTTCGTTGCTAAATAAAAAACTGATTTACTATTAGTTCAACTATTTTTCTTCCATTTATAGCTTTTTCTGCTTCTCTTTTCGCACACGTAAAAGCCCATGGAGTAAATGGGCGAAGTTTTGTGGTGTTCAATAAAGAGTATTTGTATTGTATTGTATGGCATCTAAGACTTATTATACTTGAGTTATTCGTTTGTATCAATATAGTGTACTGGCAGTGGCGTAACTATAGGGTGGCAGGCGTGGCAAAATGCCAGGTGCCCCTAGCTCTACGGGGCCCCCAACTGGCTTGGTTTAGAGCACAGAAGGGACGCTGATGCACTTCTTTATATTGAGGAAGGAGCCCCATCTGACGAATTTGCCGCGGGCCCCAGACGTTATAGTTACGCCACTGCCCAGAATCATGCTATACGTGGCCTTTAGGTCTTGGTACTCCATACCCCAGCGGTTAGTGACCGTAACTATGAAACTAGGGGTCCCAGATTCGATTCTCGTATCCAAAGTACATTTTTTTTAGTTTGTGACAAACTCGATTGTCAATTTGTCTCATGATATCACTTCATCACTACATAGTATAAAACAAAGTCGCTTTCTCTGTCCCTATGTCCCTATGTATGCTTATATCTTCAGAACTACACAACGGATTTTGATGCGGTTTTTTTAATAGATAGAGTGATTCAAGAGGAAGGTTTTTATGTATAATTCTACGCAGGCGAAGTCGCGGGCAGAAGCTAGTTTATTATATCACTTTTCCGGCGGACATCGGTTTATTCATCCGCATATTAATATTCAAAACATAATATATTGATCCGAGAGATATTGGGCTATATTTAGGTTCGTAAGGTTAATTTAAGGTCCATACACAGGAGCAGTGGAGCGAAAACGCGGGGAACAGGGGCAGGTGTGGAGACGGCCCTATAATTTAATACTGTCAAAAACTTTCATGGTACGCTGTCATAGCTGAAGGATCACTTATTGACGCTCCAAAAGTCCTTACAATAGTCCTCCAGCACTTTGCACTTTAATATGCCAGCCTGTTGTTTTTGAACAATTTAGTTTTCCCTCCTTTTTATTTTTTGTTTACTGTAAACTATTTAATTAATTAATGTTTTTTTTTTAGTTAGTACACATAAGTCGGGTTCTATCTAAGTTACTATTTATTTATTCTATTTGTTTACGTAAAAGTTAATGGATTATGTAGTATATTTTATCTGTGTATCGTTTCGTGAGTCAGACGGGTCTGGCTGAAAATCAGTGCTGCAGGTATCTAACACCTCAGCGTGATGCTGAGCCAGCGACCGTTTCACTTTTGCGAAGACACACAACGCTCTCGATCTATTTTTCTTGTCTTGATTATTTTTTATAATATTGTGTATATCTTTTATTTATGTCTTGCAAAAAGGAATTTATGTCTTCTTTCTTTCTTCCTTTATTTTTTTTTTAAACGTTAAAACGGGCTTCGTGCATTTTGTCATATCAGCCCATGGGGCAACAGCGAATTAAACAAGTGGAACAATATATTACACTAGCTCATATTGTTGGTCACATCAGCCAACCTGAACAGCATCAACGCGACGTCTGAAGTCAGTTGGGCTAAGATATATAGAAACATCCCCGTGTCATACATATTCAGATTAGATGATGTTGAAAGTATTTTCTGCAATAATTATTTAAATCGCGACTCTAGGCAGCTACGACCTTTGATATGTTTATCGATATGATGCGGAAACTACGCAATTATCCGGTATAAAAAGTAGCCTACGTTTTAATCTAGGGTACCAGCTATCTCCATTCCAAATTTGATGCAAATCCGTCCATTCGTTTCTGCGTGAAGAAACAAACATACACACTCATATCACATCCTCACAAACTTTCGCATTTATAATATTATAGCTTCTGCCCGCGACTTCGTCTGCGTAGAATTATACATAAAAACCTTCCTATTGAATCACTCTATCTATTAAAAAAACCGCATCAAAATCCGTTGTGTAGTTTTGAAGATATAAGCATACATAGGGACATAGGGACAGAGAAAGCGACTTAGTTTTATACTATGTAGTGATTACGATTTTAAATACGAGCGACTCCATGGCTTCCAAAAGACCTGTTGCATGCGCGTGTAGCCACCCCGCCCTTAATTATAAGCCGTGACGTAGCGACGAGCGCTAGCGGTAAGCGTAGCGGCAGCGGGAGCGGTTGCGAGTAGTGCCCGCCAAAGGGGGCCGAGAGAGGTGGGAGGCGCACTACACGCCCGCACCGCTATCAGTCCCCGTTGTCGTCCCCCGCGCCCCTGTGCCGCGCGGGCGAGGACTCATTTAATCGGTCGGTCTATATATAATAACATTTGTTCTTGAGTCATGGCTGTTTCTATCTACCCATTGTCTAGTACCCATAACACAAGCCTTACTAGCGCTTACTTCAAAACTAAGTCAATTTGTGTGAATTGAATCAGAAACAAAATCAGATTTTTTATTGTATGATTGTTACAGATTTGACACATTGCGTAAATACAGACGTCAAAAAGAACAAGAATGACTCGTCATTGAGTAGCACAAATTGCCATTACAATACAATACAAATGCTCTTTATTGAACACCACAAATCAGTACAAAACAATACAGACACAAAGAACAAGGTAGACAGTAAGCGGTCTTATCGCTTAATAGCGATCTCTATCAGACAACCAATAAAATAAAGACATCGGAGACAGTTTAAGTACCATTCCATTCCATTTTACTTGGCATAAATCTATTTATTTATTGTTCCCTAATTTTTATAATTTTTTGTATATTATTTATTTGGTAGAGATCGCTCTGTAGCGATAAGGCTGCCTATTGTCACCTTGTAATATTTTGTATACCTTTTTCTGTTTTGGTTGTTATATGTGGTATTCAATAAAGAGTTATTGTTGTCTACTATATAAAAATAAGTCGGGTTTTCCTTCCTGACGCTATAACTCCAGAACGCACGAACCGATTTCCACGGTTTTGCATTCGCTGGAAAGGTCTCGGGCTCCGTGAGGTTTATAGCAAAGAAAATTCAGGAAAAATTTCAACAGAAAAGCGGGAAAATCTTTTTTCAATCTGGTGGCGAAACGGAGTTCGCCGGGTTTGCTAATATTGTATATTTATTTTTATCTTAAGTTAGGTTCTTACAATATTCATAAGTAATAAAACAAACTCAAACTCAAACTATTTATTGCCTAAAAATTTGTGACAAATTTAGATGTTATTTTACATTTATTTATCTTAAAACTAAAACTTATTATTATAATAACAGCAATAATATTATTATGGCACTTGCACTTACAATATTAATACTAAGTAGGTATAAAAACATTATAAAAACCTAACCTAGGGTGCCGCCGGCAGCGAGGCGAGGCCTAAGCTACCGGTGGTCAGGGCGACAGAGAGGAACCTCTTGACTATCCGAGCCGTGGCCAGGACTACCGCCTTCTGTATCTGGCCCTTGACCCAACCACCTAGCGAGAGCCTATTAAGGTGATGGTCAAGGCTCTCCGCTACTATATTTATTATTATTATTATTTATGTACGTGGCCTGTAGGTCTTGTTACCTTAGGCTCTGTCTATCCCGTAAGGGATAAAGACGTGATTTGTGTATGTATGTATGTACCAAGCTACATACTGTAGCGGTTTTCTCCCGCTCCTCTCAGCTCCAAGCCCTCACCCTTCCAGTAACCATCCAGGCGTGTTAAAAGCCGGGGCCAGTGCCTCGGGAACCCTCCAGCAGGACACACAAACAAACACATCCCTGTGAGTATTATACAACACAATATTACAAATTGAGTACATACATCACGTCTATCCCTTATGGGGTAGACAGAGGCTAAGGTAACAGAACCTTAAGGCCACTTTTAGCATGATTGAGTGTAGTGTGTAGTGTTGTGTGCAAATTGAGTTTCTGTAATAAATAAGTGACGTCAACTGAAAACGTCAGACACCCCAACTGAGTTACATTCCCGCAGGAATTACGCAATTTTCCGGGATAAAAAGTAGCCTATGTGTTATTCCGGACTATAATCTATGTATGTTCAAAATTTCGTCTAGATCTGTCCAGCCGTTCTGGCGTGAAAGAAAAACAAACATCCATCCATACTTACAAACTTTCGCGTTTATAATAGTAGGATGTATGTTGAATGAAATGTGTGTGGGCCGTTCTTTTCAGATATGAATAATGAAACATCTCGCTGGTCTAATATTACACGGTTCAACGTTTCACTTTTCTCGGATTATAATTTCAACATTGGAATAGTGACACTGGGGCCCGATTTTTGAAAGCACATCACTCGAAAGTACCACACGAAAGTGGTATAAATCAGCTTATGTCTCCAAAACAACAGCTCTAATCAAAGTTTTGACTAGTTCACAAGATTAATGAGATCTGCGACTGTCTATGCTACTCGTATTTCAAATTCAGCGCAATTTTTCACCACTTTCGAGTGATATTTTCACACGTGCTTTAAAAAATCGAGCCCCTATTTGAAATATTATAGCAAATGGCCAAATCAGTACAATTAGTACCGGTAGGTAGGAGAGCGTAAATTCAGTCGTGAGTAACTCGAAAACCAGCCAAGTGCGAGTCTGATTCGCGCACCGAGTGTTTCGTGCAAATTCGGCAAGTAAATATAAAATCCAGTGAGCTGAGCTCTGCTTCTAAGCAAAATATAGGCAGTTTGAGGTCTTTTCCAAATCAGCATTTTTTCCACTTTCAGCGGTTGAACTGCAGGTCTCGCAACGTAACGATCGCCGCCTGTGAGACTATGACCCAGGCCCCCGATCGCGGCGCAATTCGGGGTCGCCGCGGGGGTCGCGAAAAAAACTCAGCAACATTTTCCTACTTTCAGGGGTTTAACTGCACACCATGCAACGGAATGACCGCTGGCCGTCAGAGTACGACCCCGACCCCCGGTCGCGACGCAACTCGGGGTCGTCGCGGGGGTCGCGGAAGGGAAAGAAGTCGCCGCCCGCCTCGGCGACCTCCACGCCTAAGAAGACAGTCAAACCGCAGAACTTGGACTTTGTCGTTACGGGCAAGCAGATCATGAAAAGGTGAGAAAGGTCATGGACGAAATAAGACAGGGGCCCGATTTTTGAAAGCGCATGTGTGAAAATTCCACTTGAAACTGGTGAAAAATTGTGCTGAATTTGAAATACGAGTAGCTTATGTAACAGTCACATTATTCACAGTTTAAGGGTAGTTTAAGGATAACCCCAGTTGGTGGGGGAACCGTATAAAATGGCTGGCATCCGCCTCTGAACGAGATTCCATCACTGACACTAGAACTAGGGGAACCTATGCCCAAATACCGTGAGATCTCTATAATAATAATTAATTGTACCATTATCAACATAAGTCTCGCTGATTATAATTCCAAGTTTATTTCACTTGTTGTTTTATTTTGAAATCACAAGAGCCTGCGGAAAAACTGTGTTTACATATCAGAATAGGGATCGAAGACCCACAAAACGTAAGTAACTGTGTCATTTTTTTTATCATTGTTTGGAATTTGTGATTAATCTTGCATTTTTAGGCTAGTTTTCTAGCCTTACCCACTTTATATCGTTTCCCTAATTTAAACTTTAACCGTTATGTTTGTGCGAATTTCAAATATTTTTTCCTCTCATATGTAACTAACATCCACTAATGACGATAAAACATACGAACACAAATGGCACAATACACTTGACAAACATGCATTTCACACCCATTGCTCTCCGGAGTCACAGGCACCCCTTGTGGGCACTTTACACGGAATACTTAACAAACACGCATTTCACACCCATTGCTCTCCGGAGTCACAGGCACCCCTTGTGGGCACTTTACTGAGAATACCTAACAAACACGCATTTCACACCCATTGCTCTCCGGAGTCACAGGCACCCCTTGTGGGCACTTTACACGGAATACCTAACAAACACGCATTTCACACCCATTGCTCTCCGGAGTCACAGGCACCCCTTGTGGGCACTTTACACGGAATACCAAACAAACACGCATTTCACACCCATTGCTCTCCGGAGTCACAGGCACCCCTTGTGGGCACTTTACACGGAATACCAAACAAACACGCATTTCACACCCATTGCTCTCCGGAGTCACAGGCACCCCTTGTGGGCACTTTACACAGAATACCAGATCCCATACAATTATTTGTGTAATACTAGACGCCGCTGTTTATTCATTACACTTTTATTAGCTAGCGGCAAAATGTCTGTTAAATACCTTCACTCCTTTTGATTTATCATCTTTCCAGTAAACTTAGGTTGGGATTGTTAATTGTCTAGTTATGTCATTATGTCACTAAGTCATTTATCCGTCGCTTTCACGTGTACATTCGCATTTCTGTGTGTTTTGTATGAGTTAATGTTAGGCTGAAATTATTGTTTGCAGTTTTTTTTTTTGAGACTTAAATATCTTATTGAAAATTTCGTATTAATGAAGTACTTAGCAAGGTAAAATGCTTTGTACGTTGATAAATACTGCAACATGTTTCAATACGTGTATGTACATTCGTAGCAAGAAGACCCAAACAATTATATAGATTAAGAGTGTTTCCTTTGTGATGCGAGTAAATCTGATTACCCTATTACATTAAGTTAAGACTTTAGAAAATAAATATACATTTTGACAAATAACTATTTAAATGTTTTACATAAAGCGATTGCAGTTCTTCCATAAGATGCAATAAAATAATCAGAAATAAATCTGTGCAATCACTGACTTCATCCTCTAATTATTATAACTGACTATTAATGCAGCAAATAAAATAATAATAACAGTAATAATAATATGATATTATTATTAATAATAATAATAACGATTATAATGATAATAATAATGATGATAATAATAATGTTAACAATAATAATAATGATGCTGATGCTGATGATGATAATAATAATAGTAATGATAATGATAATGATAATGGTAATGATAATGGTAATGATAATAATAATGATAATAATAATGATAATAATAATGCAGGCTTTTCAAGTCCTGGTTCTTTTATTTTCTTTTACGAGTACTTATTCGGTTGGACTGCCTTCATTCCACTCAAGGGGGGATGGATCCTTGTGCTTCGTGAATAAGTAACCTATTTATTAGTCTCATTATGACACATATGTAATTAAGTTTCAGATTAAGAAAAAACAAATATGGATATCAACGACAATGACGAACCCCAAGAGGACCAAGTACGTCCCAAGAGTCCTTTGCTGCAGTGCAGTACAGCTGTCCGTACAGGAGATCGACGGAGCCGCGTATCCGAACGGATTTTGACGACGCCACGACGGAGTCGCGGGCGAAGCCGTTCAGGCAGTCGTGAACCTAGTCGTGCACGCCATCACAGGCGAAGGTTGACAAGAAGCCGATCGCGAAGCCGTAGTAGCCGTAAAATACAAGAAGAACTCGAACTTGAAAGACAGAGGCTAAGAGTGCTTGAGAGTCAACTGAGGAGGGAACGCGAGCGTCAAGACCTTAAGGAACGTGAGCGTCATAGAGAATCTGAGCTCCGTGGACGGAGACGGAGCCCAGGACGGGACCATAGCGAGACCGGGAGGTTCAGGTATGAGTCAACATCTTTATTTTTTGAGGAATTTATAAAAGCTGTTAAAAATCAGTCTAGTGAACGTGATAGTTTTCCCGCTGTCCTGAATAACGTCGTCCCAGAATTTGACCCCATGTGTAGGGAGCAGCCAATCACAGTTTGGCTGAGTAAAGTAGACGAGTGCTCTGAAATATACAAATGGAGTGATAGGCAAACCATTCACTACGCCCTACCAAAGCTTACCGGCCACGCCAAGCTTTGGTACCAGGGTTTACCATCACTCAAAAGGACATGGCCTGAATGGAAGGAATTATTAGCGGTATCCTTCCCGGCAACCGAAAATTTTGCAGAACTGCTTAATGAGATGTTGAATAAAAGAGCACGATTCGGGGAATCTCTAGAGTTGTACTATTTCTCGAAAATTAACTTGTTGAATCGATGCAAAATTTTCGGTAGGGATGCTATCGACTGCATAGTTCATGGAGTAGATGACAGGGGGGTTAGAGTAGGTGCCCTAGCTGCCAATTTTGAGAAACCAGAACAAGTCCTACAATTCTTCAAAACAATTAGAGTTCAGACAAAAGACCATACAGACCTAAGAAGAGATAAAAGACAATTTAACAATCAAACTACAAACCGACGAAGTAATAAGACTATTGACCTTACTTATCCATCCAAACCGCGTCAGGACTTAGATAACATTATTTGTTTTAACTGTAAGGAGAAGGGACATCCATGCTCTAAGTGTCCGAAACCTATAATTAAGTGCTCGTATTGTCATCTGATCGGTCATGCCATTACTGAATGCCCTAAGAAGAACTCAAAGCCGGAGTCTAAGGAGAAAAATGTTTTGAAGGTATCCTTAGATAAAGGCTTAGAAAATTGTATGCCTGTGGCAATGGAAGTTAAAAATACATTTAGCGATCTGTGCGATGATGATTCTAGCTGTAAATACAAACTAGCAATTAAAATCAACGAAAAACCAATAACATGCCAAGTTGATTTGGGCAGCGAAGCCACTCTTATACGTAAGACCGATGCCCAAAGACTTGGCTTACAGTGGTTGATCGTTGATGGTCCTATACTGCGTGGCTTGGGTAATGTACCGTATATCCCTTTAGGAAAAGCCCTGGTTACTATTGATGTTCAGGGTGTAGTGGAAATGGGTGTTGATATTCTGGTCATAGACGACCATCTGATAAAGAGCCCAGTGCTCTTGGGTCACACGTTTACTGAACGACCAAATGTACACATTTTAAAAACCGCGACAGAATTGAAATTTGAAAAAGTAAATGAATATAACGGAACTAAAATACCGTTGAGATTAGATCACAATGTCACTATTGAGGTAAATGAGATGAAAGCAGTTCGTGTCAACACGAATGAATTGATTATTGGAAATGTGTACGTTGGTGGTTCCGTAAGAGGGTGTATGGGTAACGAATATTACCTGCTACCCGGTGAATACGAAATTCATTCAGGTACTTGCCTATTATTAGTGCATAATTTGGGAACAAAATCCTTAACTCTCACAAAAGGTTCACTACTCACTCGAGCTAGATACTTAGGTGTAGGGAAACTAGTTCTCAATGTGACATCCAAGTATGATACAACAGAGAAAGATATGACACCCATTCGCTGTGGTGAATATCTGTCCCCTGTTGATAAACAACGGTTGACAGATCTTTTAGCAAAATACCGAGACTGTTTTTCAGTCGGAATGAATGATTTGGGATACACAACTGAAGCTGAAATGGTCATACAGTTGAAGGACTCTGACCCAGTTGTGTACAGACCCTATAGGATGTCACATTCAGAACGCCAGATCGTGAAAAGTATGATTGACGAACTGGTTGATGGTGGAATAGTCCGTGAGTCAGAGTCACCGTATGCTAGCCCAATCGTCTTAGTAAGTAAGAAAACCGGCGGGAAGCGACTTTGTGTGGACTACCGCGCTCTCAATAAAAAGACTAAACGAGACCATTACCCCCTCCCTCGAATCGAAGACCTGCTGGATCAACTGTCAGGTCAGACTGTTTTTACAACACTTGACCTTGCATCAGGGTACCATCAAATACCCATTGCAGAAGAATCTAAGGAAAAAACTGCGTTTGTCACGCCCGATGGGCAATACGAGTATAATAGAGTGCCCTTCGGACTAGCAAACGCACCAGCAGTGTTCCAAAGGGTTATGCATAAGGTACTCGCAAAGTCGAAGTATGTAATCATCTACATGGATGATATCTTGATACCAGCAGCATCATTCGAGGAGGGCTTGACTCGTCTAGAAGAAGTACTGTGTTTACTACGACAAAGTGGTCTTACTTTGAAGATGCAAAAATGTAATTTCTTCCAAACTAGTATCGAATTCTTAGGATTCGAGATCAGCAAAGACGGACTCAAACCAGGCTTGCAAAAGGTTCAAGCTGTATCAAAATTTCCAACCCCAGCTAATCAACATGATGTTCGCAGATTTCTGGGCCTCGCAAGTTTCTTCAGAAGGTTTGTCAAAGACTTTGCAGTAATAGCACAACCACTGACAAATCTTTTGAGGAAGAATAGTACTTGGAAATGGGCAAGTACCGAAGACACGGCATTCGAAACCTTAAAACGCCATCTTACCGAAAGACCCGTCCTTGCCTTATATGATCACACTGCAGAAACTCAACTCCACACGGACGCCAGTAAGATGGGCTTAGCCGGTATATTATTGCAACGTTCTGGTCAACAAAATCCTTGGAGGTGTGTAGCATATTATAGTAGACAAACCACTATTGATGAACAAAAACTTCACTCCTTCGAACTTGAGACCCTCGCGGTGGTCAGCTCGCTCAGTAAGTTCAGAATCTACCTGCTCGGTATTAAATTCACAATAGTCACAGATTGTAACGCCTTACGTTCAACATTTACTAAGCGGGATCTTGTCCCGCGCATATCAAGATGGTGGATACAATTTTTGGAATACGATTGTGAAATTGAATACCGAGCAGGAGACAGGATGTCACACGTTGACGCGTTGAGCAGGGGTCCTATATTTCAGGGAGAGGACCAACCACATACGTTGGACGTTCTTGTCGTCAACAGCGAGGATTGGATAGTGACTGTTCAATCCGCAGACTCCGAAACTAAATTAATTAAAGATATTTTAGAAGACCCTTCAACGACCAAAATTGCTAATATTCACAGAGAGTATAAGTTGAAGAACGGCAAAGTTTTTCGTATTATTGACGAAAATACTTTACGTTGGGTCGTACCTAGGAGCGTTCGTTGGCAGTTACTTAAAGCTAACCATGACGATATAGGTCATTTTGGCTTTGAAAAAACATTGCAACGTTTGCGCTCCTACTATTGGTTCCCCAAAATGCGACGATTTACAAAAAAATACGTATCAGCATGTTTGGAATGCGCTCACCACAAAATCCCATCTGGAGCAAAAGAAGGTGAGCTCCATCCCATACCTAAGGTAGAGATACCATTTCATACGTTACACGCTGATCACTTGGGGCCATTCGTCCGTAGTAAGCGTAAAAATACATACTTGCTGGTGATCGTAGATTCTTTTACGAAATACGTGAACTTAACACCTGTCCGTAGCACGAAAGCGAAAGCGAGTATTAAAGTTTTCAAAAACTTTTTCAGTTACTTTGGTACTCCCACTCGACTAGTTACTGATAGAGGTACGAGTTTCACAGCTAAGAAATTCAAAGGCTTTATACAAACTGTAGGCATTAAACATGTTTTGAATTCAGTCGCTACGCCTCGCGCTAATGGCCAGGTCGAGCGTTATAATCGCACCATCCTCTCTGCCCTCAGCACTATGACACACGGGAAGAGCCCCGACAAATGGGACGATTATACTCAGGATGTACAGATAGGTATCAACTCTTCTGTGCATGATGTGACAAAGAAAACCCCTACTGAATTATTATTTGGTAGAAAAATTACTAACCCGTCACAAGGTGCTATGAACGACGTTATAGAGGATATGGGAAGTGGCGCAATAGAGAATAGCTTAGAGGAAATCCGGAATGAGGCTAAAAATTTAATTGACAACAACCAAAAACGAAACAAAGAGAGGTTTGATAAGCATAGGAAAAAAAGCACACAATACAAAGAGGGGGACCTAGTTAGGGTTATTAGAGCTATAGTCGGAGGTACAGGACAATCCAAGAAACTCGAACCCAAGTGTCAAGGGCCTTACCGAATCAAAAGTATCCTGCCAAATGATAGATTCGTAATAGTGGACACACCTTTAACAAAGAAAAATAGGCAATACGAGGGAATCGTATCCATCGACAAAATATTTCCATGGTTGAGTTTCGATAACGACCCTACTGGTGATACATCCAGTGAAGGCGAGTCCTCCGATGTGTAGGTAGTTATAGTACTTTCAGTAGTAGGTAACATTAATTGGGACCATTAAAATACCACGTTCACAATAAAGTACTCAATTTCCTCATAAAACTAATTAATTTACTACTTGAGATGTTGATTGCATACCTAAAAATACTTAACTGGAGCATGATTTCTAAGATCATGACTAGATTGAGCATGATTAGCTATGATCATGACTGAACATGATACTTATAGTACATGTCTTGGAACACGAAGACGTGTCGTTGAATAATATTTTGTGTTTATCATAAGTTGCTTATGTTGTTAAGTCAACACTTGGTTTATATACTCTCACCTAATAAATAGTTATTCTAGTCCTTCAATAATATATTGTTTTTGTGTATGAGTTGTTTATGTTGTAAGTCAACACTTTGGTTTATATACCCTAACCTAATAGATAGTAATCTAATTCTTCAATAATATTTTGTGCTTATCATAAGTTTATGTTGTTAAGTCAACACTCTGGTTTAGATACAATCACCTAATAAATAGTTAATCTAGTTCTTCAAGCAATTTTAATAGATTGATTAAATAGGTATCAATAGATTGGTTAAGTTAAAATCTAAACTTAGCTGCTAAAAACTTGTAACGTTTTTCTTTCTATTTGTAGTAATCACCTGCTGTAGAACGAGAGGACTCGTTTAAAGACGGATGGCCGAATGTAACAGTCACATTATTCACAGTTTAAGGGTAGTTTAAGGATAACCCCAGTTGGTGGGGGAACCGTATAAAATGGCTGGCATCCGCCTCTGAACGAGATTCCATCACTGACACTAGAACTAGGGGAACCTATGCCCAAATACCGTGAGATCTCTATAATAATAATTAATTGTACCATTATCAACATAAGTCTCGCTGATTATAATTCCAAGTTTATTTCACTTGTTGTTTTATTTTGAAATCACAAGAGCCTGCGGAAAAACTGTGTTTACACTTAGAAGATACTTACGGCTCCATTAATCTTGTGAACTAGTCAACACTTTGATTAGAGCTGTAGTTTTGGAGATACGAGGGGCACACCGAAATGATCGAGAATAAAGTACTTTAAACTGAGTTACATTAAATCCTTTTTTATCACATGCGTACTGGCGACTGACAGTCACGATGCCGTTTTCACAATTAAAAAAAATAACGTCATATTTTTTTAATTCCATTTTCAAATTGACAAGTCGATGGACAAAATGGAGCTCACGCGTGAAAATTTTCGTGCAATTATTTATCACAACTTTCGTCGAGGGTTATCTCCAGATAACTGTCTTAATGAGCTTGTTTCTATATATGAAATTGAAGCACCTAGTCAAACGACAATATATCGTTGGTATGCAGAGTTTCGACGGGGTCGTGCCTCTTTCAGCACCGTACCTTCAACAGGTCGGCCGAAAACAGCGGTGTCGCCTGAAAATGTCGCGGCTGTGGAAAAAATACTAAAAGAAGATAGACATGTGACATACGACCAGATTCGGGCAACCATAGGCATTGGAATGACTGCAATCCACACTATTCTGCATAGTGAGTTGGGTGTCAGAAAATTGATTTCCCGGTGGGTACCCCATAATTTGTCAGAAGAGCAAAAGGCGGCTCGTATTGATTGGTGCCGATCTACTCTAAAACGCTACAATGGAGGAAGGTCAAAAGCCGTTTATAATATTGTCTCGGGTGACGAATCCTGGATTTATTCCTATGAGCCTGAAAGAAAGCACCAGTCGGCAGTTTGGGTCTTCGATGACGAGGTCAAACCAACGAAAGTTGTGCGTTCCCGCAGCGTGTCGAAGAAAATGGTGGCTTCGTTCGTCTCAAAAAAAGGACATATTGCCACAATTCCTTTACAAGAACAAAGAACGGTTACCGCTGATTGGTATATTACAGTTTGTTTGCCAGAGATGCTGGCCGAACTTCGCCGAGGGAACCCCACACGACGTGTCATCTTACATCACGATAATGCGAGTTCCCACACCGCCCGTAAAACAAATCAATTTTTGAACGAGGAAAACGTTGAGTTGATGTCCCATCCTCCATACAGCCCTGACCTGAGTCCAAATGATTTTTTTACGTTCCCTAGAATTAAAGATTTATTGCGTGGTCAGCGGTTTGAAAACCCAGAAGCCGCCGTGGAAGCCTATAAATCGGCCATTTTGGCAATGTCTAGTTTAAACTGGAATTACTGTTTCAATGACTGGTTTAAAAGAATGCAAAAGTGCATTGATTGTAACGGAGAGTACTTCGAAAAACAATAATATATAATTTGTGTATCAAGTGTACTTAGTTTTTTAAATTCCCGATCATTTCAGTTTGCCCCTCGTATAAGCTGATTTATTACCACTTTCGAGTGATGTGCTTTCAAAAATCGGGCCATAGGTCTGTCAATCGACGTACAAAAGGGCGACTACCGTATAAAGAGTATTCTATCTAGACTATTCTACGTATAAGGCAGCGAAACGAACACAGCGCGCCAGCGCTTTGCTCGGGCGTAAAACTACCCTCGTTTTTATCGTCATTTATATTATTGTCAAAAGTAGGGTACCACACTGATTACGTCACTTCGTAAAGGTTCGCTCACACTCACCGTTTGGGCAATATTCATAACAGTTTTCCAACCGAGGGCAATGGATGGCGCTCATAAATAGCACGAGGCGTTAAAAAAGAAACGACAAGTCTACAATTTTTCTATGCTCTTGATAGGCCGTAGTATTTCGACAGCTACGTGAAAAGTCGCATAAAAACTCGAGTTACATAAACCATCGCCTCTGACAGTCGTGTCTTTTCATCCATTTTTACATTTAATTTATGAAAAAAAAACCGATTGTCAGCAAAGTCGGTTTACGAACGATAGTTTTACAAGAAACATTCAAACTGCTAGCTCTGACGTCACCCGAGAAGATCGTGCCTCTCTATCGCTTGTTCCGCGCTCTCGCTTGCACTCACGTCACGCAATGACTCTTGCTTTTTTATGAGTGCAGCCGGCGTTCATCGATTTACAAGACGTTATCACGACAAAATCTAATTACCCAGGCCTGATCGAGCCAACTCGCTGCCGGGCTCCTACCGCCGGCGGCCGTCCCTGGAGGCAGTCAAGCCGAAGAAGCCGGCGTCTCCGAAGCGTCCCAACGACTCCCCATCCAAGAGCCGAGACACGTCGCTCGAGGATGACATGTCTTTGGATTTGTCACAGGTAAGGTGCCCTTAAGATCATAGGAATCATGTTACAGGCGATGTAACCCATCACTATTTCGATTCCCCTTTCCACCTATACGCCCACAATCATGCTAAACGTGGCCTTTAGGTCTTGTTACCTTAGGCTCTGTCTACCCCGTACATTACCTACCTGCATTGCACGCCATCGTCTAAGGGAAGACGGGCCCAGCGTACGTTCCCTCCCCTTGGCGCGGTCCTTGCGAGCGCCGGGGCCACCGGGGGGGCGTCTGTGGTGAAACCCTAGTGGCATCCCACTGCGTCCCCATCACACCGGATTGAGGCAACGCCGGAGAGTTTTTAGTTCGGGTATACCCCTTCGGGGAGTCCCACATAATCCTAGGCATCCCCGTGCCTAGGGCATCCATAAAGATTTCCTCTCCGTTAAAAAAAAATGGCTTTACCCCGTAAGGGATAAAGACGTGATTTATGTATGTAAGATGCCCTTTGCGGTGATGAACGGGGAATGCTCTGAGGAACTCTTTGACCTCATTCCAGCTGCGGGGTTCCATTACAAATCCACCCGCCGTAAGCGCTCATTCCATCGACATCATGTTGATGAATGGCAGTCTTCGACGGTGCGGTTTAATCGGTCTTTTTTGCCACGAACTTGCAAAATCTGGAACGAGCTTCCCGCTGAGGTCTTCCCATCGAGTTACGACCTGGGTGCCTTTAACAGGCGAGTGTACAATTTTCTGCAGGGCCGACAACGCACTGGCATCGCGTAAAGCGCTGCGGGTATCTATGGACAGTGGTGATCATTTACTATCAGGTGACCCACTAGTTCGTTTGTCTGGCCTCTCTTAACATAAAAAAAAGAAAAAAAAAGATGAAAGATAATGAGAGGGTCCATTTAAGAGCCTGCTTCGTCACTCTCTGCTAAGTGTCAAAAATGACAGCTGAAACGTAAAATTGATCCCAATTGAATCGCATTAAAACTCCAGGAAAGGCTCCAGGAAGAATTAAGTCTTGGGGTGCGAGTCGGGCTACGTGTGATCAAGAGCTGCGGTTCGTTTTTAGATCCGTCCGGGAGGAATAGCAGTGCTTGGTCCTGCACCCTGGGCATCGGCTAATGATTTCCTGGCAGTTTCTGAGGGATATCATTAACCGTTGGCTAAGAGCCCGACAGGGGGGTCTTTGACCATTACCGTACAACGTTGCCGACATTTTGTCACAAGATTTTTTAAGTATATTTGTGTAACTTTGACATTGGCGGAGTTGTCGTCGCTATAACGACTTGATACGCCACAAATGAGAGAAGAAGAAGAAGAAATAAGTGTTGCCTTCCATGTCGTAAAACACTGGTTTTTGTCTGTCAGGTGTCAGATTTTGAGGATATGAACTCGAAGTATGGCATTAGGAGCTCGAATCTGCTAGCGACGTCGACGCCGAAGCAGAAGCGGACGTCTCTCCCCCAGCCAGCGAGGGAGAGGAGAGATAAGAGCGGGGAGAGTGGGAGGGAGACGCAGGATAGCACGTTCAAGACCAACTCCACGTTGTCGTACAGGCAAGTAGCAGTTTTATGGAGCAACCACACCGCGTATACGCAGTGACGTGTCGCATGCGTCACGTTCTCTCACCGTTTCTTCATACATTTTGTTGCGTAAACGCACCGGTGTGGCCGGACCTTAAGACCACGTGACAGAGGTGAAATTTGGCATGCTTGTACCGTCAAGTGACTTTGATAATTTTGAGGTATATGATATTTCATTAATTTAATTGCAATAGATACAATCATAGATACATCATGATTAATCTAAAAGTTAACTAAATATACAAAACTTAAAACTAAATAAATATACCTAACTATACAAAGAAAACACCATCTAAAAGGCCCTCCTGCGGCATAGACCCCAACACACTGGCGGCATTACCTCTCTGTACAGCCAGAGAAATTCGCTGAGACAGGTAAGCGCCAGCTCTGGGGTCTCCTGAGGTATCTCTCTCTATCAGCCGAGTTTTGAGGTTACTTTACGGTTTTCGCCGTTAGAAATTAAATTGATTGAATTTGTAATTGTGTCGTACAGACATCAAACAGATGGCGCTTACGACAAAAAATCGCTTGGTAGTTGGTAGAAGTCACGTGACAGCTGATACAGAAAAATTCGAAGGCTTACTCGCCTGCTATGGGTACGTGATGCTGATTCGGGTTCGACTCCCGGCCATAGCTTTACTTTTGGATTTTTCTGTGTTCTAGTTTTCAGTATCGTTTAGAAATTTACAATAAAATAATTATTTTATTGAATCAGGCGTTACTTTGCGGAGGTTCATTTCAACGAACAAAAAATGTTTACCCTGCTACTCCGCTACTCACGTGCAAGATAACAAGTCTCTGTAAATTTTACAGAGACTTGTTATTTACAGTGTAAAATATGTTTTTCATGCAACCCTCCCTCCACTACTGCCACATTAGAACATGTGAGTAGCGGAGTAGCAAGGTTAATATTTTGTGTTCATAAAATAATCTTGAAGTGAAATTCTGGCCCAGCCAGGACCGTCTCCGGAGGAGCTAACTCTTCAACGGTTTGTCCGATTGACTTGAAATTTGATATACATATGCAGGATAGATGGCAATGCAAGTACAGTGAAAAAAGTACGGTCAGCAAATAAAGCTTGTGCTGTAAATAATTTTAGGTTAGGTTATATTTATTGCATCCATTTTTCAGGCACGGCGTGAGCACAGACTTGGACTACTCCTCAGTGTCACCGGAATACTCGGGACAGTCTTCCACGGAGGTATCCCCGCGACAGAACAAGTCCGTCAGCCGGGATGTGTCCAGGTAACTACAGGGTATCATAAGAAATGCAATACGTAGTCAATATGATGTCAACCGGCATAGATTCTGGGCCCCATTTTTGAAAGCACATGTGTGAAAATACCACTCGAAAGAGGTGGAGAATTGTGCTGAATACGTGTAGGTTAGAAGATACTTACGGCTCTCATTGATCTCGTGAACTTGTCAAAAAATTTATTAGAGCTGTAGTTTTGAAGATATAAACAGATTTATACCACTTTGTGCATATATTTAAGGTCTTTTTTTGTGATTTGTCTCTACTTCTCTATATTTGTACAATAAAGCATTTACTTACTTACTTACTTTCGAGTGATGTGCTTTCAAAAATCTGGCCCCTGGCAGCCATGGCCGAAATCTTGAGGAAGGATCATCATCACCTTTTCTTCATTGTTCCAGCTGCTGCGTCAGCAACTGGATGGATAGCTCCGACGGCGAGACGAAGGTGGAAGACCAGAAGCGCTCCAACGGCGAGTGGAACACGTTCTGGGTCAACTACAACAACTCTGTGGCAAAGGTGCCCATGAAGAGCTACTACGATCAGTGTCCCACGCCATACCGCACGGAGGATATTGACCCCGCTGACTTGGGTGAGAGATAATACATACATACTGTTAGGGCACTCCTCTTTGGTGTGGTTCTCTCCAGGCCAGGAATCAGGTTCGTAGAAGAAGAACTCAGGATGATGCACAATAACTTTTAATTATAACTAGATAGGTAGGTACAGTGATTTGACAGATATGTAGGTATGTCACACGTGTTGCCGCCTTGGCTGTACGATGCAGTCTAAATCGCCGCGCTCCGGGGATGAATCGTGACGTACTCGTGACGTCACCACGGTGTGAGCTGGGCAGCAGCCGTGACGTATGTTGTGGCGTCAACACATACATAAATCACATATTTATCCCTTACGGGGTAGACAGTCTTTTTTTTAAAGAAGACGAAATTTTTATGGATGCCCTAGGCACGGGGATGCCTAGGGTTATGTGGGATTCCCCCGGAAGGGGTATACCCGAACTAAAAACTCTCCAGCGTTGCCTCAATCCGGTGTGATAGGGACGCAGTGGGATGCCACTAGGGTTTCACCACAAACGCCCCCCCGGTGGCCCCTGCGCCCGCCAGGACCGCGGCAAGGGGAGGGCCCGTACGCTGGGCCCGTCTTCTCTTAGACAATGAGACCGTGCAATGCAGGTAATGACGGAGTAGATAGAGCCTAAGGTAGACACAATCGAATTATAGAAAAACTTCGAATGCAGTTTTGTTTCTTTTTAAAAATATAAACTGTTTCTTTTAATTGAAACCAGCTAACAGCTAACCTCTAAGAATATAAGGCAATTTTCGTCCGACACCCATTAATTTTTTCTACTCTTTATTCTGCTCGCCTTGGGCGAGAGATGGCGCTGTATTCAGTGAAAGATAAAGTATTTGTTCCTACTAGTTTTCAGTATATGTATAGTTTATAAATATAATTTCTAACGGGACATACTTAGACAATAAAAGCAAAAAGTACATTTTCAATACAAGACATAAACATTTACATCTAACACATGTCTAAAACAGTTTTCTTTCCAGATTTCTCAGCAGAAGGCTCGAGGAAACGCTCCCCGGAAGGCACCAAGAATCTGAACAGCATCATAAGGAACGAGGGTCTTCATCTGACCCCACGAGAGACCCAGAACATCATCAAATGTGCCCACGTACTGGGCAACGTACTAACAAAAGCCATAGAACGGAGATCAAAAGAGAAAGAACAGAACACAGATAAGATCCAAGAGTTACAAGAACAATTACCAGAAAAAGACGAAGAGAAGGAGCTGAAGAAGAAGAACATGACACTGGATCTGAAAGAGACGAATATACCTATGGAGGTTAAGGAGGAAAAGAGAAGCGAAACGGTGACGACGCAGACGGATATTTCGTTGCCTAACACGAAGAGCGCGCCGAGAATTTTCGAGAACATTCTGAGGCAGTTGTCGAGGAGTTCCATTGATGAAGGTCTCGTGAAGAAGGCGAAGGAGAGCCTGGAGTGCGAGGAAAAGAGTGAGGTTAAGAAAGATACTTAAATGCAACTGAAGAACAAAAAAATCACTACACTATACTCCACTCCAATACATTTTAAATCTTTGGTAAATAAACAAAGTCCTGCAAGTCCAAGAAAAAACATACAATGTACCAGTTGCTTCTCTTCCCGTGCAGATGGTAAAAGCCCATCGAGGGAATGGGCGAAAACTTTGGAATCATGTTATAGGCGATGTGGCTAGCAACCCATCACCATTTTGATTCCCCTTTCCATCCATACGCCCACAATCATGCTAAACGTGGTCTTTAGGTCTTGTTACCTTAGGCTATGTCTACCCCCTAAGGGATAAAGACGTGATTTATGTATGTATGTATGTATGTATGTTCCAAGTCCATATTAAAAATAAATATAAGAAATTGACAGTCAAAATTTGATTATCTATCTATACATCACTACTCACTACTCACTACATAGTATAAAACAAAGTCGCTTTATCTGTCCCTATGTCCCTATGACCCTATGTATGCTTATATCTTCAAAACTACACAACAGATTTTGATGCGGTTTTTTTTAATAGATAGAGTGATTCAAGAGGAAGGTTTTATGTATAGTTCTACGCAGACGAAGTCGCGGGCAGATGCTAGTTATTAATAATGTCGTGAAGGTATCAAGTATGATCCTTCAACATTCCTATGGATGTGATGCCAATTATATACAATGAGACTGTGTGGGAATTTAGATGAAATTGGTTTGTTTACAATAGCTTTAAAATGGACTGGAACGGAGCATACTGTAGGTATTCTGAAACGGGTGTATTTTTTATGAATAAGATTATTTTGAGTGCATAATGTAGTCTAATCTAGTCGAATAAAGTAATATTTTTGAACCTTTTACCAAAATGGATGTCGTATTTACGTGTTTTCTGTGTTTACAAGAGATTTATGTAAATAAAAATTCATATTTTTGTGTTTTTGATCGGTTGTTTTAAATAACTTCCACACTTCCCCCTAAAGATCCCTTATAGGGATAAGTTCGCCTTTTTCAACATGAAACTACCGTGAGACTTAATCATTATTACACTTAAACGGATAACTCACGTATAAAAAGTCGAGTGATGCTCGACATGTTTCGGACTATTTCGTAGTTCTTTTTCGACTTTTTATACGTGTTATCCGTTTAAGTGTAATAAGTTCGCCTTTGTGCATATATTTAAGGTTTTTTTTGGGATTTGTCTCTGCTTCTTTATATTTGTACAATAAAGCATTTACTTACTTACTTACTTACTTCCATGCTGGTCTGGGAGCAAAGAAAAAACAGAATGTACCACTTGCTTCTCTTCCGCGCAGATGGTAAAAGCCTACCGAGGAATGGGCGAAAATCATAGGAATCATGTTATATGCGTTGCGGCTAGCAACCCATCACTATTTTGATTCCATTTTCCATCAATGCGCCCACAATCTTGCTAAACTTGGCCTTGTTACCTTAGGCTCTGTCTACCCCGTAAGGGATGTAGATGTGATTTGTGTATGTATGTTTTAATTAAACTTCGGGCCAATTTGTTTGAGACAATATTTTTTTGTCTTGGTAACGCCATCTATATCTTCTGTAGTGTAGTTCAACTATTTCATTCCACGTCGATGGCAAACAAGCGTACGCCTGGTGGCAAGTGACTACTGTAGCCCATAGACGCTTGCAAGTACAGGAAACTAGCATGTGTATTGCCGACCCTTTGGAAATCACTCCTTTCTCAACTACATCAATGATCATGTTGTGGCGCCCTCTAGTGGCAAGTAGGAGATCTACATTAGTAAAAGCTACTTGACAACAGATGGCACTGCTCGCATAATATTTGCGAATCTCGGCCGCTTCTGTATTCATTATCTATAATTGGAACTGTGATATTCTTTTTCTCAAACATGCAATGAAATATTGGGGTTATGTTCCTTATACTAGGCTGCGAAGTGTCACGTTTCGGGTGCGACACGACGAGAGGTCTTTAATGGAATTCCATACAACATTGAGAGAGAGAGAGAGAGAGAAACATTTATTTACACACATTCGATCATTCGATACACGTAGATATATAATAGTAAGAAGAAATACAATATACTTAGCAATAGTACCGATATGGTGTAAAATGGGCCCCACTCAGCATAATATTGCGGCAAGCCGCAGGCCAAGGCCGACAATGTGCTCTTTTTAATTCCCGTTCCAAACATTTGTTTCAGCTATTTAAAAAAACTAAGAACTTTTTGCTCTCTGACATTATGTCAATCTGTCTCACCTTTAATAAAAATAATACAATAAACTAGGTTTGTTATATATTACAGGTTATTATCTAGTTTACTTTTAGTTTCTTTACAAATGAAGTTTCCGATTTATTCCATTGCATGTTTGAGCAAAACTCGGCGGGAAAAGGGGTCACCAGCCTCAAATATACAGCCTCGCTCGCGCTCGGCCGTCAATTTTCGTCCGGCAAACCCTTACTTCCCGGCCTCCGTATTAATATACTATTAAGACATGGGAGCCCTGTGTGTAACACTAGATGCAACCCACGGCTTCGTCTGTGAATAACTTCTTTATACGCGGGACTGCAAGCGGTGCCGCGGCGGCTGGCGCTGCTTGACAAGAACCCGCGCGTCGTTGGCCCGAGGTTCTACGAACATCTACCCGCTGACTTAAAAAGTGAACGTTCGGATGCAACGTTTGAACGCCGACTTAAAAAACTTCTGTTGGATCTGTCACTGTACTCTGTTAAAGATTAAACTTGACATTTAATTTTGAACGTGTGTATTTATGTCTAAAAATTATTCCTCGTACCATTATAGTACCTCATTATTTATTTATGTTCTGACAATATTTCCACATTTTGTGGTTTTATATTTTTATTATTATTTGACATTTTAAATTGCTTATTTAAATTGTTATTATTTTCTCTTTTTATGTACCCATGACGATCTTTTTGTGAATTTACATTGACATTTCATTATGCTTTATTTTTTGTTTGTTGTTATTTTGTTTTTTATTTAATTTGAGTTATTATAAATATGATTACTATTTTATTACAATTGACGATCCTTTTGTGAATTACTACTTATGTTTGACATTTAATTGTATTTTTAAAAGGGTGATAAATAAATCTGTCTATCTATCTATCTAACTGCAATTTTTCGAGATAAATCGCCTGTTTTATTCATCATTTTTCTTTGACATTGTTTTAACAGTTTTATGGAAGTAGCAAACAGACATACAGAGACAGGAAGGCAGTTGCTTTCGCATTTATAATTTCATTGATGCAGGATAGGAACAATGTAAATAATACAATATAAATTAAATTTTATAATTTATTTAACTTACAGTCTACTCACATTTTTATTAATATCTCTCGGTTCTAACATAATAAGGTCGCATGCAATGTGAAAAAGGATTCTACCTAATTTTCGTTTTCATAAAAAAATAATTCATAATTTTAAACCACTGTGTAGCTACAAAATACAATTGCAAGTATCTCAGTAATACTCAAGTATAATAAAACAGTTGACATTGTTTTTTTACAGTAAAATTACGTATTACTCTTTCCAGTGATTGGGCAAAGGGATTATTAGAAAAAATATTTATGTGAACTAAAATTATATGAAAGTTTAATTATTTTATGAACATAAACAAGTGTTTAGTTCAAAATTAGTTCTATATTACAACACGTAAGGGTCGAATCGAAATTTTTCAAACTACTTTTCCAACGTACGTTTATTTCATATAATTAAAATAACTCTAAATTTATAAACAAACTATTTACAACTTATGAAGACCTAGTAAGCGTACTTCTCGAATTTCTATATAATTGGGAATAAGTCGAAATTAAGGCATTATTAATTAGTGCAAATAAAAATTATGCCAAATCATGAAATCACTAAACATGACAATCTATGTTTTTTAAACCACAAAGGAAGGTTTACCGTGGTTTTGCTGTCAGTACATATTTGACATTATTTTTTTACATTCAATCAATTTGATACCTAGGCCGGCACAGAACATTGTCTTAATGACATTTAGTTTATTTGATAAGCATCGTAATAGAGTATAAAATTGTTAACTGTGATACGGTTCTATGGCGGCTCAGGTATCAAATTGGTTGACTGTATATTTACGGGTTGACATCACTTTTTCACCCACGTTTTTGCGTCAAAAATAAAACATAAAACACATAATTTCGACTTACAACAATTATAATCGTGAACTTAACATGTTAGTCATAATCTCTTATTTTTTTAAATCAATAATAAAATATCTTCTGTTAACTCATAATAAGAAAGCGTATTAATAATATTGCCATGAAGAACAATTTATTTTTATATTATTTTTTGTTTGCCATAATTATAACTAATCAAATTATACAAAGCTCTAACCTTTATAAAAATATTTTAGTTACATTTTTAAAAGAAAATATGCCAGTTCCATATCCTGCGGGAATTCAAGCCTTTCTTTTGACGTAATCGTATTTTTTTAAACATTATAGAAGTTAAAAAATCATAATTATCGCAAACAAAAATTATAACTAGCCTAATTTAAAACACGTCTAGAATAATTATATAACTTAATAATAATATTTACAGTTTTAAAATCTTGGGTCTGAAACGGCACTTTTTAAATATTTTAAAGCTTTATACGATATTCTATAAGAAAAAAACGTCAGCAAGTATTTAGTGTGTCTGTCTATATGTCATTCCATAAAATAGTACACAGATTTAACATATTCACTTTTTCGAACGTCACCCAGTCTAATCATAACCATAAAACTATTTTATGAAACAAGGCAGCAAACGAGCTAGTGGGTCGCCTGATAGGTAAGTAAACACCACCACACACGCAACACTAGAGGATTGCGGGGTTGCCAGCCTAGAGGGCTAAGATATACCTCATGTGCCAGTAATTTCTTGGAGGCAGGATTAGTAAGATGATGTTGGCCATCCGGACCTTGCACAAGGTCCTATCACCCGTTAAACATTTGAACGCCTATGTGCGTTCGTGGCGCACTGAAGTCGTGTTCGAGAGTCAGCAGTAAAACGTATACAGGTGAAATACTTGGGTAAATAACTTGTTGTGTGAGTAATGTGTGCGAATAGACAAATTGACGTTACAAATTAGAAAAATGACTTAAGTCCCACATCGGTTCTGTACTACTACATACAACGGGTCATTTATTTAAGTACTTCACCTATACCCTAGTTATCTAGGACATTTGTTGTCTATCGTTATATGGAATGAAATATAGGTTACTTTGGACGTATAAAAAAAGTTTTTTTAATGTAAACTATTAAATACCTTCTATTTCTTGCCTTTTCCAACGTTACATTTGTATATCAGCTTAGTGGCCTTTAGGTCTTGTTGCCTTAGGCTCTGTCTACCCCGTAAGGGAAAAAGACGTGATTTATGTATGTAATATGTATGTGTACTTGACAAATAATTCCATACATTGACTGATGTTTAAAGTGAAGTGTCAAGGGTGACTAAATCTTGAATCAAAAATTTAAATGAAAATTCTTCGAAGGGGTGTTTAGAAAACCCGAATCGTCTGCTGGAATATCCCGGATCAATTTTAAAAGGCCTTGCACAATAGACATAGCTAGAGACCGGATTATATATATGCAACATAAATAGCTTGTTACATGCATGCAAATATGCATGAAAAATGCTTGAAATATGCACGAAATTGCTTGAAATATAAAAAACTAAACTGCAGATCAATGAGCACGCACGTCAAGTATGAACAAGTAACAATTTATATGCGTAATAGGTGGAACGACTTTGTAGTAGGCGAGCGCGACGTTCTTCTGTCTCTTTCATTTTACTATCGTAACTGTCAAAACAAAATTCGCGCGCGGCAACTGACTGCGTTCCGAAATGCAGTAAAGTCACAATTATTACTCAATAGCCCTTATATTTTGTGACTGTTATTAAATTTGGTCGCATTTCGGAACGCAGGGCGAGTGAAAAATATTGTAAATGTACCGATAATATGCATCATAACTAGATCTTAGGTAAAATATGCTTGTACCGCTGAGAATGGCTGAAATATGCAAATGCAATCCGGTTTTGTTACCTTAGGCTCCGTCTACCCCGTAAGGGATAAAGACGTGATATATGTGTGTGTGTGTGTATATAATCCGGTCTTTAGACATAGCCAATCGAGTAAGCAGTAAGTGACGTCACAGTTTGCTATTGTCAAATAGTCTTTGAAAATCGCATTTCAACAGCTTCCTATATTTGGAGTCAAATGACATGGACCAAGTGATACTTACAAAAAAATCTCAAAACATAAAGAACAAAATAAAAATCGCAAAACAGGGCCCTAAACTTTGAACGCTAACACCTAACTTTAAAGTCTATATTGCATAGTCATTAATTCGTAACCTAAACCGTATCTATAGGTGGGATATATTCTCAATAGCCTATTTTTGTACTAAAAACTTAGTTTTTAACAATAATATGGCATTCGTTCGTATTTACAGTTTTAAACTACCGCCCCCTTTACAAATAAACCCAAGCACTTATAAACAGGAGTTGCCTTATGTCTTTTCACTACAGTTTTTATACATTTTGAAATTGTTAGACCAAAAGACAGACTCTAGAAACACAACTTTTAAAAAAATGCACTCGGGAGCAAAGAAACTGGGTCAATTCCCGTCAGAGTCGTATGAAAAGTGATCCCGTTTTTTTGCTACCTAGTATAATAATTGCACGTCAGCGTATCCTAGGAGCTTCGCGAGATTACCACACGTGTGCTACCCTCAAGACTTAGGGTTGTAAACATTAACGCATTCGCTGCCAGCTACCAAACCAAACTTCTTCTGGTGCCTCTGACGCAGATGTGCGTTCAGCCTCTAAAATTATGACAGCGGCACTGGGCGAAAAACTAAAGCGCATATACGTCTAAACGCGTCTTAGGCTCTGTCTAACCCGTAAGGGATAAAGACGTGATATATCTATGTATGTATATACGCAGTGGCGTAACTATAGGGTGGCAGGGGTGGCAAAGTGCCAGGGGCCCCTAGCTCTAGGGGGCCCCGAACTGGCTTGGTTTAGAGCAGAAGGGACGCTGATGCACTTCTATAAATTGAGGAAGGAGCCCCATCTGACGAATTTGCCGCGGGCCCCAGACGTTATAGTTATGCCACTGTATATACGCGTCGCCGACAGTGAATGCGTTAAGGGTCCACTAGCGTAACCTAGGCGCTCGAGATCACCATGGTCAACCCACTCTTAGGGGTCCATAAGCTTTAAGGGGTCCACTAGAACCCATGGGGTTTCATTAACTTTTCTAATTAGTCCACTAACATAACCTAGGAGCTCCGCGAAGATAACACACTTTGGGGTTCCATAGAGGGGTTCCATAGATGGGTTCCATAGAGGGGTTCCATACAGGGGTTCCTTAGAGAGGTTCCATACAGGGGTTCCATAGAGGGGTTCCGTACAGGGGTTCCATAAATCAGAACAAGAGCCTGTTCCTCCTGTGGTGCGTGGAGCTGGAGGGCTGCTGCACGGAGCGGTGCCGGCGGAGCGCGTCCCTGTGCTGCGGGTCCAGCATGGCGGTGTAGCCGGGCGGCGCGCACAGCGCGGGGTGCCGCTGGTGGAAACTCCGGTAGCCCTCGTGGAGCAAGTACACCTCAGGGTAGTGGAGGGACGGGTAGTTCTCCTTGTTCTTCTCGCGGTCCGTCGAGCGGAGGAAGCGGGAGCTGTGGAAGATAATGAGAATTAATACAATACTTCGTTTTCATGCAAATATTTGCCCCGGTAATCGAACCCGGGACCTCAGATTCCAGCCCATCGAGGGAATGGGCGAAAATCTTAGGAACCATATTATAGGCGACGCTAGCAACCCATCACTATTCTGATTCCCCTTTCTACCTATGCTCACAATCATGCTAAACGTGGCCTTAATGTTTTGTTACCTTAGGCTCTGTCTACCTATTAAGGGATTAAGATGTGATATATGTATGTATGTATGTAAGTTAGTAAGTACTCTTTATTGTGCAAAATAAACAAAAGAAATACAATTGACAAACATTGAGATACATGCACAAAGGCGGACTTATCCCTTTAAGGGATCACTTCCAGTCAACATTCGAGTGAATGATAAGAGTATGTATGTAAAGTAGTCACTGTTTTTTTTTCCTATATCTGACAGCATTTACAGCGGTCAAGTTAGTTTGTCCAAAAATGAAGTCTAATCTAAACTATCTGGTCGTCTCTTACTTGTTATTATATACTTACTTCCATGCTGATCTGAAATAACACAGAATGTACCAGTTGCTTCATCCCGCGCAGATGGTAAAAGCCCATCCATCGTGAGAATAGGCGAAAATTTAGGAATCACATTTCACCCACAATAACGCTAAACGTGGTCAGGTCTCGTTACCTTAGGCTCTGTCTACCCCGTACGGGATAAAGCCGTGATGTATGTTTATTATACTTACAGCTTCGGCCCTCTCTCGAGCGAGAACTCGCAGTGGAACACGAGGATGCTCCGGCGCGGCTGCCGGCTCGGCCTGGGCCCGGAGACCAGCGCCATGACCTGCGCGGGAGTGTACAGGTTCACAGCGCCCTCTATGTGCCCGCCCTCGAACTCGTACGGGTAACGGCAATCTATCACCTGCAATCGAGAGCTTAATTAGCTGATGGCAAGTAAAACCGGTCAAGTGCGAGTTCGACTCGCGCACCGAGGGTTTCCGTGCAAAATCGGCGAGCTAATAAAAACCAGTGTTAGCGGAGCCCCGGTCTTAAGCAAAACGTATGCGGCGTGAGGTCATTTTATATCGGTTACTTACAGACAATAATACTCTGTTTTCAGTATTTGTTGTTATTTCAACTGTCGTCGGTTCATGAGATACAGCCTGTTGACAGACTGACGGACAGTCTTAGTGATAGGGTCCTGTCTTTGGGGCCATTCAAGTATTACGTAAGCCGATTTTTTACAATAATTTACCCCCCTACCCCTTGTCAGCAAAAGTAAGCAAACCTCTTACCCCCCCCCCCCCCTTCCCATGCTTACGTAATCATTGGTACCTATATACATTTTTCTTTTAATGGATTCTGTTTTTTATTGATTCGTGAGCAGCAGTTCAAGTCGAAACTGCTGACGTAATCAGCATATCGACCCCCCCCCCCCTCCCCCCATGTCATCAAAAATAAGCAAAGCAAAGACCCCCCCGCCCCCCTCAAGCGCTTACGTAATACTTGAACGCCCCCCATCTGTGCTAGCCGCGCCGCGTAAATATAAAATAATTCAATAAATTACCTGGAAATCTGCGACGCTGTCCTCGTACCCTCCTCGGAGGAGGGTCGCGAGAGTCTCGCAGGATATGCTCTTCAGGTCGGAGTGGTTCCCGCTGGTGAGAGGCAGCGCGAAGGGCTGGCTGAAGTCTCCGATCAGGTCGGGGATCACGTCCGCTGAGGAGAGGCAGTCAGTAAGTCGTTGGACAAGAGATACGTAACTATAAGATGGCAGGACTGGCAAATGCGGTATTATGAAACTCGCCTAGGGCTCGTTTTAAAAAACCGCACCAATTACAGTTTGACAACAAAAATAATGCTCCACGATGTACCTGCGCAGTATACCAATTTTAGTAGCGCGGGAAACTCTGGCGCTGTTATTGGTCGATCGATTTCGTACCAACAATGGCAAAATCGTGTAAGCGGGACAGAGCTAAGAATGCAAAGCAAGCAATACTCTGCCAGTTGCGCTTGCAAATAAAGTTCAATATAGATTATTTACACGTTCGGCTACCATCGGAAACTGGTCTGCGCTTCTCTGCGCAAACGAATACTGCCGATGCGCATTATATTTGTTGTCAAACTGTACTCACACATATGTATACAACAGGATTGACTTAAGTTTTCCACCATGTTTTTTGTTACTGCTACTAATATTATAAATGCGAAGGTAACTCTGTCTGTCTGGTATGCCTTCGCGCCCAAACTACTGAACCGATTATAATGAAATAGGGTACGGAGATTGTTTCAGCCCCGGGGAAGGACATAGAATATTCACATAGTTCGTTAGATAGTCGGAGTCGCGGGCAACAGCTAGTGTTTCATACAAGAAAGAACTAACAAATGCTCGTAAATTTTAAAAGATACTTACATCTTAATTACATGTAAACGGATAACTCACGTATAATAGTCGAGTGATGCTCGACATGTTTCGGACTAGTTCGTAGTCCTTCCCCTTGGAAGCCTCCTCTTCTTCTTTTTTTTCGCTGCCGCCGTGGCGAGCGCTCCAAGAGGAAGGACTACAAACCAGGGGTGTTACGAATATTCGCATCCGCATCCGTAAATGCGGCATATTCGCATTAATTCAGACATCTGCATCCGCATTCACATCCGCATCAATCAATGCGGAGTTTTTACGGATGCAGATTCACATCAACAAGACTCGACAAGTAACTACATGTTAAGAAAGTGGGCGGAGCCAGTGGCACGTGCTTCGCGTTTGTTTACATAAATACTATTATGCACTAATAAAGTATTATTATGCTTTTAAAATTCAAATAATTATCCTTTTAAAATCCCAAAATCTGCATCCGCATCCGCATCAAATCCGCATCCGCATCTGCATCCGCGGATGTCTAAATTTTTGCATCCGTAACAACCCTGCTACGAACTAGTCCGAAACATGTCGAGCATCACTCGACTTTTATACGTGAGTTATCCGTTTATATGTAATTATGATTAAGTCTCACGGTAGTTTCATGTTGAAAGGTACTTACATCTATCCAATGCAGACATGATAGAAGCGTTGTTCTCAGAGAAAGCTCTCTGCAACACGGGCCTGACTCTCTCTCTGTCGTCCTCGCATTTCCTCCTCTTATTCTCCAGCTCGCTCTCCGATGTGTCCGCCCTCTTCTGACTCCTCTTCTCCTGCTGCGGAGACTCCAGTATAGACAAAAGAGACACTCTCGCTTTAGATCCCGGGTTCAAGCTCTTACTTCTAAACAGAGTCTGTTTTACATTAGCTACAACGTTGTTCTTAATCTGTCCGGAGAGTAGATCTTCGAAATGAGCCACTTTGGGTGAATTCGATTCTTCCACGTCCAGGAACTGTTCGTCAAATTCTGAGACAAAGCCACTTTCCATGGATGTCGTGCTTTCAGACGTAAAGATCCTCTTCATCGAAGGACTGGTGGAATCTTTGGTTGGTGTCTCGTTGAATTTGAGACTCTTCTTCACCGAACCCGAGTTGTTCTTTTTTATAGCTGGCGAAGGGAATTCGAACATGCTGTCTTCGAAGTTCAAAGCCCTTGCTGGTCGATTGAAGGATGTGGACTGTTCCGTGTCGGCTAACGGTGCTCCGAAGACAAAGTTCCTCGAGGTAATCTTTCTGGATGAGGAGTTCCGGCCCCGGGATATGATGTCCGGACTGTCCGTGGATATTATTTCATACTTGGAGCATTGATCGAAGTTATCGTTGTCAAATTCTTCCTCTAAATCGTGTAATGTATCAAACTCCGGGTCTATCTCTTCTTTCTCTGGCACGAAGGTATCTTGTTTGAATGTGTGCTGCTCCATTGTGCGCGTGGATTGCAATACGTCTGTGAAATCCAACTGGAAATAAAAAAAAAAAATTTTAATAAAAAAAAAAAATCTGAATGTCAGTGAAAATTAGAACACATAGAAAAATCCGAAAAGTAAAGCTATCGAAAACGGGAATCGAACCCGGATCCTCGTCATTCCGTGACGCGTGCTATACCCCAACACCACCCATAGCAGGTGGGTAGTCTTCGAATTTTTCTACCTGTTTGTTACTACACGTCACAGATATTTTTAGTAACATAGAAGTGAAAAGGACTTTTTCAAGTTGATACTACCATGGGCCACGTGGTCTCGCACTTGAAATTTACCATGAGCTTTTCGGTGAAGGAAAACATCGTGAGGAAACCTGCACACATATGCGAAGTTCCCAGTACGCTGGGCCCGTAAGGGAACTATAGCCCAAGCCTCTATTTGACCGAGAGGACGCCTGTACCCAGCAGTGGCTGTATACAGGCTAGAGATGATAATAGGTAGCTAGTTGCAAAATCTGGAACGAGCTTCCCGCTGAGGTCTTCCCATCGAGTTACGACCTGGGTGCCTTTAAGAGGCGAGTGTACAATTTTCTGCAGGGCCGACAACGCACTGGCATCGCGTAAAGCGCTGCGGGTGTCTATGGACAGTGGTGATCATTTACCATCAGGTGACCCACTAGTTCGTTTGTCTGGCCTCTCTAACATAAAAAAAAAAAGTTATTTTCTCTGGGAAATCATTAAATGGACCAATCAATCAATTCTTCAGTTGTAATTTGTAATGTGGCGGCATCTCTTGGCGAGTAGCTAAACTATCACGAAAGATACCAAGCTTTCGCACGATCGAAGTGCACAAATATATATGTACATTACCAAGACTATGTTAACATCTTCATGCCACAAATAATAAGCTTTTTTTTTTTTTTTTTTTTTATGTGAATAGGAAGGCAAACGAGCAAGTGGGTCACCTGATGGTAAGTGATCACCACTGCCCATAGACACCCGCAACCCCGGAGGGATTGCAGATGCGTTGCCAACCTAGAGGATTAAGATGAAATGCCTCTTGTGCCCGTAATTTCCCCGGCTGTCTTACTCTCCGCACCGGAACACAGCAGTGCAAGCACTGCTACTTAGCGGCAGGATTAGCGAGTAAGATGGTGGTAGCGATCCGGACGGACCTTGCACAAGGCCCTACCACCCGCAAAAGCTTGGTGATACATATATGATGGCTGTATAAATATTTATGCCTAGTACTGCACAGTCAGTGGCGTAACTATAGGGTGGCAGGGGTGGCAAAATGCCAGGGGCCCTTAGCTCTAGGGGGCCCCGAACTGGCTTGGTTTAGAGCACAGAAGGGACGCTGATGCACTTCTTTATATTGAGGAAGGAGCCCCATCTGACGAGTTTGCCACGGGCCCCAGACGTTATAGTTACGCCACTGTGCACAGTGAGTATACACATACATATCATACACACCGTCACGCCTCTTTCCCATAGGGGTAGGCAGAGACTACTTTGTTCCACTTGCTACAATCCTGATCTTTTGTTTTGGTAGTTAATATGAAAAGGTTCTAAAAGGGATTATAAAAATGGTTATCACCTACCTTACGTTAAAGAGGATAAGAAAAAGCGTTCTGTAAAGAATACCCTAACTACCCTCACCTTGGTTGCGGTCCAGTCTTCCCTCCCATACTGGAACTCGGCATCCCTCGTTTCCTCTTCAAACTTCTCAATATTCTCCTTATTCGCCATCTTGAATTTGCTTCGCTCCTCGAAGATCTTATTGATCTTCCGGAACGATCGCTGACTAGTCACCGGTGATATCCTTTCAAACTTAAACGGAGATTGCACGTTACGTTCACCAAGTATCTTCTTAGCTACGGGCGACGGTGAATTCTGTATCTCACCGAGTACTTTTCTACTTGACGATGGCAACGGAGACTTGAACACAATTGATTTCCGCGTCGGTGTGTTGTAGGGATCACATTTGAACGGTTGATACGGTGATTTCTCCGGTCGAAGTTCTTCCGAATACTGTGGTAAATTCTCTATGTTATTTAGTGACACGGTTTCTTCGTAGGTTAGCGGGGATTGTAGGAGCCCTAGGACTCTCCGTTTGGGTGGTGTCGGTGATTTGGATAGGTTGAGGGTGTGTGGGGTCATTTTATACTTGTAGTTGGTTAGGACCGCCTCATCGCGTCTCCTTTTCGTTGCGCTGTTTCCAGAATTGATTTTGAAGTTCTCCGTTATTAATCTGTAACAAAAGAGATATTTCGTTAGCTCAAATGTGTTTAGGTTAAGACTATGTGCTTGTTATTTACGTTTAAGTTTTTTATCTAAGCCCTGTAGGCTGGGAATGCAGCGGTAATTGCCTAGTGTTGCGGGTGTTCATGGGTGGCGGTGCTCACTTACAAACAGGTGAACCACTTGCTTGTTTGTCTTTCTTTTAGTAACCAGGTTGAGTTTTGCATGAGATAGGTTATTTTTCTGTTCTTTTTGTCCCCAATAAATTTATAAAACAAGTTCCCTATAATTTCTTCCATGCTGGTCTAGGAGTAAAGAAAAAGCATGGAATTTACCAGTTGCTTTTCTTCCCGCGCAGATGGTAAAAGTCCATCTAAGGAATGAGCGAAAGTCTTAGAAATCATGTTATAGGCGACGCGGCTAGCAACCCATCACTATTTTGATATCCCTTTCCACCTACACCCTTAATCATGCTAAACGAGGCCTTAAGATTTTGCTACCTTAGGCTCTGTCTACCCAGTAAAGGATAAATAAGTGATAGATGTATGTATGTACGTAAGTTCCATAACATCAAAATTAACGTAGCATTTTATTTGTAACCAAAATATTCCTTATTTTAAATAAGCTAAATACACCATAGCACCCAAAACCACTTCCCAAAGGGTTCAAAATCAAATGCATATTATAAAAAAGTTCTTTCAAAGCAATCCTCGGGTGTAAATATCACAAGTTGAAGACAACAATGATTTCCCCCTTTTGTCATCATAAAGAACCCCATACCATCAATATTA
The DNA here is from genome assembly GCA_949127965.1 of Pandemis corylana. Classification (NCBI taxonomy): domain Eukaryota; kingdom Metazoa; phylum Arthropoda; class Insecta; order Lepidoptera; family Tortricidae; genus Pandemis; species Pandemis corylana. The sequence goes on along the minus strand of OX421878.1, from coordinate 4,808,644 downwards.
CCGATCGAGGGACGTAAATAAAACGAAAAACCAGTTTACAAATACCTTTAAACCCTTCCTCGCTATCCAGATCGCATCATTGTACTTTATTTCACATGAAAATCAACAAAAGATCACCGCACGCAGAAGGTTATGAGAATCGTTTTTTAACCAACTTTTGAGGTCAATTTCTCAGACGTAAGCTCGCAAATGTATTTAAAACATTATTTTTCACAGCAACACACTTTTTTGTTAGTATAAAATAGAGTTTTAACGTGAAATTATGAGGTAGAACGTAATTGTGAATCAGCTGGCTGTTCGCGCGCTTTGTTTTTTTTTTAATTGAGCTGTCAATTGTCATTGCGTTTCGTTCGGATAAGTAACAACAAAAAAGTTTGGCCTACTTTAAGGTTTGTTTTGTTTATTACGTTTTAGCAGTTTGAAAATTATTTTGATAAATAATCGATATCAATTTTGATGAATTCAAGTTTTTTGTCACAAAAATAAAAATACTTTTTAAAGTCGTTACAAGAAAGTAGGTTCTTTATAGTCGAATTAATCGAATTATGTGCATTCTTAACAATAGCTAATAATATTACAAAGCAAATCGGTTACACGATCAATATTTAACATGATAAAATACCTACTTAGGGTTGGGGCGTGCTGACTACATTAACATTTTTACCGAGCAACCGTTGTGATTCCTACAACGGTATCTTCATGTTTAAAATTCCAATTACAATTTCGTGTATTGTGTAATTGACAAACTTAGAATTAAAAGGAAAAATATTTTGTGCCGCTTTTTGTTTTTTTTTCATCTGGGATCTAAATAATTTAGCTCCAAATCGTTTAAAACAAAAAAACTTGGAACTAAGGCTTAATTCCAATCCAAAGCAAAAATCGCCAAAAAATTAAAAGGCGAAATAAATGACAAAACACTAACTTTCCGTTTTCTAATCAATACTGCCAAGTATTTAATTTCTTCGGCATGTTACAGAGTAAGTGACAGAAACATGTCAGTGGGGTCACGGCGGGGTCACGGCGGTTGGAGCGAGATTTCTGAACGTTGAAACGTCTTATAGGGCTGCACAATAGTGACAGCGTCAGCGGTTTATAAGCAGTCCTTTTATTTGGCTTCTGGTAAAGTAAAGTAAAATTTACTAATTTATTTATTTAAGTATAATTAAATTTCTAAGTGACATTGAAAATTAGAACACAGAAAAATCCGAAAAGTAAAGGTTTAGCCGGGAATCGATCCCAGATCCTCAACCTACACCATCCATATCAGTAAGCACATATAATTAAATTATTTTATTGTTTGGTTTAGTAGCCAATGCCCTAAATAAAAAAAGCAGTAAATCTATTCCGTAAAAAGTAACTCATTCATTTAGAAAAGGCAAGTTTTGTCAATATTGTTTGCAATCGTCATTGGCAATTGAAGTCGTCTCAGCGTAGTTTATAATATTAACCACATTTTTGGTCTCGTAAAAATATCGTTTACCTTTTCTAATTTCAATCAAACAATACGAAAATAGGCGCTATTTCATTAAATACAACATTGAAACGATAACACAACACTGACAAACCGCTTGACACATGTGCAGTTGGCCAAGTTAAAGTTTATCCTGTAGGCTTATTACCTACCTCGCTCGCAATCGCCGTCGTGTTCATTTTGTCAGTTCATGTATGGGCTGACAATTAGCATCGGAATCAGCTAGCTGTCACATTCATAAAAGAACTGTCAAAATGAACACGATGGTGATTGCGAGGGAGTTAGGTAATAGGCCTACTGGACACTACTACCCGCTTACCGCTCCGCTACCCGCGCCGCTCATCACTAAGCCCTGCCAGCCCCCTTGGTTCCAACAATAGATGCATTCGGTGCACTTACTGTTCTTGTCACAATAAGGGTGTTTTTTTTTTTAAGTAACGGTAGCGTGCGATTACGAATTCGCCGTTAACGGCGGTAACGGAAAGCGAAGAACACGTTCCCTTTTACGGTTACTGAAGTTTGAAAGTTTATGAAAAAAAAAACACGATTTGTTTATGTTTCTAAAAAAAGCAGCACTGGAGTAGTTAAAAGAAAAAATTGAAATGAACACGCAATAGTCGAATAAAAACAAAAAATAACAGAAAATTTTACTTAATCACTACATAGTATAAAACAGTCGCTTTCCGCTGTCTGTATGCTCAGATCTTTAAAAGTACGCAACGGATTTTGATGCGGTTTTGTTTAATAAATAGAGTGATTCAAGAGGAAGGTTTATATGTATAATTCTACGCAGACGAAGTCGCGGGCAGAAACTAGTTTACTAATATACTATTAGGGGGTAACGAATGAAGCTGGTACAAAAATAACGTTTACACAAATAAGTTTCGTATTTAATACTTTACGTCCACACATACATACACAAATCACGTCTATATCCCTTACGGGGTAGACAGAGCCTAAGGTGGCAAGACCTAGGCCACGATTAGCAAGATTGGTATGCCGCATCGCCTACATAACACGATCCCTAAGATGTTCGCCCAATCCTCAATTTTTACTATCCGTCAAAAAAATTGACAATACAGAACAGACCCTTTGCAATGATAAGGATTAGTCTAATTCTAATATTCCCAACAGATTCGGTGACAAATTTCACACTTGGAGTCTTGAAAACCGTTAATTATAACGTAACGGTAAAAGATTTTAACCGCATCTGTAATCTAAATATAGAACGGGGACGGATATTGGCTCAAATGTGGCGTCATCCTGTTTTTACTTCAGGCACCTGCGATTTGACATCACTACATAGTATAAAACAAAGTCGCTTTCTCTGTCCCTATATCCCTATGTATGCTTATATCTTCAAAACTACGCAACGGATTTTGATGCGGTTTTTTTTAATAGATAGTGATTCAAGAGGAAGGTTTTTATGTATAATTCTACGCAGACGAAGCCGCGGGCAGAAGCTAGTATTTAAATAAGTAAGCTTATTTTTGTGGCATATATTATTGACTCATGTTATTCCATGCTGGTCTGGGAGCAAAGAAAAAGCATAGAATGTACCAGCTTCTATTCCCGCGCAGACGGTTAAAGCCCATCGAGGGAACGGGCATAGGAATCATGACTCTTATAGGCGATGTGGCTTTTCCACCTAATAGCGTAACTGTAACGTCTGGGGCCCGCGGCAAATTCGTCAGATGGCGCTCCTTCCTCAATATAAAGAAGTGCATCAGCGTCCCTTCTGTGCTCTAAATCAAGCCAGTTCGGGGCCCCGTAGAGCTAGGGGCCCCTGGCATTTTGCCACCCCTGCCACCCTATAGTTACGCCACTGTTTCCACCTATACGCCCACAATCATGCTGAACGTTGCCTTTAGGTCGTTACCTAAGCTCTGTCTACCTGGATAAAGTCGTGATTTATGTTTTTGTGTGTGTGTGTGTGTGTGTGTGCGCGTGCGTGTATTTATATTGCAATGTCATCGTAGCTATAAAATTGAAGCTCCTACCAACCACTCCGACAAACGGGATTGGCTCAAACTCGTCATGAATGCAACCGTCTGCATATTGTGTGTTTGTATGCACTTGATTCCACCAACAAAGGGTAACACGTCCCAATTTGAATGGGACAACTAAAAAGGCATGTAGTGCATATACGCTACCCTGTAGACAGGGTTGCCAACAGTAACATGTTAAAATACCCAAACGCGTTGTTCGGGGACCCGCGGGGTGTTTTTTGAAAGCACATGTGTGAAAATACCACACGAAAGTGGTGAAAAATTGCGCTGCATTTGAAACTCGAGTAGCATAGAAGATACTTACGGCTCTCAATAATCTTGTGAACTAGTCAAAAATTTGATTAGAGCTGTAGTTTTGAAGACATAAACAGATTTATACCACTTTCGAGTGGTACTTTCGCGTGATGTGCTTTTAAAAATCGGGCTCTAGGCTATCTATTAACATAAATTCCTATTTCAAGTAATGAATTGTAAGAACATACTTAAATCACGTCTTTATCAAGGTTACAAGAACTAAAGGCCACGTTTAGCATGATTGTGGGCGTATAGTTGGTAAGGGGTGTGGCGACTATACATAGCTACTTATTATTTTATTGGTTAGCTAGACTTTTTAGGGGAAACTGTTTTCATTGACAAAGCCGAGCGCTTCCGAGCGCCGGCCGAGGACTGCCGACCTCAATGGTCGAGTGCGCATGTGCGGTTTCAAACAGCAACTGTCACACACTTCTTGCCGTGTGTTCTGTCACCTAAACCACACGCATATTCCTTATTGATTCCTAGTTTTCTCTATTCCTTGTATATCTAGCTGTTCCTTCCTGTATATATTATTCCTCAGTGTTTCCTTCTTAATATACAGTTATATGTTTTATTGTGGAGTGCCTGGTTTCTTTGTAGCATCTGTAGCACCCCACAGGGGAATCAATAGTGATGAGTTGCTAGCCGCATCGCCTATAACAATCATGATTCCTAAGATTTTCGCTGTTGTCTCGATGGGCTTGTAGTCTGCGCGGGAAGAGAAGCAACTGGTACATTCCATGTTTTTTCTGAAGATCGGAGCGTCAATATTATCGCGATACGGGTATGTCAATATAGGATCGTGGATTCCAAAACCGCTCGCCGCAATACGCTGTGTTACACGATATTATTGGCGTTGTGATCCTTGCCATTCACTCTTCAACAACACATACAAGAATATTACATAAAAAACTACACACCAACAAATCAAAGCCACTAATCAGAATTGGGGCAATCTGGTATAAAATTGGGGCGGAAAATCGATCGAAAAACCGTTACAACGTTAATCGGTAGCGCACGCGCACCCCATCACTAACGGCCGGAAAAAAAGCAAAGTTAATTACCGATGCTTCTTCCATGCTGTAGGCTTATTACCTAACTCGCTCGCAATCGCCATCGTGTTAATTTTGACAGTTCATGTATGGGTTGACAATTGGCATCGGAATCAGCTAGCTGTCACATTCATACAAGAACCGTCAAAATGAACACGATGGCGATTGCTCGCGAGTTAGGTAATAAGCCTACTGGTCTGGTAGCAAAGAACAACTGATCGGAAAAAGGCTAGCCGGTCGTCAAGAAAAATAGCCTATAGTTCATCTCATCAGGGGGATTCTAATGAATTTTTCAAATCGGTCCTGGGGCCCGATTTTTGAAAGCAGATGTGTGAGAATACCACTCGAAAGTGGTGAAAAATTGTGCTGAATTTGAAATACGAGTACCATAGAAGACAATCACAGCTCTCATTAATCTTGTGAACTAGTCGAAACTTTGTTTAAGCTGTAGTTTTGGAGATATAACTGATTTAAACCACTTTCGAGTGATGTGCTTTCAAAAATCGGGCCCCAGTCGTTTCGGAGGCATAAACAAACAATCAAATATTTCCTCTTTATAATATTAGTGTAGACGAAGTTAAGTACAAATAGCATCAAAACTAAAAAAAAAAACAAGCACAGATCACTGGCTACAGTGTATTCAGCCTCTTACAGCTGCGTTCGGAAACACTTGTTACTTTACATTGTTAAGTTGGCAGATGTGCCACCCCCGCACGCGCCAAGATTAAGTAAAAAAAAAGTAAATTGTCTATGGTACGTTACTTTTTCGAGTTCAAGCAAAATCGGATGTAGCAGTGCAAGAATAGGGTAGGAATTGAGATTTCCTTGTAGAGACCTTTGACCCGGTGCATCGTTGGTTTGATATAACGGTGTTTTTTTTTAGGATGAGATTTGACTTCATTATTGATGCGTAACGTCTCTTGCTTCCTTCCTTGTTTGGTATCACCTGCATTTTTGTAACGAATAAGATTAATTTTGATATTCATTCTAGTTTTAAGTTATTTGGAAAAAGTACAATCCTGTTCATTTTCTAACTATTAAAAATATACTAATTATGTAATTTCAAGACCCATTTGCTTTTACACGGTGTTAACTTAACACTCATCCATTAGATGCTAAGACAGTATTGTTAGATATCGCTTGGTATTGTCGAAATCTAGAGCTTTTGCACACCACCATGATATCAGGCAATCGCAGACTGTTGCTACCCTGCGCAGTCGCTTGAAGGCGTATCGGCTCGATGGATTTAAATGAATGTGATGTGTTTTGTAACTTGCGTGTGTATGTATATATGTTTATATATTATGTAGTACATTTAATTTATCGTCTATTAGTTTATCGTATTTATCTATTATGTGTAGTTTATTATTACATCTTACATTATTTAAAATGTGGGCATTTAGGATTATTTTAGGTTTCGATCGGTTCTTTTACTTTTTCTGTCGTTCAAAGGTTAATTGGAAGAGATCCTTTTTAGGGATAAGCTCTCCTTTGTGCATTTGTGTTATCCTGTATTCATACAATAAAGAGTTATACATACATACATACCATTTATTTTAATTCTCAACATACAAAGTCCTTAACGGCATAATACTTTCAAAATACGTCAATATCCTAGTATCTCACGAGAATATTTTTTTCGAACGACTTCAGTTAGGTCAAAGGTAAAGGCGCGTGCCCCCACATCTGCCGATACGACAATGTATAAAGTAATGCAACAAGTGAATCTTATATCCGAACGCAGCTGTACCAGCTGTGCAACTTTGTGATGCCGTTGCGGATGGCGCCACTGTCTCTACATTACAGCGCAATTAGTACGTGTAAATTTTAGTTACGTTTTTTGCCGACTGTAACAGCTGCGTATCGCACCTTTGCGTCTTGAGACGAAGGCGTTTACTGCCCTATTTTTTTTTTTGCGGAGCGGTGACCTCAAGGCAGATGGTATTGGCGTATAGTTTGGATATCGGTTATAGATTAAAATTCGGGAGAATTGGTAATCGGGTTTTTATTTTATTTATTGCCGTGTGGTGTGGTAAAGATAACGAAGAACGCGTTTAGATAGTAAAAGTGTAATTTGTATGCATTGAGCGTTAGCTTTCATTAAAATAAAAAAAACCGGTCAAGTGCGAGTCGGACTCGCGCACCGAGGGTTCCGTATCATTATCTATAAATATATAAAACCAGTGTAAGCAGAGCCCTGCTCCAAAGCAAAATGTACGCAGTGTGGGGTTACTTTATATTGGTCATTGCTATATACAGACATACATACACATTTACAATTTTCGCAATTATTCTTTAATCTGTGCTATAAGACCTACCTTCATACCAAATTTCAAGATTCTGCGTTCACGGGAACTACCTTGTAGGTTTTGATTCCCTTGAGAGTTGAAAATTTGCGGAAATTTGCGGCATAAACGGCTGTATCTTTTGATTGCGTTGGCTTAGAATTTTGATTTTTTCACAGCTCCAAGGGGCAGTAGACCTGAGTATTTGATATAAATTTCAGCTTGATACCTCCACGCGTTCCTGAGAAAAAGGGTCTTGACAGACGGACGGACGGACAGACGGACAACAAAGTGATCCTATAAGGGTTCCGTTTTTTCCTTTTGAGGTACGGAACCCTAAAAAACTGAACGTAACGGATATAGGCTTAAAAAAAAAACTTTTTTAACGGCACAAAAACCGCAATTCCACTTACAAAAGTATTAAAAAAATCCGGAAACGCACGTGCGCGTCATACAAATAGATCAGGCACGCATCCGATTCACTTTCATACAAATCGTATGAAAGGGGTAATTTTAAGACAACAATGGTAAACGATGTTTGCTTATCGACACTATAATTTAGTTAATTGGCATTGTTCATTTTTTTTAGTATGCTCCAATTCGAAAACCATTTCGAGGAAAACCATCAATTATCCGATTTATCTTGTCCGATTTCAAAAATACTTTATGATTGCAGATATTTTTGTAAAAGTACTTTGAACCTTCGTTTGACCGAACGACCGGGTTTTTAGACAGAATCCAGCATCGAATGTTTGCCACAAAAGTGAAAAAAAAAGTTTGGCTACGGCAACTGTCACGTGTCACTGTCAAATCTAACAAAACCATAGACAAAGCCGTTTTTTTATAGCCAGCCGAACGAAGGCGATCGGGATTCTGTCTAAATTCACAAATTATGAAACAGCGAAAAAATATTTATTATTAATTAACAAAGCTACGTAAAAGCATAATATTCAAATTAGTTGCTTGAAATAGTCCATTTTATCAAATAAAGGTGTTAAAAGCACAGCTTAAAAAAATGAACAATGCCAATTCCCTTTTAAGCTGAGCTTTGATTTTTATAACTAAAAGTTCAAAGTGTCGCACATAAAACACCCTATTGTTTCAACTGTGTACAACTGATTTTCGAACGAAACCATAAACAAATCCAGCCGAACTTTTTTTTGCGGACGCAAACCATCCCAACCAGCCAGAACCGTTAACGATCGATACGGCATTGTCCATTGTTCTTTATTTAAATCGGAGGGTGCATTATTGTATGACGTATTGAACTATCTGCTGTACAAACTTAGCTTTGCGTTTGACGTTGGCGCTAGTTTCTAACAGTTAGTCTAAATGCGTACGGATCAGTTTAATTTTGGATTTCGCCACTGATATTTTGTAAGTTTGTGGCATCGAGGGTATCAAATGCGAAGAACAAGTTGCGGTAATTGCGGTGACGGCTAATAAATTGTTATAAGTGTTTGCGAACATTTGTTAAAATGTTATGTAACATTCAATTTATCCTTAAAACGTAGGTTAATTTGCGATAGTGGACTCATTGACAAACCATTGGAATTAAATGAATATTACTTTAACTAAATATTACGAAAGATATTCTATATGAAACTACAAGATAATTCGAGAGCCTTCCAACACTTCCAAAACTTAGGAGACCGCAAGATGCTGTTGCAAAAAAATTAAACCATTGACAAGCTGTATTTTGCTTTTTTTATAAGTTAAGCGAGTACCAGCGATTTTGTAGATGCGTTGCCCGCTTGCAGTTCCAGCCTCACGTCACGAGCCAGTCAGTAATATTACTGGCTACCTTAGGCCTTCCGGCCAGACAATCCAGAAATTTAAAAAAAATTACGTACTCGTACTCGGAAAATACTACTCGCATCTCAACCGGCCACAGACAAGACAAGATACTCGGTCAGGTTACGGAGGGTTGGTATGGTAGCGAAGCTTGAATCCTGTGGTCGCCCACGACTTCCGTCCGATGAATGGAAGAGATTCATTCATTGTCTTTGGTTCGGAGGTTTTTTATAGTCGTGAATTCGTGATTGTAAATAAATCAAATTACAGTTTAAATCAATTACGTATAACGCATATTTCAGAGTCAATCATCCACATAAAAATTAAACGAAGTATTCTGTTACCTCTTCACTCAGTGGTGAACCGATTTAGATTAATTTTGGTATGGAGTAGTTCGAGTCACGGGGAAGGATATAGGTTAGTCTTATCCCGGAATATTACATATTTCCCGTGGGATAGCAATAACCAAATACTTCCGAAACGATCAAACTTGCATGCGAACTCAATCTGTCTTTTATGCTACAAAGAATACATACATACACACAACTCGCACAAGATTGCTCCTTAGACATTTTAGATATGTAAGCTACCAATTCAACACTTACTCCCACTTAACGTTCGAGTGGTTTCGTTCCAGAACGAGTACATTGTATGTATGTATGTAACAGACCTCCCAGACACGCGCCCTCACGCGTCGATCAAACAGATGGCGCACGCAGCCATACATGAAGTTTTGCATGTTTAGTGAAATATTGGCTTACTAATAACGGTTCTGTTGAAGCCATACAAAAAAAGGACGTCCATCCACAAGGTGGACCGATGACCTCATTAAGATCGGAGGATCGCGCTGGATGCAAGCCGCTTCCAACCGGTCTTATTGGAGATCTAAAGGCCTATGTCCAGCAGTGGACTTGTAATGGCTGAGATGATGATGATGATGAAGACAGAAGACAGAGTCGGTGGACTCGGTGGCTTAACTATACCAGCTATCCCATATTCTAGCTCTAGGCCCCGAACTGGGTGGCAAAACACAGAAGGGACGGTGATGCACTTCTTTATATTGATGAAGGTCCCCCGATCGTTTACCACGGGCCCTATAGACCGATCGCTTTGAGTCCTCGCCATGACGGTGCAGACGCGCGGGGTGGGACGACCGCGGGGGCCGAGGTCCCCTTTGTCGTCCTACCCCGCGCCCCTGTGCCGCGCGGGCGAGGACTCATAAAGAGGTCGGTCTATAGTATCTATTCTAAACTAGCTGTCGCCCGTGATTTCGTCTGCAGAGAAATTGTTTAAGCCCGTGCAAGTTTCCGGGATAAAAACTATCCTCTGTCCTCCCCAAGGTGTCAAACTACCTCCATACCAAATTTTATCACGATCGATTGAGTAGTTAACGCGTTAAAGCGTAACAAACTCACATTAGCATTTAAAATATTAGAAAAAAAACCGATTCAAAAGTTTTAAAAACCAAGCGTAATGTGGTTTTCTAATCTAAGAAAACATACTTCAACAATAACAGTACCCAGACATTTTCAGTCACAGATAACAAACGTACAAAAACCTAATCGCCGCCCTTGAACTGTGGACCATAAAAAACCTAACACGTGTGCGAACGCTTTTAAAAATATAACACCGCAACTTTATCTTTGCTTGCGGATAAGCCTGGAAATAACACTACATTCATACAACTCTTACACGTTCGGTTAGACAGTGGCGCCGCGGTCACCAGCACTGGTATGTTTGTTCTTGTGGAACCAATTTGAATTTCCTTCGGGATTCTGAGGGTTTGTCTATGGAATGGCCACACACGCTTTCTTAGAAATGTCAGGTGATTTTGAGTTGCCGGAATGAAGTACTTGAAGTCTCTTTTTTTCCAATTGCTGCCAGAAAGGAGGGTTGTTTTACATAATGTAAAGGTCCAGACTATTGTTTATAACGAGACGCATTTTGTAGTTTAAGTAGTTTGTGTGGGCGTATCCTACATAAAAAAAAAAAGTATCCTGCGCTATCAGTATCAATAAATTTATTAAATGGCAACCGATCACGCGGCATGCAAAGCGAAATCATCAAGCGAGACCTAATAAAACAAATGCTAAAATAAAAACATGTGAAATGGCCTGCGATTACAAAAAAACAAATGACAATAGCACATAGACAAGATAAATTCGTTCTCACTGTCCAGGATTGACCGGAAGCGGGATGGAGGCGGCAAGCCGCATCCGGCAAGAAAAAGTAATTGAGAACATGACTTGTGGAATGAGATGAGGTTTCAGAACATCTTTGTGTATGTAAAGCAAGTCACGGTCACGTCTTAGTCTTATTAGTGTATTAGTGTAGTGTAGTGTGGAAGTGTAGTCAAGCCACTTAACTGGGTAAAGAGCTCAGAGAAACGAAGTGTCTTAGGAAGGGATGCTATAATTAACACTAGTACCTTGGCCTGCGACTTCGCCCGCGCTGTTATTTGTATACCAGGCAGCTTGGCTTTTCCTGACGCTTCCAGCAATTATCGTTATATTTGAAGTACACAAAACCTTAACAAATTATATACCTGAACTTTCTTTGAATCACTCTATCTATTGGCGAAAACCGCATCAACCGTAAATTGTAACTTGTATTCTTCACTTCTATTCTCATTTATTAACAAGATTATCTATCTTACTTAAAGTAAGGTTTCTCATTTCAGTGATAAGCAACGTTATATTTAACCTTCATAATTAGATGTGCGGGCAAAAACGCCCATAACTCATGGCCCGATAAAAAACCTTTTGCGAATTTGCCGCCTTTTTCAATAGCTGTCAGTCCGCCATTTTGGTTTTCGTTCGGGAACAGGATGCTTTCAAATTTTGACTAATGCTTTAATTATCACTGGCTGAATGGAATTTTAACCTGAAAATGGTATTGGGAACGTATTGGCATATATAACCAATGTTCACTAGAATTTTGAGGTTATCGTGAGTTTTTCCTTTTTAATCAAGCTAAATGTGGCCCCGTAAGGCATAAAGTCGTGATTTATAGATGTATGTAGGTATTTACTTTTAAGTCAAAGTTGAGATTATTGAGACACGGAAAAAAAAGATATTCAGTTAAAAATTAGCTTTTTTTACGCTGATAGCTTTATGACGTCGTAAATAAACGTTTGTTGTCATGCTGTGGTCCAAAAACTTAATAAGCTGATAAGGAAGAGTGACCCATTTCGTTCAATTGATATTTGGGCCAAGGAAGCTGTCATAGACAAGATAAATCAACGGGTCAATTTGTTTGATAGATCGCTGGCATAGAGTAGTTTTTTGAAACAGAGAACTTTGGAGAATAGAGTAATGAAAACTTTGCCGGATTATTTCAACGGGCGAGTTAGTAGACTAAATAGCCCTTTTAATTACAGGATTTTTTAATCATAGTTGGCAAATGTTTCTATAGAATTATGTTCAAACTGAACGAGGCGAGACGGGGCAAAATTTTGTATGAAAACAATAAATGAATACCCTTTGTAGGGATAAACAAATGAAATCGCACGAAACAGTATGCTTATTGTCTAACTCGCTCGCTCGCAATCGTCATCGTGTTCATTTTGACAGTTCACGTATGGGCTGACAATTGGCATCGGAATCAGCTAGCTGTCACATTCATACAAGAACTGTCAAAATGAACACGATAGCGATTGCGAGCGAGTACAATAAGCCTACAGATTAGAAAAGTAAACCTCCTAACCACCTAAACCTGGCATGGGTGGTGTACCGGTATAGTATAGCACGCATCACGGAACGATGAGGATCTGGGTTCGATTCCCGGCCATAGCTTTACTTTCGGATCTTTCTGTTCTAATTTTCAATGTACTTTAGAAATTTTACTATAGTTTATCTTAATAAAACGGTAGTACAGTCAGCGTCATATAGTTTGAAGCTTCCAAGTCGTTCAAATACACCCTTGCAAAAAAAACGAGCACCCATGCTTTTTGTATTTTATGTGCATAAGCTTACTTCTAAGCAAGTTTGTAATTGTGTCGTACAGACACATCACTCAAACAGATGACGCTTAGCGACAAAAATTCGCATAGTAACAAAAAGGTCACGTGACATCTAGTAACAGGTAGAAAGATTCGGACTACCCACCTGCTATGGGTGGTGTAGGGGTATCGCACGCGTCACGGAATGACGAGGATCCGGGTTCGATTCCCGGCCATAGCTTTACTTTTCGGATTTTTCTATCTGTTCTAATTTACACTGACATGTAGAAACTTACTTCTAAGCTTTAATGCCTAAAATAGAAATAAATCTATTCTAATCTATTCTTTTTTAAAAATCTGAAAATCTTTTTTTGCAACGGGGTATAGTTCGGTACACCATAGGAATAGTATGGCGTGTCGAACTTTTTGGTCACCTTGGACGTTCCATACTACATGACGCTGACTGTACTAGGTAATAAAGATAAAGCTAATTTATATGTATATGCGTCTCGCCTTGCTCGTTCCATTATTGCCATGCGACCCACATTAATTCGATAAAGCAAAACATATCAACTGAAACAGTATGCCCCAAATAGCATAGCGAGATCATTGTAGCCTTGTTAATAATATAACTATGTGTTTACATGCGAAACTTGTCACAGCGGTCAAAAACCTCATACTTTACAAGAGATCCTCCGATGGATATCTTGTCATCCTACTAATATTATAAACGCGAAAGTTTGTAAGTATGGATGGATGGATGGATGTTTGTAACTCTTCCACGTAAAAACTACTGAATGATGGATTTGGATAAAATTTGGAAGGAAGATAGCTGATACCCTAGATTAACACATAGGCTATTTTTTATCCCGGAAAATTGCATAGTTCTCGCGGGATAGCGAAAAACTATTTTTTTGCAAACGAAGTCGCGGGCAGCAGCTAGTAGCAACATAAGTCGCAATTGTATACAAACAGCATAATTATCTTATGTTATGTATATGTTAAGAAAAAAATCATAACATCTGTTACAAAGACATAGCACTCGTTAATAAAACAAAAACAAGTAACATACTATATGTATATATATCAAATCATACTGAACCGTACCTAAACCATAACAGTTGATAAACTTATCAACAAACTCCATTTAAAAATAACGTCTAATTCCCATACGCTAGAGTCCGAATTCCGCGCGACAGAACAACACCAACTCTCTGTAGGGGGTGCGAGTTATAACGCTCTCTTGCTCACTTGTCATACGCCAGAAAGAGATGGAGTACCGTTGAAAACCGTTAGTGACGTCACCGCTGAAACGTGTTAGTTAAACTTGGAACAACCGTTCTCAGTTTAAAATTGGAATTGCGATTGTTTCGTCTATGGTCGTTTTGGTTACGGACTAAGGTCAAACATTATAGAGCCTAATAAAATAACTTTATCTAGGCCTGGAGTTGACTTTACCGGCTCTAGATTACCTCCAGTATGCGGGATTTCTTAAAATTACGTACACACATACACAAATCACGTCTTTATCCCTTACGGGGTAGACAGAGCCTAAGGTAACAGATACCTACATGCCACATTTAGCAAGATTGTGGGCGTATAGGTGAAAAAATCAAAATAGTGATGGGTTGCTAGCCTCATCGCCTATAACAATGATTCCCATGATTTTCGCCCATGCCCTCGAAGGGATTTTACCATCTGCGCGGGTAGAGAAGCAACTGGTATATTCTGTTTTTTCTTTGCTCCCAGACCAGCATGGAAGTAAGTTCTTCAAATTGTTAGGAAATATTTCGGCAGGTAGGTCAGTAAATGTTTTCCAGGATCTTTGACATAGCTCAACCCGGCTAGCACGAGAGCGCGCGAGGGTCGCGTCGCGCGCGAGATGGACTATCAGTCTTTTTTTTTTTTTTATATATGAATAGGAAGGCAAACGAGCAAGTGGGTCACCTGATGGTAAGTGATCACCACTGTCCATAGACACCCGCAACCCCGGAGGGATTGCAGATGCGTTGCCAACCTAGAGGACTAAGATGCAATGCCTCTTGTGCCCGTAATTTCCCCGGCTGTCTTACTCTCCACACCGGAACACAGCAGTGCAAGCACTGCTACTTAGCGGCAGGATTAGCGAGTAAGATCGTGGTAGCGATCCGGACGGACCTTGCACAAGGCCCTACCACCCGCATGTCTCTTTCCAGAACGAACAGTAAGAAAAAGACGGGCAATCCATCTCGCGCGCGACGCGAATTTTGTGCGCTCTCGTGCTAGACGTGCAGGGGACAATTTTTTAAAGCACATCACTCGAAAGTGGTATAAATCTGTTTATATCTACAAAACTACAGCACTAATCAAACTTTTGACTAGTTCACAAGATTAATGAGAGCCCTAATTATTCCAAGCTACTCGTATTTCAAATTCAGCACAATTTTTCACCACTTTCGAGTGGTATTTTCACACATGTGCTTTCAAAAATCAAGCCCCAGTTATCAGAATAGCTGTCTCCCTCTCTCCCTACATCCATCGATGTTCTAAGACGTGATGTGTGTGTGTGTGTGTGTGTAATTATGTATTTGCAATTTTTAAACTCACTCGTCCATCCCTAATATAATACTCCTTTCATCCACTCAAAGGTTGACTGGAGATCCCTTGAAGGGGTAAGTCCGCCTTTGTGCGTGTATCTCAGTGTTGGACAATTGTATTTGTCTTATGTTTATTTTGCACAGTCAAAAGTTTACATACATACATATGTATATGTAACTTATGTTAGTTTAACATAGTGACAACATTCCTTTGACTTTTCTTAGAAAGAGCACGTCTAAGATATACAAGGCAACCGTGGGAACAGAGATGTATATTATTAATAATACGAATTTATTTACATATATTAATATTTACGTGGGTGGAAACTAGTTTTAAATTACTTGTATATGTATACATACGTAGGTATACATAAAGCTCGGGGATCATATGAAAATAACAAACGAAAAAGTGTGATAAGTTCTTTGCATGATTCATTTCACATACATACATACATACATAAATAAACGTCTTTATCCCTTACCCCACACAGACACTAAGGTAACGCGACCTAAAGGCCACGTTTAGCATGATTGAGGGCATATTGGGTTGCTCGCATCTCCCATAACATGATACCTAAGATTTTCGCCCATTCTCTCGATGGGCTTTTACCATCTGCACGGAAAGAGAAGCAACTGGTACATTCAATGTTTTTTCTTCGCACCCAGACGTAGGCTTATTATCTAACTCGCTCGCAATCGCCATCGTGTTCATTTTGACAGTTTATGGTCTGACAATTGGCATCGGAATCGGCTAGCTGTCACATTCATACAAGAACTGTCAAAATGAACACGATGGCGATCGCGAGCGAGTTAGACAATAAGCCTACAGCTTGGAAGTATTAATAGTACCTAAATAGTATATACATCATTATATGTATGTGTGTATACATATATTAACAGGAAAAAGTTCTATATTCGCCATAACACAGCAATAACTAAATGAAATATACAGTGAAATTAACGGGATAGAAAATATATTATTATTTTCACGGAAAACGATAAACAAAACTATAGTTATAACAACATAGCAGGATAATGATAACATAATGAAAACAACAGCATGCGTACGATATAATTATTTCCGTTATATTTATATCAGCATTTTTTATAAATAAATATGACCTTGACTTGATAATGCATTTGCTTTTGTAACGGTCGAACATAATGCGTTGCTATTGCCAGCAACTTCCCGCGGGAACTTTGCACTTTCCAGGGATAAAAAACCGGTCAAGTGCGAGTCGGACTCGCGCACCGAGGGTTCCGTATCATTATCTATAAATATCTAAAACCAGTGTAAGCAGAGCCCTGTTCCAAAGCAAAATGTACGCAGTGTGGGGTTACTTTATATTGGTCACTGCTATATACAGACATACATACACATTTACGGTTTTCGCAATTATTCTTTAATCTGTGCTATAAGACCTACCTTCATACCAAATTTCAAGATTCTGCGTTCACGGGAACAACCTTGTAGGTTTTGATTCCCTTGAGAGTTGAAAATTTGCGGAAATTTGCGGCATAAACGGCTGTATCTTTTGATTGCGTTGGCTTAGAAGTTTGATTTTTTCACAGCTTCAAGGGACAGTAGACCTGAGTAATTGATATAAATTTCAGCTTCATACCTCCACGCGTTACTGAGAAAAAGGGTCTTGACAGACGGACAACAAAGTGATCCTATAAGGGTTCCGTTTTTTCCTTTTGAGGTACGGAACCCTAAAAAGTATCCTATGTCAATCAGCTTTCTGCCAGTGGAAGAATTTTTTGAATAAGTATAGCAATGCACATAAAATAAATAAATATCTTGGCACAAATTACACCAATTGACCCGGCCCCAAACTAAGCATACTTACTTCCATGCTGGTCTGGGAGCAAAGGAAAAACATAGAATGTACCAGTTGCTTCTCGTCCCGCGCAGATGGTAAAAGCCCATCGAGGGAACGGGCGAGTCTTAGCAATCATGTTATAGGCGATGCGGCTAGCAACCCATCACTATTTTGATTCCCCTTTCCACCGATACGCTGGAACCAATCATGCTAGACGTGGCCTTTAGGTCTCGTTACCTCAGGCTCTGTCTACCCCGCAAGGGATATAGACGTGATTTGTGTGTGTGTGTGTGCGTGCGTGCGTGCGTGCGTGCGTGCGTGCGTGTGTGTGTGTGTGTGTGTGTGTATTTTCATTACATAGTCATTCGAAACAAGTAATAATAACATCCTGTGGACACTTAACATTATATCCCCATTTATCAGACAGTATAAAACAAAGTCCCTTTCCGATGTCTGTCCCTGTTACATCTTTAAAACTACGCAACGGATTTTGATGCAGTTTTTTTTAAAGTTAGAGTGATTCAAGAGGAAGGTTTATATGTATATACATGCGTAATATAGTAGAGAAGCAATGATTGCACCCGCGCGAAGCCGGGGCGGATCGCTAGTAATTAATAAATTTAAATTTTTGAGTACGGAACCATTTCACAGTAAACGTCATAGTAATCTTACATTGAATTCATAAAGAAAATCGTTATGGCGTTCACAGAGAACAAGCTTGCACCCATCGCTTTCTACAGAAAAAACTAGTTTTTTTTTTTCACAAAAAAATTGCATCTCAATTTGCAAAGCAAAAACTGCTACAAAAAGTGTTGCATAAATAAAACGGTACGCTAAACTCGTTCCCATTATCATAGAGGATTGTCTATGGCTACAATAGAGCACCCTTTATACGGAGGCCATAGACAATAGTTTTACTTTCTAGCAGGTAGTCTCAGTTAGAAACTTGATCTTTATTCATTAGAAAAACAATTCGTTTTTGGTTCTCACGATGACTTTTCGACGTAATTTAATAAAAACCATAGACAATTTTCTGCAACTTTAGTATTTCTAATGTCGCCAATGAAAATTCTGAAGTTGACAAATGTTATCATTTTAACGTTTTTTTTTAAAAAAAGCCATACATATTTACATATATTGCGTCTTTATCCCTTACTGTGTAGAACACCCCTAAGGCCACGTTTAGCATGATTGTGGGCGTATAGGTGGAAAGGGGAATCAAAATAGTGATGGGTAGCCGCATCGCCTATAACATTCCCTCGATGGCCTTCCCAAAAACCAGTCCTTAAAAAAACATGTAATAATAATAGTTTAATTGTTATAAAATGTCATGAGATATCAAGTATGATCCTTCAACATTCAGGTGAACGTGATGCTAATTACTTAATTACATACAATGAATGACTGTGTCGGAATCTAGATGAAATTGGTTTGTTTACAATTGCGTTAAAATGGACTGGAATGAAGAATAGTAAAATTTCTGCTAGTGATAAGTTTTACAAAATTGAGAGAGGCACATTAAAGCTGCGAGATAGTAGCAGGGATTCTGTAAAGAATATGCCGGGCAGCTACGGTGAACGCTGAAGAGTACAAGCCATATTATAACATTAACACTGGTGCGGACACCGCCTTTCATCGGCATGTTATTCGGGTACATCTTGCATGTCTTCAGAGAAAACATTAAGTTGTAACTCCTATTTTTTTTTCATTACCAATTTCCGAACGTCAAAACGTCAATCAAAAAAAAAGTCAACCATAGACGCCAGCTTGCAGGCAAAGACGTACACCCATTCAGCCGAGGTCATGACCTTTTTCCCGTGCGAATATGTATCATCTGATTGTCTATTGTTATTTTTTTTTCGCTTCTCAAGCTTCCGCATTGTGCCAATTTAGGGGTTTCATAAAAATAGATTCGGCCAGTAACATTTTTAAATTTGGAACGTTAGAGTCCATTTTGGATTAAGAAATTGCCAGATGAATCTTCTATCTTTACCGTGGCTGTGGTATGTGTAATGCGTCTACGTTGGCTCTTATTCCGTTGTTCTAGAGTCGTTATTAGAAATTGTGGAGATTTTTATGTTGTAAGAATTGCAATAAATTTGGGCGCGAAATTGTTTCTCTATGGTCAGGGTTGGCAGTTCCCAAGGGATTAGGGTTGTCCAAGATCTGAATTAGGGCAGATGTGTTTTTTTTTGTATAATGTATAATGCAGTATTTGTAGTTGTTACATATGTACATATTTATACATGTACAATCCGTGAATGCAATTCGCGTTTGTCTTGCTGTCTCTGTCTCCCCCACTCGGCCGATTCAAGAATCAAACCTATGAGAGTGAGTGAGAGAACACGACAAATCCGAATGCCATTCTAAGAGCTCGCGGATTGTACACAAATCACGTCTTTATACGGAGTAGACAGAGCCTAAGGTAACAAGACCTAAAGGCCACGTGTAACATGATTGTGGGTAAAGGTGAATCAAAATGGTGATGGGTTGCTAGCATCGCCTATAACTTGATTCCTACCATTTTCGCCCATTCCTTCGATAGGCTTTTACTTTCCCTTTTGATAAAAATTCTACATCATCATCTTAAAAAATAATTAATTTCAATTCATTACTCTATGTGTGTGTGTTTGTACATAACTACCCCCTAAACCAACAAAGCCAACTTTTACAACTTGACAAGCAAAGCTTAAAGCTAGAATTACCGGGGGCCGTTGACCTCAGTTAGATTAGTTTATCAGTCAGGATGTAAGTAATAAACGGACAAACACTCTCCGTCTGTTTTCACAGACATTAATGTGTCAGATGACAAAGGGCGCGAGTTGTGTGAAAGAGATCGCGTTACCATCATATTTATATTTTAACTGATTTCAACCTAGCTAGCTATAAATACTATACTGTAATAATTTTCTTACCAAATTAATATTATTAACATCATAAAAATATAAAATCAAGCTAATAGTATTTTTTCTTTGGTCCTTCGAACCGGATACAAACCTATGAATAAACAAGTGAAGGCTTTATAAGCTCATAAAACGAGCACATCATTTGAATGCCGGAGCGTGGCGTACTAAACACGTTTAAAAAAAGTTGGGAACGCGGGACTAGTACAAAATCAGTGCCTTAGAAAAAAAAACAACCTGCTCTATGGACAGGCTCCAACGGTCGTCCGCTGTCTCTCTCTCTACGGCCTCTTTCTCGCCTGTTTGAAATTAACGGTGAAAAATCTTAACTGATTGTAAAAAAAAAAAGCTCTAATAACCCATATTATCGTATGATCCACGCGTATCTTGATGCGTATCCCAGCGAATGTGTTTATTTTGAAATCCACGATCCTATATTGACATGCCAGTATCACGTTATTAACAGTCTAATCCATGCCAAAGATTTTTCATGTCAATTCCATCTAAAATCACTGAAAAAAATCCAGTGCCTCAGGAAAAAAGTGTTGTAGTATTTACGCCTCTCATGTTACAACTTACAACGCAACCTTCCATCTTCAAATTTTCAATACGCCCGTATTCGAACACCGAACGTCTCGTTACGAACGTTAGGAGTTCGAAAAAGGAACGGGTATTTGAATTTCGAAATTCGTAAATAGAAAGCGTTTGCTTTTAAATAAGCTTCTTTCATGTGTCAAATATGGTGTGCCAGTGTTAAGTAGTGAGGAAATGCGTTGATATTTTCAACAATGACTTTGTTAGGGAGTTGACTTGTGCCTACTAACTGTAAAACTAAATAACCCTTAACATTGTCACTGTAAAACTGTCAGTCTCGATGTAATGGCATTCTTTAAAAAGGCGGATAAGAGTCGGACCATTCCAGAGTCAAAACAAGGAAGGAGAGCTTTCCTCAAATAATAAAAAAAAATGGCTGCCATCTTTCGGATTAAACCGGATACTATTAAATTAATAGAGATACAACCTTACCAAATCTCAAAATCGTGACAACAATTTAAAATATGCTAGATATGTCGGCATTCATGTTTTGCCGGTACATCGGCACGCCATGATGTAAGAGGAAGTGACGTCATTACCCATAGATACCATGACAGATTCAAAATGGACGCCTCAGATTTGTATCTTGCAATAAAGCCTACTAAGATCAACATTTAACAGTATACTTTACTACGGAGGAATTGGCAACAATTGCGTATCGGTAAATAATAAAATTATAAATAGACTGAAGGACTTCGATCCAAAGGTCACGAAATAATAATAAAAAAAGAAACGGTACCTAATCGACAATTTGACATTTTAACGCAAACTTACGAAAACTTAGTTGAACGTCTCAATTACTATGGAAAACAGATATTTATGTGGCTGGTGCATGATGTGAGGCATTAAAACGAGTGGGGTTTTATGAAACGAAACGAAGCAGAGTTTCATAAAGAGTGCAGTGTTTTAACTTTATCTATATTCCTATCATAAGTTTTCTACAATAAACGTTTTCACATCAAAGTACGAGGCAACATTACTTTCTGCTCTTCGAAAATTCGAAACAGATGAAACGATGCCACTGATATTTATAATTTTTAAATTCCAAGATATATTAGATTTGATTCGATTTCGATTTTCAAATCGAATTGTAATAATCGAGATTCGAAAAAATGTATGGAACAAATCGAATTATTCGATAATCACAACCAAATGTAATTATTTTGTTATTTAATATGTTCGAAGTTTAAATGCTATTAAAGTATCGATATCGATAATCTAATGGCAACATTATAATACAACCACTACAGGTTTCTTAGTGCAGGCCATTTTCTAATAGTTCCTGAACATATTGTAGGGAAGTTATGATATGGATGTAGATAAATGTTATTAGGTTATTACCGTTCTGTATCTACAACAAACAATATAATGTATTGTATAGTTTCTTTCAAATCAATGTCAAGGTCTTATAAAACTTATAGACATGTGTTCGAATGTAAATTGAATGGAAGGAAGTAGCCATATTCGGAAGTAACAAAAGTGAGAGTTAACAAGTAAAAGTATTCAACTGTTAAAGTTATAAATACAGTTAGGATATAGCGTCAGTTACTTAACTTTGTACAATCAGGATCAAAAGTTGTTAAACAGTGGAAGACCTCAAAATGAGCTACACCCTCTTATTGTCTTAGCAATAGTCGTTGTGTTTATCAACTTCTGATGCTGAATGCACTTATTTCTACCACGGTCAGCCAATTAAATGATCTGTCACTTTTCATTCAACTTCCTAACAAATGAAAATGTCACTACAGTCGAACTGTCAAGTTGACAGCCACGTGTTCAGTTTCACATAACATTTTCTTGAATGCGTTTATTTTTTGTTTTTACAAATAACAGTTAGATTTATGAAAACAGTTTTTCAACAAATTACTGGCCAACATCACCTTTCTAATGCTGAACAAGTAAATTATTTATTAAAAAACAAAAAAACAAAAACCCTACTGCGTCAATTTTCATAATTTTCATGTACCTCAACTAATTTCCCATGACCAAGGCGCTATTGTTTTAAAATAACCTTAGCAGTATGACTATGACATAACAGGCTGTACTGTAGAGCGAGACAGCGAGAGAGACGCAAGATAACGGCTCATTGAAGCCTGTTCTATCACTTTTTTTAGACGTGATTTTGTTTTTTATTATCTTAGACGTGCGTGTGGGAAAGAAGTATGACGCTTGGATGTTGCTGTCCTTTTTTAACAAAACAATTGTTATTTTACTGCATTTACCTCCTTTATTCATATGATCTATTAAACAGATATTTATTTATACATTTAAGTAAAGTCCATTTTCACTTTTAACGATATTTTTTCTATTTTCTTACTCAAACTCTTACATAAGCGACCCCTGAAAATATTGCGAAACATTTTTGTTTTTTTACAAAAACTTTTTCAATATTTTAAAAATTCGAACCAACGCCGATATTCTGATTCGTAACGAGAACACACTTTCGACGCTTTGAATTTTAAAATTCGAAGTCCTTCCTTCACAATATTATATCCTTTACAAGCGAGTTTTTGTTCGCGTTCATAGACACGGCTCTATGGTCAACTTTTTTTTTTAGGTTCTTTATAGTACCGACTCACGACGTGGCCTCCATTATGGGAGATTACGTGATTGCTCGTGAAGGGTTAGGTGTAGTTAGGTTCAGGGTTGCAAGAACTAAAAAATGGGGTAATGGGATAAAGGGGGTTTAAAATTGTTCCAGAATATTTTCAGCAGAAGATCGGGTCAGTTTGACTAAATGTTTTTCAGGATTTTCGAATCATAGTTGACAAATGTTTCCATACATTGATGGATGTTCAAAGCGAAGCGTCAAGGGCGGGACTAAATATTCATATTTATCTATAGTTTTTTAAGTGTAGTAATAAACTTTTTTTTAAAGATATATTAAAGAAAATGAAAATGAAAATTTATTTTTGCAAATTGGCCGCCAAAGGCTCTTTTACATGTCTTTTTGAAACTACCAGCGCATTCGGAAAGACCATCATTGCCAAGAAGAATGCGCCGCAAGAAACTTGGCAGAAAGTCATTTTTTCAAAATAAAATACAGTAAGAATACTTAAATTAAATACATTTATAAAAGGGATGTATAAGGTCCCCGAGCCTTAAATTATATTAATCTATAGTAGAGATGTATAAAGTCTCTACTAGTCAAAACAACAAAATAAAATAAAATAAGTTCAGTGGTTAAGGAGTAACCACACCGCTGCGTATCGTCATACATTTTGTTGCGTAAACGCACCGTCGACGTCTTTTACGCACTGCTGTGGCCGGACCTTTAAGCGACAACCCTGAGGTCCCATGCGTGATGCGTGGACGCATCCAATTACGCTACCGTGTATTCCAAAACAGCGTAAGCTCCCATCCAAACAACGGCACATAAACCTTTTTGTACATCATTGGCTGCATCCTGCGATCCATAGGGCTCCAAAAGGCGTCAAATCTCAATACGATTTGAACACTACGGCAATGATAGCCCACAGACAATATTTCTTTTGTTTTTTAAAGGAACTTACGAGTTCTGGAGCAATCTGTTTTTAACCGACTGCATACTGCATCAAGCCGGGTTATGTTTTTAACCCCCGACGGAAAGAGAAGGGTGTCTGTCTGTCTTTAACATCGTCGCTCTCAAACGGATGACCAATTGGATACGGTTTTTTTTTTCATTTGAAAGCCAAGTTTGAAGAGCTTTTTCCAAAATGACGTAATCCATTTTGCCCTACGGGGGGGGGGGGGGGGGAGGGTAACATTTTAATTTAATAGTTATTTCGATGTATGTTTGTGTCTCTTGGGCTAGGTCTAAGTAATAGACTTAACTGTTGGATAATAGTGATGTCTAAAATGGTCTTGTCTCAAAACAGTTTATCTCAGGAAATGCATAAATATTATGTTCGCAAAAACGTAGACAATAGCAAATTAATTGGCACGGTGTAGATGGTCAATATTGTATGATCCATATCACGAAACATCGATGAGTATTGCAGCGAATTCGGTTGTATTGGAATCCACGATCCTGTATTGACATACCGGTATCGCGATAATATGGACCGTCTAGTCCATGCCATTGACGAATTTAAGTATAAGGTAAGGTAATAATAATGAGAAAGTTTCATTTAAAATAATACAGTAATTTAAACATTTCCACAATTGCCAACATAGCGTGCAAAGGATCTCTTCGTTAAAATTACCTTTTGTTCGAATTTCGAATTGGCAGCGGCTTCTTTAAGTTGAAAAGGTATTTTTTGGTGCCGCAAAGAGGTAGATAATTTTAAATTAACTAAACGCATTTTTCGACTTAATTTATCTTTAGAACAATTCGTTTGGATTATTTATAGGGGTAGCGAAATAAATGGCACTCACTTTGACAGGAGGGTGATAGTACCACCTGCTTTTAGCAAAGGGCTTATACGCTTTACCAAAACGCATTCTATCCTCCATGGTTCTAAGTTGAAATTTCCTTTTTTTTTTAATAGTATTGTTTCCTTTATTGCATCAAAATATCGATCGGTGTGTAGTTTGATGTGGCTGTTTGCTTACAATCTGAAACACGTTTTATAAAAAAAAAAGCATAGACAATCTAGAGGTAATAGCCCCGGCCGGTTTGAGGGGACTGGCTGGAATGTTACTGGATTAGAAGAAAATAAAGCGGGCATAGACAAGGCTGGTTTGTTTTTTACTGGGATAGTGGGGTTGAGAACGTCTTGATGTGATGCCGTAAACGTTTTTTTTTTTTTGTTTCCTGCGTACATTTTATCAATCTCATGGAAGGATTGGATTGGAAGGTGTGTGTGTGGAAGATATTTTAGAGTACTACTGAGCAGAACATTTTGAGGATTCGGATTACCTGCATGGGTGGTGTAGAGGTATAGCACGCATCACGGAATGAGGATCCGGGTTCGATTCCCGGCCATAGCTTTACTTTTTGGATTTTTCTGTTCTAATTTTCAGTGTTGTTTAGAAATTTGATTTGGACGTTTGTTTTTAAGTTTTGCAATAATCAAAAAGAGAGCAAAAAAAGTTAGTTATTCACATTTAATTTCCAACGTAAACATCAAAATGTATCTTTTTGAACGTCTTTTTATTGCTGGTATTCACATTACACACGGAATAACATAGCCGTTGAGCTTTAGAGGTCAGCTTAAATAAAAAAATCGGTTTTTTTCAAATAGCAACACTGAATAAAAAAAAATAACTTTACGGCCCACTGCATAACGGCACACGATCATAATATAAATATATAATTACAGTACGGGGTGGCATCTGGCGGGGTCAACAACCCGAGCTGCGCGGGAGTCGCTACCGGGTTCATAGCGCAGGGGTAGTCTAGCGCTACACAACCTAGTGACAGAGGGTAGTTTCATACAATTTTGTGTTGCCGCTCGATAGTCCACTATCGATAGTTTGAGCATGACAAAAGTATCGATACAAATCGATATTTTTACTAAAGGTAGGTATTGATCCTTGACGTCGAATAAAATGTCGATAAAATTTACTTTTCAATATTAATATGTATATATTTTTATACGACAAGGAAGGAAAACGAGCAAGTGCGTCACCTGATGGTAAGCGAGCACCATCACCAATGGACACCTACAACACAAGAGGATGTTGCCAACCTAGAGGGCTAAGATAGAATATGTACAGGGTAAATGTTTGAAACTGCATGTAAGATAACAACATTAATACGCAATAAATGATTTGAGTTCGAGTATTGGTACTATTTAAATAAGCGATTGTATCTAACCTATTTAGACTAAAATGACGCCCTAAAAAAACCATAGACTAAACAATCTAGACTAGAGTCAATGGCCAAATGAAATCGGAATGGCGGAAAGGTCAGATGTCGTCGCTTGCTATGTGCTTCTAAATGGTGCGTATGGTGCAAGTTATAAGCGAATTGAGCTGTGAAACAAAGTTACAACAAACAAAATCAGAATACACAGATTGTAACAATAGGATGAAAATGAACGAGATAATTAAAGAATTATTAAGACGGTTTATATGAATAGCTAGTTTAATAATCCGTGTGAGAAGGTTACGTACTAATCGAATAACCTCTTGCTCAATCGTTACGGATACCGGCTGGGAGTCCTATTTGAGCCGGTGCAGCCTAGGCAACAAATATAGGTCAGTTAGCCGTTGGCTAATATCCGACTGGGGTTAGTTTATCTTTTTTAGATTACAACGGCAGACGTTTTAAAATTGTAACTACCTATGTTACTTGACAATGATAACATTGCCCTACTAATGTAGATGACAGCCTGTAATTTTGTGTTCGTATACGCTTTCATATTATACATACATACATAAATCACGTCTGTATCGCTTACGGGGTAGACAGAGCCTAAGGTAACAAGACCTAAAGGCCACGTTTAGCATGATTGTGGGTGTATCGATGGAAAGGAATCGATGAATCGATGGAATCAAAATACTTTCATATTAAAACTCTGTTTATCAGTATTAAATTACACTTTCCACCGAAACATGCGAATGCTCAAAACACACCCGCTCCCGCCCCCGCCTGTGCCTCAGTACCGGCTCCCGCTACCGCCTGTGACTCGGTACCTGCGCCCGCGCACCGTGACGCGCCGTTAACGTACACGGCGCACGTTAGATAAACACATGTCAAACTAACAGTCCTCGTAGTACTAACTGTTGCCTACTAGGGGCTTACCATGACGTCTTAATGCAATTCAATTCCGACTCAGTTCAGGTTTTAGCCATTTTTAGTATGGATCTGACAGCGAGCCAACCTAAACTGAATGGGAATTGAATCGCATTAAGACGTCATGGTAAGGCCTTGACAAGACTTAGACCATAAAATGTATACTTTCAAGATTTGTAACATTTGACGACCGGATGGCCCAGTGGTTAGAGAACCTGACTATGAAGCTTGAGGTCCCGGGTTCGATCCCCGGTCAGGGCAGATATTTGTATGAAAAATACGAATGTTTGTTCTCGAGTCTTGAATGTTTAATATGTATTTAAGTATGTATTTATCTATATAAGTATGTTTATCCGTTGTCTAGTGATCATATTACAAGCTTTGCTTAGTTTGGGGCTAGGTCAATTGGTGTCAATTGTCCCAAGATATTATTATTATTATTTGACAGACAACATAGAAAGCGACGTGGTTTTACAATTATCAACTTCAAAAAATTGCATTTGCAAAAAAAACACTTAGAAAATCCTTGAGCAGAAAAGTAGCACTTTGGTCCCTCTCGACAGGGAGCAAAGTTTACTTTTCTGAATGAGAGGTGAAAAATATAATTTTCAAATAACTATGAAAACAACCGGAATATAAGCAAAGCTACCAAAGATTCGTCTCTATCTCTTTCTGGCAAAACGGAATTTTAATATGGAGTTTAAATGCGCCATTTCGGATCTCTCTTTCTAATCGCTGACTAGTTAGTTAGTAGTAGCTGACTGAGACCTTAGGTCCGTGGGGTCCCAGCGCGCATATGTTAATCAAGGAAATGTCTAAGAGGCTGATCGACTGCAACGGAGACCACAGAGCTGGCAGCTTCCTCGCACAGCGAAGTATAGCAATGCAGCGGGGAGCTGCCAGCATCTTTGGCTCAATGCCGCGGGGGAGTATTTTCTGTTTTGAATGCATATTCCCTATTGTTCTTAGTGTGTATTGTTGTTTAATATAGTGACTCAAGAGGAAGGTTTATATCTATATACAATATACATATATAAAATTCAAAGTCCTGACTGACTGACTGACTTTTTTTTTTTTTTTTTTTTTTTTTATATGTGTAGGACTTAACTATATATCAACGCACAGCCCAAACCACTGGACTTAGAGACTTGAAATTTTTCACATAGATACCTTATACAATGTAGTGTAGGCATCCACTAAGGAAGGATTTTTGGAAATTCCCACGGGATAAGGAAAAAACGGGAATTATATATTCGATTCCGAGTGACGCTATCTCAGTAACTATAATAACTAGACTCTTCAAATTTGATACAAAAGTAGGTGATTACAAAACTAAGAAACTAATTTCAGGATTTTTGGAAATTCCCACGGGATAAGGAAAAAAACGGTTTAACGAAATCCTATGAACTAGAATTACTAGACTTCAAATTTGGCATACCTACAAGTAAAAGCTCGCAGCTTGAAAGCTTGCAGGTTGGGTTGCTCGCTTGCTTGATTGCTAGCTTCTTTGAAATGCACATGGTTCACGCGTGCGAAGCCGCGGGCAAAAGCTAGTATTATGTATTATTCTACGCAGACGAAGTCGCGGACAGAAGCTAGTATATTATACTTTAGTATGCTATCCGATCGTCTAAAATCCATTAGAATAATGAATAACTTACAGAGACGTGAGTCTGCCAAGAAATATTTTAAAGAAGAGGGAATAATGACAGTCATCTCATTGTATATATTTAATAGCCTTATAGAAATACACAGAGAAAAAGACTCTTTGAAACAAAGGAAAGATATTCATAACTATAATACGCGAAATAAGGAGAAAATATGTCTACCAAAGACAAGAACGAAGAAATATTTGAAGCAAGGAATCCCAATTAAAATCAAGATGTACAACCTACTACCAACGAGAATAACATGTCTACCTATGAAAATTTTCAGGAGCAAAATTCTGGGTTTTCTCAAGGAAAATCCGATTTACTCCATCAACGATTACATGGATCTTTTAAAAGAAGAGAAAAATATTTTAAGTAATGCATGACTATATCGCTCAAAATTGCAAAATTATGACGTGCTAAATGTAATGTATGTTACATGGTCAATAAATATATTTCTATTTCTATTTCTATAATCCACTTCTTCCCTCTGACCGTTGCACTCGCGACTGTTTGACCTTATATCAACTTAATTCGAACGCTTAACCTTAGTTTTTTCGAGGCGTAACCGTGGCGTCACGCGCGAGCGACTGGCGAAGGAAGCAGGAGTTTATACGGCTGCTTGGTTCCTTTGTCAGTTGCAGTAATATTGACAGGATGTTGTGCAAGATTGCTTGTACTTTAAGCATTTCGTGCAGGCATGTGCCCAGTCTCACCATTTTGCTGCAATAGACAGAATATGACAAGCTGTAGGCTTATTACCTAACTCGCTTGCAATCGCCATCGGGTACAGTTTGACAGGGGGGGGGGGGGGTTGTCGAGCCGACTCTTACTAAATCTCACCTGGGGGAGAGGGGGGTCTTGACAAATATCACATATTTTTTTTTTGCAGAAAATGGTATAAAACTGCGTGAAAATTAAGTTAAATTAAAGTTGAATGAAAACAAAAAACGTATCTTGAATAAAATATAACAAAATCTGACACAATTATATTTGTCATATTTATCCGAAATTGTGTTTTCCAATACTTTTATACCTAAAGTACAAGTTTTGAAAAATCTCACGTGAGATTGGGGTAGGGGGGAGGGGGTCGAGAAAAATCTTACATCTCACCAAGGGGGGAGGGGGGGTCAAAAAAACCTTAAAAATGCCTCACGTAATTAATGGACGCCCCCTCACCATTTCATTGTAATTCGCAGTTATCAGATTCCATTACACAAATATCACGATACGTGCCGTCTTTTTACCACCTACCGTGACAACCGAAATTTAGTGACTGGAAATCCAAGCTCAAAAACAGAGATGCTTTTCCACCCGCTGCGCTTGATACGATGGCTCCAGTTGCCTCTGCCCTTCAATGAAACAGGTATTCTCAAAATGCATGGAACAAACTTTGACGCTTGGTCACGGCGGGCGCGCTAAATATGCAGTATGTTTCCTTCCTATTCCCCACTATCGCGAGATTTGGTATTCAATTGGACAAGAGACACACACTTATGTTCTAGCAACACCGCATGGCAGATTGTGTTGCCAGCCCAGTCTAGACTAAGATAAAATACTTCATGTCCCAGTAATATCACTGGCTCTCTTACTCTTTACTTTAAGTAATAATATAGGTGTGTAACATCACAGCATCATCATTCATACAATATTAAACGAAACCATAGAGCACTTATATTCTTTTTAATAGATGTAGTGCATACGGGCCCATTGTGAGCCCGTACCATAGACCACAGCCGTAAAATGAAGTTGTCTATGCTTTTTTTCTGGGCAGGGTTTTTTTGGGCGAGGGCTTAGTTCTTTTTCTGGTCACTGCTATGTTTATAAATTTAACTATGTCTAAACATTTATGGCGAGGTAAGCATTGTGTTTTTATTTAAGTGATGCTGATTATGATAATGATGAACTCTAACTTCTCTCTCACTTGGCCGAAAATGTTCTTGGCCTTCCTCTCTTTCGCTTCTCTTTTCCTTTCATTCTATTCGTTTTTCTCTAGCAAGCGAAATTGACGTAATTCTACCGTACAAAGTCCTTTTTTGTCTCATTCAGCTACTTTAACTCTTCAACCAAAGAACGGTTACACGAAAGTTAATAAAACTTTCGCTCTCACAAACGAAATGGAAACCAATTTCTTCGTACATTTTCCCACGAGCGCTATCATAAAAGTTCAAAGAACTTGTCTTGTCTATGTTCAAGGTGAAACAAAATGGCGGGTGACGTAACTTTTTTTTTGTAACCAGCCAGTCTCAAGAATAAAGATCGTACTGCCACGCGTAAAAAACGTAGGTATTCTGCTTTTGAGAATCTGCTTGAATTTGGAAAGCCTAACTTTTTTTTTCGTAAAGCCAGACTCGAGAATAAGGATCATAATACCGCCATTCTTACGAATAAATGTTTTGAGAATCGGCGTGAATTTTGGAATGCCCGTCTGGGGGAGAGCCTCCGCCTTACGGATAACAAGTAGCTTCGGCTGTTAAATTTAGATCTCTTGATGTAAATGCAACGCGCAAGTAACATCTGATTCTGATGTTGCAAGCGTCCAGCTGCTATTTTATAACTACCCTACGTTATTAACTAACTTTCAACCATGGCTTTGCTCCCTTTGCAAGTAGAATTCCCTATCCCGCAGGAATTATGCAAAATTCGTCCTTACCTCTTCATCTACATCGTCAAGGATATCATCGTAAGGGTAACGACTTCACTATACCGCGGAAATAGCAAAGTAAAGTTATTCTATGCAAAATTTCAGCTAGGCGGCGATGAATGATGTTGATGAGTCAGTCAGAATGTTTACTTTTATTAATCAACGTAAAGATAAATCGGGACTACGGATTAAGTGGTGGATGGCGTGAAATTATAAGTTATATTAACCAACTGTTTTTAATTAAAAATATACTTTTACAGTATAGACTGGTGGTCATAGCGAGAGAACAGAGAAGAGCGTACGAGGCGCCATCTGACAGTACGGTGAATATAGGAACTAACTAAGAATGCGTTTCATTTCTAACTACTTTTTTGTAGTATGATCTTGTCGGTAATAGTGAATATAAACATCTATTGTTAGTACCGTTCATTCAAACCTTATTCAAACACTACAAATTTGTATACCTTTAGATGTAATCTTAGTAACTTACAAATAAATCGCCAACGGAAAAGTGAGGCCGGTTTAAACTACACACCGTCTTGTGCGTGTGGGTAGCTCAACTAGTTCGCTTGGCGAAGTACCGTTGCGTTTGTGTGCGTGACACTGTATGTATACACACGGCGAGGCGTAGTTTGGCCAGCCACTGCTTTACGTACTCGATTTCTACTTCTAATTTAATTAGATGGATCTATTCATCAACATAGGTATCTTCTTCTTTTTCTAATGGCCCCATCGATCGATGCGATGATTTCGCCAATGTCGAAGTAATAAATGACGCGAAATAATACCAAAAATGTCGGCAACGTTGTACTGTACGGTAGAACACGGTCAAAAGACCCCTCCCCCCCTGTCGGGCCTCTTACCCAACGGATAAAGATATCCCTCAGAATCTGCCAGGAAATCATTAACCGATGCCCAGGGTGCACCGGACCTAGCACTGCTCTTCCCCTCGGACGGATCCAAAAACGAACCGCAGCTCTTGACCACACGCGGAGGTAACCCGACTCGCACCCAGATCAACATAATATCCAAACTAAAACAACCTACCCAACTTGTCAACTTTCATACATTTATGCGTTTAATAATACATACATTATATTATATCTTATATTACATCATTATTCCATTCATACACGTCGTACGTGACTATATGTTCCATATCCATTAGGGTGGAGCGAATTATTTATTTATTTATTTGCACTTTGGAATAGTTCTAAAATGTTGCATTTTGTTCCATTGTTTGAGGTAAAAATAATTAAAAAAATATTCAGACCTACTTTTAGCCCTCTACCTCCTTCAGAAGTTTTAAAAAATAACTTAAAATTGGGTCAAATTAAAAAAAATCAGAAGCATGTGTTAACTTTTTTTTTTATTATGTAATGGCTTTTTGGAGTCTAGATAGATCAGACGTTGAATTAAAAAAATACTGGAATATTCTAATCACGGCAATACAAAAAAAAAACTCTTATTGTTGGCAAATTAGGAGCCCAATTATACTGGTTACTATTCCCAATCTGTTCCCAAAAGCAATCCAGTAACAGAAATTCCTACACCATTAACAAAAGTGCTTCCTTTACAACCTGTTTCTAACTATGAGGTGGTTCAACCGTCCTCTTCTCGCACCCTCGATTCTATCAAAAAACAAAATACAATAAATATTTCAAACCTAGCCAAAGTGTGTGATCGTTTCGGAATATCTGATCGATCGGCTGCCGCAGTTGCAAGTGCAGTATTGCAAGATGTTGGTCTAATATCTGAGACTGATAACAGTATCAGCCTCAGATATTAGACCAATATTAACAGTAATATAATAGATCGAAGCAAAGTTCGTCGAGCTAGGAGACGAGTTCGTGAGGAAATACAGTCTATAAGTGACCAAGAAATCGAGAGCATTTACTTTGATGGCAGAAAAGATAAGACATTGATTTTTTAAAAAACGAGGCAATCACTTGCATAAAAGGATCGCAACAAGGGAACACATTTCACTAATATGTGAACCTACGTCAATTTATTTAGGACATATCACAACTTCGTCTGGGACAGGAAAATCTATAGCTGACGCAGTTTATGCATTTTTCATGACAAGAGGACTGGATTTTAGTAATTTAAAAGTAATTGGATGTGACGGTACCGAAACGAACACAGGTTGGAAAAACGGAGTAATCCATTTCCTGGAATTTAAATTGGGTAGACCACTACAATATAATAATATATATGCCAACTGCATGCAAACGAGTTGCCTCTTCGACATTTGTAGACGGAGCAACGACGGGGCCTCAGCTTTACTCAGGGCCGATTGGTAAAGCATTGGAAACCTGTAGCGATCTCCCCATCGTTCAATTTTCACCTATACCATCAAATATTCCGATTTTGCCAAAAGAGACAGAAGACAATATCAGTACAGATCAAAAGTACATTTACCAAATTTGCCATGCCGTATGTAACGGATTTTGTTCTGAAGAATTGTCGCATAGAAATCCTGGAAAAATGGCTCACTCACGATGGTTGACGACAGCCAATAGAAGTTTAAGACTTTACGTAGCTACACCAAATCCATCCAGTAGGTAACTTGAAAAAATTAGCGGAATACACTGTAAAAGTTTACGCTCCTGTGTGGTTTAGTATAACACGTGAAAGTTCATTCAAGTTCGGCCCGAGTCACGTCTTTAAATTAATCTCGCTTATATTACATTTATTATATAATAATTTATTCGATCCAAAATTCATTCGCGGTCAAATATGACATACTTTAATACAAAAAAACATTATAAAATGTGAAACGAATCTCCAAAAACGTCCATAATTGTAATTTGTATCTGACGCAACTTTTGCCCGGTTTTGTGGCCTAGTTCACTATTATTTTTTTGAGATATGTATGTAAAGATGAGTAAAAAAATATATTTTTTAGATAAAATGTCTTTAGTGTTATTTCGTTTTGCATGAAAAGTAAACATAATATGTTTTTTTATACTGGTAATGTATTTTTGAATTTCATAGGAAATTTTGAAAAAGTCAGAACTTTCGAACCAAGGTAGAGGGCTAAAACATATGTCAAAAAAAAGAAAAAAATATGCGATTGCTTAAATTTTAACCATATACAGCATTTCCAAGGTATTCCAAATCGATTGTACAACTTTTTTTTTTCTTCATACATTGACGCTCCACCCTAATATCCATAGACTATAATATGCAAAACATTCGTTATTTAAATTTATTTCCTCGGACGTCACCGGCCTGTGTTTATATCGCTTGCTCCCTCGCACTCGCAACAAGCTGCTAAGACAAAGCGAGACGGCAACAGCCCCATGGCGGGAACGGATTCTAACCTCAATGTCCCAAGAGGTTTATCATATGATTTCGAGGTTATTCATTATTTTATACAGGGTAATTTTTTTATCAGTGCACAAATTTTAACATGTGATTTTGTATCGTTAATACAGTATATTACGACAGTTAAATCAGCTCATTAAAAAAAATATTTTTTTTGTTAATTATCCTACTTTTACCTTCTCGTGTGGACACCAAGTCACACTAGAAAATCATTTTTGAAAACCTCAACAGTAAGAACCTTTTTTATAAATAAACTAGTTTTTTTCGAACAGCGAAACTTCAGCTGACAGCGTCATGTCACTACAATTTTTGCAGTTAAGACAATTGTTTTCAACTGGAACAAAATCTCACGCGATTTTTACAAATATTCTAATGTTGAGTATTACGAAATGGTCCGTATGTACATTCTGAGCGGTGAAAGTTTAAGAGAGGCTCAGAGGATGTACCGAGACGACAGTTCTCGACTTCGTAGCCAAGGATACGTATACCAGTACCCAACATGCGAACGATATTAGCCGCCAGTAACAGATTATTGGATTACGGCCAATTTACTACCCCCGGCACGCTGATGGACGTGGTAGACCTCATTTGGCGTTAGAAGCTCAAGATGGTGGTCATACAGTAATCCACATAAAGTTAAAGAAAATCATCACCAAGTAAGGTTTAGTGCCAACGACTGACCGGAGGAACCTGCCTGGAAATGTTGCAAGGCGTAGTGAGCGAATTGATGGAAGATGTGCCGCTAGCCTACGAGATTGTTACTACAAGCACGACGGTGCTCCACCCCACTACGCGACAACAGTGCGAAACTACCCAAATAGCGAATACGGAGACAACTGGATAGGGCGTGGAGCACCTCAGGTGCCTTGGGCTGCCAGGAGCACGGACCTCACGCCTTGTGACTTTTTCTTATGGGGTGAAGTCAAACGACGAGTGTACGTTGAAGAAGCACAAAATTTCGACGATTTTAAATTGAAAATTATGACAGCGTTCGATGCTATTAAAAACGACACTCTTATTTTAGACAAACTAAAAAGCAACTTGCTAAACCGTGCACAGCTTTGCTTAGAAAATAACGGAGGTCATTTTGAGCAATTGTTAAAGTATGTTTAGTTTTGTATTTATGTCTTTTAAATAAATAATAATTTATTTCGCTGCTAGTTATTATTTCAAACAAATTATGAACGCAACATAAGTTATGTACAGTCCCCACACGGAAATATTGAGTTAATTGCCGTTGTTCGCAACTTGGCCGTATATGCCAGCCAAGGGTCCGGACTCGTGCGAGGAGTGCTTCGGGATGACTCGGCAACTACGACTTGCCGAACTCTGCTGACCAATGAGGCTGGCGTTGCTACGGTTACGTTATAACAAAGATGGTTAACCAATGGCTGACCGCGATTTCTTTGGAAGTTGACGTAGAGGATGACATCGGGACAACTCGGCGACCACGACTTTTGCCGAACTCTACTGGCCAATGAGGCTGACGTTGCTACAGTTACGTTATAACAAAAATGGTTAACCAATGGCTGACCGCGATTTCTTTGGAGGTTGACGTCGAGGATGACATCGGGAAAATTCGGCCACCACGACTTTGGTCGAACTCTGCCGACCAATGGGGCTGACGTTGCTACGGCAACTTTATAACAGCCGAGGAGTTGATATTCGAAATTGACTTTGTTTAAACAACACGCCTCTCTCGCTCGCGCATTAGAGTGTCCATGAATATCGTTAAGTTAGTGGAATCATTAAATCGGCAATATCTCTAGCATTTTTTAAGTTAGAGTAAAAATAACACAACATGTGTTATTGATTAACAATAGCGAAGTAAATATTAAAATTTGTGCACCTATTAAAAAATTACCCTGTATATTAAGAATACTAGACGGTATATATGTTCTAAAATCATAAATAAGGCTAGCCGCGTGCATTGTACGAACGTGAATAATGTATACATATATGTAATAAGTATATTACTGGTAGGTATAATATACATATAATTAGCTAAGTATAATAAAGGCAGGAAACCGGGAAATGAAATAGCGAATTAAAATCTTCAGTTGCGATATTTCATTCAATTGTCGATAATTTTAAAATAATGAATGAAACTTCTTAAAGTTATCTTAATAGGCTACTTGTTTTATCAACACTGCTCTACATTACGAAAGCTTCATTCATTCAAAATTGGAACACAGATAAGCATGGCCATCGCGTTGTTTTGACCAATTCGTTAAAAAAAAACCAAACCTCGAGTCTGTATAATACAAACCGAAAAAAAGTGTGTCAGAACATTGAAATGTATTTTCCTAGCTAATTTTTAGTTTTGCAAAAAACTCGTAATTTATGACATAAAATTAAGTCTTAATTCTTCAGTGAAAATTTTAAGTGATCTTTGTAGTTGTTTTAATCCGGACATTGCATTTTACAAAGATTTTGGAAAAGTTTCTCTTGGATATTTTTAGTTGCGCAAAAAAGTCGTAAATTAAGATTTAAAATTAAGTTCAGTGCAAAATTAAAGTGACTAAGGATCATCTTTCTAGTTGTTTTGATCCAAACACCGCATTTTACAAAGATTTTGGAAAAGTTTTTGACAACTAATTTCGCACTGCTATTTCAACTTAGTATTTTTTTATTTCGCCGTAACAAACTTAAAAAAAAAGAACCAAACTTCCTTACAAACATTAAAAAGTACGCGTACGGCGTACGTAAACATCGGGGTAAAAAAAACACAAGGGAGCGAGACTTTAGGGTTATAGTATGTTTTTACTCACCCAGAGCACTGGCAGTTGGTTTCACAAGTATTACTGCCTTCACCCCACATTTTGATACACTTAGTTCTCACAACACAATCACAAGTCCATAATTTCAGTCTTTATTTCTCTCTCACAGCTGATTTTCGTAAGAGCGCGTTGCGCCGCAGTCCACACAGAACTACGGTTGGCGGGCGACTGACGGATCAAATTTTAAATTCCCGTGACTCCGTTTCTCGTCCTGTCGCGGCTACCCCTCCGATCTATGAGCGACGTGGTAGAAAAATTCTACTATAATGGTAGTTTTTAGGTAACTTTTAAGTGATGGGTTTGCTACTTCGGGGTGTGGTGTTTTTGAATTTTTTTTCATTGGTCGTAAAAAATATTATAATATACAAAAATTTGGATTTAACGTTATTTGAATTCACAACCTTAATTGGTGCTTTTCACATTAATTGAGATGAGTTTCGTGTATGCCAGTTTTTATTATGCATTTTTTTTATTAGTTACTTCGTTAATTACATTCATGTTACATTTTTAAAGCACACAACTAATCTAAGCTACTCGTGTGTGTTTTACAGACAGTTCAAAACAATGCATTTCAGTAATAATTATTTTTGTAGTCTTGTAAATTTACTTTTTATTAATATACGATTTTCTAAGATTTAAAACCGGGCATATCCAACACTATAAAAAAAATTAAAAGCTGTTAAAATTTAAATAAAAATGTAGTTTTTTTTGTTTTAAATCTGGCAACGAAGTTGTGCCTGAGCCCACCCGTCTGGCCCCACCACCCAACTAGATCGGCTATCTTAATCCACTATCAAGCGACTCTAAACCCTATTACAACAGCTGTAACCATTAAAACGTCATCAACATCATCGAAATGGAATGTCATACAAAAATCATATGGGAAACGAATCCTGTTTCTACTCACACCATGAAAACAAAACAAGAAATAACCAACCTTAAATTGGTTCATTAAGGTTAATTTTTGAATGTTGAGAGCAATTCAATCCCGCACCTTACGCACACATGCTTATTCGATTCAAAGTTAAACGATAACGCCGTTTAAATTAAATCATTCAAAATTACACCCTACCCAAGTTCGCCAAAGTCTTTATTGAATTGCATCTCCGCCATCCTAAGCTCATACATAATATACAAAGTTATTCTGCACCCAATCAGCTGACCGATGTCACCTAACTCGATGACGCAATACAGCTTTTCATCCAAATTCCATTTTAACGACCGCAATCGTTACGTGGTGCTTCCTGAGCATTCCTGTCAAATCATATGGTTGTACTAAGAGGAATGCCTTTCGGCGTGTAAGGTCTTTATAGCACACCATAAACAGTGCCGGTGGCCGAAATCGGAAGAAGCATTTATACCACGTCCACTAACTCACATAACTCCCCCCAAAAAACCTTTTTCGCATCGAATTTAACCTACTAGTCCCGTGACCTTGAGTATTTCTTGTAGGTTGCGTGACACTGGCCGCTTCTCTCAATCCGTGGTCCTTTAGAACGCATACAAAGCCCTCTAAGGTTCTAATTCTAATTTTAAATACCTATTACCAAGATGCTAAAAACATCTATAAACCTTTATGCCATAAACAATAAGGCCGATGACACATATTAGACTTGATGGCTTTATCGATATTTATGCTCTCGACTGTAACACATTCATGTGATTGTAAGTGATGCTAAGGCAATTAATGATAAGAATAAGAATAAAACTTCTTTTAACGTAAGCTTTGGCCCACCTACTGTATTTATCAAGAGATTTGGGCTCCTTTTTTGGTACTAAGATATGATACGAGATACTAACGCATCCGAAACGCGTATACATTTAAATGTGTTCATTTTAGACGTCAGTGTTTTAAGGTTTCGTATCCAAAACGTGCCAGCGAGACCGCTATCATTTAGGCAACTACTCTGTGACCTAAATGTTCGTATGTTTTAGTTCAGTTTTGAGTAGACACTGGAATTGTTTACAGAGTGGAAATAACTATGACTGTATAATTACCATCGTACATACATACATACATAATTCACGTCTTTATTCCTTACGGGGTAGACAGAGGTGTTACGTATAGGTGGAAAATGGAATCAAAATAGTGATGGGTTGCTAGCCGAATCGCCTATAATATGATTCCCAAGACTTTCACCTATTCCCTCGATGGGCTTTTACCATCTGCGCGGGAAGAGAAGCAACTGGTAAATTCCATGTTTTTTCTTTACTCCTAGACCAGCATGAAAGAAATTACCATCGTAAAGTTAAAAATAAATGGGGTTTATAAAAGAAACTTGTTTTGATTAGGGTTTGTATTTCTACTCGATCTTAGTCATCCAGTAGTACCGATTGTACGGAGTATATACAGAAGTTTACGGAACCAATAGCGTCTGAGACAGAATTAAACTTGGTAGGTATTTTTTAAACTAGTCAAAAATTAAGCTATTAGCGATTAAATGGATTGCAGAAGTCACCTTCGTTCATTTATTTGTAGCATACGAATTAATATTAAATGTTTGAATATCTTCATATGCTTAATTATTAAATATCTCACTTCACTCATTTCAGCGAGCACAATTATAGAATTAATTGGTAAAAACAGTAAAATATTGCAATTCTAGTGTGTTGCTGGTGAAGTTATTACATTACAAATATGCTCATCACATATTTTGACAACAGATTAAAGTGCAGCTACAACTTTTAAAGATCATTAAACTTAATGATGTCGGCTCTTTAATTAGGTTTTAAGTAGTGATTAGTGAGGCGTAATGATACGACTGGTGAACGGTAAACATTGTAGTTAGTGTAAACGTCAACACGAGGTACGAACGAGATACAACTAAGTTATAAAGTTATTATGAACTAAACATTCAATTTTTTGTTATACGAGTGCGTTATCGTTGACTGTACCTACTTCATTATTGTATTGTTTAAGGTAAATCATACTTTGTTAATTATTCTATATTTCTTGCTGTCTTGATTGTTTTTTTTTCGTCTCTTTGATTAACTATCTATTTTTTTTTCTCTTTCCTGGCTGCGTATGGGTACTTAAGATTTATCTTCGGTCCGTGTGGCCACTCGTCTGTCCCTCAAAGGTTATTTAGAAGAGATACCTTAAAGAGATAAGTACGCCTTTGTGCACATATCTCAGATTTAGCTTGTATTTGTTTTATGATTATTTTGCACAATAAAGAGTTTAGGTACATAATATTCATACGGACGTACAAGGTTTTCACAGGAGCTCTATCCATCTACCAAAATTTAATTCAATCTAATTTCTACAAAAGGATCAAAGTTCACTATTAAGATTTGATACAAAAAAAGAGACCAAAATAACGAATAATTGGCGAAAAGTTTGCATAGTAAAAGTAGCTTAAAATACTATTCATAGCCAATAAAATCAAGGAAGGAAGAAGGAAACAGCTATGATAAAACTAAAAATAATAATTTTGTAACCGTAAATTGAATAAATTGAACTGGGCAAAACTAGTTGACATTTATCATATCATTATGTTCTAGAAACTTGGTTTCGTGTGTTTTTTCAATTAGCACCCTCATTGCCTAATTATTTTTCTTAATTAAGTAAATACGTGGTGTTTTGTATTTTCCTTAAGCGATTAAGTAAACATCGTAGACGTGTTAAAGCCGCTAATAATACCTTGGTGAGATTATTTTAGAATAGCATGGACATTAAATCCTAAGTAGATGAATTCATTACTGCATATATGAACTCATCTGGTCATACAAAAAAAAATATCACAGATGGTCTCCGAGTTTAGTTATACGTACCGGCACAAACACATTGAATATGAAAGAATATTGTTTCTTCTAGTTGTAGAAATATAATATCAAAGTAACTAAATTAGTTATCAAACATTTAAGGTCTTATCGCTAACTCATTCGTAATTAGCATATTTTTGAAAATAGAGAACAACCCATCACTATTTTGATTCCACTTTCCAGTGGAAAGTTTCCACCTACATGCGCTCACAGTGTCTTGCTGAACGTGGCCTGTATGTCTTGTTACCTTAGGCTCGGTCTACCCTGTAAGGCATAAAGACGTGATTTGTGTATGTATGTAAAAAACAAATATGTTTCTCCAAGTAGTAAAGAAATCTGACTTGTCGGACGTTATTTTATAACAGTGTCGCACTACTGAGCATTGTAAAAAGTAACTTTTGTCATTCAAGTCAAGGTACTAAAAAGGCTTTTAAAAAGGTCCGATTTAGCAAGAAAGTGTGCTTAATGGTTATATTATCGCTCACGGTAATAATACTAAACCGCCATTTCGCTATTACTTAAGTTATGCCGATAGCGTCCCCGGTTTTTGCGTTAATCTATGACGATAAATCAACGGTTGAATTTGGGAGCTAGGTAGCAATAATAATATAATAAATATAGCGTTGGATGGCAAAGAACCGTATTAAAATAAGTAACATAAAAAAGATAACTTTTTTCTTGTTCTCTTTTGTTTCCGCGACTTCAAATTATGGGTGCCAATTTGCGAATCAACGTTGGGTGGCCTTTGATAAACGATTGTTCACAAAAAATACGTTTTATACACAATCTATGCTAAAAACTTCGACTGACGAAATACTGAACACCCAATAATACTAGTGCATTTGTCATATAATACTTTAATACAAAGAAACAACTAATGTAAGACTAACATAGGTAAGCTTCGCAATTAGTTCGTTGCATTCAAAATTGAATGCAGAAATAGTTCTTCGAATGACGGTGTCAGTAGAAAAATATTGTTTAGATTTAGTGCATCGGTCATATTGCAAGCTTCAATTGTACGACAAATAAATGAGAATGCCCGTTGATCTGTGTTTGAAATTGAAGATATAGCACTACTGCCAGGCTACACGCGCTATAGTACTTAGGGAGGTACCTGCTTCTTTGAAAGTATAATAAGCAACCATGTTGTAAAAGGATAAGCCAGGTAGCGTCCAAAAGGACTGCTAATACTATTAAACGGTTTAAAAGAACCGCAACTGTTAGATTTATGACTAATGTAAAAAATCTTGGCCTCAAAAACTTTACTAAACACTAAAACTACATAAGCTTACATTTTATTAGATGTATTCTTATAGCATCGGATGACAAAGGACACCAAATTTGAGACACTGTGTTAAAAGGTTACGACTTAAGAAACCTATTGTTTTATATGATACCCGGACTACCTGGAT
Source organism: Pandemis corylana (assembly GCA_949127965.1). Classification (NCBI taxonomy): domain Eukaryota; kingdom Metazoa; phylum Arthropoda; class Insecta; order Lepidoptera; family Tortricidae; genus Pandemis; species Pandemis corylana. The sequence goes on along the minus strand of OX421878.1, from coordinate 4,765,662 downwards.
TATCTTTACACGTATCACCTGTTTTATGGTATTTGGGAATGTTTTTAATTTTCACTACCGCTACAGTTTATCGTCTATTGAGTCTCTAGGATACATTTATTACACGAAAAGTTCGCATTACGTCTAAGTAATCTATCCTTGATAAACGGAAGCTAATTATGATTCATAGCAGGAATCCTGGATAGTCAAAGGCTCACATTACAATAGTTCAATCGTGTAGGAAGTTTTACTAATTTTGACGTTGGCAACTTTTGCCACCCTCTTTCCATCTGACAGCTCGCTTGCGAGATGGTTGTGTAGTACCTCATTTGACGAATATTCTACCCTTTAATCTTGAGAATTAAAAGGACCTCAATACGATCACCTTCATGTTTCATTTCTATCCTTTGCTGCAAACAGCCGACTCCACTCGATCCACGCCAAGTAGGTTTCTACAACGAGGAAACGGTTTCTTATTTTGATTATATTCTCTTTAACTAGATTCTCTTCTTCTTCTATATAGCAGCTATTAGTAGACACACCCAGGACAGGACTCTGCCACGTGTAAGTAAGCTTCCTAAAGTTATTCTGTTTTTTACACTTATAGCATCAGCAGTATTAATAATTCAATACATGTTTTAGAGCCTGTTCTGAGGAATGAGTTTTTTAGTCTCGACACTACAGCTGATCGGTCATGAATACGATTTGTATTATTATTTTCGTCTGGTCCTTCGACGAATATGTTTGCTAAACGTCTGATTTGAGAATGAAGACTTTATCTAACACAATCTTTCTGCATAATAATCTCAGATTTTCTACTTTAGGTCTGGTCTATCTAGTAGAAGATTGCATTATGCGTTTGGATTTCGGATATGAACATTTATGGCTTTATATTAATTATTAGCTATTTAAAACTGGAGTCAGTTATAAGTCATAATCGAAACTTTGTTAGATTGCGACAGAAAAGAAATTTAATTAAATGATAATGAAATTAAGAATTTAGGCTCTTGTTTATTACATACATACATACACAGATCACGTCTTTATCCCTTCCACTTATCCATTGTTTATTAACAGCATCTATTAGCAAAACATTGAGTAATTACCCAAATTGTCTAATTAAACACATGGCGGTTCCGCATTTGTGCAATACTTCACATCTGGGCTCTAGAGCCATTCTCAGAACTCATATTTGGTCATCTCTGTTTTTTTATCTCAACCGGAAACTGTGATGAATGCCCATGCGCAGTTCTGAGTGTTTGAAACCTTGAACTGGGACCTTAGTGTACGCTTACACTCGTCGTCATAATTAGATACCAAAAAAGTTACCAAAGATGGCCGAATGTGACAGGTTAGTAATTTGGGCATATTGTCGTGGGTTCGTTCGGCAGACGAGACCAGCCCAGTTTAAGCTTGGCGGTCAAATGTCAATTAAACATTACATGTTAGGGTGTTATAAGTTAGACGTCGATGTCCGTGTGTGTGTGTGCGTGTGTGTCATGTATTTTTCATTCCAAAGCCAATTTCCTTGTGGTGCTTTTTAGCTATGTTTGGTAAAATACGGTCTAGCAGTTTCAAGAGTATCAGGTCTATTCCAAAATGATGCGAGACATTTTTGGCACTTAATGGTTTGTTTTACGTTGGTATGTACTCGATTAATTCGTGGCGGGTTAAAAATTTTCAATTTAACGTTATTAATTTCAAAGGTTAAAGTTTTAAGTATATGCCTAGCCTACTGTATATGCTGTCATTGTATCCACGTGCAATGCTTCCGGTGTAGGGTCGTGGGGCGCTATCAGATAGTGACGTAGCTGATAAAGTAACGGCTGATAGCGATGTCAAAGACTCGAGCTTTTGGCTCTTGAAGTAGGCGAGCAAACTAGCTAGACCGCTCTTTATTGATAACGGGCTTTGTCTGCAGAGGATTCTTTTATAGCTATCCCGTGGGAATAACACAATTTCTGGGATAAAGTGGCCTGTTTGTTGCCAGGCTGTAATTTATCTCTGTGCCAAATTTCAAACAGAAGCCCGATTTTTGAAAGCACATCACTTGAAAGTGGTATAAATCAGCTTATATCTCCAAAACTACAACTCTGAATGGAATGAACTGATAGGATGCTAGGACGATACAATATCTCTACCTCCATTAATAACTAATCCGGTTAAGGATGTCTGACTTGACCTGTCAATAAAGAAAGCCTAAAACCACTAAAACTGATCTAGTAATGAAATTGTCGAAGTGATCAGCTAATATACCGAAAAATAAACCCTCCCTGAAGTTAAGAATACTTGGAAGTCGCGTTATAACTGTTTTTTCAAGTTATTTTCCGCTTTTAAGTAATAAAAGCATCTATTTGAACTTTCTACCAACAGCTATAAACCACACAAAGCCACAATAGAGGCATTCTGGAACGACCAAAGCCTTACTGACTTCCTGTAGGATCCTCGAAACTTGACAAACAATTTAATTGACACCTCAGTTCTGACAATAATACATCCTGACCGGTCTATTGTAAGTTTGTGAACAGAATGGTAGGACATGCTTTATCAGAAATGTCCTGCCGTGAAGAATTTGAGAGGCGCCACGGCCTTTTTGGAATACTGAAATAAAGAGTAGATTATATTATTTTATTCGCTTACTTTATGATACATAACACTTGTTCTATCATTTACCGAAGAAGTCGACGTGTATACTTACAGCACACATACGAATTAAGCACACTAATGTAAAAACTTGTTACGTTCATTAAATCGAATATAAACGAAACGTTCACAATTTTTTTCTTTTTATGGCCTGGTAATGTTCTTTGGCAGAGGGGAAAATGCTTTGGTAATTTTAGTAATAGAAAAAGAGAAATAAACGATTTCAGTTAAAATCGATTTGCGAGTGCTCACTAATAACCTTGCTAATCCTTCCGCCAAACAGCAGTGCTTGCTCTGTGTTCCAGCGTGAAGAGCAAAACACTAGTGCCACGGGTGTTTATAGGTGGTGGTGGTGGTGTTCACTTACCATCAGGTGACCCACTTATTCTTTTTCCTTCCTTGTCGTTTGTCGTATAAAAAATAATAAGCCAAGTTAACGTTTCAAAGCAAAAATCTAAGTTAAACCCGAACCTTATTTAACGGGACACACCGCATACGTTTGCAAATATCACAATAGCATTAACACATTTCAACTAAGTTTAGCAAGTAAAGTCACAACGAAATCCTTAAAGCACCCAATACAAACTTATCAAAACAGTCGGTAGCAGCGCTAGTGGGCAACAACCAAAACTGTTTCAGTTCTTACGTACCTAAATACGATATTTTAAGCCAATTTCTGAAAATCTCTTAATTATTTTATTAATGCGTGTTCTATCAGTGGAATTAACGTAATTTTACTCATTTCCAAAATAATTTCTTCCATGTTTTGTGTTAGTGCCAGTTTTGTCCGCCCGCAAAGCTAAGTTGGTAATGTTTTAATATCCCATCCCGCCCGTTAGCCATAAAGCCGAGTATTTCCTGCAAACGTGACTTTAGCTCGGCGATAGAAATAGATTGGTCATACTTGGAAATTTAGGTACATAACACATAAAAACATCTTGACTTGGACAAGAATTTACACAAACTCTTAACAAAAGAAGGACCTACTTTTAAACTTCCATTTATGAAATTCATTGGAATTTAAACAAAAAATATTACCAATTCAATAAAACGAAATTCGGAGAATAAAATCATATATGGTAGAAATTATAAATGATAGCTGACCACCCAAAAAGACGATTTTTGGGAACGTCAATTAAAAGCTCACATTTTTCTTGCTGCGAAATGCAAAAAAAAAATCTCACTGAATACCTACGTATTGTAAGTATCGAAATCAAATTCCTGAATACCTAATCTTGCCAAATAATACCTACATTACGATCGACATCGGAATTCTTAAGTTTACTACAACATTATGTACCTGTCCGAAAATGCAAGCGGCAAAAACGGATGTTCTTATTAGAAAAAAAACATATGTTTCTGAGAAAAAAAACCTATCGCCCATAATCTGTTACGGTCATTGAAAAAAAGCTTATCTGTCAAGTGGCATGACAACAAGCGATAGTTTACAAACATTTTACAAACCGTTCTCTACTCTAATGCGGTTCAAGTAGAGTTTAAAAGAAAGCTACAGTGCTATCTTTGGTTGGACGCAAAAGCGCGCGAAACCGACGTCCGTTGCGGTACCGTTGTAGGCGTTGGATTTCAAATCTGGAATGTGAATGGTAATCCCGATTGAGTCTCCCGCCAATTGCTAATAAAATTTATTCGTCGTTTAATTTCCTTTTTTAATGATGTTTCGTTGCTCACAAACACATGTAGGTTTAATTTTATACAGCATTTTTTAACGCAAATTGTAAATTAAAGGCGTCAAGAGGCTGGAAAATGATAAGACCTTTGCCAAGTGAGTTTTAAATAGCGTGTGCATTATTTTAAAAAGCTGTGTGCTGTGTTCTGTTTAGCGATACGTTCATTAAATGTGGCAAAGATAAAAAAATTGTGTCTAGAGAGTAGGCTTAGCTTTTAATAGAATTAAAATTATTTTTCAATGTGTCCTACATATGATAGAGAAATACTTTTACATCTTGCATTTGGTATTGGCGGTAATCTACATCAAAAACTTTAAGGTGTCATTCAGTAGTTCAAAGAGACAGTTACATTTTTTTATAAAAGTAGTTTCTTGGCCAATTCAAGTAAATTCTCACGTATAGGTTGCAATAAGGAGTCTTTTGTTCCTTACTTTACCGACAAACCTACAATGTCCGCAGTTGCTGTTTATATCTCCTAATTATCTTTTTGTTTGATGAACAATAGAAGGCTTTCTACCCTTCGGTTGTAAATATCGGAGATAGTAATTTTGGACTCACAGCTGTTTTATGAGTAGCGAGCGATATCGACCCGTTTCGGCTTAAATTTTGTATGAATAGGTACGTTTCTTGAGAAAATTTACTGACGCTAAAAATCCAAAAGGTTTTTAAATCCATTGCATTAGTTAAAAGGTAAACTTATTGACTTCATTGTTCAGTTGTAAGTAAAAGGAACACAGTCATAGTCATGACAGCTGACTATCTGAATGTTAATATGAATCTATGATCGTGATCACTTACAATATCACGAGAATTTGTAAAAGCGTTTCGTGCGGGACGAAGAAAATACTTTATTGGTGGTCCCTAATTCCAAAATACCTAAACTGTCTAATTTATCGATGATATTTAAATAGATTTTTAATCTAGATCGCAATGGGTAACAAAATGGTTGAGAAGATTAAGTTTTTGTTGTTGAAGTTGAAGTTTAGGGTGCCACAATAAACCCCAGTTCCGAACTGTAGAGATAAGGGTACTCAGTATTAAATATATGTATTTATGGATCTTTAAAATACTATGATTTATGGCCGGCATTTTATGCTTTATACTAAAAATATTTCTAAAAAGAATTTCCTGTTGCTAGTTGCCTAGCCATGCTGAAGGGACTTGTATACCTATTACGGTGTTTACAAATATATTGGGCACTCCACACTCTTGCACGAATTTTGTGAAATAATAACTCAAATTTGTTTTACTTCATAAGCAGTGTTAGGGCAACTATTCCGTAGTACCTTCGAGTTTCTTCTTTAAGCACACAGCGTAGGACACTAAAGAGAGAATTGCAGAAGACATAGCATAGATGTCTAGAAAAGATGTTTTTGGACATTCCTAGGAAAGGAAACATGCCTATTTTATTCTTCAATAATAATAATGGGGGCGAAGCTTTGTGCTAGTACTTGCTGGCTGGGCGCAGTGACCGGAAGTAGATCTTGGACTCCGACATCACCCTCCATGCCTTGTGATCCTGAGCCAGTTGTCCAGCCTTCGGCTTCGGCTTCGGATCTGTCTGGGCCATATCGATCCAACGATACCAAGGACGGTAAACCGGTCTACGCCCGCTCGGCTGGCTGGAGTATCAGTTAGTTCTATAAATCGATGGCACCCTAGTGACTCTGACTATGAAGCTAGAGGTTCCAGGTTCGAATCCTGATAGGGACAGGCAGTGCAGTTGTATGATGAATGTAAGTTATATTAATGTTTTACTTGAGACTGATGTCAGATGTCATTATTTATATAAGTTTGTTTATGTATGTATGTATGTATAACTCTTTATTGTACATAAAACACAAAAAAAGGTGAATACAGGATAACACACATGCATTATCAGTTGTTTGGTAGCTTTGCTTAGTTTGGGACTGGTTTGGATTGATGAAATTGGTGTAAATTGTCTGAGCTAGGTCTAATAACTGACGACACCAAGACGCTAAGAAGCTAGAGGTCCCGGGTTCAAATCCTGGCGTGGCAGGCACTTGTATGACTATAATAATGTTTGTACCAGTTGCTTCTCTTCCCGCGCAGATGGTAAAAGCCCATCGAGGAAATGGGCGAAAATCTTAGGAATCGTGTTATAGGTGATGCGGCTAGCAACCCATCACTTCCTTTTCCACCCATACGACAATCATGCTGAACGTGGCCTTTAGGTATTGTTACCTTAGGCTCTGTCTACTCCGTAAGGGATAAAGACGTGATTTATGTATGTATGTATGTAATAAATGAATTAGGTCGGTAGGTATATTGGTAATATTGGTGTAAATTGTCCAATGACTTTCAACATGAAACTACCGTGAGACTTAATCATTATTACACATAAACGGATAACTCACGTATAAAAAGTCGAGTGATGCTCGACATGTTTCGGACTATTTCGTAGTCCTTTTTCCAAGAGCGCTCGCCCCGGCGGCAGCGACACGAACACTGCGCGCCAGCGCTCTGCTCCCGCGGCTGTTCGACGCAACTGACAGCGGCGCACAACTACCCTCGTTTTCATCGTCATTTTTATTATTGTCAAATGTCGGGCAGCACACAAAATCCACATGCATGTCGAGCATCACTCGACTTTTAATACGTGAGTTATCCGTTTATGGGTAATATTGTCCAATGACATTTGTTTTTTATTTTGATTAGTTTAAAAATGCTTTAAGTTCAGTGCGCTCTTTCGCGAGTGTAAACGGCTCCCCATTGTCCAGATTAGCACATGCAGAGTTCAAATAGCAATATCCTTCCAAATATTAGGTTACTCGTTGTGCCGGGAACATGGGATTTCTCGCTAAGTGTGCTAGCTCTCTTCGCTTCCTTTTTGGTCTTCAGCAAACACCCGGTCTTTGCTTTTCGCTCTTGGCTATGGGAAATGGCAAAGGAACCATTTATTTAAGCGCCGCTAAAAGGTATTGCAAAAACTAAAAAAAAATACACATGTCCGTTGTTTCTGTTATATTCAGTATCTGTAATCATATACAAGTTTTCACAAAACGCACAATTAAAGAAATGAATGATTTACATAAAACTACAAACCCGTGATTGTGGTAACTGTCTAAAATTTACGATGCCTTTCAGAATTTTGATTCGTTTGCGTTTTTCCTGCTGAGTCTCCCGTCCTATTTACCTAATACTTGTATGTGCCTCATGCTTTGATAATGAATTTTTTTTGTGTATTTTGGTGTCTACTTTATTTTATTATTCTGTTATTTTTTCACTTCTATCGATTATAAAACCGCACTAGCGTAAACGATTTATAAAACGCACATCACTTCTTTTGGAATCTTGAATGTCGATCGTGTGAAAATATCGCCGCAAACCAATTTCAACCTTAAACGTATAAGCAATTAGATTTTAATTAAATCACGCTGAACACAAATACCTGTTTCCTGACCGGCAATGACCTCTTGAAAAAGCGCGGGAAAACTCCATGCGTAGAACACATCCCACGAAGTAATGTCAACTCTAACACTGACATGTAGAGTTGGTTTCAGTTTTGGTAGTGTTTGACAGGTTGGTCTTGGAAACGGTTGAATGTGAACCAATTTTGAATTTGGAAGGACTGCTTTTTAATACTTTTTAAATATTAAAATAATTTATTAACAAAAAGGTTTTCTATCTCTGAGTGTTTATTTAAAACAAGTTATGATCTTTTTTCTGAAGTTTTGTTGATTATTGCGTGGAGCGATGACCTTACAAAGGTTGTTTGGCTGAATGGGAAACGCCTTGGTCCACGGTCGGTGGCATACCTAGAAAAAGCTTGTCCTGTCTGCAGGTGCTAGACTTAAATCATAATAAAGGCTTGTTAATTGTTAAATTACCGGTTTAAGCTGATTTTAAGAAACGGTTGTTAAAAATCCATAAGTCACCTGGTATTAATATTGGAAGAGAAATTTCAAAGGTCTATGACATTAAATACTACTATTTCTACTAAAAATAACTGAATTAAAGAAACGATACCTACATTTTTTAGTTCAAATTTTCTTGTTTTGTTCCGCAGAATTTGTTAATTAAACTATCGGGTCAAACTACTAAAACAAACTAAAGTAAAATTTTGGCATTTTAGCACATAATTAGATAATAAAAAGCTTTAGTATGTTCTGCAACTAAAAATGCTTTGACAAATCAAATTACTGACAGGCCTATAGATCCGTTTAAAAAGTATAAACGTCACTCAAAAAGTCAAGACAAGAACGAAGAAGTCTTTCCACCAACCTATCTCATCAGCTGATTATGGCGCCACTAGCATGTGGATCTAATAGGCATAGTATGACATGTTTGTAGTTCTTCATTTAGCCACTAGCAAATGTAACTTTGTATTTGTAACCGTGGTCCATCAGTTAGAATGACCGTTGAACGAAAGATCCTTGATTGATTACGTTGTAGGTTGTAGTTGTATTCAAAACTTGAATGTTATGCTGGAAGGAATTTATTTATTCGTAGTGTATTTAACTAACAGTTTTTAAAGAATTATGGGATAGGAATATGCCGTCTAGAGACCAGTAGGCTTATTACCTAACTCGCTCGCAATCGCCATTGTATTCATTTTGACAGTTCATGGATGAGCTGACAATTGGCATCGCAATCAGCTAGCTGTCACATTCATACAAGAACTGTCGAAATGAACACGATGGCGATTGCGAGCGAGTTAGGTAATAAGCCTACTGATTTTAAAAGAACTCTATCTTATTTTAAAAGCACCCCATTAAGAACGATGGTCAAGTTTCTTGCGGTGCATTATTCTTGACAATGATGATCTTTCCGAAAGCGCTAGTAGTTTCAAATAAAGACGTAAATTATTAGATTGTTTTGTATTGATATTTTAATGATATATCAACATTAACTCGATACATCGTTTAAACTTATGCTTTACTTAAGTAAAGCATAGGTTATACGTGTATTCTGTGACTGCCTGTGGGATCTTGCTCCGAGTTGCTATTTTTACCATTTTAGTTAAATTAAAAGTGGTACGTTCCTCTTTAGTAAATAAATAATAATGAATAAGTTTTTTTTACTTTTTTTTTACTTACCTTACTTACTGGTAGAACAACTGAGTAACGATAAACAATAGTGCAATTCAGCCACATCAAATATTGTCAATTGTTCTTCTGCAAAGAATCTTCTCTTTGCCAAAAATGCGTTTATCCTGCGGAAACTACCCGATTTTCCGGGATAAAAAATAGCCCATGTATTATTCCAGACTTTATCTATGTTTCATCCAGATCTGTTGAGCGCTCTGGCGTGAAAGAGTAACAAACATCCATACAGACATCCATACTCACAAACTTGTTTTTATTGTTCTGCCAACTTATATATAAATAAGTCTGCAAAACTGATACTTGAATGTTCGAAACAAAAAACCACTTACAACGTTTAACCACATACGCTTTCCTATAATTCCTGTTCGGTATCATTTTACACCATGACCAGCCTCCATTCAGAAGGGCGTAAGCGCCAATATGTAACTATTGGCGGTTACCGCGTTTTGTTTAACGCAAGTCTATGTTGAGCATACGCCCATAAGCCCATAACCTACCTGTACCATAGCCAAAGGTCGCTTTTGGTGGCTTTTTTCTAAAAGTCTCCTACGATTCTTCCCAGAAGTTAAGGATAAAGGAATGCGGCGACGACAAAGCAAACCTGTTCTGAAATAATAATACAAAAAAAGGTGCGTCGAAAAAAAGCAAACCTCTCAGCTGATTCTGCATTGAGGCGCCCGTGTACCACGAAATGCGATGGCGGTGAACGTATCGTTTACCCATCGCTTAATAAAATGCAATAGTACATCATTTTCAAATTTTTTCTTCTTTTTCCTCTATGAGAACTTTCACGCATCTGCGGTGCGTAATTTTTTAATCTACGACTGAATTTTCGGGGCGATTTGCGCTGTCAGTCAATGATTATACTTTTTAATAGTTAAATTAAACTAAATAGCCTTTTCGACGTGTTCGTATACTAGAAAAATAAATAGAACGATAATTTGTTTACTTATTCGACATGAAATAATATTTTTATACGTTTTTTGTTACGGTTTCGTAGTAAAAGCCACCCGTCTGACTTGTTTGACCGTCTCAGCTGATTCTCCCGCCAAAAAATGGCGGCCGCCGCCCGGCGTCCGAAATGACACAATAGCACTCCTTTATAATTGCTTTTGTTAGAAAATGTCTCGTTAAATATCGTGTTTTGAGAGTTTTGAGGCCAACAAAGGCCGCTTAGGTCTTACTTTACTTCGTTTTCTCACGTAGCGGGCGATCAGCTGTTTTTGGCGCGCAATCCGCCATCTTGGCCGATCCGTTCAGGAACTGGTTGGTTGCTATGGACGTAATATGTTTACTTATGAATTGGGGGGTTATTATCAGAGTAGCACAGCTGAGGTTGTGATATTTCATAAAACAATTTTATTGTTAGCAATCGCGATATTTGCACAGTTCCCAAATAGGGTATTGTTATTAAATCAGACATAGTTAAACAAATGAATGTCAACGCTAAAGCACGAACAACATTGTCACATTGAGTCCACATAACGCCTTAACGTGTCAAATTATGGTTGTTTCCTTTGATTCAAGTCAGCACTGAATTCGCTATCGAAATTCGTTTAAAAATCAAGCAACAATAAAAAAACAAAAGGTGTATTTTCCAAATAGGTTCTTCCATGTCTTCTTTAAACTACCAGCGTTTTCGGAAAGACCATCATAGCCAAGGATGCGCCGCAGGACACTTGGTAGAACAAATACTTTACACATACTGAATTAAGTATAATATTCTACTTAATCACGAATAATTGCTAAGCAAATAAAACAGAAATACTCTTGTTTTGTGATTGTAATCAAATGCGCGCCTATTAATGAAAAAAAAATGCCATTCTTAACATTTAGATCAAATAAAGCGCTCCGTGTTGAAAGCTCATGCTGGTCTGGGAGTAAAGAAAAAACATAGAATGTATCAGTTGCTTCTCTTCCCGCGCAGATGGTAAAAGCCCATGGGAATAGGAAAAAATCTTAAGAATCATGCTATAGGCGATGCGGCTAGCAACCCATCACTATTTTGATTTCCCTTTACAGCTATACGCCCTTAATCATGGTAAACGCGGCCTGTAGGTCTTGTTATCTTAGGCTTCGTCTACCCCATAAGGGATAAAGACGTGATTTATGTATGTATGTATGTAAACCGCTCCAACTTGTCCCTTAAAAGTGTGGTGTTCCGTCTCCCACCGCGTTAGGGAAGCAAAACTTGTCAAAATCCCTAAATAATTACAGCTATTTGTTTTCTTCAGGTCAAGATTACCCTATACCGACGAGCTGTATGAAGAGATTGATGAATGTGGATGAACTGAAAGAGGTGTGTCAGAACCATAGCTAGTGGAACAAAGTAGTCTCTATCCACCCCTGTGGGAAAGATTAAAAAACTAAAGCTAAATCCTTACTACTATCTTTATCTTTACTAATATTATAAATGCGAAAGTAACCCAGTCTGTCTGTTACTTTTTCACGCTTAAACCACTAAACAAAATTCGTTGAAATTTGGTATACAGATAGTTTCAGCCCCGGGGAAGGACATAGCATAGTTTTTATCCCGGAAAACAGCATAGTTACTATATAAATACTCTTTATTGAACACCACAGATCAGTACAAAACAATACAGAAACAAACAACAAAGTAGACAATAGGCGGTCTTATCGCATAGTTCCCGCGGGATAGCGAGAAGACAGTTAGCGATAAGCGATTTCAGTGCAGACGAAGTCGCGGGCAACAGCTAGTTCTAAATAAATATGCAAATATGATCTTCACCCATAATTCCACACCTGATAGAATAACCCACATATTTTTTTATTCTATTGCTACCTTTTTTATAAATCCTTGAAGTTTCTTTACAGTTAAGATTCCGACTTCAGAAGCGAGCCCTTTGTCCGCTCGTCCAGTAATCCTTACTAATAACACAAATCCCTATTTCTGTTGGTCTGTCACGCGTGAAATGCGTCCACAAAATGGCCACCCGGTTTCCAGATTGAAAAGTCAAAAGTCGTAGGTTCTCACAGTTTAATTCAAACATATCTAATTATTAAACTAGTGTACTCGAAGCCATAGTCATAGGTAACTAACTTAAAAAAAACTAGCAATGTTTGTCTATGTATGTATGTTTATGAGGAATAATGTAGGATTGTAATGGTTGTTGAACTCTTTACATTTTTATTAATTAATAACGTTTATGGTTTTTATGGACTTTTACGTTTCATTGTCAGTTGTTGAAGATGAGTAAAGGAAGAAGCAGTTCAGTAGGCTTACTTAACTCGCTCGCAATCGCCATTGTGTTCATTTTGACAGTTCTTGTATGAATGTGACGGCTAGCTAATCCCGATGCCAATTGTCAGCCCATACTTGAACTGTCAAAATGAACACGATGGCGATTGCGAGCGAGTTAGGTAATAAGCCTACTGATTTTGTTTTTGCTTGGTTTTTCTTATTTCCCTTGTCAACTCATTGCACATAGTATAGTCCATATCGTCGTAAGCTTCAATATTGAAAGAATTTTTGAAATGGGTCCAGAATTTTTTATAAATGTGATTTACTTACAAATGTTTCCACTCATTGGTAATTTTTAGTGTATGGGGTCAAAGGGTAACTTTTGAAAAATCTTTACTTCAATCGAATCAACCCTAACATTTGCCAAAGTATCACTATCATCACTATCACTATCACTATCACTTCACTATCATCACTATCACTTCACTACATAGTATAAAATAAAGTCGCTTTCTCTGTCCCTATGTATGTATGTATGTTAAAAAGATACAGAAATATACAGAAAATAGTACAAAGGCGAACTTATCACTAAGAAGGGATTTCTTCCAGTTAACCTGTCCCTATGTATGCTTATATCTTCGAAACTACACAACGGATTTTGATGCGGTTTTTTTTAATAGATAGAGTGATTCAAGAGGAAGGTTTTTATGTATAATTCTACGCAGATGAAGTCGCGGGCAGAAGCTAGTTCTAGAATAATTCTGAGACTTGTATTTCACATCTAAAAATTTCGATCGCTTTGCGAATAACCCCTCCTCTGGTTTAATATGGAAGTCATACTCGCTGTGCACTCATGACGTAACCCCAGCCCAGCGACATTAGCCGTCTCGCTCCAACTTCATAACCTCCAAAATTTAGCCGGTACACGTGTGAAATAAAATTGATGCAAGTTCAGAAAAATAGAAGTCAAAAATAGTAAGTTGCAATTCTTTTCCATCTGGTCTGGGAGCAAAGAAAAAACATGGAATGTACCAGTTGCTTCTCTTGCCGCGCAGATGGTAAAAGCCCATCGAGAAAATGGCATAGGAATCATGACTTTTATAGGCGATGCGGTTAGCAACTCATCACTATTTTGATTCCCCTTTCCACCTATACATATGCCCACAATCATGTTAAACGTGGTATTGTTACCCTTAGGCTCTGTCTACCACGTAAGGGTTAGCGTGATTTGTGTGTGAGCGTGTGTGCAATTCTGTTTAAAAAAAATGGTTTTTGAAATTACTCCACGGCAAAATCTATATCGTATTTTTTTTTAGAATTGCAATTCATATTTTGTTTCATTTCAGCATTTCGCTTAGGTAGGTACATAATAATTATCAATACCTGTTGCAGTCGATTTTGCATGAGCAGCCCCTGTTTCACCAGTACGACAAATGTCGTTACATACATACATACATACACAAATCACGTCTTTATCCCTTACGGGGTAGACAGAGCCTAAGGTAACAAGACCTACGCCACGTTTAGCAAGACACTGAGGGCGTAGAGGTGGAAAGTGGAATCAAAATAGTGATGGGTTGCTAGCCGCATCGCCTATAACATGATTCCTATGATTTTCACCCATTCCCTCGATGGGTTTTTACCATTTGTGGGGGAAGAGAAGCAACTGGTACATTCTATGTTTTTTCTTTGCTCCCAGACCAGCATGGAAGCAAATGTCGTTGACATTGACAATTCACTTAATTTTACCAACTCTACGAGAATCTACGCCGGTTAGCTTTATATTGACCACGCGTCGCAATTGGAATTGTCACATGTCACCGACATTTGTCAATTGGGCCTGACCTGAAGTTTACAGTCGCTACAGGTTTTTTTACATTCGGAAACCAGCTGCGGTATGGCTCTTAGCCAAGTTTGGTAAAATTTAGTACAGCAGTTTTTTTTCCAAAATAATGTTTTACATTCGTCTTTACATACATACATACATACCGTCACGCCTCTTTCCCACAGGGGTAGGCAGAGACTACTTTATTCCACTTGCTACGATCCTGACGTATTTCTTTCGCTTCATCCACAGTCATCAATCTCTTCATACATGCTCGTCGGTTTCGGGTACTCCTGACCTGACCTTTTTCCAAAACGTCTCCTATTTGGTCTCGGAACGTCCGTCTAGGCCTTCCCCTCCCAACGCAACCATTCGTACTCCCCATATAGATCTGTTTAGTTAGTCTACTTTCATCCATCCGCTCTACATGCCCAAACCAACTAAGCATACTTTTTTCTATCCTAGTCACTATATCCTCTTCGTATTCGTCTTTGGTTTAAAAAAAACGGTTTTGCTTTTAATTTGCTAGGAGTTTGCGACATTGATTGAGCATGATATGTTTCCTCGCAGAAGTGTCAAAGCTTTGAATATAAATCCCTGGAGACTTGTAAATGGCCAGTTCGAAATCCATTTGTTACCCTATTTGTAACTGGCCAGTTTGAAATTTGAATTCCATTTGCTGGAGTTGTCTTTTTTTTTATTTCCTGTGATTCGGTCCCTGTTCGTTCCCTATTCAGCTTGCCAACAAAATGGCTTTCGTTTTACTTCAAGTACGCCATTGATAAACAACTTTACTTACAACTCCATCGCCATCACTAACCCCAAATGGCATTCGATTTGACTTATTCAACGAATAGCCCATCACTTTATCGTCCCGCGGGAATTTCGCATTTTCCCGGGAATAATTGTAACCTACGTTAATCCTAGTATACTATCCTACATACATACCTATATCACGTCTTTATCCCTTACGGTGTAGACAGAGTCTAAAGTAACAAAACCTTAAGGCCACGTTTAGCATAAAAGTGAGCGTACAGGTGGAAAGGAGAATCAAAATCGTGATGGGTTGCTAGCCGCATCGCCTTTAACATGATTCCTAAGATTTTCGCCCGTTCCCTCGATGCTTTTACCATCTGCGCAGGAAGAGAAGCAACTGGTACATTCTATGTTTTTTCTTTACTCCCAGACCAGAAAGAGTATCCTACTAATAGCTATTATATTACTCCTTACGTTCTAATATTATAAATAAGAAAGTGTGTGAGGATGTATGTATGTTAATGTTATTGCGATACCGGTATGTCATTTATGTCAATATAGGATCGTGGATTAGAGAAAAACTGTAGGTTTATTACCTAACTCGCTCGCAATCGCCATCGTGTTCATTTTGACAGTTCATGTATGGGCTGACAATTGGCATCCGAATCAGCTAGCTGTCATATTCATACAAGAACTGTCAAAATGAACACGATGGCGATTGCGAGCGAGTTAGGTAATAAGCCTATTGGACTCGCACTATTCGCATCAATATTTCAATAATACTTCTTTTATAATAATATTTCGCGTCAAACGGATCGCGATATGCCTGGATCACACGCTTATGTTGTCGGTCTTATCCATGGCTATCACCAAAGAACGATACTTTTGCCCCCTTAGATCCACTGTGGATGTAGGCTGTCGATCATCAATATAATCATCCACGTACAAAACGATTGATTTTTTTCAGAGGCCCCACAGATCACACCCAAGTCTCCACTAAAAAAAAACGCAACAAAGCAAATTGTCTATGGCCGGCAAAAACATGGTTGATGCCGGTCGCGGAATATGACCGCAATACGTTTGTTGTTGGGTTCTGGGCCGCTGGGAATGGAATATTGGAGCAGGTTTTCGGGGTACCGTAGGCAAGTGCAGAAACGAAATTCCTTTTATTATCATGGTATCTATCGGTCAAGGGGCCGTTGGAAAACACATCACTCGGAATACCATTTGAAAGTGGAAAAAATTGAGTATTGCTACAAAATTACAACACAAATAAATTGGATTAGGTACTTAAGAGGCTGCATTTTTTTTATCTACGCACATTTAATAAGTGCTCTAAAATGCGTTCAGGAACTGTAGGAAATGACCAGCATTATTACACCCTAAAAAAATCTATAGTAATAATATTACAGTACAAAAATCTGTACTTTAATGTTATTTACAGTACAGATTTTACCAATGCCTTACAAAAATCTATACTGTAATAACATTAGAGTACATGTTTTACCTACTATCACAGAAGAAAGTACCTACTTACATAAATCACGTCTTTATCCCTTAAGGGGTAGACAGAACCAAGTATCATTGGTTGTAATAATGCTGGTCATTTCCCTATTGCTTCTGAACCCATCCTAGAGTACTTATGATATGTGTGTAGACAAAGTAATGTATGCAACTGTACATAATTAGGGCTTAAAACACTCGTTTTAAAAACCACAGTCGTGTTTTAAGGACCCTTATTATGTAACGGTTGCATAAAATACTATTAAGCAACTCGTATTTCAAAATCAGCACAATTTTCACTACTTTCGAGTACCTAGTATTTTCGCGTATAAGTGCATTCATAAATCGGGCCGTGTCTCAATCGCGTTTGCGTTAAAATGTCAAACTTTTTGTTTCCATTTCGTTCCGCTAGGCTGTTAAAGACGTTTTTCGTGATTAAAAAGTGACACTAGAGGCTACATTAATTTAAAAACATATAAACTCACACTTGACTGACTATGAAAAAAAGATTATATTTTATCGGGTAGATTGTGTAACAAACAGGTAGGCTTGGGATCGTCTTTATAGACCTATTGTCAAACGCCTAATGGCCTTTTTTAGCCTATATCCTTAGAAAGGGACAATACAAGTCATCTGTGAGAAGTTGGTCAATTTAAGGTTTTTGAAAATTTCTTACAGGATTAAATCTTGACATAAGTTACAATAAAGCTTCCAAATTTTCACTTTTCGGATCAGTTTTTGATTCGTTTTGTGTTTAAGTATTTTTAGCAAAGTTTTGAACTTTAAACACGCGCTGACAATAGTATTATTAAAAAAAAAACTCATAAAAGTTTTTGTATTTATCCGCAACATGAAACCATAGACAACATTCCGACGTCAAACAAGATCTGTCAATATTTTGGCGCCAACGCGGACGGATGCGTTCACAATCACTTATTGTACTAACACCAATTTACCTTTATTAGTAACGGTGGCGCTACTGTCTAATAAAAAAGAGGTTTTAACATGAAAGAATTTAGTTCCAAATTACGCCGTCGACTGAAATAAAATTGTCATGTTTTGCCGAAATTCCATGCTTCAATGGGGGCGTAAGTATTATTGCATTGTATTTATTTTATTATTGTATTGATGGGAACTTGTAGGTTCTTACGAATTTACTCGCGTGCTGTTACGCGGAATCCTTTTTGTATTTTTTTCTTACTTTATAAGAGTTTTGTGAATGAAATTCCGGATGCTGCACGCGTGATTGGGCGATATAGCAAATCGCGGGAAAATCTAATGAATGGAGGACCACACTCGATTTTTAAGAATGTTGTCGGTAATTTATAACGAAATGGGAAGTAAAAGTTTTGTTGCCACATACAATTATTTTACGTCATAAATGTATCGTCGCATGGAAAATATAGCTTGAATTTAATTTGTGCTCTTTCTTGCACAACCCGTTTCAATGATTACTTCTCCTGTTGTTTTCTTTGATAGTTTTATATATATTCCGTTTCAATATAATCTCTTCGTCTGTAATCTCCGACTCTTCTCTTAATTCCTCTTTCAATGGGAGTTCATGTTCATGTCTCATGTTTCTTCTGTAATATACTTCGTCTTTATGTCTAAAAGCGTCGTAAAGATTATTTTTCAGTTCCTCTTCTTCGTCGCTGTATTCTGAATCATTAAAAACAGGAATCGGTAAGAATCTCCTGTGTCCTGTTAGGACCTTACTTTGAACATTTTTGAAGGATTTTAATTTACCTCTACCGGCATTTTTTTTTTTATTGTTTATCTGTATCAGTGGCGGAGAAAGTTCTTTCCTTTTTCTATTCGCGTTAGCAATTTTTAGAAGATTTCTGAAAGCATTTACTTTTGGGTTTCTTCCTTTGTTTTTTCTACTCTCTTTTGGTAGTTGGTTTATTCCCATATTTCCTTGGGTACTGAATGCATCAACGTTGGTTACTTTATGATTATGACCGCTATATACAACGTTTGTTTGTTCTGGGGGATCATTCATTTCATTAATTTCCTTATTATGAAAATTAATACTTCTAAGTGCATTTTTCTGGTCAATATTGTCACTAGTTGTAACTGCTAGCGCTGTCGTAATTGTCCTAGTTCTTTTATTTTTACGTTTAATGTGTTTGGCTGTTTCGTCTTCCTTTGTTGTTGTTTGTTTAACTACTTCTTCTTCACTAGAAATACTTGAATCTGAAGAACTTAACTTTTTCTTTTTACTAACGAGACTCATTGTAGCTCGTTTACCATTTTTTGCCCTTTCCACTATGGTAATGTCGATCAAATTTTTTTCGCCACTATCTCTTCTATCGAAATCTATTTCAAAATTCTTTCCTACAATTCGTTTGCCTTCCAACTTCTTTAGTTTGTGTTTTATTCTCTTTTTCTTGTCATGAATCTTTTTGAGATATGTTTGAAGAAATTTGTGTCTGTGCTTTTTACCTGTAAATTTATAATTTTTAAATTTAGATGAGATTATTTATTTTACGCCGCTTACGTATAGTCCTTGAATATCACTTACCGTGTTTTTCGTGTCTGTGGTGTCCCTTGTGTTTTTCATGTTTTCTTTTATGGTGACGTTTCTTGAATTCCTTGTGTTTTTTAGAACGTAATTTCTCTTTTTTGCGTCCATGCTGTTCTATTTTACGCAATTTACCAAAAACGTGAGTTTTTCCTGAAATAATTGCATACCAAACATTGAACTAGAGGACTAGAATTCGTTACCATTGTCTGGGGAGCTATACCAAAATTCGATTTTCGAAATTCGTATCATATCATCTCTCACACTGCCAAAATAATGACTATGTTCGCGCGCTAAAAATCTTTTTGGTTATATGCAGTGCAGGGGTGCTCTATGGCACATAAAGAAACAATCATCATAACTGTCATTACATCGTAACGTCTCGCCTCAACCACGCTGCCAGGAGAACGCCCTAAGGTGAGTGCCTCTGCACTGTTTTAAATTGTAATTTTTTGGGCATCAGCGCACTCCTGGCCTTCCGCTACGAACGCAATTGGCTATTTACACGCCCTAACCTAACAGACTATGAGGGTGAGCTTCCATTAGATCGACTTGGTTCAGAGGGATCTCTCGGATCTCGGGGCTGATGGCTGGCGAGAGCTGGCTCAGGATCGCAAGGCCTGGAGGAGTCTGGTGTTGGAGGCCAAGTTCAATTTCTAGTCACTGCGTTCAGCCAGTAAGTAAGCGTGAACTTCCAGCACGAAACGAACTTCGAAAACGGAATTTCTAAGTTTAACGCATGTATTTCCAGACAGATATGATCTAGACCTTATATTCTAGGGCTTTTCACCACTAGACTGTATAGACTGTTGATGAACCATGCGTTACATCTCTGGTCTCATCCGCACTTTCCATAAGGTCAGGGGTCAATCGCGGATCAGATTATCGTAAAAAGATACATACCTGCATAGATAAATCTCGTCTTTATCCCTTACCAGGTAGACAGAGCATAATTGTGGGTATATAGGAGGAAAGGGGAATGTAAATGGTGATGGGTTGCTAGCCGCATCGCCTATAACATGATTCCTATGATTTTCGCCCATTCCCTCTATGGGCTTTTACCAACTGTGCGGAAAGAGAAGCGGCTGGTACATTCCATGTTTTTTCTTTGCTCACAGACTAGCATAGAAGTACAAAGATAACCTTTCATAAATACCTTCTAATGAAACCGGCGAATCGTCCGACTGACTTGATGATTCACTGGAGTCAGACGATGATCCTTTGTCATCAACCGTGCCATTCTGTTCTGTGCCATTATTTTTGAAATAAGTATCCATTTTATACGGATTTAATACTCTCAACACATTTGACTTCGTTGTTGATGAATCACTTACGTTGCTTCTTTCGGGTTTATTTACTCTTTGAGCAGCTGGTTGTGTGATTGGTGCTGGTCTTTTGAGCTTCACTTTCATGCTAAAATCTATAATGTTGGGTACTCCTTCAAGTTCTATTGATACAAACTCATTATCATCGCCAGATTTGTTTTGAATTATGATAGGTTTAAAATAAAAATGTTTTAAAGATACATTTGCTTCTTTGAATTCACCCTGAGTGGTTTCTGTATCTAGAGTTTCTGTTGCTTCTGTTTTATTTTTGTGGACGCTATTAGGTGGCTTTGGAAAATTTTGTGTTCGTTTCATTTCTTTTACTTTATCGGGCTTGTGATCAAGTGTTGTAATGGTTGCGAATTCTTCATCACTGTCTTTAGATTCGTGCTTCTGATAATGATGGCTACTTGTTTCACTTGTTATCGATTTAGACTCGTGCTCCTGATAAGTGTGATGACTATTGGTTTTACTTATTATAGATTGTCTAACGAAATTTTCAATTTCCTTGTTTTTCTCTCGTTTCTCATAATTGAGCTCTTCTTTATGATACATTTTGGATTCGTGTGTTGACTGTTTACCAAAATACTCTTCTTCTTTCATTTTGTAACGGTTATTAGTAAATGCTATAGTTGGCTTTGTAGCTTTTGTAGTAGGCCTTGTTCTTTGAGAAAAATTTTCCTTGGATTTTTCTCGTTCCGCATTGGAGTTTTCAAACCGGCTTTCCCTATCTTTAAAACCGTATAGAAGGGTCCTGAATGGAATATGAACCACATTATTTTGTTTCATGTTGTAAGAAGCTCGGAATATTTTATCGTCTCGGTTAGAATTATTTAATTCCTCCCTAAATTTTCTTTTATCTTTCCGAATTTCATTTGCCCTATTTACGAAATCAAGAGAGTACATTTTAGTTTTCCCTTTGTTTTTACTGTTGCTTTTAATACTAATTTCTTTGCTGTCAGTTTCAATAAAATCACTGTCTTCGCCGTTACTATTCCTGTGATATGTCGTCCTTCTTTGTGTATCTTCTTTAGTTCTTCGTGTTGTTCGGATCCGATTATTTTCTGCTCGCAATTTTTTTCTATATCTGTTTGTAAGTACAAGTTTCGGCCTTTTACCTTTTCTAACACGACGTTTATGTAAACTTTGAACATCTTTAGTCTTTTTGGGAAATAGATAATAATTTACTGAAAAAACTCGACGTGTATCAAAGTAGGCTTTTTTGTTTGTTACAATATCTGCTATTGCAGCCATTAGTTTATTCCCTTGTGTTGTACCGGAGATTTTTTTCAAAGGGTTCAAAAGGACGTCTTCTATGAAACCTGAAAATATATGTTTAGTAGATCTTTGAAGAGAGTCATTATTCCGTATCGCGAAGAAGAACTTAATAAAATTTTTGATTCTTCCTGTAGATGGTCTTAAATACAAAAAATCATATCATTATGATGACTTCCTTCACTCAAGCCAGTTGGGAGCTCCGTAGAGCCATTGGCCTGTGGCATTTTGCCGGTCCTAAATACATACATAAATCATGTCCTACGGGTTAGACTAAAAGCCACGTTTAGCATTATTGTGGGCATATAGTCGGAAAGAGGAATTAAAATGGTGATGGGTTGCCAGCCGCATCGCTTATAACATGTTTCGTATTTTCGCCCATTTCCCTCGATGGATTTTCGCCATCTATGCGAACCAACTGACACATTCTGTTTTTTCATTGCTACCAGTCCAACATGGAAGAGTTTTTCCAGTCCTGCTACCCTATTTACGCCTAGCGCTATCTTACCCTCAGTAATCTCCTCAGCAGTCTTACTGCCGTCAGGATAAGCTATGGTCTCGTTCAGCACTCTCTCCATGAACTCTTCTGCTTTTACAGTATACAGCATATCCATGTAGTCGAGAAGCGAGTTCAGTTCTGGTCCCAGTGTGTCGTTGCGAGTAGCTAATATGTTGTGAGCCATAGAGAATAGTCCTGGAACCGTTCGAATTATGTGATGTGACGCGTTTATTCCATATTTGGCATAGAGATAGATTATAGTGACATATGACAATAATTCTGTGGAGCGTGGGACGTGTGCTAGTATGGGATGCAACGTCCGTATACACGCTAGTCCCGTCTCACCTTCGCGGAACCACTAGTAGAGCAGGCGTGACTGCAGAGGCGGCCGGATCAGTAGGCTTATTATCTAACTCGCTCGCAATCGCCATCGTGTTCATTTTGACAGTTCGTGTATGGGCTGACAATTGGCATCGGAATTCGCTAGCTGTCACATTCATACAAGAAATGTCAAAATGAACGCGATGGCGATTTCGAGCGAGTTAGACAATAAGCCTACAGTTATCAGGTTCGATAAATAGGTAAATTAATATAGGGGTCTCAGCACCGAATACTTATGACTTAATGAAAAATAAATGAGGGTTCCCATTGAAACGTGTTTTAAATTGAAGAAATAGTTCTATCGTCTGGCTATGGTATATTACTTACTCTGCTTGTGGTCTATAGGAAACTGAAAGCCAGAGAAAGCTTCTCGTAAATACATTGTTGTAGCAGGACCTAGAGCATCGAATGCTCCAGAATTTATTAGCCTGAAAAAGGCAGAGGTTTCTTTACTAACATTACATTTAGAATATTGTGCGAGTCTGTGGGTGCTACCACCATCTTACTAACTAATACTGCCGCCAAGAATTGCTAGATTGCTTTGTTCCAGGGTGGAGTGTAAGACAACCAGTGATCAGGTATTCCATCTTAGCTCTCTAGGCTGGCAACGCATCAGTAATCTTTTGGTGTTGACTCACTTGCCCCACTGTTTTTATCGGATACGTCGAATCCTGTCTTTCAGCAGTAGCAACGCATATTAGACAAGCGGGAAGTAGCGGAGTAGCATGGCAAATGTTTTTTGTTCATTGAAATGGACTTCTGATTCAATGAACTAAGTAAGACCCAAGTATAAGTTTACAATTTTACACTCACAGTACCAGTTGCCTCTCAAACGTACGAAGGAACTTTTCAACGTATTTCGCATCCATTATCGCAAGTTGCCGCATCAGTAGCTCCAGAAATTTCGAGAACGGTTCTGTCGCAAGCACCCTATACTCTATAGCCTCATTGTCTTGAAGTTTGTTTCTCATTTGTTGCCTTTTATCCACAACATCGACTTTTGGTTCAACTTCAGACATGTACGGTTGATTTCCTTCATCTATAAATTTAACTTCTGATTCGTTATCGTCGCGGAGACCACTTCTTTTCAATGTTAAGTCTTGGAATATAGTAGGGATTTCTAGCGTAGCAATAGTGGGATTAAAAGGACTTACTTTATTTAGTTCTGCTTCAAAATATTGTCCTTTGCTTACTGCTGTTTTATTAGTATCTCTCCAGATTTCTATGTTAATGGCTTCTGGATTCATAATATTTGTTCTCTTAGTTATTGACGGTAAATTAGCAGAAAACCATGATGTTTTTACTGGTGTCCAGATAGGTACTATATGGAAAGGGTTTCTGGTTGTGTATAAAGAAATTTGTCTCGATGTAGTTGCTTTAGAAACTCGTCTGGTAGTTGATTTTACAGTTGATTTAGTAGTTGATTTTACAGTTGATTTAGTAGTGGATTTAGTGGTTGGTTTAGGAGTTGCTCTAGTCGTTGATTTGGTTGTTAATTTAGTCGTTGGTTTGGTAGTAGATTTAGGAGTGGATCTAGTAGAGGCTCTAGTAGTGGATTTGGTAGTGGATTTAATCGTTGGTATTATAATAACTGAATATGGAAGCCGAGACCAGAATGGTAATAATACATTACTGTCATTATTTTGATTGCTTCTTATTGCTTCAATGGATTGTGGTGGGTTGACCCACCTGACTTTTGTTTTGAATGTGGTTGTTACTGAGCTTGTAGATTTAGTAGTTGTTTTGACTGTGGATGCAGACACTGTTGTATTTCCTTTTTTAGTTACCCAAGGTAGATTTTCAAGAAAGTCATGTTTCTCGGTCGTAAGCAGTGATTCGCCTACAAGGAATTCGGGCAGGGCGTTCGGATGATGGTTGAAATAATCCTCTTTATCAAGTTTATCTAACAATTGAGTTTTTGTTAACTTACATTTTAAGATTATTATTAGAAATATCAAGTTCGTCAGCGGTGTCATCTTTGTTGTTTTTCTTGTATGTGATGTTATTAAATACCTTATTTTAAACACGAATAGTATCGTATTCTATCTTTTTTGCTGACACTTAGAAGTGGCTGCTAGTTTATCTTCCGTCGCGGTGCTTCGCTTTATTGAAAATGTCTAGCCAGATTATCCAAAGAGTTTACTTCCTTAACTTTAGTATTCTTTCAATTTTTGTCCATAACTAATCGTTCTGTAACTTTATTATTGCTTTCTCTTATAGCATCCATTTTGAGTCCTATGTAATTGGATTTTAGGTACTTAGGTAAGTTTTTGACTTCTTCTTAATTGCGTACGGCATTTATTTATTTTGTCTCGTTCTGTCTTTTTATTATTTTCTCTTTTTTTTTTGGTAGAGATACACCTTTGCCAAAATAAATTTATTTTGAATGGAACTAACGGTGTAAATAATTTAACTTCATATAGTGCAGAGCAAAGGTTTTTATGTGGCATAAAACTAATATTTTATCGCTTTGCTATAACTTTATTGTGATGGTGATGGGAATAAAACAGTTTTACTATTTACCCTTAAAATGAGAGAAGTCGTGTGTTTTGGGTTGATATATATTTTTGGTAATTATTGTGATTATAAAAACTTTCTATGCGAGTAGGTAAACAAAAAATATAATAAAAAAATCGCATAGTAACAAGGTCACGTTCACGTGAGAGCTAGTAAAAGATAGAAAAATTTGAAGGCTTACCCTCCTGCTATGGGTGGTGTAGGGGTAAAAAATGGCTGCTTGAATCTGTGGTACATAATGACATTTCTCACTGACGTTGACAGCAAACCTCTCTCGGAAGCTA
This sequence comes from Pandemis corylana, assembly GCA_949127965.1. Classification (NCBI taxonomy): domain Eukaryota; kingdom Metazoa; phylum Arthropoda; class Insecta; order Lepidoptera; family Tortricidae; genus Pandemis; species Pandemis corylana. The sequence continues at coordinate 4,740,192 of OX421878.1, read as the reverse complement.
AAAGAATTAACGGCTAAGCGGCGCCGGAATTTAAATAAAAATCAAGTTTTTAAATAATCAACTATTCCCAATTGGAAGGTTAGAATTAACTACTCCCATTAGCTTTACTGGTGGTAGGACCTCGTGCAAGGTCCATCTGGATCGCTACCATCGTCTTACTTGCTAATCCTATCGCCAAGCAACAGGGCTTGCACTGCTGCGTTCCGGCGTGGAGAGTAAGACAGCCGGTGAAATTACTGGCACAAGAGATATTCTTTCCTAGCCCTCTAGCCCAGTGTTGGGTGTCCATGGGTAATGGTGCTCCCTTACCATCAGGTGACCCACTTGCTCGTTTGCCTTCCTTGTCATATAAAAAAAACAGTTTTTATCTGAATTGATATTTTATGTTTAATATTTCCACTTTCTGTCAAGGTGAATGAAGAAACGTTTTTTGTTGCAGTCAACTCAGTAGAAGCGGTGAAATCGAAAAGTGTTAATCTCGCTCTAGAAACAGTCCTTCAATTCGACAAGAAAGATCACTCAGCTGACGTAGAAGTCCTTGATAAAGTACAAAACTTCCTAGACAACATCAAACATGCGATGACTTCTGGTAAAAGCGTCAAAAGAAGAAGCAACAGCCATGATCTTAAATTCACTGACTTCCTTTTGGAAGCTGCTGAAGTACTAAACAGTTACAATGATAACGATTTAGAAGACTTCTTCGCTGTTCTAGACGATCAATCGAGGAAATATAATCACAAAGGATGTAAATTTTACGAGTTGGTTGACAACAATGATGTTAGGAGGTACATGTCGAATAAACTGGAAGAGGTGAAAGACTCTTCAGCTAAGACAATGAGACGATATCTCAAAGATATAGTAAAAATGGTTGCAACTGAAGATTATAATGATAGGCAGCGAGGTACTATCAATTTAGTGAATTCGTTGTACGATGGTGCGAGCAATAAATTTGTAAACGTTGTGAACAGCCTAAAGTCGTATCGTACGAGGGCAAAAGATTCTTCTCTGAACTTGGAAGATATTGTATCAAATGCACTAAGAAAAATATTTTTCGATCATTATTCCAATCTCAATAACAATGCGAGGCAACAACTGAAAACAGAAGTTGGTAAATATTGGGTATCCGATCAATATACTGTTGAAAGTAAGAAAGATCGACACGGTAAACATAATGAAGGCATTGATGAAGATTTGAAAGAAGAATCACTAGATCACAAATCTAAATTACGCGTTATTGATGTACCAAGCAAATTTAGCAATAAAAAGGTGCACAAGAGCGATAGGTTAAAGATTAAAAGCAAAAAAATAAGAGAACAGAAAAAAAATAAGAGACATAAATCAAGGAAACCTACCTCGAAAATAGATATAGACTTCTTCAATTTCAAGTCTACTACTACAGATCAACCTGCGGCAAGTAGTAAAGAAGATAGCACAAAACGTAATAACAAACAATATGGCGTTACGGGAGGTATAAACGATGACGATATTATTTCCAATTCTTATGAGCTTAAAAAGCCAACTAATTATAACAAAACGCATAAGGCTTTACCAACTAAGCAATCAGACGAAAGAGGGGCCTCAGATATTGACAATTCTTCAAGGGATTCCAACAATAAAAAAGGCATCAGCATTGAGTTTGCAAATGAAAAATATATGTCTAAACAAAAGAAAAAACATACAACGACAAGGTATAAAAAGGAAAAAATTGGTCATATCACCTATGATGTTGAAAGAAGACTGAAAATGAAAGCATATGACTACACCGATGCAGAAAGTTCCGATAAAGATTCAGAGGATGGTAAAGGTGACTCAAATGAAGAAGTAACAAATCATAAAGAAACAGTCCAAGAAGATTTAGACGAAAGTGGCGTTCTTATAGGAGGACAAAATATACAAGAACAGCGTTATAGAGCAGAACATAGACCTCGAGCTTCCAAAAGCAAAGGGAGAGGCATAGACGTATATAAGGACGATTTTAACCTTCCACCATCTACCAAGAAATTAGAGGACAGGTAAATTATGATTTAAATTCTACACTTCAGTGAGACAAAAGTTCTATTTTGATGGTGGTACAAAAGAATTTGTATTGCCTGGTGGTGGAAAAATAGCGCAGGCTTTGTTACCTCGCGTGATCAGAAAAATATTCAACCAGTTTGAAACTCGTCTCAGGCCTTTCGCCAGTGGCTAGTGGCTAGTGGTTCAAAACAAAAGAAAATAATTACTTACCTACTCGTTTGCTTCTCTGATAGGTAAAATAAGAAGGACCACTTCTTCTTTTAACGTGGGATAAAAAAATCTTAAGTCAGTTAATTCTTAAATATTGTTTCAGACAAACATCTCATCATAACCCTTCAATAAAAACCAAAGGTAAGAAAAAAACAACCAGCGATGCAGACGAGCAATCGTCTAAAAAACTTAGTGAAACTAGAGACAGCAAAGATTCTGCTTTTGCGTCATCTGATGAAGGTATAACCATAGAGACCTTTGAAAATGATAATCTAAGTGAAAGGAAATATTCAAATTTAAGAAAAGCCAATGAACCAACTACGCGTAGTAATGTTCATAAACTAATTTATAATTTGGAGAAACAACTAGAAGATGTGAAAGAGCAAGTGAGATTAGTCGCAGGTGGTAAAGGTAATAACACTGAAATAGATGCACAAGCTGAAGCCAAAGGTGAAGCATCTGATAGTAAAAATAAAAAAACTGAAGAAATTCTAAGTGACAAAGCTTATGAAATTCGAGTGTTTTCTGGAACTTCCAACGCAACAGACCCAGAGACAGCCAATACTATAACTATAAGTGATGAAACTTCTACAGTCGATTACGTGGCAGACATAGAAACTAAACCAAATAGAACAACAATGCAGGAAACTAAGGATGTAACTATAAAAAGCTCAATTGGTAGTAAAATTAACGTTGGCCAAGAAAAAAGTCAACAATCAAATGAAAAGGATGCTGCCGTCATTAATACATTAAAAGATCATAAAATTACTGAAGCGGTTAAAGACCTCAAGACGGCAACTTTGAATGTTGCTGATTCAATATTTATAACTAGTGACGAAAAATCTGTCACTGCTTTAAGATATGAAGAACGAAGAAATGGAAACGAAAATATTACTTCAGCAATGCTTTCTGGAGAAGGGAAAAACGAAACGAATTTAAATAAAGATGCCAAGAAAACTGTACAAACGGTGACCACAATTATTGATTTAACAAAAAAACCGAAAGACTCGGATACAGTAGCTGAAAATATGAAAGAGAAACCTGATCAGGATATAGAGGAAATGAAAAAGATTAGAGATGATCTTGAAGATTTCGCTCTACCTAAACCTCCGGGTCTTCAGGGAAAACTAGATGGGATGAACGATTTAGATGATAATTTGGATATTATGCCTTAAATTTTGTGTTTTATAAATAAAATTAATGCTGTTGTTTTCTTTCATTGCTTTACTAAGATAATTCTTGTTCTTGAACGTATGAATTTAAGTTGTTTAAATTGGAACTGACAGTTATTGACACAAACACTTTTTCCTTAGCATAGACTAGAGATACTACGAACAAGCAGATAGGGAACTTGCATAACAAGGATTAGAAAACGGATGAAAACGGAACTAAAAAAATACATGCGAAATGTTACCATGTGCAAGCACTTTACATCAGAAATCTGAGGTCTTGCATAGAAGGTGGCGCCATCATTCATTCATTCTTCTAGCCCCTGCCAACAACCTGCTGGTATGTTTGTGATTTTTTTTTATCTATAAGTTTAGTTACTTAAATCAAACGAGAAGTGGCTTAGCAGCAAAGAAAATATAACCACTACATTCGAATGCAGGTTTTTTTTTTACTTCCTGCATACGTGGTCTAGTCAAAGGCATATTCAGAGCTGTCGTTAAACAAACATAATCGTCGTTTTTCCTATGTGTTTCATCACAGATAATGTTGAACATTGTTTCCGTGCTTGCCAATGGACGTCTTTTAAATGTAAGGATTTTATTTTATGTCCTTTCTCTTCGTGTATACTTTTTTCTTGTTACTGAATTCAGAATATTACTGGGTACCTTTTCCCAATATAAGTATATTTATTTAGTTATAAAATATCGTCCAGAAATTGTATCGAAATTAATTTTCTACTTGGTATGGTTTTTTTGTTACTATAATATGTACTTTCTTAATAATTTTAGGCTAGTAATACCGTTGTACAGTTTTTTGACACACCTTCGTGATAACTCTTTCATTTTTAATCAAATTGTGCGCGATTTTGTGAGTTAATTATCATCATTTGAGTAAGTATTCTCGTCTAATACCAAATAGAACCTCTTTATTTAAAAACCTTTCCAATTAACACTTATTATCTTTGTAAAAATGCATAAAAACATCGACCTAAATGTTGTCAATAATATAGCCGACCAAAATAAGTAGTCACATTTTGTTGAACCATTTGGTATTTTACCTGTCTTTCACACATTGTGTCATAACACTGCCTAAATTGGATTATATTTTGTTTATTTGTTTGGTAATTACATTGTTTTAAAGTCCTTTTACTGTGTGATTTTAGATCAAAATACTTGAGCTATTCATTTAGATTCTGCCAAATTGTCTTTCATCACTTTTATTGTTCATTGAATCTGTACTGTATGAGTCATTAGTTAACGAAAGGTAAGTGTGAAAACATTCACTGTTACTCAAGTTGCGTTTCACTGTGTAAATGTAAGATAAGTCAATTTAATCAACTATCAAACTCAATATGTTTCGCGTGTACAAATATTTACTCATTTTCAATTATTGTCACATTTATGTTAGGATATGTGCTCGTAATTATTAAATCAATTAAGATGTAGTTCTAATAATACTGGTGATAATGCTTTTAAAGCTTTTTTCAACTTTACAATACTTTTGTGTTTGTTTGGGTTAAATTTTCGTCAAGTTTATGCTGCCTACAGTGCTGCCAACCAACTTGCAAAAGTCGCTTCCATATTCAAAATAAGGTGCTAGATTGTAGAATAGTACATTGTTGTAGAGGCTAGAAAGTAAGGAATAGGTGGACGAGTTAGTTTGAGGGCTGACATATAGCGGAGGCCCTCGAAAGTATGAGTCCATCTATTGCACATGCGGCGGAGGCTTAATACAGAACTTTTCATGACTACTGCGAGGAAATAAAACTCCATTCTTATAATAAATTTACTTTAATTAAATTAGATATTAATATGAGAATTTTACGAAGTAAGTCAGATGATAATACGGTAATCTGGTAGTGGAGTTCCGTTTACCCAGCCAGGATCATCTCCGCAGGAGGGAACTCTTAAACGGTTGGTCCGAATGACTTGAAATTTGGTACACATATGTAGGATGGATGAGAATGGAAGTACAGTCAGCAAAAAAGCGTGATTAAAAAAAAAATTACAAAGTTATTTCAACATTGTGTCAGTATAATGAAAAATAGGTAAAATAGTCATAAATTACTTATTTCTTCATTTTCGAATTAACTTAATTCAGTTATCATTCATCAAAGTCTGTGTGAGAAACCTTTTCTAAACAGCTTACTTTGGATTTGACGATCTTAATTTTTTAGTTAACTTTTTAACTGGAAAAAGTCGAACCCTGACTACAAACTAAACCTCGTCCGGACACTCCCCGGAGGCCCTCTAAACTAGGACAAATCTGGGGAAACCCAGACAAACTGCAGCCTCAATCAAAGGGCTCCCGTATCAACCCCTAAGGCTACTGTAATTGCAGCACCATGACGGACACGTACGGCACTACGGGCGGGCTGACCCTCAAATGGGACCCCAAGAACCTGGAGATACGGACCACATCGGTGGAGCGCACTCTGGAGCCGCTGGTGTTACAGGTCACCACGCTCGTCAACAGCAAGGACAAGGCTGCCAAGAAGAAAAGACGTGAGTGTAAATAAATGTTTCTCTCTCTCTCTCTCTCTCTCTCTCTCAAAAGAAAGCAAAGCCTATTCTTAAAAAACCACGAAGCAAATATGTTAAAGGTTTACTGTGTTGCTGCGGACTCCTGGCACACATTTTATGGTCTCCTAAAAGGTCCATGGACCCCACTAAGAAACCATCAGGGTTGATAAAAATCATGATTATTATAAAAAAATCATAATAATCCGATTAATTTGATTTAAATCGGATTTATTTGATTAAAATCAGATTTTTTTGATTTTTTCATTTTCTTGTCTTTTTTTATTAATTAAATAGCCATTTTTCATCGAAATAAACCCAAACAGCATCTTTTTTTCTTCCAGACATCTTTTTGTTGTATTCACTCTTTCACTAGTCATTATTATTATTATAGTTATTTTGATTTGATTTGATTAGTTTCGGGGAATCCTGGAACCGTTTTGGTACCATGCGTCACATACTATAGTTTCGGGGTTTCCCCGAAACTGTTACGCTATGACTCGCTTGCACATGTGTGCGTGCCGTAGTGCTCCGGGGAATTCCCTAAACAATTTTGGGCCGATTTGGTTGTAGTAAAAATTTAATGATTTAAATCACTGATTTAAATCAAGTGATTTAAATCATGTCAACCCTGGAAACCATGCTTTACAATATCCTGGAAGCAGCTTAAAGTATGTGTTGACTGTTCCAGCGGGGAAGTCCAAGCGCGCCAGCGCCCTGGTGGCGACGGTGGAGCGCGCGACTGAGATCTTCATTGAGCGCGGGCAGACGATCGCCTACGAGAACCCCGAGATCACGCGCGAGATGCTGGCTGCTGTGGAGGAGGTCCGCAAGGCTGGTGAGTGCACTGAGGAGCAGGAAGGTTGAAGCTGCGTACCCTCGAACCCTCACTTCAGGAACGAGGTTCTGTGTCCCGTGGAGAGTGAGACAGAAGTTACTGGAATTCGAGGTGCTTAGACCTTCTAAACTGGCTACACTGCACAACAACTAACAGCCCACATCGCCTGGGCGCTTCGCATTAGCTATGGGCCTAAAAGTATCTGTAAGAGTATGTGTAAAGTATGTGTAAGTAGTCTTGTAGCTGGCTTTTTTAGGTATGTGTGTATGTGTCTATTTATATCTCCATTTATTGTAAAAGTGTGTGTCATGTATAATATGTTATGTATTTCAGTACTTAGTTAGTACATTAATATATATTCTAAATTGTACCACCTGCTCAGATCTGTTCTGTTCTCTAGTCCATTATGGTTGCCTGGTAGATCGCTCTGTAGCGATAAGGCCGCCTATTGTTACCTTGTAATATTCTGTATACCTTTTTGTATTTTGGTTGTTATATGTGGTGTTCAATAAAGAGTTATTGTATTGTATTGTATAATAAAAAGGGGTCCAAGAATTGCTAGTCTCGATGGCTATGCGGTTAATTCAGCACAGACAACAGAGAAAACTAGACTATGAAACTTGGGGCTCTCTCTTCGATACCACCAGAGACGTCTTTCAGTTCCATGTAGAATCTATATTAAAAGAAATATCATTACACAATTTGTACCAATTGACCTAGTTCCAAACAGGGATGTTACGGAGCTTCGACTCCGGTTCCGTTAAGTCGGAACTTCCGATTATTATTACACCTTCGGTTCCGACTTCGGCTCCGACACTTTTAAATCGAAGGTTTTAATCGGAGGTCGAAGCATAACATAGCGGCGGCGGCGGCCTGTGTCGACTGTTATGAACAAGTGTCGTGCGGGGAATCCCCCCGACTCCCACTATGTGCACTCTATCGTCAATTATTCCGACTCCGATAAAGCAAATTCAAAAACTCCGACTCCGCCTTCGGTTCCGATAAAACTACCTCCGTTACATCCCTGGTTCCAAACTAAGCAAAGCTATATAAAAATATGAAGATAAATACATACAACATCCATGACTCGGCTCAAACATGCTTCTACCGGGATTGTGATTCGAACCCAAGAGCTCTAGCTTCATAGTCGGCCGTCCACCGTCCGTGTACATTGTATGGTGTGTTGCAGGCGCGGCGATGAGCCTCGCGGCGCGCGAGTTCTCCGAGGAGCCGTGCGCGTCGGCCGTGCGCTCCGCCATGGTGCGCGCCGCGCGCGCGCTGCTCTCCGCCGTGACCAGGCTGCTCATCCTGGCCGACTGCGTGGACGTGCACCAGCTGCTGTCGCGCCATCGCGCTGTGAGTTGCCTGATTACTAAATGTGTTAATAAACCTCGCCTAAAAGAGTCCTTAAATCGCGCCTAAATGTGTCTCTAAACCGTGCCTAAATAAGTCTCTAAACTGCCAAATTAGTGTCTAAATTTAAATCGCGCCTAACGGGATAAACTGCGACAATATTAGTCTCTAAATTGCGCTTAAATGATTCTCTAAATTGCGACGAAATTTGTCTCTAAATCGCGCCTAAATCAGTCTTAAAACTGCGTCAAAAGTTTCTCTCTAAATCACGCCTAAATGAGTCTCTAAACCGTGCCTAAATAAGTCCCTAAACAGCGACCAAATTAGTGTCTAAATTTAAATCGCGCCTAACGAGTCTGAACTGCGACAAAATTAGTCTCTAAATTGCGCTTCAATTCTCTAAATTGCGACAAAATTAGTCTCTAAATCGCGCTTAAATCAGTCTTAAAACGGCGTCAAAATTTTGTCTCTAAATCGCGCCTAAATGAGTCTTTAAACCGTGCCTGACTTAGTCTCTAAAGCACGCCTAATTGAGTCTCTAAATCGTGCCTAATTGAGACTCTAAATCAAGTCTAAATGAGCCTCTAAATGGCGTCATTGCGCTGTGAATTTACATGGCTGAGTTGGGTCCTAACGGTTAAGGCTAAAAGCGGCCCTAAGCCGCGAGTAAATGAGTGTCTAAATCGCGCCTAAATGAGCCTCTAAACCGCGCTCAAACACCTTGAGGTGACTTTTTTTTTATTCATAATTTATTTTAAGTTTTACAATAAGGTTTTTACAAATTGAGCCACTATTGAAAACCTCAGAGGTTTATGTAATAAGTGGCGAGATCGCGCGGTTCGATACGCTCCTTCGTGTAAATTCAAACATTAACACCTCTTATATTCAGAACCACGCTTGAATATGTTCCCTAAAGACACCTAAACAAGTCTTTAAATCGCAGTTAAAATCATCTCATAACGGAGTGGTTTTAAAAAAAAAACCACATGAATTTTTTTTCCAGAATTTAACTATTTTGGGTTTTTCTTACTCAGAATAGTTTACCCTAAAAATTCCATTCCAGTTCGTCACTTTTAAAGCTATGTATGGAACGTGACGAAGAGGAAAAACAATCCATAGTAAAATCTGGGACACATTTTTTCTTGTATAAGAATCGATAATGAACGATTCTGAGTAAAAAAAGCCAGAATAGTTAAATTCTGGAAAAAATGTTCATGAGGACTTTTTTTTGGAAAACGCTCAACCACGCTTAAATACACTGGCGAGCAAAAATATCGGGTCACTTTTCATACAAAAGTTCTATAAAAAGCGACCCTTTATTATTTCCTCGTGCGTCTCTTGATATGTCTCTTGACTGCAGCTACATGAGTCTCTGAATCGCATCTGGATTAGAGATGTCACGAATATTCGGCTACTATTCGGTATTCGGCCTATTCGGCCCATTTTTTGGTATTCGGTATTCGGCCGAATAATACGTACTATTCGGCCGAATACCGAATACCGAATTATGAAAAAAAGACACGTCATATTACTCAAGATTATATGTGTGCATTACCAAATTACAATACTTTAGTAAGTAAAATTGATCAGTGTTAAGTTGTGATGGATAAAAACAAGCTTTTTAGCATTTGTTGGTAGCAAACGATTATGCTTTTCGTCGCATACACGCTACTCCCAGGCAGGGTTGACATGATTTAAATCACTTGATTTAAATCAGTGATTTAAATCGTGATTTTAATCAAGGGATTTTTTCAAAAAAATCATTGATTTAAATCATTAAATTTTTGCTACAACCAAATCGGCCCAAAATTGTTTAGGGAATTCCCAGGACCACTACGGCACGCACACATGTGCAAGCGAGTCATAGCGTAACAGTTTCGGGGAAACCCCGAAACTATAGTACGTGACGCATGGTGCCAAAACGGTTCCAGGATTCCCCGAAACTAAAACACGAGACGCATTTCGCTTTTCGCCCGGTCATTCGTAATTGACTAGTGAAAGAGTGAATACAACAGAAAGATGTCTGGAAGAAAAAAAGATGCTGTGTGGGTTTATTTCGATGAAAAATGGCTATTTAATTAATAAAAAAAGACAAGAAAATGAAAAAATCAAAAAAATCTGATTTTAATCAAATAAATCCGATTTAAATCAAATTAATCGGATTATTATGATTTTTTTATAATAATCATGATTTTTATCAACCCTGCTCCCAGGAGAAGAAAGATAAACTTTAGCAAATTTCGAGAGAATTGGGTATTGTTTTTCGTTTGCTGACCACCACTTGTAAGGATCAGCCTATAGACAAGCACGTATTTTGTGCCGAATATTCGGCGCTTCGGCCGACAGCGTTGCCGAATATTCGGTATTCGGCCAAATCACTATTCGTGGCAACTCGCGTCTGAATCAGTCTCTAAACTACGTTGAATTGTAGCGATTGTCAACCATTTTGTTTTCAGGTGGAGACGGACTTGGACAAGCTGAAGTCAGCGTCATCCCAGTCGGAGTTGGTGGAGTGCTCGCGGCAGCTGTCTAGGTCGGCGGCCGAGCTCGCCGCGGCTGCTGCTAGGCGGCAGCACGAGCTGAAGGAGCCGCGTATGAAGGATGAGCTGGCGGCGGCGCGCGCTGTGCTCAAGAAGCATTCCACCATGTTGCTCACGGCTTCCAAGGTCAGGGGATATGTTAGATGCAAGTTTAGATCTTGGATGTTGCCCTGGGATATAAGAGAAAGCTTTGTTTGTGACTCTGTGTGCGCAGAACTCGCTTATTGCTATCCTTTTTTTTTATATGAATAGGAAGGCAAACGAGCAAGTGGGTCACCTGATGGTAAGTGATCACCACTGCCCATAGACACCCGCAACCCCGGAGGGATTGCAGATGCGTTGCCAACCTAGAGGACTAAGATGAAATGCCTCTTGTGGAACTATCCCGCGGGAACTATGCAATTTCTCGGAATAAAAACTTTCCAACGTCCTTCCCCGGGATTAAAACTATCTCTACAAAATAGTAGTAGTTTAAAACTCTTTTTGCCAATTTAAATTTCACTTTTTGCCACCTCCTTTGCGTTATTTTCATAGCTGTTGCTCGCTATTTCGTCTGCATAGAATTCGATTATCGCTATTCCGCAGGAATTACGCAATTTTCCGGGATAATTAATAGCCTATGTATTATTCCAGACTATAATCTATCTATGTTCCAAATTTCATCCAGATCTGTCCAGCCGTTCTGGCGTGAAAGAGTTACAAACATCCATCAACACTTGCAAACTTTAGCGTTTGTAATATTAGTAGGATTTTATCAAGAAATATGACAGATGCCTTTAAACTAGTCCCTTCCATGCTGTTCTGGGAGCAAAGAAAAAACATAGAATGTACCAGTTGCTTCTCTTCCCGCGCCGGTGAAAGCCCATCCGAGGGAATGGGCAAAAATGTTAGGAATCATGTTATAAGCGATGCGGCTAGCAACCCATCACTATACTCCCAATATCACGATAAATGTGTCTGCTAAACGTGTGTTTAATAAATAAATAAATAAATAATAAATTAATAAATATCTTGGGACAAATTACACCAATTGACCCAGCCCCAAACTAAGCAAAGCTTGTGCTATGGGTACCAGGCAATGGGTAAACATACTTATATAATGTAGATAAATACATACTTAAATACATACGACATCCATGACTCGGACACAAACATTCGTATTCATCATACAACTGTCTGCCCCTACCGGGATTCGAACCCGGGACCTCTGGCTTCATAGTCAGGGTCACTAACCACTAGGCTATCCGGTCGTCTCCTAAACGTGTGTTTAATGAATAAATAAATTAATAGGTTACCCGCGGAATTGAAAACAATAACTAGCTGGTACAAGTTTAAAGCAATTCTTGTTGAAAAGGTGTTATATTACAGCGTTGACGAATTTATGGCCCATAACAATTATTGAAATTAAAATATGACTACTAAATTAATTATTATTAGATTCATAAGTCATTATTTTGTAAATCTCTGTTATTTTTGTTATTTGTTAGGTATTTATTTATTTTTAAATTAAGTGTGTATTATGTAATATTCGTACACAATGAAAATTCAACATGAGACTACCGTGAGACGAGACTCAATCATAATTACACATAAACGGATAACTCACGTATAAAAATGACGACATGATGACGAAATGATGAAACGATGAAAACGAGGGTAGTCGTGCGCCGTTGTCAGTTGCGTCGAGCAGCCGCGCGAACAGAGCGCTGGCGCGCAGTGTTCGTTTCGCTGCCGCCGGGGCGAGCGCTCCAGGAAGAAGGACTACGAAATAGTTCGAAACATGTCGAGAATCACTCGACTTTTTATACGTGAGCTATCCGTTTATGTGTAATTACAATGAAAATTGTTTTGTGAATATATAAACTGAAACTGTGCTGCGGTTCGTGTTTGTCATCCAGCAATTGGTTACTGGTCTCGGCGCTGATCTGGTACGGTTGCAGGTGTACGTGCGGCACCCGGAGCTGGCGGCGGCCAAGGCCAACCGCGACTACGTGCTGCGCGCCGTGTGCTCCGCCGTGGACACCATCGCCAGCGTGGCCGTGGGCCGCGCGCAGCCCGCCAGCGCCAACACAGGTACAAGCGCGACTACGTGCTGCGCGCCGTGTGCTCCGCCGTGGACACCATCGCCAGCGTGGCCGTGGGCCGCGCGCAGCCCGCCAGCGCCAACACAGGTACAAGCGCGACTACGTGCTGCGCGCCGTGTGCTCCGCCGTGGACACCATCGCCAGCGTGGCCGTGGGCCGCGCGCAGCCCGCCAGCGCCAACACAGGTACAAGCGCGACTACGTGCTGCGCGCCGTGTGCTCCGCCGTGGACACCATCGCCAGCGTGGCCGTGGGCCGCGCGCAGCCCGCCAGCGCCAACACAGGTACAAGCGCGACTACGTGCTGCGCGCCGTGTGCTCCGCCGTGGACACCATCGCCAGCGTGGCCGTGGGCCGCGCGCAGCCCGCCAGCGCCAACACAGGTACAAGCGCGACTACGTGCTGCGCGCCGTGTGCTCCGCCGTGGACACCATCGCCAGCGTGGCCGTGGGCCGCGCGCAGCCCGCCAGCGCCAACACAGGTACAAGCGCGACTACGTGCTGCGCGCCGTGTGCTCCGCCGTGGACACCATCGCCAGCGTGGCCGTGGGCCGCGCGCAGCCCGCCAGCGCCAACACAGGTACAAGCGCGACTACGTGCTGCGCGCCGTGTGCTCCGCCGTGGACACCATCGCCAGCGTGGCCGTGGGCCGCGCGCAGCCCGCCAGCGCCAACACAGGTACAAGCGCGACTACGTGCTGCGCGCCGTGTGCTCCGCCGTGGACACCATCGCCAGCGTGGCCGTGGGCCGCGCGCAGCCCGCCAGCGCCAACACAGGTACAAGCGCGACTACGTGCTGCGCGCCGTGTGCTCCGCCGTGGACACCATCGCCAGCGTGGCCGTGGGCCGCGCGCAGCCCGCCAGCGCCAACACAGGTACAAGCGCGACTACGTGCTGCGCGCCGTGTGCTCCGCCGTGGACACCATCGCCAGCGTGGCCGTGGGCCGCGCGCAGCCCGCCAGCGCCAACACAGGTACAACCCTCTATGGATGCCCTAGGCACGGGGATGCCTGGCCATAGAACAAATAAGAACCTAGTAGAACGGAAACTCCCGCTCCGGCCGGACTCAAGGTCACGATATTAGAGTACCCGTTAAGCGGGTGTTTCAGTCGGGTTGTCACGGCCGGCGTCGGCGCGCGTTTGGCTGTTTGCGCGTTCCGTAACTACCTTCGTATTGGAATCAAATAACAATGGCGTCAAGTTATTGTGGTGTGGTAAAACTAGAATAAAATAATTATTTCAAAGTAAATAAAAAGTTATATTTTAGCGATATTATCTTTGTTGTTTTATGTACAACTAGCGACCCGCCCCGGCTTCGCACGGTATATTATGCATGTATCATACATATAAACCTTCCTCTTGAATCACTCTATCTATTAAAAAAACCGCATCAAAATCCGTTGCGTAGTTTTAAAGATTTAAGCATACATAGGGATATAGGGACAGAGAAAGCGACTTTGTTTTATACTATGTAGTGATAAATAGTTATACATACGTACATACTAGTGTCGCCTCTCGATAGACGATAGACTAAAGTGTTTTTTTTTGCAGGCAACACTCGCGCCGCGGTCGAGGGGCCCGGGGAACTAGCTCAAGCTCTGGACGATTTTGATGTGAGTGTTGCAAGTTTCTTTTTTCGTGTTCTCGTATTGTACTGAAAGCAGAATAACGCAGGCAATTAAAATTTTGAGTTTCGATCATTTAAACTCTAGATACAAAATGGTCGTCTTCGTGTTTTCACTCACTCTTATTGGTTTGATACTTTATTCGGCTTATGGTACCCGAAACAAACGAGTCATTTAAAACAAGAATGTATTTTATTGAATTAGGCGTTTGTGGGATTTGTGTTTTAAGTGGCAGTAGTCGCTATTAAGCGATAAGACCGCCTATTGTATACTTTGTTCTTTGTTTCTGTATTGTTTTGTACTGATTGGTGGTGTTCAATAAAGAGTATTTGTATTGTATTGGAGGGAGGAATTGCATGAAAACATATATATTTCACACAGGCTTGGTTATTGGAGTAGCGGAGTAGCAAGGTAAATATTTTTCATTTAAAAAAAATGTTTCACTTTTATTCCGTTGTAATAAGAGTGAAGAAACTTGTTTTAATTAAAGCCCTTAACTATGTATTTTTTTTTGAAAACGACTCAAATGTAGAATTTTTTGGTATACGTAGAAATTATTATGATTGTCGGTTTTTTGTCAAATATGCGTATATCACTCTCTTTCTCTTCTGTCTCTGCTTGCTATAAAAAAAAAATATTTTCTAGGAGCGTATGGTGATGGAGCCCCTGGCCTACTCGGAGCTCCGCACGCGGCCCTCGCTGGAGGAGCGGCTCGAGTCCATCATATCCGGGGCAGCCTTGATGGCGGACAGCTCTTGCACCCGGTAACGGTTCATTTTGATGTCCCAACAAAAATAATATGTACTAGCCTTCCGTCCGCAGCTTCGCCCGCGATAAATTAATTTTCCCGTAGGAAAGGTATTTTCCCGCGGTAAAAAGTAGCCTATGTCACTCAGTGATAATGTAGCTTTCTAACGGCAAAAGAATTTTTGAAATCGGTCCAGTAGTTTCGGAGCCTATTCAATGCAAACAAACAAACAAACAAACAATCAAATTTTTCCTCTTTATAATATTAAGTATAGACTAGCCTTCCGTCCGCAGCTTCGCCCGCGATAAATTAATTTTCCCGTAAAAAAGGTATTTTCCCGCGGTAAAAAGTAGCCTATGTCACTCAGTGATAATGTAGCTTTCTAACGGCAAAAGAATTTTTGAAATCGGTCCAGTAGTTTCGGAGCCTATTCAATGCAAACAAACAAACAATCAATCAAATTTTTCCTCTTTATAATATTAGTATAGAATAGATGATTAGTATGCATATTATGTCACATGCTTTCACGCTGGTCTGGGAGCAAAGAAATAACATAGAATGTACAGGAATCATGTTACAGATGATGCTAGTGACCCATCACTATTTTGATTCACACACACAATTACGCCTTTATCCCTAAGGATAGACAGAGGCTAAGGTAATAAGACCTAAAGGCCACGTTTAGCATGATTGTGGGCGTATAGGTGGAAAGGGGAATCAAAAATAGTGATGGGTTGCTAGCATCGCCTATAACATGATTCCTAAGATTATCGCACATTCCCTCGGTGGGCTTTTACCATCTGGGGCCCGATTTTTGAAAGCCACATGTGTGAAAATACCACTCGAAAGTGGTGAAAAATTGTGCTGTATTTTAAATACGGGTAGCTTAGAAGATACTTACGGCTCTCATTGATGTTGTGAACTAGTCAAAACTTTGTAACTTTATTAAAATGTTTATTGTTTATCGTACTTTAAAAAGATATTACTGCATATATGGACTCAATTTGTCTTAGATGCATATTATATGGGATCAACGAACAAAATTAGGCAGTTGTCATATTTTTTATGCCTCGCATTTAAAAGTTAATTTTTGCGTAAAGAGCGCAGTTACATTCTACGGGAGCTGTCATCGAGAAAATAAATGATTGGAAATACTTTAGTGTGTTTGTGTGTGTGCAGGGACGAGCGGCGCGAGCGCATCGTGGCGGAGTGCAACGCGGTGCGCCAGGCGCTGCAGGACCTGCTGCACGAGTACATGACAAACGTGAGTGCAGCACCCCACTAACCGAGGCTAGACGGGATGCATGACTTTTCATGGCTCTCAATTAAAAGGCTCATTTGTGTAAAAATACTAAAAATATTTATAAAATATTAATGACTTCCACGTGGCCTTTAGGTCTTGTTACCTTAGGCCCTGTCTACCCCGTAAGGGATAAAGAAGTGATTTATGTATGTATAACATTAATATTTCATTGCATTTTTTTTATAAAATTAAGTGGAAAATATGAGGCTAGTTTAAACCGGCCTCACTTTGCCGTTCGCATAATTTATCTTGTTTATGATATGATGATGATGATGACGATGGTGGCTCTGTGTCCAGGCGGGCAAGCCGGAGCAGTCTTCGGGGCTCGAGCGCGCCATAGAGAACATGTGCCGCAAGACGCGCGACCTGCGCCGGCAGTTGCGCAAGGCCGTCGTGGACCACGTCTCTGACAGGTGACACACACAACACACACAACATACACATCACACATACCACACACATACCACACACATCACACAGATACCACACATACACACCACACACAGACCACAAATACACACCACACACAGACCACACATACACACCACACACAGACCACACATACACACCACACACATACCACACATACACACCACACACATACACACCACACAGACCACACATACACACCACACATACACACCACACATACACACTACACATACACACCACACATACACACCACACATACACACCACACACACACACCACACACACACCACACACACACACACACACACACACACACACACACACACACACACACACACACCACACACCACACACCACACACCACACAAGCACACACACACACACCACACGAGCACACATGTCACACACACCAATGCACACATAACGCCTAAACGTGATTTTAAGACAGAAACCGGCCTAAATGTGTGTAAATCTCTCCCTTTCTCTCTCTCTCTCTCTCTCTCTCTCTCTCTCTCTCTCTCCCTCTCTCTCTCTCTCCCTCTCTCTCTCTCCCCCTCTCTCCCTCTCCCTTTCTCTCTCCCTCTCCCCCCTCTCTCTCCCTCTCCCTCCCTCTCCCTCTCTCTCTCTCTCTCTCTCACACACACACACACACACACACATAAAAAAACTGAAAAGCCGTAGGTGCTCGTTTTTTTGCAAGGGTTTGTATATTGGTGTGTTGTCACCAGTTTCCTGGAGAGCAACGTGCCCCTGCTGGTGCTGATGGAGGCGGCGCGCAACGGCCACGAGAAGGAGGTCGAGGAGTACGCCATCGTGTTCACCGAGCACGCCAACAAGCTCGTGGAGGTAAGCCGTCACGCGCGGCGCTGATAACAGCGAACGAACGTACATTAATGCCCGAGGCCTGGGAAGTAGCTAGTTTAAAAACACGAACCGCAGGTGAGTGTTTTTTTAAAAGTTACGAATCCAGCGATCGCTCTTCCTGCTGAGGCAGATATAATGTTTTTCTCAAAAATTGAGTTGGGAGTTTGTAATTGTGTCGTACAGACACATCATTCAAACAGATGACGTTTAGCGACAAATATTCGCATAGTAACAAGGTCATGTGATAGCTAGTAACAGGTAGAAAAAATCGAAGACTACCCACCTGCTATGGGTGTTGTAGTAGTTCTAGAGCCCACGACCAAAACCATGTCTCATAGCAATACGGCAAAAACCCTATAAAATCGTTAGATTGTATGATTCTGAACCCGACTAGGTGTGTAGTAACGGTCGAAAGTGTAGCAACAGCGTGGGAGGCCATTTCTGCTGTGTCAAAAAAAAAAGGCAGTCGGTATTATAGCAATACGTCTGATAGTGAAAATGTACATAGATTTTATAATTGTATTACGAAAAAGTTTGTTTTCAGACATTTTGCGCGTAGCATATAGCCTGAGCGCATTTTTGAAAATGTCAACAAATTTAGCCGACCTGTATCATAGCAATACGGATATATATTTTTTTTAACTTTTCGTATTGCTGCCAGGATTACCAAAAACCTGTTTTCAGACACTTTAAGTGTAGCATATACTCCCAAAAACGAAAATAACGTTTCGGAGTCGCCTGGCCGACGCCTCTGTTAAATGTTTTTTTAAATTTACAGCCTTCATAGATATTCAAGAATCGGGTAAATTCTTTGTTAATTATCATCTAATAAATTCAGGGTCGCAACGTATTCATTGGTTTGTAACAGAGAATTCAAGATGCCTCAATACGATTTTTATCGAGTATCGAAAAGTTGTCTGATAGAGAAGGTGCTACACTTAATTTGTCTGATATAAATTTTTTGCACATGTGGACAACTTATTTTATCATGTCCAACAATTTTCAGACATATTGCTATGATACCGATCGGTAAAATTTGTTAACATTTTCAAAACGGTCTCAAAATTTAATGCGTTCACATTTCCGTCTGAAAATTGTTTTGTTCGCATCAAATAACCAAAATTTACTAATAAAAAAGATTTTCAGACGTATTGCTATGAGACATTTTTTTTGTCTCATTTTTAATTTTTTTAAGTGTTTTTACGGGTTTGCGCTACACCACTAACGTCTGAAAAATATGTTTCCGGTATCTCAGAACTATCATTCAACTACAGTCTGCAAATCAGACATATTGCTATGATGCAGTTCGGTAAAATTCTTTGACAATTTTGAAAATTCGGTCAGATCAAACGCTACGCGGAAAATGTCTGATATTGGTATTTTCGAGTTCAGGATAATCGTATCTATCGATTTGATGCGGTTTTGGCCGTATTGCTATGAGACAAAAATTTTGGTCGTGGGCTCTCGTACTATAGGGGTATAGCACGCGTCACGGAATGACGAGGATCCGGGTTCGATTACCGGCCATAGCTTTACTTTTCGGATTTTTCCGTGTTCTTATTTTCACAGACCATTTAGAAATTTTACTAAAAAGTGTTGTTTGTGGATCTCAGGTCGCCAACTTGGTGTGTTCGATGTCGAACAACGAGGATGGCGTCAAGATGGTTCGGCACTCCGCCGGGCAGATAGAGGCGCTCTGCCCCCAGGTAAGTGGACCAACCCGTGGGGCATCGCGGTTCACGAAAGTTCTCCCGTGGTGTCCCACAATAGTGCCAAATTTGGGAATCCGTGTGTTTTTTACTGGGTATGCCTGACGCCTCGGGAGAGCCCCAGATACCCTCGGTAACCCCGTACCGGTCCGGATGCATAAGGCGCATTTTCCACACCATAAAAAAAAAAAGGTAAGTGGACCAACGTAGTATGATAGGGTTCCCTGTAGTTTGCTATAATTTCGCCCGCCATTAATGTATTGCTTGTCATAATGTTATGACACAAAGTGCTAAACTGATGATTGTTAAAAGAAAAATACAAATTTAATAATGAAAATAACAAATTTTTTTTTACGCGAATTCCTTCTGCAAATTTTGTGCACGTCGCATATAACAAAAATACTAAAGCTGTACAATAAGACTATGACGTTTAGTTAGTATGATAAAAATATTCGTTGGCAAAAGGACCAACATTGGTTGGATGTACATTTTTTTTTGTTGTTGTTTTGACTAGTGGAGACTATACATCTCTCAACATGAAACTACCGTGAGACTTAATCATTATTACACATAAACGGATAACTCACGTATAAAAAGTCGAGTGATGCTCGACATGTTCACATCGGCATGTTCGACATGCGCAGTGTTCGTGTCGCTGCCGCCCGGGCGAGCGCTCTTGGAAAAAGGACTACGAAATAGTCCGAAACATGTCGAGCATCACTCGACTTTTTAAACGTGAGTTATCCGTTTATGTGTAATAACTATACATGTCTACTATAGATTAATATAATTTAAGGCACGGGGACCTTTTACATCCCTTTTATAAGTGTATTTAATTTAAGTAGAATTTAAGTATTTTTACTGTATTTTATATTGAAAAAACGACTTTCTGACAAGTTTCTTGCGGCGCATTCTTCTTGGCAATAATGGTCTTTCCGAATGCGCTGGTAGTATCAAAAAGACATGTAAAAGAGCCCTTGGCGGCCAATTTGCAAAAATAAATTTTCATTTTCATTTTTATTTTCATTTTCATTTACAGCTCAAGCTCTTAAATTTATTTTTAAATAACAAATTGTCAAAACGTCGGAAGAAATAACACGCCACCATCAGGCAAGCAGCCTGAACGACTGGCCAATGATTGGCTGAGCGATAATAATTACGGGCGTAATTATTTCGTTAGCAAATAAGATAACAATACCTATTTACAAAATTATTTCCAATAATTTCCAATTTCTAATTTCTTCCATGCTGGTCTGGGAGTAAAAAAAAACAGGGAATTTACCAGTTGCTTCTCTTCCCGCGCAGATGGTAAAAGCCCATCGAGGGAATGGGCAAGTCTTAGGAATCATGTTATAGGCGATGCGGCTAGCAACCCATCACTATTTTGATTTCCCTTTCATCTATACGACCTTAATCATGCTAAACGTGGTCTTAAGGTTCTATTGCCTTGGGCTTTGTCTACCCCGTAAGGGATAAAGACGTGATATATGTGTATGTATGTCTGTATTTCCAATAAATTTCTTCTATCCTCGTAAGTCCCGACAATTCATAATGAAAATGAAAATGAAAATGAAATTGAAATGATAAATAGTGTAGTACTTAAGACCGAGCCACCGTGTCCCAGTTTTGTGATTTTATGTTTAATTTCAACATATTTAGCCGTTTTTTACATACACAAATCACGTCTTTATTCCTTACGGGGTAGACAGAGCCTAGGTAACAAGACTTAGAGGCCACGTTTAGCATGATTGTGGGTGTATAGGTGGAAAGGGAAATCAAAATATTGATGGGTTGCTAGACTCATCGCCTATAACATGATTCCTATGATTTTCGCCCATTTACCGATGGGCTTTTACCATCTGCGCGGGTAGAGAAGCGACTGGTGTATTCTATGTATTTTCTTTACTCCCAGACCGGCATGGAAGAAAATTAGAACACATAGAAAAGTTCTACACTTACAAGTTTTGTGATGTGCTTTAATAAATGTTTGTGTGCAGGTGATAAACGCTGCGCGCGTGCTCGCCGCCCGCCCCCGCTCGCGCGTCGCTCAAGAGAACGCTACCGCCTTTGCGCGCGCCTGGGAGGCCGCCGTCAAGCTGCTCACGGAGGCTGTGGACGACATCACCACCATTGATGACTTCCTGGCTGTCAGCGGTCAGTGATACACCAACAACAATGCTGTTCGACACTGGAATCGGTTGCCGAATGATATCAGGCAATCGCAGACTGTTGCTGGCCTGCGCAGTCGCTTGAAGGCGTAATGGCTCGATGGATCCTCTTAAATGAATGTTATGTGTTTTGTAACTTGTGTGTGTATGTATATATAAAATCCTAAACAGTACCTACCCAACCTCGTGTCGTAGTGTTCCGGATTCATTTTGTGACACAGTGTATTGTTAACTTACATGTTTGTTTGTCTGTACAGAGAACCATATCCTGGAAGACGTGAACAAGTGCGTGGTCGCGCTGCAGGAGGGCGATCCCGATTCCCTGGAGCGCACCGCCACCGCCATACGCGGCCGCGCCGCCAGGTAAACAACACAACAACACCACGAGAATACATACACAACAACACTACAAAACCACTACAACACCACGAGAATACATACACAACAACACTACAACACCACTACAACACCACTACAACACCGCGACAACACGAACACAACACGATCATTCTACACTACGCCAACAACATGACAACACTGCGAAAATTACACGACGGCAGTAAGACAGCATGAGGACAACAACACGGTCGATAACTTATTTCTCTTATTGGTTGTCTGGTAGAGATCGCTATTAAGCGATAAGACCGCCCATTGTCTACTTTGTTCTTTGTTTCTGTATTGTTTTGTACTGATGTGTTCAATAAAGAGTATTTGTTGATCATTGCTAAATGACGTCATTAGACTGGATCTTGTTTACCTTAGGCTCTGTTTACCCCGTAAAGGTACGGTATGTATGTATTTCTATTTGTCTACAGGGTGTGCTCTGTGGTGACACAGGAGATGGACAACTACGAGCCCTGTATATACACGAAGAGGGTGCTGGAAGCTGTCACGGTGCTGAGAGACCAAGGTTAGTGTCTTGCCTGTTCTTTTCCAGATTAGAAGTTGGTATCATACAGCCCCTTTCGCTCCCGTATTGGGGTGAGCGGGACAGAACTCTCGTATTGGTGTGACCGGGAAGGAGCGATTCGAAATTAGAGTTTCTGATTTTGGAATGTAAATTTTTTTTATAGCACAGAAAAATTACTCTGTTCCAACCTAAGACATTTTTAGAATGCCTCCATTTTGTTTTTTTGGCAAGAAAGACACTTAAAAATTATTGCATTTGGTCCAAAACACATTAAACTATCCGAAATAAAAGATTTTGTTTCCAAATTAACGCTCATTGCGGCAATATTGACTCGTGACTATCAAATTCTGGGTATTTTCCTAAAATTTCTAAGTCTTCAATTTAAAAAAAATATCACATTTCGGCTAAGACATATATGGCTTAAAATGTTCAAAAATACCTCGGCTATCATCCCCTTAAAGCTTTGTATCTAGCTACCAAACACCCTGTATACTAAATGGATTACTTCCTCCATTTAGTCCAATTAAAATTCGTGCCAGAAGTAGTAGTACTGAATGGATTGCTTCGTCCGTTTAGTCCTATTAAAACTCTTGCCAGAAGTAGTAGGACTAAATGAATTACTTCCTCCATTTAGTCCAATTAAAATTCGTGCCAGAAGTAGTAGGACTAAATGGATTACTTGCTCCATTTAGTCCAATTAAAATTCGTGCCAGAAGTAGTAGTACTGAATGGATTGCTTCGTCCGTTTAGTCCAATTAAAATTCGTGCCAGAAGTAGTAGGACTAAATGGATTGCTTCGTCCATTTAGTCCAATTAAAATTCGTGCCAGTAGTAGTAGGGCTAAATGGATTGCTTCGTCCGCTTAGTCCTATTAAAACTCGTGCCAGTAGTAGTAGGGCTAAATGGATTATTTCGTCCGTTTAGTCCTATTAAAACTCGTGCCAGAAGTAGTAGGACTAAATGGATCACTTCGTCCGATTAGTCCTATTAGTAGGTCTTAATGGTAGACCAAAACGGACTAAAGGATGTTGGCTTTGTCATAAGCCATATGAGATATTAATTGTGCTCAATTTTTAGCCGGCTACGCGACGTAAAAGAGAGTAATGTGTTTGTACCTGTGAATTTACTATAGTTTAGGTTATTTTTATTTATTAGATGGGTATTTAAATCAGGAATATTAACCACTTCTGCCTTTATCCTGAAAATCCTGAAACCATCTTGAATTTATTCCAAACTATCCAGACCTTCCTGAAAGTCATACAAATTCCTAGATTTTTTTTCGCTTTCCTATAATGAATGATGATGTGTTTTTAAACTATTGTTTTAATTATGATAAATTTTAAAACAAAATTACTTGAAATGTCCATAACATGTAGGTTTTTAGTGTTTAATTTTATGTTGTAAATAAGTATTGTGTTAAGGTGTTATATTTCTAATAAATATTCAAAACTTGAAATCTGTTCGTATTTTGATCTCATATTTGGTACAGGTTGGAATTTATGTGCGAAGTTACATTTGAAATATACCATGGAGTTTTCGGTGAAGGAAAATATTGTGAGGAAACCTGCACGCGTGAAAATTTTCTGATGTCAAACTACTTCATTTTAATGGCGACACATTAGTAACTTTTCAACTATCGCGATGAGTGTAGTTATAGATGACTTAGGCCTGATCTGCATGTAGTGAGAAACGGCTAGAAACACGCCAAAAGGATACAAGTAGCGTCCATAACAAAACATTGTTAAATTAAAAAAAAAACCTAAAAACACACGCACGTAAATATTAAACTGCCAGGCTGATTTTTGCCAAACACTTCACTTCACTTTCGAATGAAAGGAACCGCATCGAAATCGGTCCATCCGCTGGAGAGCTAAGAGGGAGTGAATAAAAAATATTTTTATTACAATATCAATTTAATAAAGTATCTCCTAGCATTATATATATACAAGGATTACATGGAATGAGTATTGTTCTCACTTATACTAAACTTAGAAAAGATCTTTAATAGTGCATTATAAACAGTTTGTGCGGATTTACTTACTAACATAACAACTTTAAAGAAACAGACTTCGAGTGTGAGCGAGACGTCCGATTTTATGGCCTCGTGGATCATTTGAGGCTATCGAACATATTTTTGTTTATTTTTATCTATTTTTTAATAAGAAAAAATAAACTAAAATAACGTGTCGCGTCTGTTGCAATACTCTATGTTGCTTGGCGTTACCAAATTGGACTTCAACGCGTAAGTCAAGTTCGATTGCGCTCAAGTGAGTCATAGATTAAAAAAAAACAGAGGGTAGTTTTTTTTTGTAAATTAGATTTTGATCTAATTAGATGGTTTGCTGGTAAAAGGTTTTTGTTGGGTTGCTTAGTTCTTCTGTGGCTCTGGGTGCGCGCGGTTGTACTCCAGCGAACGCAGGATGGCCTCCGGGATGGCGGGCGGGGTGGGGATGTGAGCGCCCTATACAAAAAAAAAAAGTTAAGATGTATACAGGGTGGAAAGTTGAAATGTGGCAGCAAGGGCAGCTAATAGATCCCTTGCTGCTACGCGAAAATGCTCTTAGGAGACGTTTACTAACTTTTTGAGTGATGACTATCGACATTCACAGAATTTTGATAAAATGTACAGTCAGCGAAAAAATCGTCAGTTTTGACTTTTTTTTTAATGAACTCGACAAGAATCTTGATTTATATTAGTAAAGTTCTTCCATGCTGGTCTGGGAGCAAAGAAAAAACAGAATGTACCAATTGCATCTCTACCCGCGCAGATGGTAAAAGCCCATTGAGGGAATTGGCAAAAATCATAGGAATCATGTTATAGCCGATGAGGCTAGCAACCCATCACTATTTTGATTCCATTTTCCATCTATACGCCCACAATCTTGCTAAATGTGGCCTGTGGGTACCTGTTACCTAAGGCTCTGTCTACCCCGTAAGGGATAAAGACGTGATATGTGTATGTATGTATGTAGTAAAGAAGTTTGGCGTCTCTTGTATTTGACGTGGCGGCGAGGTTAAGTAAATTCTTTCGCGGGCCGGAGTTGGCCCGCGGGCCGTAGTTCATAAACGGGGCATACCTGTGGCTGGAAACCGTTCTCGTCGGCGATGTACTGGACGTTAATCTTCTCGCCCTCAGGGCTGCTGTAACTGTACTGGCCCTGGGCAACGATGGCGGCGTTCTCCTGCAACATAACAAACATTAAACAACAGTTTCAAATCCGTGGCACGGCGCGGCACGTCTGGCAAGGTCGCCATGTAAGGTTGTGTGTTGGAGAGACAAATGAATAGTCCGAATGTCTTAAGTCAACTAAATGTATTTTACACACATAGATAGGTATGCAATATAATGAATACTCTTACACTACTACACCATGCTGGTCTGGGAGTAAAGATACATGGAATGTGCCAGTTGCTTCGTCCGGCGCACGTAGAAGCTCGCCGAGGGAATGGGCGAAAATAGGAGCTATCTGTTGCCCGCAACTTCGTCTGCATAGAATTCGTTTATCGCTATCCCGCAGGAATCTGTGTTATTCCAGACTATAATCTATCTGTTCCAAATTTCATCCAGATCTGTTCTGGCGTGAATGAGTAACATCCATCCATACTTACAAACTTTCGCGTTTATAATATTAGTAGGACATGCTAGCCCATTGCGATTTTGATTCCCCTTTCCACCTATACGCTCACATGCTAAACGTGGCCTGTAGGTCTTGTTACTTGGCTCTGTCTACCCCGTAAGGGATATGTATATTTGTGTATGTATGCATAGATCCGCCGCAAATATAATAAGCGTTTTATGCAACCGTTACATAATGAGGGTCTTTAAAACACAAGTGTGTTTTTTGAAACGAACCTCGGCGAGTTTCTAAATAAGATTATTGCAGTATAGATTTTTTTAACGCTGTAATAATGCTGGTCATTTGCTGCGGTTTTTGAAGGCGTTAGAGCACTAATAATATGTGAGTTGCGTAGTCTTATTAGTTCCTCTGTGTAACGTACCCCGGCTCCCTTGAGCTGGCCTTGTTCCTCGGCGGCGATGCCGTTGGAGGTCTCGTAGAGCCATTTGTAGGTCTCGGCGGCTACATCCACATCCTGTTTGAGGATCTGGGCGTCCGCGTCCGGCCCTTTGAGGTGGGAGACGTCGGCGGCCGCGAACGCCACTAGGCAGGAGATGAGGAATAGTTTCTGGAAAGAAATAACATTAAATTGTAAATTTTAGAAAGAAATACATAGAATGTACCAGTTGGTTCTCGTCCCGCGCAGATGGTAAAAGCCCATCGAGGGAATGGGCGAGTCTTAGGAATCATGTTATAGGCGATGCGGCTAGCAACGCATCACTATTTTGATTCCGCTTTCCACCTATACGCCTACAATCATGCTAAATGTAGCCCTTAGGTCTTGTTACCTCAGGCTCTGTCTACTCCGTAAGGGATATAGATGTGATTTGTAAGTATGTATGTAAATTTTAAAACACCCCCACGGATTAATGTGCTAGTTAGTTTTTACTCACAGGTTTATAATATTGTGTATATGTTACATTTCTAAAATTTGGGTTGTTGGTAAAAACTAGCCAAGTCAAATCTTGTAATTTAATTACATCCCAAGTGAAATAAATGCAGGGTTTTCTACCCAGAACTTGGCACCTATTCGACGATCTGATAGCCTAGTGGTTAGTCACCCTGACTATGAAGCTAAAGGTCCTGGGTTCGAATCCCGGTAGGGGCAGACGTTTGTATGATGAATACGAATGTTTGTGCCCGAGTCATGGATGTTGTATGTATTTATCTACATTATATAAGTATGTTTATCCGTTGCCTGGTACCCATAGCACAAGCTTTGCTTAGTTTGGGGCTGGGTCAATTGGTGTAATTTGTCCCAAGATATTTATTTTATTTATTTATTACTAGCTGTTGCCCGCAACTTCGTCTGCATAGAATTTGTTTATCGCTATCCCGCAGGAATTTCGCAATTTTCCGTGATAAAAAGTAGCCTATGTGTTATTCCAGACTATAATCTGTCCGACCGTTCTGGCGTGAAAGAGTAACAAACATCCATACTCACAAACTTTCACATTTATTATATTAGTAGGATTAAATATCAATTATTTTGTCGGTGAAGTTAATAGCGATGCATATTTTTAATATTGAACTTGGCTGTTATTTCACATTTATGTTTTTTTTTTAATTTTAAATCGATGATCTATCACGAATAACCTTAAGTAAATATTTTAGAGTGGACACAGCCATAACATCTGAATATTTATGAGCTGTTCGTAATATTACGACACAATGAGTAAACGTTTGGCTGCTGGCATGGTGATAGGCGGTAGCGGGAGCGGTCACATGAGCTGAGCGGGCTGCGGCCCGTTTTTAGAAGCTACAAGTTACAATTTTAAATTTTAAATCAGCAACATTGGCTCAGCCAATCAGTGGTTGGGATTTGATCAATGTTGCCAGTATATTATTATTATATTAGTCTAATTGAGTGTTCCACTGCTGGGCCAAAAGGGGAGGCTTTTTTCCGCCACTCGTCCCGGTCGAGAGCATGCTCCTGCCCCTCTCCTTGATATGCGTCCTAGTCATCCCACCATCTTCTGGGTCTGTCAGTAGACTTGTAAAATTTTGAAGATACCGAGTGAAACGCGACCATGGACCTTCCCGAAAATGGAGTGTAATATGTAGGTATGTATGTAAACTCTTTATTGTGCAAAATAAACAAGAGACATACAATTGACAAACACTGAGATACATGCACAAAGGCGGACTTATCCCTTTAAGGGATCTCTTCCAGTCAACCTTTGAGTGGATGAAAGGAGTATTGTATTATGTGTAATTTAGGTCTGGGCTATCTTTTTCACAGCTAAACTATGTTAATATTTATTACCGTTTTCAAATTACAAAAAAATGCATTTTTGAACCCTAGTTCACTGAGGTGTGCACAAAATTGCAAAGCGATAGGTTATGTTGTAACAAAATATGAGTGTTAATTATATCGCTAAAAAGATAGTTTGTTACAGCACAATATATTATAACAATCGCAACACTTAACAAGTAAATTATTTAATTTGACTTGATGCGTGTAAAGAAATCGCTTCCGCTCCCGCTCCGCTCGTCAGTGTCGCCTGAAGCGTCTAATGACTGACGTAGCCGTTTGACCCGTCGCCAATGTGCTTTGAACAGTCAAGGACTAGGTTCGATTCCCGACAAATAACACTCAAATACCGCAGACTTTCATTTTTTTTTTAATTTTTACGCTTAAGATACTGGCATATTGTGCCAAACTGGATGTTGTGGAGGCAAAAACATAAGAAGAAAATATCATAAAACTAGCGACCCGCTCCGGCTACGCACGTTTCTCTCTCTGTCTCTGTGTTTCTCTATATTATGCATGTATTATACATATAAACCTTCCTCTTGAATCAAGTCTTATCTATTTAAAAAAACCGCATCAAAATCCGTTACGTAGTTTTAAAGATCTGACCATACATAGGGACAGACAGGCAGCGGAAAGCGACTTTGTTTTTATGTAGTGATTTTATTACAAGTTCAATATTAAAACTTAGAATCCCGTTGATGTCTGTGGAACTTTTTCTCATACATTTACGCATTAATTTCTTTGGCGTATGAAAAGTTATGACATTTGATATTGTGGCTTTCACTATTTGTAATTTAAAACTCTATGTACTCTAGTTTATGCTCATCTACTCAAAGGTTAACCGGTAGATATCATTTATACGGATAAGCTCGCCTTGTTGCAGACATAATATTTTATCTTTTGTCAATTGTGATTGTTTCCTTATTTTTGCACAATATAGCATTACTACAAAGAACTAGAAGCTTGTAATAAAAAATAGTATTAGATTAACATCTGTAACATTTAATGGGCGTTTCTGAGTGCGAAGTTAAATACAAGGTTAATAATTAAGCGAGCGCCCTTTCGACCTCCAACTAATTTGGCTCCGAACAAACATAAACTGGTTTAAATTAATTATTAGATACGACCTTGTCTATTCATCTTATATTATTCAAGATTATACGACTTTTGGAGTGGTTTTGGAAATTTATGACGTTATAAAAATATACTCAATCAAAACAGAATCGATTTATCGTCATTGAGAACAAGTTTGGGTGACAGAACAGAGGTTATCTTATTTTTTTGCTATTTGCATCCCTTAGAGCAGGGCAAAGGGAACATGGCTCATGCACCCAAGAAGGTATATTATTAGTTGCACCATTTCTTCTTCTTTTTCTATGGCCCCATCGTTCAATGCGATGGTTTCGCCAAAGTAATAAATACAGTATTCAAAAATCTTGTGACAAAAATGTCGGCAACGCAGTACGGTAGAACACGGTCAAAAGACCCCTCCCCCAGTCGGGCTCTTAGCCAACGGATAATGATATCCCTCAGCATCTGACAGGAATTCATTAACCAAAACAGAATCGATTTATCGTCATTGAGAACAAGTTTGAGTGACAGATCAGAGGTTTATCTTATTTTTTTGCTATTTGCATCCCTCCAGAGAAGGGCAAAGGAACATGGTTCCTGCACCCAAGAAGTATAATCAATCAAGAAGTTATCTATGATGACGTCTCTTTCTGTTTCGTAGTAAGAATTAGAGAGGGAGTCATAGATAACTGGCACTTAAGATAATTAGAACTTAATAGGGAGTGGTGATACAGGCCCTAAGACTAGTAGAGACTTTATACATCTCTACTATCTATACTAATATTATGAAGAGGAAAAATTTGATTGTTTGTTTGTTTTCATTGAATAGGCTCCGAAACTACTGGACCGATTTCAAAAATTCTTTTGCCGTTAGAAAGCTACATTATCACTGAGTGACATAGGCTACTCTTTACCGCGGGAAAATACCTTTTCCTACGGGAAAATTAATTTACCGCGGGCGAAGCTGCTGAAGGCTAGTAGATTAATATATTTTAAGGCTCGGGGACCTTATACATCGCTTTATAAATGTATTTAATTTAAGTATTGTAGTAGCTTAATGTATTTTATTTTGAAAAAAAATACTTTCTGCCAAGTCTTGCGGCGCATTCTTCTTGGCAATGATGGTCTTTGCGAATGCGCTGGTAGTTTCAAAAAGACATGTACAAGAGCCCTTGGCGGCCATTTTGCAAAGATACATTTTGAATTTTCCGAATTCGATACAATTTCAGTACATGTCGTTTTTTTTTTTATAAATTATCGTGTAATTTGGCGTGCCTCATGGCATAGGCCTCCTCCATTTATTGGAGGGCTTGGGCTATAGTTCCCACGCGGATTGAAAACTTCACACACACAATGGTAAAAAGCTCATGGCAAATATCAAAATGTAATTTCGCACGCGGATTCCGAAAAACTCAAAAGGTGCGAGCCCGGGCTTCGAACCCACGACCCTCTGCTTTTTTTTTTTATATGAATAGGAAGGCAAACGAGCAAGTGGGTCACCTGATGGTAAGTGATCACCACTGCCCATAGACACCCGCAACCCCGGAGGGACTGCAGATGCGTTGCCAACCTAGAGGACTAAGATGAAATGCCTCTTGTGCCCGTAATTTCCCCGGTTGTCTTACTCTCCGCACCGGAACACAGCAGTGCAAGCACTGCTACTTAGCGGCTGGATTAGAGAGTGCTCGAGAGGCCACAGGTCAAAACACGGATTTTTTTATCCAAGTACAGTCAACGAAGACTGCAGCGGGTTTTTTTTAACAAAAACTGGTCCTCTTTCAAAAACTCACTTGTATTCAGATTAATTTCAAGTTTGGCACACGCATGACAATGCGAGTGCGTAAAAAAAGTTAAAGTCAAAAGAAAAATTGTTTTTAACGAACACTTATGACGATTTGACGACCCCATTTAGTTTAAGTAATACTTAAGTTGTCACTCACCATGTTTAGGCTGTTGTGTTTCGTGACTCGTGAGCTACTGACGAACATGATGCGCCGCGGGCTTTTATAGTGGAGATGCGCGCGCGCCGAGGTCACCTCACTAGTTGTATAGCCCGACGGTGGGCAGACTCTGAGGGTTTGGGCTCCTGGGGCTCGAAATTGGGAGCTTTAGTACCAATTTTTTACATACACACACGTACACAAATGACGTTTTTATCCCTTACGGGGTAGACAGAGCCTAAGGGGGCAAGCCCTAGGCCAAGATTAGCAAAAAACGCCTATAGGGCATTTTCAAAAACATGTGTACCCATGACTGTTTTTCCAAAATGATGACATTTTGGGTTTTTCTGAATCAGAATAATTAGCACTATTTATTTTTGTAAAGAAAAAAAGTGTCCATTGGTTTTTTTGGCAGTTTTGTGACACTATTTTCATACGATTTGTATGGGGCGTCACAAAACTGACAAGAAAAAGTTGTATGGGAAATTAAGGTAATCTTGTTGGAAAAAGGGTACACGTTTTTTTGAAAATGCCCCATAACATGTTTTCTATGATTTCCGCCTATTCCCTCGATGGGCTTTTGCCATCTGCGCGGCATCTTGTCTTTGCTCCCAGACTAGCATGGAAGTACCCTTTTTTAATGTCGAAAACGTTGTATTTTCCATGCTAGTCGGGGAGCAAAGAAAAAACATAGAATGTACCTGTTGCTTCTCTACCCGCGCAGATTGCAAAATCCCATCGAGGGAACAGGCGATTTTAATAGGAGTCATGTCATAGGCGATGAGGCTAGCAACACATCTGCGCGGGAAGAGAAGCAACTGGTATATTCTATGTTTTTTCTTTGCTCCCAGACCAGCATGGAAGAATTTTATATATATGTAGTATATTTCTGACATATATTAGTTTATCGTATTTTTTTTATAGGTGGGTGTACAGTCAGGTGTAATAATATGTATCTAGTCAAAGTTTCAAAAATAAGTACCATACGCTCTTACACCGGCGTAATAAGGTCGTGGGACATATTTTTGAGAAGTTCGTATCGATACTTATTTTTGCACTTGACCGTACCTGTATTGTTGTGTAGGTGTATTCTTATTATTATTATTTTAATGCTTTATTTGTTTAGGTTAAGTTAGATTTTTAGTACGTCTGCTCTCTATACTCTGTGTTCTGTTGTCCTGTCGTTAGCTGGAAGAGATCCCTTTAAGGGATAAGTTCGTCTTTGTACATCTGTTTTCTCGTTACCTGTAAAATTTCATGTGTTTTATGTACAACTAGCTTCTGCCCGCGACTTCGTCTGCGTAGAATTATACATAAAAACCTTCCTCTGGAGTCACTCTGTCTATTAAAAAAAACGCATCAAAATCCGTTGTGTAGTTTTGAAGATATCAGCATACATAGGGACTTAGGGACATAGGGACAGAGAAAGTGACTTTGTTTTATACTATGTAGTGATAAAGAGTTATACATACATACATACATACAATTCTCGAGTTGGTGAAACGTTTCATCCCGTTTACATCCTGGCTGATAAGCTTATCTGGCAGAGGTCAACGGCCCCCGGTAATTCTAGCTTTAAGCTTTGCTTGTCAAGTTGTCAAAGTTTACTTTGTTGGTTTACGGGGTAGTTATATACACACATACACATAAATAGAGTAACGAATTGTTTTTTTTTAAATCGTTTTTTTATAAAATAGAGTGGCAAAATAAAAAACCATCGAGGAGAGGGTCGTTTCGAGCCCGGGCTCACACCTCTGAGTTTCTGTGAGGATACACATACATACACATACATACACAAATCACGTCTTTATCCTTTGCGGGGTAGACAGAGCCTAAGGTAACAGGTACCTGCAGGCCACATTTAGCAAGATTGTGGGCGTATAGATGGAAAATGGGATCAAAATAGTGATGGGTTGCTAGCCTCATCGCCTATAACATGATTCCTATTTTCGCCCTTTCCCTCGATGGGCTTTTACCATCTGCACGGGTAGGGAAGCAACTGGTACATTCTGTGTTTTTCCTTTGCTCCCAGACCAGCACGGAAGATTGATATGTGAGGATTACATTTGAAATTTACGATGAGCTTTTCGGTGATGGGAAACATTGTTAGAAAACCTGCACACATGTGCGGAGCAATTCAATGGTGTGTGTGAAGTACCCAATCCGCACTGGGCCCGCGTGGGAACTATGGCCCAAACCCTCCAATAAATGGAGGAGGCCTATGCCATGCCGCGCGGGCGAGGACTCATTAAGCGTCAGGTCTATAGCAGAATGAGATCTTGTTTTAATAATAATAATAATAATACCCCCTACTACCAATATAAACCAAAAAATGTATTAGAAAACACTACAACAAAACTCTACTGGGACCGAGACATAATAACTGACCGCACTATCCTCAGCAACAGACCCGACATTACACTAATTCATAAACCTACCAAAACCACTTACCTTATAGACATCGCCGTTCCCAACACTCACAACCTGAAACAGAAACACACGGAGAAAATACAAAAATACATACCATTAGCAGATGAAATTAAACAGATGTGGCACCAAGAAATAGTAAAAATCGTCCCCATAATTATTTCCTCAACTGGTATTGTCCCAAAAACCCTGAAATCAGCACTCAAATTATTAGATCTTCACGACAACACCTTCATACCCCTACAAAAATCAATAGTTTTAGACACCTGCTCTATAGTACGCCGCTTTCTTAACCCAACTTCCCTACCGATACATAATAATCAAGAAGACATACACACACACACAACCGCCCAGCGCGACATTTACACAAACACACACACTCAACATGACATTCACACTAACTTCTAAATACACAATGGTATTATGGTACTTGGCGTACGCCCGTATCATGGACCAAAAAAAAAAAGCCGACAACATTGTCGAGATCAAAATTACTTGAAAAATAATAATAATAATAACGTGAACCTCGTGAAGGCCGAGAAGGACAAAGTCAGCAAGTACCTTGACTTGGCTCACGAGGTTACCGCCATGTGGCCTGTTGATTCCACGATCACTGTCCCGATAGTCGTTTCGGCAAACGGTTTAATAGCGAAGAGCCTTGACCATCACCTTAAAAGGCTCTCGCTAGGTGGTTGGGTCAAGGGCCAGATACAGAAGGCGGTACTCCTGGACACGGCTCGGATAGTCAGGAGGTTCCTGTCTCTGTCGCCCTGACCACCGGTAGCTTAGGCCTTGCCTCGCTGCCGGCGGCACCCTAGGTTAGGTTTTTATAATGTTTTTATATTTTGTATTAATATTGTTTTATTACTTTTTATATGAATATTGTAAAAACCTAACTTGAGATAAAAATAAATATACAATAATAATAATAATAATAACACACACATTTACACAAACACACACACTCAACATGACATTCACACTAACTTCTAAATACACAATGGTATTATGGTACTTGGCGTACGCCCGTATCATGGACCAAAAAAAAAAAAAGCCGACAACATTGTCGAGATCAAAATTACTTGAAAAATAATAATAATAATAAAAATCTTTATTGCTAATGACAAGGTACATATAGAAACAAAAAATGGCATGCTATAAACTTAAAAGTAACAGTACACAAGTTTAGCAACGGGCACCAATCTCAGCGTGCGCTGGGCTCGAGAGCTCAGCGCTGGTTTACAGGAAGGCCCCTTGATGTGTTGACCTATGTTGCCTAAACCTATGTTCTAAGTATTCTATATCCGGGTCAGCCCCATACCAAATTAATTAAACTGAATTAAATATAAGGTTTTATTAGGCTTATGAGAATTCAAGTTATTGCCAAGTGTGATAACAGGAATATATTATGATACCTATTCGCCAAGGATGCTCGTAGCCGATTGGAAGTCAAGGCCTTACGTTATTTGGTGCCTATTTGTTGGATTTTGAATATTCTAATATAGTATGCTTTCACGCTGCTCTGGGAGCAAAGATAAAACATAGAATGATAGTTAGGTACTATCAAATGAATCAAGAATTTTTATTTCTTTATTTTTATGTTTACTTTTACGGCTTTACCATCCGAAAAGTATAGCTATGGCTAGGGTTGCCACCTTTTTTTTGAAGAAATATAGTATTTTTCTCAGAACCTTGCCAAAATATAGTACTTTAGGGAAATTTTGGAAAAAAAATAGTACACATTCATTCATTTATCATGTTTTAACATTATATACAAATTACAATCATATGTACGTTCCAATTTAGTCGATGTTTATACAAAAAAGTGCAGCAGTGGAGTTAGCAATGAAAATATAGTATTTTTCGTACTATATTATATTTCTATAATATATAGTACAATTGACCGCAATATAGTACGATACTATATAATATGGTACAGGTGGCAACCCTAACTATGGCCGAAAAGTAAAACTGTAAAACATAAAAATCAAGAAATAAAAGTCTTTATTCATTTGACCTACCTACCTATAGTATAGTACCTATCATTTGAAAAACAGCGCCTTCTCTCGTCCCTGGTGAGCAGTAGATGTTCCACGGGAGTTTGTAATTGTGTCGTACAGACACATTATTCACACGGATGACGCTTAGCGACAAAATTTAGCATAGTAACAAGGTCATGTGACAGCTTGTAACAGGTAGAAAAATTCGAAGACTATCCACCTGCTATGGGTGGTGTAGGGGTATAGCACGCGTCACGGAATGACGAGGATCCGGGTTCGATTCTCGGCCTGAGCTTTGCTTTTCGGATTTTTCTATGTGTTCTGATTTTCAGTACATACATATATTATATCACGTCTTTATCCCTTACGGGTTAGACAGAACCTAAGAAAACCTTAAGGCCACGTTTAGCATGATTAAGGGCGTATAGCTGGAAAGGGAAATCAAAATAGTGATGGGTTGCTAGCCGCATCGCCCATAACATGATTCCTAAGACTTTCGCCCGTTCCCTCGATGGGCTTTTACCATCTGCGCGGGAAGAGAAGCAACTGGTAAATTCTATGTTTTTGCTTTACTCCCAGACCGGCTAATTTTCGGTGACATTTAGAAATTTAAAACATAGAATGTACCAGTTGCTTCTCTTCCCGCGCAGATGGTAACAATACAATACTCTTTATTGAACTCCACATATAACATCCGAAACTGAAAAAAGGTATACAGAATATTACAAGGTAACAATAGGCGGCCTTATCGCTACAGAGCGATCTCTACCAGGCAACCATAATGGACTGGAGAACAGAACAGATCTGAGCAGGTGGTGCAATTCAGAATATATATTAATACACTAAGTACTGAAATACGTAATATATTATACATGAAATACACATTTACAATAAATGGAGATATAAATAGACACATACACACATACCTAAAAAAGCCAGCTACAAGATTCATGCACAAGATGACAGATAGTGCTCCTTCAACATAGATTTAAATATGGGTAACGATTTAGCGCGCCTTATATTATAGGCAAGGAATTCCACAACCGTATAGCCTGAACAGCTAATAATGGCTGATGTTAAGCCGTCGAGGTCGAAATGGAGTTTCATGTTATTGCTGAATTTGCATTGTTCATTTTTTTTAAGCTGTGCTTTTAACACCTTTATTCGATAAAATGGACTATTTCAAGCAACTAATTTGAATATTATGCTTTTACGTAGCTTTGTTAATTAATAATAAATATTTTTTCGCTGTTTGATAATTCGTGAATTTAGACAGAATCCCAGTCGCCTTCGTTCGGCTGGCTATAAAAAAAAACGGCTTTGTCTATGGTTTTGTAGATTTGACAGTGACACGTGACAGTTGCCGTAGCCAAACTTTTTTTTTCATTTTTGTGGCAAACATTCGATGCTGGATTCTGTCTAAAAACCCGGTCGTTCGGTCAAACAAAGGTTCAAAGTACTTTTACAAAAATATCTGCAATCATAAAGTATTTTTGAAATCGGACAAGATAAATTGGATAATTGATGGTTTTCCTCGAAATGGTTTTCGAATTGGAGCATACTAAAAAAAATGAACAATGCCAATTTGTACGGGGCCCTCAGTGCGCGTGTCCGTCTCGCGCTTGGCCGGTTTTTATATTATATTTCGTGCGCCACAGGCATAAGATTAATGGAGGCGCGCCGTCGCCTTTACGCAATAAATGATAATCAATTGTTTCTTGCAAATAACCTGTTTTGGCGATAACTCATACAGTTCGGCTTTACCATGCGTTTTAAAAGGGATTCCAAAATGTTGACAAAGAAGTTTTTGTTAAAAATCCCTTCTCTCGTCCCTGGCACAATATATATATAAGCTAAAGCAGTAAAGAACCTACGAACAAATCGGTTGAAACGAAACACGCACACAGGCGCGCGCTTTACACGGCCCCTAAGGGGACCTCGTCCACTCCGCTCAGGCTCAGGTCCCCTTAGGGGCCGTGTAAAGCGCGCGCCTGTGTGTGTGTGTCGTTTCAACCGATTTGTTCGTAGGTTCCTTACTGCTTTAGCTTATATATATACTGTGTCCCTGGTGAGCAGTAGATGTTCCACGGGAGTTTGTAATTGTGTCGTACAGACACATCATTCAAACAGATGACGCTAACAAAAGGTCACGTGACAGTTAGTAACAGGTAGAAAAATTCGGAGACTACCCACCTGCTATGGGTGGTGTAGGGGTATAGCACGCGTCACGGAATGACGAGGATCCGGGTTCGATTCCCGGCCACAGCTTTACTTTTCGGATTTTTCTATGTGTTCTAATTTTCACTGACATTTAGAAATTTAAAAATCCTTTTAAAAACAAGCTTTTTGCTAACTGTAAACACACACGAATCACGTCTTTATCCCTTACGGGGTAGACAATGACTGGAGAATAGAACAGATCTGAGCAGGTGCAATTTAGAATATATATTAAATACTAGCTGTTGCCCGTAATTTCGTCTGCATAGAATTCGTTTATCGCTATCCCGCAGGAATTACGCAATTTTCCGGGATAAAAAGTGGCCTGTGTTATTCCAGACTATATGTTCCAAATTTCATGCAGATCTGTCCGGCCGCTCTGGCGGGTAAAACGGGACACTTTTTCTCCTATTAGAATGAATAGAGCACTCGGTCCTGAGTAGGAATAACGTAAAATTTTCAAATTCTGTAAGGTAGAGTGATTAAACAACTTTTTTTGAAAACGCCCATCTATCAACAAAGTGTGACAAATAAAATGTGTCTAATTCTTCATAATCAAAATCAAAGTATAACCGTTAGAGAGGTTTTTATCTTTTTTCAATTAAATTGTAGTAAATAATTAATTGAACTAAGATAAAAATTAAAAAGAGGGTTTTTCACATAAATAAATATAATGAACGATCCATTATTATGTGCAGTCGGGGGCATAAATATCTTATAGCCATCATGTCAAATATATGTGTCACCGACGTTGTTTGTGGCATAAAGGTGTATAGATGTTTTTGACGACTTTGTACATATATTTATGCCCTAAAATGCACTCTATGTAGTGGTCCTGTTCATCACGTCTAGCATGAGGCTAAGTTCAGATGACCGCGCGGCGACGCGCGGTTGGCTCGGCGCGCGGTTCAAGATTGTAACAAATCTATGTTGCCGCGCGGGACAAGAACTTGCGCGCGGTGCACGGCGGCGCGCGCGGTCCCGCGCGGCACCGCGCGCTCATGTACACAGCAACATAGATTTGTTACTATCTTGAACCGCGCGCCGAGCCAACCGCGCGTCGCCGCGCGGTCATCTGAACTTAGCCTAAGAGTCGCGCCGCGCGCAAGAGAGGTTGCCCGTCTTTTTCTTACTGTTCCTTTTAGAAAGAGACGGCGAGTCTATCTCACACGCGACGCGACTCTCCCGCATTTTCGTGCTAGCTGGGCTGGTCTTCCGAACTAGAAGGTCCTTACCATGACGTCTGAATGCGATTCGACGTCTTTTAATATGGCCCCATCGATCGATGCGATGATTTCGCCAATGTCAAAATAATAAATACAGTATTCAATAATCTTGTGACAAAAATGTCGGCATGATTTAAGACGTGATTAATATAATGTATGTGGGCGAAAGTCTTAGGAATCATGTTACAGGCGATGCGGCTAGCAACCCATCACTATTTTGATTTCATTTTTCACCTATACGCCCACAATCTTGCTAAATGTGGCCTGTAGGTATCTGTTACCTAAGACTCTGTCTACCCCGTAAGGGATAAAGACGTGATTTGTGTATGTATGTGTATGTGTATTGTATACTATGTCTACGGAGTGTTGTAACAGACCTTAATGTGACACGGGTGTAAACTTCGCGATGAATGTCAAATTAAAATTTGGCCGATTAATAATCGGTTGCGGTCGAGATTATCATAAAATTGTTAATATTAAACATATTATAATTACGCACGCAAATCCATATTTAAAATTTGTCACATGATCCATAACATACTCGTATTTTATTCAAAAATGACTAGAAATATGAAACTGTTAATCTGCATCTTGTTTTATGAATTTATCTATACTCTACTAACATTTACACAGAAAATACCAGCCGCTTCTCTTCCCGCGCAGATGGTAAAAGCCCATTCATCAACTTAAAGATTGGATCACATGTACAGTTGAGAGCATAAATATCGATACATTCGTCATCTTTTACATACAATAAAGCAGTAAAAAGGTCGTGTCTGTACATTAAATAAATACATCAAAAAAAGAGTGGTCACGATTAGGGAAGAGTAATAAAACACAAAAAAGTAGATTTTATAATTTTTGTCTGTCTGTATGTATGTGTGGATGTATGTCTGTGTTCGCTAATCTCCAAAACTGTTGGACCGATTTAAATGAAATTTTGCGTGGCGGTACCTTAAATCCTTGATCAATATTTTAGATACTTTTGATCCCGGAAAATTAAACAGTTACCATGGGATAGTTAAAGAACTATAATAACTTATGCAGCTTAGTTCACAACCACTAAGCATCTAATTAAATAAAATTGGCGTGTTGACACCTTATATGCCGCGGTTAAATTAAGCATTTTACAATTTTTTCTATATATTTTTTTTTATTTTTTTTTTTATATTTTTATTTTACAGTATGTGGTGTTTTTTTTTGGTAATTGTTGTTAGTGGCAATAAATCATCTTTTATCTTTTATCTTTATGTTTTACATACACAATAGTTGAAATTTGGTATACAGTTAGTTTCAGTCCCGTAGGATAGTTTTTATCCCCGAAAACAGCTCAGTTCCCGCGGGATAGCGATAAGCGTTAAATGAGATTCATGTCTGATGAAAATTTAAAGTTAAAGAACTCAACACTGTAAAAGCAGGCATTACATTTTCTGTTGTCTCAGGGTCCGGCAGTAAACTGACGGGTCCACAGAACCCTGAATGTGACCTTTTTTAGCCAGTTTGTCTGTAGTTATGTAACTAACCGTCGTTGGTTACAAAAGATGTGAAAACCCGATAACTAGCCCATAACTCATTACAGAGAAACATGCAAACACAATACAGATGACGAATTATTATCGATTTTTAATAACTTCCATGCTGGCCGCGGAACAAAGAAAAAACAAGATGTACCAGTTGCTATTCTTCCCATGGTAAAAGCCCATCGAGGGAATGAGCGAAAATCATAGGAATCATGTAGGCGATGCGGCTAGCAACCCATCACGTCCATTAATCATATACCTAATGTTTTTTTAGCACTTTATCCCCCCCCCCCCCCCCCTCCTCCCCATTGGTGATACGTGGTGAGGTTTAAAACTACCCCCCATCCAAAATCACGTGTATTTTTAGTACCTACAAAGAATTTCAAAATTTTTAGAATATTATCTTTAAATACAGGTACCTATAAAAGTCGCGGGGACTTCGTTCGTTCGTTGCCTGGCAACGGCGAGTCAAGGTCACACTATACGCCGCTTTTCGGTTTAAAAGTGGCGCGTTTGACAAATAAATAAATACACGTGATATCTTACTACAAATTGTGATATTTCGTGATTTTTAGCGAACCCCTCCCCCACTTTCGGAGCCTCACGTGATAAATGGACGGCCCCTTACCGGGATAAAGACGTGATTTATGTATGTATGTATGTATGTATGTATGTATGGGCGTTGAACCTGTGGTCCTGATATATGTGTCGTTGGCGTTCATAAGGTTAATCCGTGTATTGTTGCCAAAGATAGTGTGTTTCTCATAATTCTAGTCGATTTGTAACTCTACATTCGTGCATGACAACTTTGTGCGGCTAAAAATTAAACCGTCGAAAGAATCAGCCAGAATTACATATAAACGGATAACTCACGTATAAAAGTCGAGTGATGCTCGACATGTTTCGAACTAATTCGTAATCCTTCCTCTAGGAGCGCTCGCCCCCCCGGTGTTCGGTGTTCGTTTCGCTGCCGCCGGGGCGAGCGTTCCTAGAGAAA
Organism: Pandemis corylana; assembly: GCA_949127965.1. NCBI lineage: Eukaryota > Metazoa > Arthropoda > Insecta > Lepidoptera > Tortricidae > Pandemis > Pandemis corylana. The sequence continues at coordinate 4,698,435 of OX421878.1, read as the reverse complement.
GGACTACGAATTAGTTCGAAACATGTCGAGCATCACTCGATTTTTATACGTGAGTTATCCGTTTATATGTACCTAATTATGATTAAGTCTCACGGTAGTTTCATGTTGAAAGAATCAGCCAGTATTAAAATATTGTACTGAAGTTGAATGCAACCTCTATCTGTGAATTGTGATACAGTAGCAGTGGCGTGGCGTCAAGTATATCAGAAGGCAAGCCGAAGGGAATTACTAGCCTTTCCCTCTAATTGGCATTGTTCATTTTTTTAAGCTGTGCTTTTAACACCTTTATTTGATAAAATGGACTATTTCAAGCAACTAATTTGAATATTATGCTTTTACGTAGCTTTGTTAATTAATAATAAATATTGATAATTCGTGAATTTAGACAGAATCCCAATCGCCTTCGTTCGGCTGGCTATAAAAAAAACGGCTTTGTCTATGGTTTTGTTAGATTTGACAGTGACACGTGACAGTTGCCGTAGCCAAACTTTTTTTTTTCATTTTTGTGGCAAACATTCGATGCTGGATTCTGTCTAAAAACCCGGTCGTTCGGTCAAACAAAGGTTCAAAGTACTTTTACAAAAATATCTGCAATCATAAAGTATTTTTGAAATCGGACAAGATAAATCGGATAATTGATGGTTTTCCTCGAAATGGTTTTCGAATTGGAGCATACAAAAAAAAATGAACAATGCCAATTTAACTAGCCTTAACTCTAACTAGCTTCTGCCCGCGACTTTGTCCGCGTTGAATTAGACTTAAGAACTGATGTTGATAATATGTTCTGCAATAATTATTTACGTCGCGACTCTATGCAGCTGCGACCTTTGACATGTTTATCGCTATCCCGCGGGAACTATGCAATTTTCCGGGATAAAAAGTAGCCTATGTGTTATTCTGATGTATCATCACTACATAGTATAAAACAAAGTCGCTTTCTCTGTCCCTACGTCCCTATGTATGCTTATATTTTCAAAACTACACAACGGATTTTGATGCGGTTTTTTTTAATAGATAGAGTGATTCAAGAGGAAGGTTTTTATGTATAATTCTACGCAGACGAAGTCGCGGGCAGAAGCTAGTAAGCTATATTAGTGTAAAGTTCCATTAAAATCCATTTTGTAGGTTTTACGTGAAAAGGTAACAAACATCTATCCATCCATATTTACAAACATTTGCGTTTATAATATTAATAGGATTCTGCACAATAATAGTGCCCAACCTGCCTTAAAATAGGCAAGCCGGTGGGAATCGAGTTCTAAGCACACACGCCACTGTAACTGTTGCATTTGTAACTTTTAGACCGGGCACAAAAAAAAAATAACCTACAATAAAATGAACGAACTAGTTCCAGGTTTTTAGTGGCCCGTGTAGAATGAAACTTAATTAAATACGCACACACATGAACTTTAAAAAATAATTAAATTAACACATCATTAACACTTTATTTCAACAAAATCTATTTACGGAAGCAGGCTGTGAAATTAAATTAGTTTTGATATCGAGAATTCTGAATGTTAAAAATATTAATTTAACCATTATGTTAATATAGTAGTATAGTAATGTGAGCTTGGACATCGTCTCGCCCGGTCTTAAGCATAATATTTGTTCTTTAGGTATGTGAAACTAGTATTTTTCCTTGAATTGTTTGTCCTATTCTATTAATCGATGCTTCTTATTACATCCGGCATGAACTTGATCTGAATCGCTGGTCTGGGAGCAAAGAAAATACATAGAATGTACCAGTTGTGTCTTCCCACGCTGGTAAAAGCCCATCGAGGGATTGGCGAAAATATTAGGAATCATGTTATAGGCGATGCGGCTAGCAACCCATCACTGTTTTGATTCCCCTTTCCATCCGCACCCAGTAATGCTTAACGTGGTCTTTGGGTCTTGTTGCCTTGCGCACTGTCTACCCCGTAAGGGATAAAGACGTGATTTATGTATGTTGATAAACTTGAAATTTTTGAAGACCAGTTACACATTATAATGTTTTTATTTTAATTTATACGTACATACATACACAGATCACGTCTTTATCCCTTACGGGGTAGACAGAGCCTAAGCTAACAGGCACCTACAGGCCACATTTGGCAAGATTGTGGGCGCATAGGTGGAAAATGGAATCAAAATAGTGATCGGCCTAGCCTCATCGCCTAAAACATGATTTTAAATTTATTTAATCAATTTATTGTGACTTGAATATAGGACATTTGCTGACACTCATACATACATACCGTCACGCGTCTTTCCCATTTGGGTAGGCAGCAGTGGCTTGGCGTCAAGTATACCAGAACGCAAAAAGGAAATTTTACTAGCCCTCTCGTCTAATTCTGCACAATAAAGTGCCCAACTGCCTTAAAATAGGCAAGGCAGTGGTAATCGAGTTCTATGCACACACGCCACTGTACAGTAGTAACTGTTGCATTTGTAACTTTTAGACAGGGCACAAAACTGGTAGGCAGATACTACTTTGTTCCACTTGCAAATTCACCAATATAAATCTCTATAATATACGTGGAGGAGGCCTATGCCATGAGGCACGCGGATTACGCGATAATTTATAAAAAAAAGACTACACAATTGTACTGAAATTGTAGCGAAACGGAATAAAAGGGGCTATATATATATAAAATCAGAGAATACGAAGAACTAATCGCTTAAAACACATTAAAACAATAATGGGTATCGCGCGGCAATGTAATAAGAGACAAAGTATATTCTGTGTTAAATGGCGCGTCGGTGAGGTCGAGCAAATGTCAGCGGCAGGTTGAAACAATAAAAACTGATACCACACTATGTATATAAGCTAAAGCAGTAAAGAAACTACGAACAAAACGGTCGAAACGCACGCACACATAGATGCGCGCTTCTTCACGCCCCTAAGCGGATCTCGCGGTGCCGGCAGTCGCGAGTGCCGCGTTGAGGCGAGCGGCCGTCTGCTGCGTGCGCCCAGACAGTCCGCGATCTTTTCGTTTTAAACATGCCGAGAGCGTATTGCGCAGTGTGTCCATGTTTCCCAATAGTTTATTTAAGAAAGCTATTGATTCTGATGAGGATTTTCATACCATAAAATTAATTAATAGAGCTTTCCGAACGTGTCGTAGCAGTAAATACCCTATTTTATTTATAAACGAGTTAATTTATTCGATTATTTAATTATTATAGAACCCAAATAAACGTTTGTTTCTTTTTTACGGAACTTAAGTACTCTTAATTAAGTGTAGCTAGTTGCTTTAAAACAGGCCTTACTAGCTGAGATAGCGCTAAATAAACCAAAAGCTTTTCAATTTTACAAAAATTCAATCGACAACCCTAACACTATTGGAGCGTAGGTATTTATTTGAAAAAATAAGCCTAGTTTCTCGCTCTATTTATTTACTGTGCTTATATGTCGTCGCGTGAGCTTCCGATTGTTCTTAACCTTAACCACGTCAAATACATCCATCCATGCCATCCATTTCATCATCCATTTCTTCCATGCTGGTCTGGGAGTAAAGAGAACATAGAATTTACCAGTTGCTTCTCTTCCCGCGCAGATAACGCCTCGAATAATAGATCATGCGTTCTACGTTGTAAGAGACTGGGGCCATTCAAGTATTACGTAAGCAGATTTTTTACAATTTTTTACCCCCCCCTGCCCCCTGCCAGCAAAAGTAAGCAAATCTCTTACCCCCTCATGCTTACGTAATCATTGGTACCTATATGCATTTTTCTTTTAGTGGATTCTGTTTTTTATTCATTCGTGAGCAGCAGTTGGAATCGAAACTGCTGACGTAATCACCATATCGACCCCCCCACCCACCATGTCATCAAAAATAAGCAAAGCAAAGACCCCCGCCCCCTCAAGCGCTTACGTGAAACTTGAACGCCCCCTGTGTGTGTGCGTGTTCACACTTTTTAGTTGCATTGCCTCAGAGTTGGTATTTAGTGAGGAATGAAGTGACAGCTATTCATTAGAACACCTGTGCTTGTGTTTACACGCCACGACGACGCGACGACGGCGACACGATCCCAATGGATCAACAGTTTCTTTACTAGCTTCTGCCCGCGTCTTCGTCTGCGCAGATCCTACTTCCTACTAATATTATAAACGCGAAAGTTTGTAAATATGTATGGAAGTTTGTTACTCTTTCACGCCAGAACGGCTGGACAGATCTCGATGAAACTTGGAACATAGATAGATTGTAGTCTGGAATAACACGTAGGCTACTTTTTATCCCGGAAAATTGCGTAATTCCTGCGGGATAGCGATAAACGATCTATGCAGACTAAGTTGCGGGCGATAGCTAGTTATACATATAAACCTTCCTCTTGAATCACTATTAAAAAAAACCGCATCAAAATCTGTTGCGTAGTTTTAAAGGTCTAAGCAGACATAGGGACAGACAGACAGCGGAAAGCGACTTTGTTTTAGACTATGTAGTGATGATAGAAGCTTTTATTCGACTTGCAATGTAAGTATGTATGTATGTATATACATACTAGCTGTTGCTCGCAACGCAACTCTGTGCTGAAGTCGCTTATCGCTATCCCGCGGGAACTATGCAATTTTTCGGGATAAAAATTATCCTTAACTTTGTCTGTATCGTTTCGTGAGTCACAGACGGTTCTGGCTGAAAATCAGTGCTGCAGGTGTCTAACACCTCAGCGTAATGCTGAGCCAGCGACCGTTTCACTTTTGCGAAGACACACAACGCTGATGATCTATTTTTCATGTCTATGTTTTTTTTGTTATACCTTGTTTATTTTCTATAAAATTGTGTATATTAACTTATATTTGTGTGTCTTGAAAAAAGGAATAAATGTCTTCCTTCTTCCTTCTTCTTCCTTCTTCCTATAACTGTCTCCGTACTAAATTCCATTAAATGCGGCTCAGTAGTTTAGGCGTGAAAACGTAACAGACAGATCGAGTTACTTTCGAAAAGGACAGTCAAGTTTGTGGGATTGCATGAAAAACATGTATATTTCATACTAGCTTTTGCCCGCGGCTTCGCACGCGTGAACCATGAGCATTTCAAAGAAGCTAGCAATCAAGCAAAAAGAACACCCAAACCTATGCAAGCAGGCATGCAAGCAGGCAAGCAAGCATGCATGAAAGCAAGTATGCAATCAAGCATGCAAAGCAAGGACTCAAGCAAGCATGCAAGCAAGCGTGCAAGCAAGCATGCATGCAAGTAAGCATGCATGCATGCAAGCATGCATGAAAGCAAGTATGCAATCAAGCATGCAAAGCAAGGACTCAAGCAAGCATGCAAGCAAGCCCCCGCATTGCCCCGCTGCCTTAATTTTTCTGAAACTGTAAATATTACAGGATTTTTATAAAACAAACCTAACCTAACCTAAAGGGCTGTCCTAAAATATACCTACCCCAAATAGCTTTTACCCCAAGTCGCGGGACTTCGTACGCGCTAAGATGTAAAACGAAAAAATAAGTTTTTTCCCGTTCCCGTGAAAATTTTGGGGAGTGCTTTCGGAGTACACTTAAAGCCTTTAATAATAATAATAATAATAATAATATTCGTTTATTCAAGTAACCATGACTCAATAGTGTTAGTATTCTTAAGACACACACGTTATAAATGTTAAGTCTCTTTCTTCCGCTGTTTCGTCTGGAAACGTAAAATCCCGGTTTTTCCCGTTCCCGTAAAAATGTTAGGAAATCTTTTGTTAATGCTTCCTTACACTCCCTAAGGAAGCTAAATGCTAAATGCTAAATTTCATCTTTCTATAACCAGTAAAACAAAAAAACCCGTTTTTCCTGTTCTCGTGGGAATTTCTGGAAACCCTTTCTTAGTGCTCCCATACACTCATCAAGGAAGGTTCTTACCAATTTCTACGATCAGTAAAACAAAAAATCCCGTTTTTTCCCTATCCCGTGGGAATTTCGAAAAATAACTTCTTAGTGCACCTCTAGGATACTCAAGGTATATATATGTGTGCCAAATTTCAATTTTCTAGCCATATTATGCCTACCGCAGTATTTCTTTGTAAACAAATATTTTTCCCGTTCCCGTAAAAATGTTACGAAATCCTTTGTTAATGCTCCCTTACTCTCCCTAAGGAAGCTAAATGCTAAATTTCATCTTTCTACGACCAGTAAACGAAAAACCCCGTTTTTCCTGTTCTCGTGGGAATTTCTGGAAATCCTTTCTTAGTGCTCCCATACACTCATCAAGGAAGGCTCTTACCAAATTACAGCTTTCTACGACCAGTATAACAAAAAATCCCGTTTTTTCCCTATCCCGTGGGAATTTCGAAAAATACCTTCTTAGTGCACCTCTAGGATACTCAAGGTATATGTGTGCCAAATTTCAAGTTTCTAGCCATATTATGCCTACCGCAGTATTTCTTTGTAAACAAATATTTTTCCTGTTCCCGTGGGAATTTGGGAAAGTACTCTCTTAATGCTCCTCTGCACTCCCGAAGCAACCTACATGCCGAATTTCAGCTTTCTGCAACCAGTAAAACGAAAAGTCCAGTTTTTCCGGTTCCCGTGGGAATTTCGGGAAATCCTTTTTTTATTGTTTACACTCCCCAAGGGAACTTGAAGGCCAAATTTCAGTTTTATACGACCTGTAAAACGAAAAATCGATCCCGTAGAACTGAAAATATAAATCCCGTTTTTTTCCTTATCCCGTGGGAATTTCCAAAAATCATTAAGACATTATTTTACTATTATAATCAACTACTTCTATGCCAAATTTGAACAGTCTAGTAATTATAGTTCATAGGATTTCGTTTAACTGAATATATAAATCCCGTTTTTTTCCTTATCCCGTGGGAATTTCCAAAAATCCTGAAATTAGTTTCTTCGTTTTGTAATCACCTACTTTTGTAACAAATTTGAAGAGTCTAGTTATTATAGTTACTGAGATAGCGTCACTCGGAGTCGAATATATAATTCCCGTTTTTTCCTTATCCCGTGGGAATTTCCAAAAATCCTTCCTTAGTGGATGCCTACATTGTATAAGGTATCTATGTGCAAAATTTCAAGTCTCTAAGTCCAGTGGTTTGGGCTGTGCGTTGATATATAGTTAAGTCAGTCAGTCAGTCAGTCAGGACTTTGAATTTTATATGTATAGATAGGCTTGGTTATCTTGCACGTGAGTAGCGGAGTAGCAAGGTAAATATTGTTTGTTCATTGAAATGCTTGTTTTTTTATGTCGTGGACATATCGTCAAGTGTAAACTGCGGTTTCAGTAATAGTGTGTAATAGTTTGATAATGTCAGTATGTTACCCAACTGGACGTAAGTTCACTATGTTATGGCTGCCGGTCATACAGATAAATCCTTCAGGGGCCCGATTTTTTAAAGCACATGTGAAAACACCACTCGAAAGTGGTGAAAAATTGTGCTGAATTAGAATTACGAGTAGCTTAGAAGATACTCACGGCTCTCATTAATCTTGTGAACTAGTCAAACATTTGATTAGAGCTGTAGTTTTGGAGATATAAGCTGATTTATACCACTTTCCGAGTGGTATTTTCGCACATGTGCTTTCAGAAATCGGGCCCCTCACCCGAAAGTGGTATAGATCAGCTTATCTCCAAAAGTACAGCTCTAATCAAAGTTTTGACTAGTTCACAAGATCAATGAGAGCTGTGATTGTCTTCTATAGTATTCGTATTTCAAAATTTTCACCACTTTCGAGTGGTATTTTCACACATGTGCTTTGAAAATTCGGGCCCCTGGGTACCATGCCGCCGGGTAGCGGCTCCGGGCAACATTTTTATGTATTTATATAAACCCACCCAAACATAAAAATAAAAATATAACAAATACAATTCACACTCAAAGGCGGACTTATCCTTTTAAGGGATCTATTCCTGACAACTTATTATTTTACAAACCTTTATAATCCCTAGCTACTAATGTTATGAATTATAAATGTGAAAGTAACTCTGTTTGCCTGTCTGTCTGTTACATAATCCACTGAACCGTTTTAGTTGGAATTTGGTATAGAGATAGTTTCAGTCCCGGGGTAGGGCATAGGATAGTTTTTATCCCGAAAAATCGCAAAGTTCCCGCGGTATAGCGATAAGTGAATACGTATACATACATACATACACAAATCACGTCTTTATCCCTTACGGGGTAGACAGAGCCTAAGGTAAGGTAAGACCTACAGGCCACGTTTAGCAAGACAGTGAGGGCGTAAAGGTGGAAAGTGGAATCAAAATAGTGAATGGGTTGCTAGCCGCATCGCCTATGAATACGTATACTATACTATTTGTAGATATACAACATAGATATAAATCATGTCAGTCTTACGAGAGCTTATCTGAATGATAATATGTTTTTATAAATTAATCGATTTAATGAATGCATATGAATGCACATGAATGAAACGCGGATTTTTTAACATAGTTTATGTTGCTAATTATATGTTTAAATTAATTTTAAACAAGCGTATGACATTTCTTAGAAAATGCCAGTTTCTTAATCTGGCGTTCTTGTATTTTCCTTATAAAATACAACGAATATTAGAAGAATTAATTTAGTATGTTGCTGTGAAAATTAGCGATTTAGTCTTTTTTTGAAGTGTTTAAGTCTGACTTCCAGGCAAACATAAATCACGTCTTTATCACTTACGGGTCAGACAGAGCCTGAAGGTCACGTTCGACATGATTGTGGGCGTATAGGTGGAAAGGGGAATCAAAATAGTGTTGGGTTGCTGGCATCGCCTATAAACATGACTCTTAAGATTTCCGCCAATTCCCTCGATGGGCTTTCCTTTTACCATCTGCGCGGTAAGAGCAACTGGGGGGCCATTCAAGTATTACGTAAGCAGATTTTTTACAATTATTTACCCCCCCCCCCCTTCCCCTTGTCAGCAAAAGCAAGCAAACCTCTTACCCCCCCCCCATGCTTACGTAATCATTGGTACCTGTGTGCATTTTTCTTTTAATGGATTCGTGTTTTTTATTGATTCGTGAGCAGCAGTTCGAATCGAAGCTGCTGACGTAATCACCATATCGACCCCCCCCCACCCCCCACGTCATCAAAAATAAGCAAAGACCCCCCCGCCCCCCTCAAGCGCTTACGTAATACTTGAACGCCCCCTGGTACATACTATGTGCAAAGGCTTTAAAATTCTTTTAGTGGTCCGTGACCGCAAACAGTTTAAGAAAAAAAAGAAAATTAGCCACTTACTATCAAATTAATCAAGTTTTTACTAGATTTTTTATGTTTACTTTTACGGTTTTACCGTTAGAAGTTAAATTTATAAACGACGCTTAAAATTCGAACACGTAGAAAAATCCGATCTGTTCCACTATACCCCTACACCACCCATAGTAGGTGGGTGGGTTTACCTGCACGCGTCACGGAATGACGAGGATCCGGGTTCGATTCCCGGCCATAGCTTTATTTTACCTGCTATGGGTGGTGTAGGGGTATAGCACGCGTCACGGAATGACGAGGATCCGGGTTCGATTCCCGGCCATAGCTTTATTTTACCTGCTATGGGTGGTGTAGGGGTATAGCACGCGTCACGGAATGACGAGGATCCGGGTTCGATTCCCGGCCATAGCTTTATTTTACCTGCTATGGGTGGTGTAGGGGTATAGCACGCGTCACGGAATGACGAGGATCCGGGTTCTATTACCGGCCATAGCTTTATTTTACCTGCTATGGGTGGTGTAGGGGTATAGCACGCGTCACGGAATGACGAGGATCCGGGTTCGATTCCCGGCCATAGCTTTATTTTACCTGCTATGGGTGGTGTAGGGGTATAGCACGCGTCACGGAATGACGAGGATCCGGGTTCGATTACCGGCCATAGCTTTATTTTACCTGCTATGGGTGGTGTAGGGGTATAGCACGCGTCACGGAATGACGAGGATCCGGGTTCGATTACCGGCCATAGCTTTATTTTACCTGCTATGGGTGGTGTAGGGGTATAGCACGCGTCACGGAATGACGAGGATCCGGGTTCGATTCCCGGCCATAGCTTTATTTTACCTGCTATGGATGGTGTAGGGGTATAGCACGCGTTACGGAATCACGAGGATCCGGGTTCGATTCCCGGCCATAGCTTTATTTTTCGAATTATTCTATGTTCTAATTTTCTGTGTCATTTAGAAATTTAATTAGACACTTCATAGATATCCTATCTCTAGCACTGGTAGCAACATATAATTATTGTAATGTGTGTGCCGTGTCAAGGTCAAGCAAATGTCACTGCCAGAGGGCAGAGGTCGCGGCCGCCCGCTCGCCCGTTTGTAGCTATTGCGTTCTACCTCGCTCCGAGACCATTGTGATGCCGATTATGGGGGTGTCCATTAATTACGTGAGGCATTTAGGGGGGGGGGGGGGGGGGTCGTGCCGAATCTTTGTAAATCTCACTTGGGGCAGAGAGGGGTCTTGGCAAATATCACGTTTTTTTTAGCAGAAAATTATGTATAACTGCGTGAAAATTAAGTTAAATTAAAGTCGAATTAATAATAATACAGCAATATTTGCAAATAGGTACTAAAACTTAAACAAATTGTGTTATGTTTTTTAATAAATCCAATACTTTTATACCCAAAGTACAAGTTTAGAAAAATCTTACGACATCTCACCAAGGGGGGAGGGGGGTCAAAAAATCCTTAAAAATGCCTCACGTAATTAATGGACGCCCCCTTATGTATGTCCATAGACCTAGAATACCATCATCATTGTCAGCCTGAAGACGTCCACTGTTGAACAAAGGCCAGTGGCGTAACTATGGGGTGGCAGGGGTGGCAAAATGCCACTGGCCCCTAGCTCTACGGGGCCCCGAACTGGCTTGGTTTAGAGCAGGGGCTCCCAAAACTTATTTTGTCTACTGTCCACTTTGAGAATAAATTATTTTTTAGCGCCCCAATTTTTTCACCTACTTAAAAGCCACTATAACTTCTAATTAAATTAAAGTATCTTACCGCCCCCTTTTAGGCCTGCATCGCCTACAAAGGGGCGTTATCGCCCACTTTGGGAAAGGCTGGTTTAGAGCACAGAAGGGACGCTGATCCACTTTTATATTGAGGAAGGAGAGGAGAATTTGCCGCGGGCCCCATACGTTATAGTTACGCCACTGCCAAAAGCCTCCCACTTGGAACGCCATATTGAACAACAACTCGTCACTAGCATCCACGGGTTTCCCGCAACTCTCACTTAGTGGGAGGCGGTCGCGTGCACTTTGGGGCCGTCCATTAATCACGTGAGGCTCCGAAAGGGGGGGAGGGGTTCGGCAACAATCACGAAATATCACAAGGGGGGCGGGGGGTGTAGTAAGATGTCACGTGTATTTATTTATTCGTCAAACGCGCGATTTTTATATTGATTACTTACATGATACAGACTGACAGACATGAAAGAATTCTGTTGTTGATATTTGTTGTTATAGCGGCAACAAAAATACGACGTCTGTGAAAATTTCAACTGTCTAGCTGTCAGGGTTCATGAGATACAGCCTGGTGACAGACAGACAGACGGACAGTGGAGTTTTAGTAATAGGGTCCCTATTTTACCCTTTGGGTACGGAACCATAAGCCGTGGTTTGAGCCAGTGGCGTAACTATAACGTCGGGGGCCCGCGGCAAATTCGTCAGACGGGGCTCCTTCCTCAATATAAAGAAGTGCACCAGCGTCCCTTCTGTGCTCTAAACCAAGCCAGTTCGGGGCCCCGTAGAGCTAGGGGCCCCTGACATTTTGCCACCCCTGCCACCCTATAGTTACGCTACTGGTTTGAGCTATGGTCTCTCAAGCAGGGGGGTGTAGGTTCGAACCCGTGCTCGACCCTCGCGTTTGCTGGCAAAACACGTTCTACATTTTGGGGCATCCCCGAACAGCGTGTAAACAATTCGTAGCATTACATGTGTGTTAGTCTGTGTCAGGGGAAGTCCCTTAACATTTATCGGCTCTTTATTTGATTTTAATCACGACTCTAATGAAGCTATTTAAATTATCTCTAACTAGAAATATGAAAAACATAGCATGTACCAGTTGCTTCTCTTCCTGCGCTGATGGTAAATGTGCTTAATAGTGGGACGTATGTAAGCTGTAGATGATGATGATGTTATTCGGGTACATCTTGCATGTCTTCGGAGAGAAGATTAAGTTGTCACAGTGATCTGCTCAACTGGTTCCTTCCGCTGGCTGTGGAAGTTCCTGGCGCGTCTCCTACGGGATCTTTCTTTTTCACATGGCTATTGTTTTGGTTGCCATTGTTCTTGTTCCTTGTTTCTTGTTAAATGTATTTTTGTTTTTATTCTAGTGATGTCAAAGTTCGCGGTGCGAGTTGACGCGGCGGTGTCGGCCCTCGGCAACGGCGGCAACGCCGGGCTCGACGAGAACGAGTTCATCGACGCCTCGCGGCTAGTGTACGATGGCGTGCGAGAAATACGCCGCGCCGTGCTCATGAACAGGGTAAGAAAAAATACTAGGTGCAATACTTGCCGAATACTAGGGAAAATACGTGGGAAATACTAGGCAAAATACTTGGTAAAATACTTGAGAGATACTAGGTAAAATACTTGGGGGATACTAGGTAAAATACTTGGAGAATACTAGGTAAAATACTTGGGGGATACTAGGTAAAATAATTGCCAAAATACTTTTGGCATATTAGTAAAACATTCCATGCATCGGTAGTATTAACCTGGAAAGTGATATTTGTCGAATTTGTCTTTACCTGATCCAAGACGAAAAAAAATAGTGCAATCGAAAAAAAAAGTACCTACAATGCAAAATCTCAACGAATTCAAGGATTATTTCATTAAAACGGGGTCAGTAATACAAAAATACTTGGAAGTCATCTTAAACTGTTTAATAACATACATACACACGAAATCTAGGAGGAAGAAGACCTGGACCCCGAGGATGTGGAACTAGACGAGCACTACACCTTGGAGACGAGGAGCAAATGTGAGAGTTGTCTGTGCTGGGAGCATGGCATCTGCATGCCGCCATTTTGTGCCGCCATTTTGTGTCGCCATATTGTTCCGTCCTGGCAGCTTGAGCGGTCTCCATAAAGATACAGGACGAGATAGAGTAGTATTAAAATAAAAGTTAAGAAAATAGAACCCTTGTAACATTTTTTTTTTCAATATTTTGTTTGGGGCCGTCCATTAATCACGTGAGGCTCCGAAAGGGGGGGAGGGGTTCGGCAAAAATCACGAAATATCACAAGAGTTTGTAGTAAGATATCACGTGTAGGTATTTATTTATTCGTCAAACGCGCGATTTTTAAACCGAAAAGCGGCGTATAGTGTGACCTTGACTCGCCGTTGCCAAAAATTTAAAAGTCTGTTACCTAAAAATACACGTGATTTTGGATGGGGAGGCGGGGGGTAGTTTTAAACCTCACCAAGGGGGAGGGAGGGGTAAAAGTGATAAAAAAACATCACATAATTAATGGACGACCCCTTTAGTGTTGTTTGTTTACAAATGCTTTAAAATGGATTGGAATGGGCTATAGGTTCTAATACTATAATTAATAAAAATAATTCAGCCAGGGGTTGCTACAATTTTTTAAATTTAATTAGTCAAGTATTGAAATAGACTGAAAAACACTGCTCTTTACTTTCGATCTGTATCTGCGGTCTCTTTTCAACGTGGGCGTCAGAAAGAGACTGCTGTAACTTGTGGAGACCGCACATCGAGAAAAGGATGTATGCGGTGTCATTCGAACTCATCTTAAAACACTTTTTGAGCTACACTTTTAAAAATTAAAAAAAAAAACAATATTTTGAAGTTTAACACCTTTTAAGATGAGATCACATCAAACCACGTTCATATGTACGTTTGTCAGTGTCGTTTTGTGTTTACATTGCAGGCTAAACTATTTGCGTAACAAAGATTCAGTATTCATCGTTGTTTCAAATCAATTGTAAATGAAATTCTGTAGAACCCGTGACTTACGAACAAACTGTGGGATGAATTCTGATTTTTTGTTAATTATGTTTGTCATTCTGTCACGTCCATTGTCCCTAATACGTGTTATAGTTAACCATGGTTTCATAAATTAATTCCCGCAAAAAATTGGCATAAGGTTTAGCTACTTATATGTTTGTTCGAATCGGACTTTATTATTGTGTTAATTTTTATTACACACATATATATATCACGTCTATATCCCTTACGGGGTAGACAGAGCCTAAGGTAACAAAACCTTAAGGCGTTTAGCATGATTAAGGGCGTATAACTGGAAAGGGAAATCATAATATTGATGGGTTAATGGGTTCGCCTATAACATGATTCCTATGATTTTCGCCCATTCCCTCGATGGGCTTTTACCATCTGCGCGGGTAGAGAAACAACTGGTGTATTCTATGTTATTTCTTTGCTCCCGGACCAGCATGGAAGAAAAAAATCAATAATTTAAAAGAATATTTGCAAATTGGCTGCCAAGGGCTCTTTTACATGTCTTTTTTGAAACTGCCAGCGCATTCGGAAAGACCATTGCCAAGAAGCCAGCACTATTTTGATTCCCCTTTCCGCCCATAGGCCCCACAATCACTCTAAATATAGCCTGTAGGTCTTGTTACCTTAGGTTCTCTCTACCCCGTAAGGGATATCTAGACGTGATTTGTGTGTGTATTTTACTAAAGGCCTGAAATTATGAACCGACCAGAAGGCTTATTACCTGACTCGCTTGCAATCGCCATCGTGTTCATTTTGACAGTTCACATATGGGCTGACAATTGGCATCGGAATCAGCTAGCTGTCACATTTATACAAGAACTGTCAAAATGAACACGATGGCGGTCGCGAGCGAGTTAGGTAATGAGTCTACTGGTGCGCATAGATCGTATTCCTTCATAAAAACTATGTTAATAGACCTGATCTATGTATTTATGTATGTATATACCTTATGCCTGTTTTTTGTGCGACATCGTAACAAAGCATCGCATGCTAAATGTGTTAATGTGCATGTAGACCAGCGACGACCTCGACACTGACACCGAATTCGAGCCCGTCGAGGACATGACCATGGAGACTAGGAGCAGATGTGAGTACACCAAGCTGAAGCTTCAGTGCAAGAGACGGAGATGAGAACAAATACCTTGCTGTTCTGCTGCCACACGCGAGACACTCCCCGTGAGCTCTTAGAATGTAAAAATGACGAGGATCCGGGTTCGATTCCCGGCCATAGCTTTACTTTTCGGATTTTTCTGTGTTCTAATTTTCAGTGACTTTTAGATATTTAATTTCTAAAAGTAAACAAAAAATCAAGAAGTAAAAATTCTTGATTCATTTCATAGTATCTGAATGGTACGTCAAAAACGGACTAAGGCCTTAAAACCAGGTGAAAACTTTAGATAAATAGTAAAAATAAAAATAAAAATTATTGGACTTGAAAAAATATCTCCTCTGTTTCGAAAAGTAAGTAAGAGGTCATTGATGCTGGATGGGTTGCGTCATCAAAAGAGAGGTAATGCAGGTGGAATGCTTACTGGTTACTATGATATTATAAAAAAAAAAAAAAGTTTCTTGAAAAAATAGCATTGTCATTTACATGAGGCGCAAAATATAGCCTGATTTAGGGCCTGCTTCATCACTCCCTGTTAAGTCCCAGTTATCTTAGCTGTCAGTTATCTATGGTGACGTCTGTGTCCGTTGCGTAGTAATAAATAGAGACGTTTTTTTGACGTTAGGGGCCGTCCATTAATCATGTGATGTTTTTTTAGCACTTAACGCCCCCCCCTTCCCCCTTGGTGATTCGTGGTGAGGTTTAAAACTACCCCCCCCCCCCCCTTCCCCAACCAAAATTACGTGTATTTTTAGTACTTGGCATTTTTAAATTTTTATAATATTATCTTTAAATACAGGTATAAAAGTATAATTTAATTTTATTCTAGAAAATTAAGGAACATGATGAAAATGTCTAGATAGAAAGGTTGCAGGTTGTTTTTGACGAATAAATAAATACACGTGATATCTTACTACACCCCCCCCCCCCCCCCCCCCCCTCTTGTGATATTTCGTGATTTTTGCCGAACCCCTCCCTCCCTTTCGGGGCCTCACGTGATTAATGGACGGCCCCTTAGAGACTCGGAGGTTTTCAGAATTTATGTGAAAAAAATGCAATGGTGTGTGTGAAGTTCCCAATTCCCACTGGGCCCGCGTAGGCACCCAAGCCCTCTTATTCTGAGAGGAGGCTTGTGCCGAGCAGTGGGACGTATATAGGCTGGAGATGATGATGTTTAAATCAGGGATGTTACGGAGCTTCGACTCCGGTTCCGTTAAGTCGGAACTTCCGATTATTATTACACTTTCGATTCCGACTTCGGCTCCGACACTTTTAAATCGAAGGTTTTAATCGGAGGTCGAAGCATAACATAGCGGCGGCGGCGGCCTGTGTCGACTGTTATGAACAGGTTCATACATGTCGCGCGGGGAATCCCCCCGACTCCCACTACGTGCACTCTATCGTCAATTATCCGACCCTGCCTCCGACTCCGATTCCGACTCCGATAAAGCAAATTTAAAAACTCCGACTCCGCCTTCGGTTCCGATAAAACTACCTCCGTTACATCCCTGGTTTAAATAGAGTCGGATTCATAGATAACTGACACTTAAGATATCTGGAACTTAACAGAGAATGAAACAGGTTCTTAATGAATTATTGTCTGTAGTGATTGTGCCCGTTAGATCACTTTAATTGTAAATTTAACCTGTCATAGTTAACGTGTTAGTTTTTCACCTCTGTATTATTTGGGTGCGTGTGTAGTTATCATTGGAGCTTTGTGTCTGTGTGCTTCTGTGTACGTCTGTTTTAGATTATTGTTAACATACGTGCGGTGTTTGTTTTATTATAAGTTGAGATCGAAGGTGATGTTATTACTTTTGTGTACAGCCAAGTGAAAGTGAGACTAAAAAAACAGTGGCAAAAATCTTAGGAATCATCCTTACTAATATTATAAATGCGAAAGTAACTCTGTCTGTCTGTCTGTTACCTTTTCACGCTTAAACCGCTGGGCCGATTTAGTTGAAATTTGGTATACAGATAGTTTGAGTCCCGGGAAAGGACATGGGATAGTTTTTATCCCGGAAAATCGCATAGTTCCCGCGGGATAGCACAGCCCAAACCACTGGACTTAAAGACTTGAAATTTTGCACATAGATACCTTATACAATGTAGGCATCCACTAAGGAAGGATTTTTGGAAATTCCCACGGGATAAGGAAAAAAAACGGGATTTATATATTCAGTTCTTACGGGAACGGGAAAAACGGGAAGCGGGGATGCTCATGGTTAACGCGTGCGAAGCCGCGGGCAGAAGCTAGTGTTATATAACATCACTATTTTTATTCCCCTCCATATATACGCCCATAACCATACGCCATACGCCATATTTTGCGGGTGGTAGGGCCTTGTGCAAGGTCCGTCCGGATCGCTACCACCATCTTACTCGCTAATCCTGCCGCTAAGTAGCAGTGCTTGCACTGCTGTGTTCCGGTGCGGAGAGTAAGACAGCCGGGGAAATTACGGGCACAAGAGGCATTGCATCTTAGTCCTCTAGGTTGGCAACGCGTCTGCAATCCCTCCGGGGTTGCGGGTGTCTATGGGCAGTGGTGATCACTTATCATCAGGTGACCCACTTGCTCGTTTGCCTTCCTATTCATAAAATAAAAAAATCATGCTGAACGTGGCCTTTACTGTCTACCTAAACCCTAGCGGCATCCCACTGCGTCCCCATCACACCGGATTGAGGCAACGCCGGAGAGTTTATATTTTGGGTATACCCCTCCGGGGGGAGTCCCACATAACCCTAGGCATCCCCGTGCCTAGGGCATCCATAAAGATTTCCTCTCGGTTAAAAAAAAGGCTCTGTCTACCTAAGGGATAAAGAAGTAATTTATGTATGGATTTTAAATAAGGGCGCATTACTTCGAAGGAAAAGACGCTAACGCGGTGTAAAATTACTTACCCCTTTATTCATAATCGCTCTATAGGCTTCTGCTAACTTAGCAATCGTTTGTCCTTATCTTTTTTTTTTATATGAATAGGAAGGCAAACGAGCAGGTGGGTCACCTGATGGTAAGTGATCACCACTGCCCATAGACACCCGCAACCCCGGAGGGATTGCAGATGCGTTGCCAACCTAGAGGACTAAGATGAATGGCCTCTTGTGCCCGTAATTTCCCCGGCTGTCTTACTCTCCACACCGGAGCACACCAGTGCAAGCACTGCTACTTAGCGGCAGGATTAGCGAGTAAGATGGTGGTAGCGATCGGGACGGACCTTGCACAAGGCCCTACCACCCGTAAATCTG
Organism: Pandemis corylana; assembly: GCA_949127965.1. Lineage (NCBI taxonomy): Eukaryota > Metazoa > Arthropoda > Insecta > Lepidoptera > Tortricidae > Pandemis > Pandemis corylana. Next base: position 4,680,192 of record OX421878.1, on the reverse strand, counting down.
TGAAAGGTAAATGTCCAAGTGATAGATAAGGACAAACTATTGCTAAGTTAGCAGAAGCCTACAGAGCGTTTATGAATAAGGTTAGAATAGTTTCGTTGATGTCGCAAAAAGCTGTCCTTATACCAAATGACGTAACCGCCACTCTCTCTCTCTCTCTCTTCAACCTTTTTCTACCCAATGCTGAGTAAAGGTCTCTTCCATAGCCCTCCAATTGCCGCGGTCTTGGGTTTTCCGCATCCAGTCCCTCCCCGCTATTTGAATGAGGTCATCGGCCCATCTTCTAGACTGTCTCCCCGCGTTTCTGCGCCCAGTCTTCGGCCTCCACTCCAGCACCTTCCTACCCCATCTTCCATCAGATCTGCGGCATATGTGGCCAGCCCACTTCCACTTCCTTTGGGCTATGATACAACCGCCATTGCTTTCGTATAAAGATCTTTTTGTCTTTTCACTTACTCTCGGCTGTACCTAAAAGTAGCAGAAATCCTTGTACAGGGTTTCCAAATTGTTTCAGAATATTCCAGAAGGTTTAGTTTGAGTAAATAGCGCTGTAAATGTTTTCCAGGATTATTGAATCATAGTTGACAAATGTATCCGTACATTGATCGACGTTCAAGGGGCGCGGCATTTAAATGAATCAAAAAATTTAATTTTTTTTTTGTGGGAGTGTTCAAAAAATTCAAAAAAAAAATTGACGTTTTTTTCAAGTTTTAAACTACCAGCGCATTCGGAAAGACCATCGTTGCCAGGAAAAATGCGCCGCAAGAAAGTTGGCGGAAAGTAATGTTTTCAAAATAGCATTAAGCTACTACAAATTATTAGTCTCTACTAGTCAAAGTGAAACAAAGTAGTTATGCAAAAAAGAACGAGATTTTTTTTTTTAAGTTTAGTGGAGGTGTAAAACGCCTCCACAGTTAAATAAATTAATTGGAGGTATCTCCAACGTCGAAGAGAAAAAAAAAACAAAATTATAAAATATACATTTCATGTCAATTGGCATTGTTCATTTTTTTTAGTATGCTCCAATTCGAAAACCATTTCGAGGAAAACCATCAATTATCTGATTTATCTTGTCCGATTTCAAAAATACTTTATGATTGCAGATATTTTTGTAAAAGTACTTTGAACCTTTGTTTGACCGAACGACCGGGTTTTTAGACAGAATCCAGCATCGAATGTTTGCCACAAAAATGAAAAAAAAAGTTTGGCTACGGCAACTGTCACGTGTCACTGTCAAATCTACAAAACCATAGACAAAGCCGTTTTTTTTTTATAGCCAGCCGAACGAAGGCGATTGGGATTCTGTCTAAATTCACGAATTATCAAAGAGCGAAAAAATATTTATTATTAATTAACAAAGCTACGTAAAAGCATAATATTCAAATTAGTTGCTTGAAATAGTCCATTTTATCAAATAAAGGTGCTAAAAGCACAGCTTAAGAAAAATGAACAATGCCAATTAAGTAACCGATAAGCTTTTGGATTCCGAAGGCAAGCTTACGTCTGCCTCTCATGCATTCATGTCCTGCTCTGAAAGCAGAGTGGTGCCGAGTTCAGTTTTACTAACCCTACCATCTGCAATATTTCGGAACAATTAAGAGAACTTGTATGGGCCTACCGCTTAAATGAGTCCTCGCCTGCGCGGCACAGGGGGAGCGTTCAAGTATTACGTAACACAATTATTGAAGATTTTTGACCCTCCCTCCCCCCTTGTAACGCACCGTAACGTTTTTCTGTAACCCCCCCCCCCTCTCACTCTCTAAACGTGACGTAACACTCAAGTGACCACTTTTACCCAAGTGTCAAAATTTATGTTGCGCAAAGTATAAGAAAGTCGCTATAATATCCTTGTTATAGTTTTAATCGCCTTTGCGGTAATAATACTAAATAGAACAAGAGATGTTTAACCCGCAGTACATGCGTAGTTTGTTAACTTGGCAGTTTAAAAAAGGAAAACGTTGCGTAACGCATCGTAACGTTTTACGACACCCCCGTCCCCCTCAAATTGCGTTACGTAATACTTGAACGCGCCTAAGGGCGCGGGGTGGGACGACCGCGGGGAGCTCTCTCTGTGCGGGCGGGGAGCGCGCCTGCCGCCCGCACAGAGAGAGGCGGTCTATAGATACTGCACGTCATGAGAGCGCACAAGAGTCGCGTCACGCGCGAGATAGATAGCCCGTCTTTTTCTTACTGTTCGTTCTAGAACAGGAGTTCCCAACCAGGGGGGCACGCCTCCCAAGGGGGTAGAGAGATGTCAAGGGGGGCGGAAAGTGTTTGTGATTTCTTTTTTTATACCACTGAGGTGGCAAACGGGCAAGAAAAAACAAAGAAATGAACACATAACAATTCAATATAATGTTTTATTTTAAAAATGGTTTATTAGAATTAAAATAAAAGGTACCCTCGCGGGGCAGCTTTCTCGCACAAAGACTCGCAATTGCGATACAACGCGGGAATGCTGCCTGCGTGATGCGGACCCTACCTAAGGGTCCAAATTTATTTTAATTTTTAACCTGTTTTATTTTACTAAATAAAAGGCTTTTAAGTACATAATGTGCGTTTTTTCTGTATTTATTGAAAATGTAAAGGGAGGGGGGAATGAAAAAATTATTAATCGTCTGGGGAGCCTTAACAAAACAAAGGTTGGGAAACCCTGTTCTAGAAGAAGACGTAGTCTATCCCGCGCGCCCTCGTGCTAGCCGGGCCGGTGTTGCTAGTTTATTTATTGTTTTAATGTTTGACAGCGAGCGCCCACACCGGGGAACATGGCGTGGACGAATACCCCGACATCAGTGGCATCACCAACGCCCGGGTAAGTTGTAATTTCTCAGCAACGCTTGAAGTTATCAAGTTGAAATTTATACCAAATACTTAAGTCTGTGTGCCCTTGGAACTGTGAAAAGATCAACCATCTTAGTCAGCTCAATCCAGAGCAGAGTTGGGCAAAAATTATCTATTTACGAAAAACCGGGATGATAACTAAATCATCTTTTATTTGAAGTAACTAAATAATCCGTCATTTGTTATTTTGAATTTATCTAGATCAGTTTCATTTTTATCTAGATAAATTAGTTGAGATTTTAAATAATAGTTGAATGTCAGTAGTACAGTCATGTGACGGTTTGACCCGACGTGACATTCTGTATACATTTATTATTATAAGCTTACTTCAATAACAAACGAGGTCGGTTATTTATTATTTATTTATGAAATATCTTACACAACATTACAGTGCGACACTAAATAATTTATCTAGATAATATAGATAGATATTTGTCTACATAATTTATCTAAATAAAAAAGTTGTCAACGCACTATTTGTGATTGAATTTATCTTCGAATAAATTTATTTGAAATGATTTTATTTAAAATAATTATTTAGATAAGAAATTATCTAGATAAGAAATTATCTAGATAACGCCCAACTCTGATCCAAAGTAATTAGAAAAGTAGTGAAACGACATAAAAACAGATATGCCTAACATAACACATGATGTGTTCCAGGAAGCGATGCGCAAGATGACAGAGGAGGACAAGCGCAAGATCCTGCAGCAGGTGGAGCTGTTCCGCCGCGAGAAGATGACTTTCGACAACGAGGTGGGCAAGTGGGACGACGCCGGCAACGACATCATCACGCTGGCCAAGCACATGTGCATGATCATGCTGGAGATGACCGACTTCACCAGGTGAGGAACTGAGGAGTTACCAGAGTCAATTACTTGAACGATATACTATCAAAATGAATCAAGAATTTTACTTCTTTTTTTTTTAGTAGCTTCTGCCCGCAACTTCGTCTACGTAGAATCATACATAAAAACCTTGCTCTGGAATCACTCTATCTATTAAAAAAAAACCGCATCAAAATCCGTTGTTTAGTTTTGAAGACATAAGCATACAAATATTTTGTTTTATACTATGTAGTGAAGTGATATTCACTTTGTTTATTGTCTGGTAGGTTTTATGAGTTTATGTATTACTAGCTGTTGCCGGCAACTTCGTCTGCGTAGAATTCGTTTATCGCTATCCCGCAGGAATTACGCAATTTTCCGGGTGAAAAGTAGCCTATGTGTTATTCAAGACTATCTATGTTCCGAATTTCATCCAGATCTATCCGTTCTGGCGTGAAACAGTAACAAACATCCATCCATCCATGCTTACAAACTTTCGCGTTCATAATATTAATAGGATATTCAATAAATTTATGTATTGTGGCTCTCAGTGTTTGCAATTTTAAACTCACTCGTCTGTACAATCAAATCAATCAAGAATTTTTATTTCTTGATTTTTATGTTTACTTTTACGGTTTTACCGTTAGAAATTAAATTTCTAAATGTCAGTGAAAGTTACACCCATAGAATACCTGCTATGGGTGGTGTAGGGGTCAGAGATGTGTTGTATCTTAGATAAAAGTATCTAAAATACAGATAAAAGATACAAAATACGTATTTATATCTTGTATTTGAAATACTTTTTATTTTTTTATTTTGTATCTTGTATTTAGATATATTTTCCTGGTATCTTAGTATTTTGAAGATACTATATTCCCTAAGATACTTTTACTAAAATAAACTTCGAAGATTTTCTTTCCGAACGCAACTGAACGCAGAGCGTCGTTCAAAAATTTAGTTGATAGAATCTGGCTACCGAAATATTACCCTTAGGGGCCTTAGGTTTGGCGAGGCGAGGGGTCTTAATATGCAATCGAGGGCATTATTTTTTATCTCCCGTGTAGTTTACATAATTGTATGTCAACACTTGACTAAAACGCCACTTTTTGGCCCGGTGTGACATAAAAGTATTTTATCTTTAAAAAGTATTTGAAAGATAGGTATTTAGTATTTCAGATACCTTTTTAGAAAATTATTTATATCTGTATCTGAAATACTTTTTGTATCTTGCATTTTGTATTTCAGATACTTTATTTAGGGTATCTTATACATCTCTGGTAGGGGTTATAGCACGCGTCACGGAATGATTCCCGGCTATAGCTTTACTTTTCGGATTTTTCTGTGTGTTCGATTTTCAGTGTCGTACAGAAATTTACTTTAACACACACACAAATCACGTCTTCATCCCTCACGGGGTAGACAGAGCCTAAGGTAACAGGTACCTACAGGCCACATTTAGCAAGATTGTGGGCGTATATGTGGAAAATGGAATCAAAATAGTGATCGGTTGCTAGCGTCATCGCCTATAACATGATTCCTAACATCGCCCATTCCCTCGATGGGCTTTTACCATCTGCGCGGGTAGAGAAGCAACTGGTACATTCTATATTTTTTAAAACTACAAGGAAGGCGATAATCTTAGGGATCATGCTATAGACGATGCGGCTAGCAACCCATCACTATTTTGATTCCCCTTTCCACCTACATGCCCACAATTATGTTAAACGTGGTCTTGTTACCTTAGGCGCTGTCTACCCCGTAAGGGATATAACGTGATTTGTGTATGTATGTATGTATGTATGTATACCTGTGTGTGTGGATGTACACTGCAGCTGGTTAAAGATCCTGTTGGCTTTCCACCACCAGTGGTGTTTTTTTTTTTTTTTTTTTTTTTTTTTTATTTGAATAGGAAGGCAAACGAGCAAGTGGGTCACCTGATGGTAAGTGATCACTACTGCCCATAGACACCCGCAACCCCGGAGGGATTGCAGATGCGTTGCCAACCTAGAGGACTAAGATGAAATGCCTCTTGTGCCCGTAATTTCCCCGGCTGTCTTACTCTCCTCACCGGAACACAGCAGTGCAAGCACTGCTACTTAGCGGCAGGATTAGCGAGTAAGATGGTGGTAGCGATCCGGACGGACCTTGCACAAGGCCCTACCACCCGCCACCCGTGGTCTGAGTGTACTTCGCCTCCCTGTAGTGCCCGTGCGAGTCCGGGTGTAGTGCGTTGTTGTGGTGTACGATAACATTTTATTGCATCAGGCGTTACTTGTATCGTAAGTATGGCCATATCAATGGTTTTAAAACAGGGGTTCCCAACCTATTACTTATATGCGCCTCCCTCAAGTTTATGCTAAAATACTACGCCCCCCTCGTCCCAACTTAACTACGATGGAAACTATCTACAACATACTATTAATGATTAGCGAGAACATTGTGTTTGCACTTTATTAATAAATTAGCTGTTGCCCGCGTCTTCGCTCCCGTTTTTTCTTCTTCAAAATTTCAATATTTTCTCACCGTCTAAACCTTCCCTGGGCTTTCACGAATATTTCAAGACTAAAATTAGACAAATCGGTTCAGCCGTTCTCGAGTTTTAGCGAGACTAACGAACAGCAAGTCATTTTTATTTATAGATTTATGAATTTTAATAAATACCTAAGCCGCTCGTCGCGCCCCCCGTTGGTTTACCCTACGCCCCCCAAGTGGGGCGCGCCCCACTGGTTGGGAACTCCTGGTTTAAAATGTATAAATTCGAAAATTAAAACACCTTTCTTCGCAGGGGTCGTGGTCCGCTGAAGACCACCATGGACGTGATCAATGCGGCCAAGAAGATCTCCGAGGCGGGCACCAAGCTGGACAAGCTGACGCGCGAGATCGCGGAGCAGGTACACTCGGACATACCCCTGATCTAGGTCATGAAATGCTGGCAGGCGGTCCGCGCAGTGGCAGGCGGCAATTTTCCTTGAGGCCAGCGGGAACGGTAACGACGGGGCATCCTACCTGCATTGCACGGTCTCATTGTCTAAAGGAAGACGGGCCTTCTTGTCGCGGTCCTGGCGGGCGCCGGGGCCACCGGGGGGGGGGGGGGGGGCGTCTGTGGTGAAACCCTGGTGGCATCCCACTGCGTCCCCGTCACACCGGATTGAGGCAACGCCGGAGAGTTTTTAGTTCGGGTATACCCCTTCGGGGGGGAGTCCCACATAACCCTAGGCATCCCTGTGCTTAGGGCGTCCATAAAGATTTCCTCTCCGTTACAAAAAAAGGCTTGCACGAGAGCGCCCGAGAGCTATGTCGCGCGCGAAAAAAAGTAATAGTCTTTTCTTCAAAGAGTAAAATTGCAAGCAGGCAGGCGGCCCGTCTAGTGGTAGGCAGGCATAGGCCTGCTATGGTTGCGTTTCATTTTTTTGCTCAAATCTATATCTATATCACTATCACTACATAGTATTAAATAAAGTCGCTTTTTCTGTCCCCGTGTCTGTATGTATGCTTATATCTTCAAAACCAGTCAACGGATTTTGATGCGGTATTTTTTAATAGATAGAGTGATTCAAGGGGAAGGTTTATATGTATAATACATGCATAATATACCGTGCGAAGCCGGGGCGGGTCGCTAGTATATAATAAATCAGTAGAAAGTTTGTGTCTGTACATTAAATAAATTCATCAAAAATAGAGTGCCAACGATTAGGGAAGAGTGATAAAACACAAAAAAGTAGATTTTGTAACTTTTGTCTGTCTGTATGTGATCATTTACCTGTCTTATTATTATACTTTTTCTCAAAAATGTCCGGCAAAGTCGTCATTGTTAACTACATATCAGAACAGGAAGTTAATTGTTGCCGGTCAGTCCAAAATAAAAATAAAAAAACATTACTGTCGCGCTAAACTCTCCAGTAATGTTGCTTACAAATTCCATTACTGTCTAGTTATTAACTTTTTAAAAATGCAAATCACCATTATAAAATAAAGGCACAAGACTTAAAACACAAAATTAAAAAAAAAAAGCTAATACGACAAACTTGTTTATCTGTGTCTGAAATAGCTTTAGGTGTTTTGGGTAGAAAAATACTCTCTTCAAATGCCATTGATAGAAAAAGGCGGCAAAGCAAAACAATTTTCACTATTTTGTTTTCATTTATTTTTGTTCTTGTTTTATTTTCGATTTTTGAGAAAAGCACTATACTTGCCTCGGCTGGCTTCGTATTATTAAACGGACTCGCAAGCTCGTCCGTTCAAACCAATACTCAGCCAGCAATTGCCTACTTCCTGGCCTAGACAGTAATGTACTATTAATATTGTATTTTTTACCGCACACCTGTCATTTAAACTGACATTGGCCCAAGCCTTACGGCCGCCATTAAGGGATAATAATAATAATAATAATCTGGTCAAGGGCCAGATACAGAAGGCGGTACTCCTGGACACGGCTCGGATAGTCAGGAGGTTCCTATCTGTCGCCCTGACCACCGGTAGCTTAGGCCTCACCTTGCTGCCGGCGGCACCCTAGGTTAGGTTTTTATAATGTTTTTATATTTTGTATGAAAATTGTTTTATTACTTTTTATATGAATATTGTAAAAACCTAACTAGAGATGAAAATAAATATACATTATAATAATAATTGCTTCCACGCTGGTCTGGGAGCAAAGAAAAAACATAGAATGTACCAGTTGCATCTCTTTCCGTGCAGATGGTAAAAGCCCATCGAGGGAATAGGCAACATAGGAATCATGTTATAGGCGATGAGGCTAGCAACCCATCACTATTTTGATTCCATTTTCCACCTATACGCCCTTAATCATGCTAAACGTGGCCTTAAGGTTTTGTTACCTTAGGCTCTGTCTACCCCGTAAGGGATAAAGACGTGATTTGTGTATGTGTGTGTGTGTATGTATAATAATAACTTTTTTGGAACCAGCCTTTTTCTGACGCAGAGTATAGTGAATCATGCTAAACGTGGCCTTTAGGTCTTGTTACCCTCGGCTCTGTCTAACTCGGAAGGGATAGAGACGTTATTCACGTATATTATGTATAGAGAAGTACTCTCTGATGCTCTGACCATGGAACATTCCAGTGCCCGGAGTCCTCGACGAAGCAGGACTTGCTGGCGTACCTCCAGCGCATCGCTCTCTACTGCCACCAGATACAGATTACCAGCAAAGTGAAGGCGGACGTGCAGAACATCTCCGGGGAGCTGATCGTCAGCGGGGTGAGCTATCTATAGTACATTGTTGTAGAGGCTGGAAAGTGAGCAATAGATGGACGAGTGAGTTCGAGGGCCGAGCCGCAGGTGAGGCCCTCGAAGAGAGACGAGTCCATCTATTGCACTTTTGGCCGAGACATTACATAGTGCTTTTCACGACTACTGCGAGGAAATAAAAAACATGAGCGTAAATACAACAGTAAAGATTCACTCTCCCGCCATATTTAACTTTAAAAAAAAAAAAAAACGAGAGCGCTCTAGTGGCCAGTCACGCAAAGGCTTTTTTTGTTATGTTATTTTATTAAGCAAAGCGCTTCGAAGTGCTTATTAAACACACCCATAATCGCTTATAGTTTTAATATGACGTGACAAGGACGGACTGACGACTCTGACTTTAAGACAGGACTTAAACATGAAAGACAAAACAATTTACGTCAGACGTGGCTGTATGGACCTAGTTTCCTTTGCCTCTCCCTGATGGGATAGACCTTGAAAAAATTTAATATGCAGCACACGACGTGTTCTGATTGGTTGATTTTGTGTAATAGCATCCCAAATTGTGTTCTGATTGGTGGGATCAGCGATCAGCATGCCGATGTGATTGGACGACTTTGGTCTTTGAAACTGTCCAACAATGTTATTGTTGGCCTGTTTGAATTCATAGTTGGCCTGTTCATTCAACCTACAACTATACTTTGTTTTGGGGCCCCATTACTGACCATCTTTTGCCACATTTCCGAGCAGTGGCGTGAAATAGTACATTGTAGTAGAGGCTGGAAAGTGAGCAATAGATGGACGAGTGAGTTCGAGGGCTGAGCCGCAGGTGAGGCCCTCGAAGAGAGACGAGTCCATCTATTGCACTTTTGGCCGAGACATTACATAGTGCTTTTCACGACCGCTGCGAGGAAATAAAAAACATGAGCGTAAATACAACAGTAAAGTTTCACTCTCCCGCCATATTTTACTTTCAAAAAAAAAAACGAGAGCGCTCTAGTGGCCAGTCACGCAAAGGCTTTTTTTGTTATGTTATTTTATTAAGCAAAGCGCTTCGAAGTGCTTATTAAACACACCCATAATCGCTTATAGTTTTAATATGACGTGACAAGGACGGACTGACGACTCTGACTTTAAGACAGGACTTAAACATTAAAGACAAAACAATTTACGTCAGACGTGGCTGTATGGACCTAGTTTCCTTTGCCTCTCCCTGATGGGATAAACCTTGAAAAAATTTAATATACAGCACACGACGTGTTCTGATTGCTCGATTTTGTGTAATAGCATCACAAATTGTGTTCTGATTGGTGGAATCAGGGATCAGCATGCCGATGTGATTGGCCGACTTTGGTCTTTGAAACTGTCCAACAATGTTATTGTTGGCCTGTTTGAATTCATAGTTGGCCTGTTCATTCAACCTACAACTATACTTTGTTTTGGGGCCCCATTACTGACCATCTTTTGCCACATTTCCGAGCAGTGGCGTGAAAAATCTATTAGGAAAGTAATGCAGTAAACATAGTCTATACCTTAAACCAATACTACACATACCGATATATTAACTTTTAATTCACTAATTATATATATGCACATTTTTTTTTAGCTGGACAGTGCCACTTCCCTGATCCAAGCAGCCAAGAACCTTATGAATGCCGTGGTCCTCACAGTGAAGGCATCGTACGTGGCCTCCACCAAGTACACCCGCCAGGGCACGATCGCTGTAAGTCCGTCTGTATTATTCTACTGCGCGAAAAAGAACATCAACTTTTTAACCTTTTCAACCGTTTTATCGACAAGCCTGGCGAAATTACTGAGCCAATTGAATTGCTACGTTGCCGTTGAAAAGGTTAAGAGGCGTCCATTTTTTTTTTCAAGGTTTCTAATAGCCTCAGAGTATACGGGGTAACTCTCGCGTAGTGCGACAAACTTAAGGGCGAATTAAGTATGCAGGGCATCTAGAAAATATAGAAAAATGACCTTCGTCAAATTGCCTGGTGATTTTTAAGTCTGTGAGCTTTTTGCCATGAATGAAAGCAGCTTTTGAGTATAGTAATTTGAAAGCTTACCCGAGGCTGCAATTAATTTGAAGATCGCCTAAAAGAATGCCAATAACCCGTATAATCCATACCTGAGCCTTAATATGTAGTTTAAATACTTATTTATAAGTGACATTTATAATTTCTCTATGATAAACGCGTAAGAGTGGAAATATTGGTTCTTTTAACCTTTACCATCAAACTTTAACCTTTTACGTAAAGTATTTAACCTTTAATAAAAATCTCGGCGTTAACTGTCATTTTGTGAAATAAACTTGAAATTAAATGTAACCGTAATTTCTGCTCTTTTTAACTTGTAAGCATAATTAAATACGTATATATATACCTACGCTTAAGATACAATGTTGTATGCCATGCTCCCGGTGCAGAACTATGTAAGTTGCAGTCGGCTTCAGTCCATTAAAAGTCAATAGTGATTTATTTGTTTATTATACCCATCAAAAATATCGCAAGTCATTAGTTAGCTTATGTCAACTTATTAACTCGATCTTTATTTAACACTTTAAGGAATCAGTGCTTTTAAAATGCCATTTCTATAGACTATAGACTTGTCACTACATAGTATAAAACAAAGTCGCTTTCTCTGTCCCTATGTCCCTATATCCCTATGTCCCTATGTCCCTATGTATGCTTACATCTTCAAAACTACACAACGGATTTTGATTCGGTTTTTTTAATAGATAGAGTGATTCAAGAGGAAGGTTTTTATCTATAATTCTACGCAGACGAAGTCGCGGGCAGAAGCTAGTTTATTATAAAATGAGAAATAATATTAGAATTACTTAAATATAAAAATATAAATGTATTACAAGATAAATAAATCGAACTAAAACTAAAATAAATCTAAAAACGTGCTCCCCCGCGGCATTGAGCCAAAGATGCTGGCAGCTCCCCGCTGCATTGCAATACTTCGCTGTGCGAGGAAGCTGCCAGCTCTTTGGTCTCCGTTGCAGTCGATCAGCCTCTTAAACATTTCATTTGAGATGAATTAAATGCATATATTTGCAAAAATTCTATGTTCGCTGTGAACAAACAATAAAATTAAATAAAGTTGAAAATTAAAAAGGATTCCTATATATATAAGCAACGGGTTTTTGTTTGCTCGATCTTAATGGGAAATGTACGGTGGTACGAGACGATATGTATCCGTGTCAGACTCGCACTTGGCCAGTATTATCATGACGCGAATCGATATTTCAAAATGATAAAGTATACTTAACTAAAAACATAGAATGTACCAGTTACTTCTCTTCCCGCGCAAATGGTAAAAACCCATCGAGGGAATGGGCGAAAATCATAGGAATCATGTTATAGGCGATGCGGCTAGCAGCCCATCACTATTTTGATTCCACTTTCCACCTCTAAGCCCTCAGTGTCTTGCTAAACGTGGCCTGTAGGTCTTGTTACCTTAGGCTCTGTCTACCCCGTAAGGGATAAAGACGTGATTTGTGTATGTATGTATGTATACTTAACTAAAGTCTTGCGATTCACTTTTTAAGTACGAAATCTTACAGAATTAATGCAATTATTAAATTTCAATTTTAACGTTTGTAAGATTTTGATTAAGTCTTTAATTTTTTTTTTTTTTTTTTCTTTAGTCTTTAGTTTTGTAGGTAATTTTTTTCTTCACTCGCTTAACACCAACTCACATCAGCACTATTGTGATGCATGTTTTTGTTGTCTCGAAAGCATGGGTGTTGTATTTGACGTTGTAGTTAGTAATTAACCCCCTTGTTCATAAACGCTCTATAGGCTTCTGCTAACTTAGCAATCGTTTGTCCTTATCTGTGAAAGGTAAATGTCAAAGTGACAGATAAGGACAAACGATTGCTAAGTTAGCAGAAGCCTACAGAGCGTTTATGAATAAGGAAGGGGGTATGATACTATGTTGTTTATTACAATTTGTTTAAGCGCTTTCGCTTCACACATGCTTCACGCGCGTAATTTTGCATGTTAGTAATTTTATGTCCCCTTTCCTGGCCAGGGGAAGGCGTAAAGCTGTGTACGATCCAGTGCAAAAATAAGTATCGATATGAACTTCTTAAAAATATGTCCCACGACCTTATTACGCCGGTAGTAGAGCTTACGATACTTGTTTTTGAAACTTTGACTAGATACATATTATTACACTTGACTGTATTGCACGGCTAGCACGACAGCCCGCGAGATAGACTACCCATCTCTTTCTAAAAAAGACGGGTAATATATCTCGTGCGCTCTGTGCTAGTCGAGCTTACATCAAATCAATGGCGGCGATGAGGTTAAACTAATCATCTATCCCCCAGTCCCCGATAGTAGTCTGGCGCATGAAGGCACCTGAGAAGAAGCCCCTAGTGCGCCCCGAGAAGCCGGAAGAGGTGCGCGCCAAGGTGCGCCGCGGCAGCCAGAAGAAGCAGCCGAGCCCCGTGCACGCGCTCGCGGAGTTCCAGTCGCCCGCCGAGAGCGTCTAGAGTGAGCTTAAACCACGATTCTTTGCGTGTGGTAGGGCCTTGTGCAAGGTCCGTCCGGATCGCTACCACCATCTTACTCGCTAATCCTGCCGCGTGCTGGCACTGCTGTGTTCCGGTGTGGAGAGTAAGACAGCCGGGGAAATTACGGGCACAAGAGGCGTTTCATCTTAGTCCTCTAGGTTGGCAACGCATCTGAAATCCCTCCGGGGTTGCGGGTGTCTATGGGCAGTGGTGATCACTTACCATCAGGTGACCCACTTGCTCGTTTGCCTTCCTATTCATATATAAAAAAAAAAAAACGATAAATACTAACTTCCATGCTGGTCTGGGAGCAAAGAAAAAACATAGAATGTACCAGCTTCTCTTCCCACGCCGATGTTAAAAGACCATCGAGGGTTACGAAAATCTTAGGAATCATTTTATAGGCGATGCTTGCACTATTTTGATTCCTCTTTCCACCTACACGCCCACAATCATGCTGAACGCGGCCTTTAGTTATTGTTATCTTAGGCTCTGTGTACCCCGTAAAGGCTTAAAGACATGATTTGTGTATGTATGTGTACTTGAATAGAAATAACATCCATGACTGGGGTACAAAACATTTATATTCATCATACAAGTGTGTGAATCATGATTTGAACCCGGGACATCTATCTTCATAGTCAGGGTATCTAACCACTACGCCAATCGGTAGTCAAAATACAATTGCTGCCATCATCTTACTCGCTAAACAGACGACAATATAGTCTCGTTTAGAGAACCTGACTGTGAAGTTTGAGATCTCAGGTTCGATTCTCGGTCGGGGTTGTTATGCATGAAAAATTGTTTAATATTTATCTAAGTATGTATTTATTTACGTAAGTATGTTTATCCGTTGCGACTAGGTCAATTATTGGTGGCAATTTAGCAATTTATCTATTAATTATCTGTCCATTGATGCTCACTCACCATCCGATGGTCCACTAGCTCGTTTTCTGTTTCAAAAAACATGTAAGTTGCTTAAAATGAAGTTTTTTTTTTCAGTCGCTGCCTTGGAAAGCACCGCAACGCGAGAAATTAAAAGCATTTGTTTGGTCAATAAGCTCATATTTATATTCCAAAAGTGTGATTTTTTTTATGTAGTGGAAATTATTCGCTCATATTGTGTTGATTGTATCAAAATTATTTAGCCTTTTTGATGAGATATATACGCGTTTGTTTTTTTTTATTGTCCAAATTCTCACACAAAACAACAAACAAAATAACAAAGTGCAAAAGGTTAAAATAAAATATCGAACGTCTAAAATTAAGAGTCTACTGACAGACTCATCAATACCCAGCCCAAACCCTTGGAGCTAACAATTTGCATTCTCTTTATAATTTATACACACAAGGATGTATTTCGAAAAATTCCCACGACATAGGGATTTCAGCAACAAAGGCGAGGCAAGCTAAGGCTGTTCGTTACAAAATGATAAATAAATCAATGTATGATAATTATTCTTCACGTTTTACTCTATAAGTAAACTGACAGCAGTTGTCATCCTGCTTCATTTCATCTGTTATGTTATCCCTTAAAGGCGGCCTTAAGGCTTGGGCCAATGCCAGTTTAAATGCGGTAAAATATATAATTAAAAAAACTTGTGACAAAATGTCGATGATACGGTCAAAGACCCCCTCCCACCTGTCGGGCTCTTAGCCAGCGGTCAATGATATCCCTCAGAAACTGCCAGGAAATCATTAGCTGATGCCCAGGGTGCACCAGACTAAGCACTGCTCTTCCCCCCGGACGAGTCCAAAAACGAACCGCAGCTCTTGACCACACGCGGAGGTAACCCGACTCGCATCCCTAATTTTATCTGTACTTCAAAAATTGACTCGTGTATATTTCTCGTCATAGTTTTAAAGCTTTTTATTTGGCGTAACGAATAACGAATACAAGGAAATGATCAATGATTGAAGAATGAAGCCTAACCGGAACAATAAGGCAGCCAAATTTTATAATAACGACTATTTAAGAGTTTTGTATCCGATAAAGGCCTTGCACTGTTAAAAATCTTTGTCATGTCCAACCTTGTTGAAATGGAATTTAAATATATGTCATTTCATATTCATTAAAACGTAAATATAATGAAATAACTGTCAGTCTTCGAAGTTGCGAAATAAAAATTATATTAAAAGCCAGGATAAGTCAGGGCCGACAACTTTTATAATCTGATTTTAAAAAATGAACACTTGACTAGGACAGATTAAAAAGACTGACTGTGACACTGTAATTACATATACATATAAAAAATATTCCTGAATAGAACACAAAAAAAAATATTTAACCTGTCATCAATAGCTAAAAGGTTAAAAGTGAAAAGGTTAAAAGATGACGTGACTTTTTAACGGTGTAACGGCTTGCTGTAGACATTTTATAATTATACTAAAGTAAGGAATGTAACGAAAAGTATTACAATTTGTATTAAGGCTGTAGGAAAGGAGCTGTTCTTATTTTGATTTAATATTTCTATTTTATATGTTTTTATTTTTATATTTTTTTGATAGAAGTCGTGGGTTAAAGACGTATTATTGACATTAATTGCTCCCTATTAAAAAAATGAACTTAGCAGCTATAATTTAAGTGTTTGCTTTAATTTTTTTTTTATGAGCAGCTCTCAAAATTTACTAATCAGAATTTAGATAAATAATTATACTATACTTATAAGTAAAACGTTCATATAGCAATACATTATATCGACAATTATGTACCTAATTTTAGAATTAGTTTGAATCAAGTTCGTTGGTATGCATGTATTTTAAAATGGTTTTTTTAGCTTAGCTTACAGAAAATTAAGTTTTTTTTTTATTATTCAAAATACTCAGGCCAATTTAAAATTCAAGACGCGAGTTCTGCCCACGGCAAAGTGAAGCCGGTTTAAACTACGCCTTGCCGTGCATGTGTGCGTGTTTCAAACCGTTTGCTTGTGCGCTTGTGTGCGTGCAGGTGTAATAACACGCTAAGGTGTAGTTTAAACGGTGTTCGAAGGACTGGCCTTTCATCTGGTTTGATATTACCCACCGATATTTTTTTTAACCTTTTAAACGTGAAATTACAAGTATATTTTCATAGTAGACTTTTTCAAAATACGTGTACACCAAGGAACATGGAAATTAACAGAATATTATTTTATTAAACATATTTTGTTTGTTTTACGTCCGATCTATGACAGTATGGTATATGATTCGTTCTTGCCTTAAAATGTTAACTGA
Source organism: Pandemis corylana (assembly GCA_949127965.1). Classification (NCBI taxonomy): domain Eukaryota; kingdom Metazoa; phylum Arthropoda; class Insecta; order Lepidoptera; family Tortricidae; genus Pandemis; species Pandemis corylana. The sequence continues at coordinate 4,663,581 of OX421878.1, read as the reverse complement.
ATCAGTATCTGCACAAACCTGGGTGTTTGTAAAACTCGGAAAAAAACGTTTTCTCAGAAATTAGACTAAGCCGGATCGATTTTTCACCGCTACATAGCAAATTTCATCGAAATCGTTAGAGCCGTTTCGGAGATTCCCGGAATTAATTAATATACAAGAATATATAAACACTTATAGAAGCCGTGGTCGTCTAGTGGTTTGCCCTATGACCTCTCAAACCAGTAAGCTTGTTACCTAACTCACTCGCAATCGCCATCGTGTTCATTTTGACAGTTCTTGTATGAATGTGACAGCTAGCTTCCGATGCCAATTGTTGCCATACATGAGCTGTCAAAATGAACGCGATGGCGACTGCGAGCGAGTTAGGTAATAAGCCTACAGGCTTGCACTTGTTTTTGGAATTTATGTGCGAAATAATATTTTAAATATACCATGAGCTTTTCGGTGAAGGATAACATCGTTGAAACCTGCACACCTGCAATTCAATGGTGTGTGTGAAGTTCCCATTCCGCTGGGCCCACGTGTCAACTAAAGCCTGAGCCTTGTCCAAGTGGCCTGGGCCCAGAAGCGGGACGTATATCTAAATCTATATAACTCTATCAACGCACAGCCCAAACCACTGGACGGATCGGGCTGAAATTTGGCATGCAGGTAAATGTTATGACGTAGGCATCCGCTAAGAAAGGATTTTGATCAATTCTACCCCCAAGGGGATAAAATAGGGGATGAAAGTTTGTATGAAACTTTGTCAATTTTAAATCGATCGGGCTGAGACTTTGCATGCATAAAGCTACTATGACGTAGGCATCCTCTAAGAACGGATTGCGCAATTTCTACGGGATAGCGATAAACGAATTCTATGCAGACGAAGTTGCGGGCAACAGCTAGTAGGAGATATAAGCTAAATGCTTGCCTTTATAAAAATCACCTTCCCCCCCTTTGGCCTGTGCCCAGCATTAAGACGTATAGACTGGAGATAAAAGATAAATGCTTGCCTTTATAAAAATCACTTTCCCCCTTCCCCTTCCCACCTATACGCCCACAATCTTGCTAAACGTCTTGTTACCTTGGGCTCTGTTTACCCCGTAAGGGATAAAGGGGCATTTTCAAAAAAGCATGTTACCCTTGACTTTTTTTTCCAAAATTATGACATTTTGGGTTTTTCTGAATCAGAATTATTAGCACTATTTATTTTTGTAAAGAAAAAAGTGTCCATTGGTTTTTTTGGCAGTTTTGTGACACTATTTTCATACGATTTATATGGGGCGGCACAAAACTTACACGAAAAAGTTGTATGGGAAATTAAGGTAATCTTGTTGGAAAAAGGGTACACGTTTTTTTGAAAATGCCCAAAGACGTGATTTTTATGTAAGTATGTGTACGGTCAAGTGCAAAAATAAGTGTCGATAGGAACTTCTCAAAAATATGTCTCACGACCTTATTACGCTGGTGTAAGAGCGTATGGTACTTATTTTTGAAACTTTGTCTAGATACATATTATTACACTTGACTGTACGTATAAAAATAATATAAATTTCTTTATAGGTGTTTAAAATGTTATAGATCGGGCGGCAACACACATTGTGATTATTTTATGTACTCTTAATAATAAATTATTATCGCTCATAGAGTTTTAGGTAGCGTGCATTCTCACTCTTTGTCTACAAAACGATGTATGCGAGTTTTCCATTTTGTTTTGATGGCCGGTTACATGACTATGATGTTTATGGAGTTTTTGTAAAACTCGCGAACGTTATCAATTATTTTACGAACCGTTGCGCTGTTTATTTCAGACTCCACATTCTGCGTTGGAAATCGTAATTTGAGCCGTTCGCTAGTAGATGTTGTATGGTGACAGGAGATGTTGGTCGCTACGTTGACATCGACCAACATCAAGACACCTGAATAAGTATAATATCAACGCGCGAACGGGTCAAGATGGTTGGTGTTCCAGTGCCAGAATAACACCCTTTAACCTTTTCGCTAAGTGTCGCTCGCAACTGTCAACTTTATCTTGTCAAATGAAGGTGCATTTTACATTGCAAGTACTGAGTATACCAAGTCAATGCGGCGAAAAGGTTAAATCGTTCTTATTTAAGAGGCGTAAATTGTCTGATTCTAGAAGTTGAACTATAACTCGTGCATCAGTCAATGATTTCAACAATAACGGCGCATAGGTTTGTAATTCGTATAACATAACTTCTACATTCGGTCTTATGGAAGACACTAGACTACGTCACATGAAAATAGAAATTCTAAGTTTGAATCGTGCCCTCTCGCTCGCACTAGTAGTGAAATATATTAATGAAAGAGACGGTAAATACCAACTTGGGATTCCGGATTAGTGGGTTGTGAGTAATTTCATTTGTCCATCGCGTGTTTGTGTTGAACTTTAATGAAAGGCATTTGAATCTTTATTTTCTTAAATAAATCAAACTGTTCTGCAATTAGGCTGCAAACAAATGAATTAATTAAAAAAGACGTGATTTTATTACCTAACGTACTAACAAAGGTTAAATACAATAGTGATATATTTAACATTCAGATAGAAAGGTTAAATATGTTGAGTTTTTAACCTTTATAATCAACTAACATGTGAAAATTTTACTATAATATTGACGTAGGCATGTGTCTTCTGAAAGAGCCAAGTAGGATAGTCTTTTCTAAAATGCTTATTATAAAACTTTTACTTACTTTGTCAAAATTGTTTTCTAACCGAAAGAGCCATTAAAAAAATGGTAGTATCTTGTTGTTATTCCACCGAAAATTAAGTAGGTGTTTTTAATTGAATAAGGTGATAAATCTCAAGCAAAAAATACATACAGTCAAACATAGAACCTCCTTTTTTTTCTTTTTTAGAAGTCGGTTAAATAAGCATTTCAGAAGACACTTCTCTTGCACATAACGTTTTTAAATGACAAATCAATAATTAAATGTGACTAGTATTAAATTAACCGAATGCATTTTGTAAGGAATTTTGCAGTTTTTACCAATTTTCTACAAGCATTTTACGATTTAACTATGTAGAACAATAAAATGTGTAATCTTTTATACTCTTTCATTTTAACCTTTGACACCGACACATTCAGCACCGCAGGCTCAACGCCAACTACCTATATATACGTCCATTACTTCAATGCAAAAGCAGCCTTTAGGTTCAACTAAGGCATCGCAATAAGCCCTGGCCTTATACTCCGAAATTCGATTTTCGAACTTCGTGTCATGCCGTCTCTTTCACTCTCAAATTAATGACTATTAGTGTGAGCGGAACGGAACGAAACGAACTTCGAAAATCGAATTTCGGAGTAGCCCCTCTGGCGTATGGGTGACGAAAAGGTTAATTCTAACACCTTACTAGCTTAGGCTTAGCACGCACTGCGGTTTTTAAAAAGCGGTTCCGCTACCGCAAAAATGTAACGTACGGCATTCTTTATAAGCGCACGCACTTGCGATTTATATCAGTGACTGATTTTAAAAACGCAACTTGCTACATTTTGATTCGCGGTTTGCAACCGCGCGTTTTTATGTATCCCATACTTCATGTACGGCAGCGCCCCCCCTGCGGTTCGTAAAAAGCGGTTTTTTCGTCAGTTCGGCTCAGAGAGCGGAGCAGTGAGGTGTGTGTTGTGCGCTGCATTATGTCGTCGGAGTCCGAAAGTTGGCGAAGACGTTTTCTATTTTTTTTATTTCTTAAAACTAAGGCCACAACACATACTGCTTTGAGGAAATCCATTGTCATACTGAACGTGAAAACCGCGGAAACGCAACCGCAGTGCGAGTTCCTCCGCGGTTCGGCGTTTTCGGCCAAACCGCAACCGCAAGAAAAAAACCGCAGTGCGTGCTAAGCCTTAAGCTGGGTACTCATCTGCGAGCTGTAACGGTAACTGTTGCACGCTACAGTAACCAAAAACTCTAGTGTGGACGCGCAGGCTCGAGCCGCGGGAATTATTCCGGACAGTTACTGATAACACCCAGATGAATCAAGATTTTCTATTTCTAATTGTCACTGAAAATTAGAACAGAAAAATCCGAAAAGCAAAGCTATAGCCGGGAATCGAACCCGGCTATGTTGAAAATTCGCATAGTAACAAGGTCACGTGACAGCTAGTAACAGGTAGAAAAATTCGAAGACTACCCACCAGCTATGGGTGTAGGGGTTTATCACGCGTCACTGACGAGGATCCGAGTTCGATTCCCAGCCGTAGCGTTACGTGACGTTTAGAAATTTAGTTTCTATCGGTAAAACTGTAAAAGTAAACAAAAAATCCAGAAGTAAAAATTCTTGTAGTAGCTATCATTTGAAAAACAGCGCCTTCTCTCGTCCCTCGTGAGCAGTGATAACACCCAATAAAAGTGAAAAGCGTTTTAATTCATGAGATTTATTTCATACTTATTTTACAATATACAAAACTTAACAAAGATTCTTATAACAGTCTAAGACTAAGAGGTACATTGTTCAACCATCCATTTATAGCCTTACAAATTGGCATTGTTAATTTTTTTTAGTATGCTCCAATTCGAAAACCATTTCGAGGAAAACCATCAATTGTCCGATTTATCTTGTCCGATTTCAAAAATAGTTTATGATTGCAGATATTTTTGTAAAAGTACTTTGAACCTTTGTTTGACCGAACGACCGGGTTTTTAGACAGAATCCAGCATCGAATGTTTGCCACAAAAATGAAAAAAAAAGTTTGGCTATGGCAACTGTCACGTGTCACTGTCAAATCTACAAAACCATAGACAAAGCCGTTTTTTTTATAGCCAGCCGAACGAAGGCGATTGGGATTCTGTCTAAATTCACGAATTATCAAACAGCGAAAAAATATTTATTATTAATTAACAAAGCTATGTAAAAGCATAATATTCAAATTAGTTGCTTGAAATAGTCCATTTTATCAAATAAAAGTGTTAAAAGCACAGCTTAAAAATAATGAACAATGCCAATTTACTGTACCCAGCCACAAAGGTTGTACTTCAGTCTATGGAAAGACTTCTTTGTGTACGGAACTCTAAAAAGGACTTATTCTAATACTAAACATATTTTGTACTGTCACAACCTATAATCTCATAGAATTATTTCGGTATATTTCAGATGGTTTGGCTTATTTACATTGAAATTCCCTGTTTTTTTCCAGTTCATTTGTGCGAAATGGGCGAAAAACTTAGGAATCATATTATAGGCGATGCTAGCCCATCACTATTTTGATTCCCCATTCCTATACGCCCACAATCATGCTAAACGTGGCCTTTAGAATTAAATTGACGTGATTTACGCATTTATTTAGACATAACAAATCAGTAAAAAGTTCGTGTATGTACATTAAATAAGTTCATCAAAAAGAGTGCTGCCGATTACGGAAGAGTAATAAAACAAAAAAGTAGATTTTAAAATTTGTCTGTATGTATGGATGTGTTCATTTACCTGTCTGTTCGCTAATCTCCAAAACTGTTGGACCGATTTAAATGAAATTTCGCGTACCTTATGTCCCTGGTCAATATTTTAAATACTTTTAATCCCGGAAAATTAAAAAGTTCCCGTGGGATACTTAAAAAACTATAATAACTTAGCATCTAATTAGCATCTTATATTGCCGCGGTTACATTAAACATACATAATTAGTTGAAATTTGGTATACAGTTAGTTTCAGTCCCAGGGACGGACATAGGATAGTTTTTATCCCAGAAAACAATAGTTCCCGCGGGATAGTGATAAGCGAATTCTGCGAGGACGGAGTGGGCAACAGCTAGTTTGACATAACATTATGTAATGTATAGTTTTTTCGATGTTCAAAAGATGTACCGGATCAAAGGCGTGTCCTAATTTTGAATCCTGAACTAAGATCTAAACTCTGTACAGGAGTGCCAACCACCTGCTGTTATATCCCGGAACAATCCTCAGACCTGAGGCCCGATTTTTGAAAGCACATGTGTGAAAATATCACTCGAAAGTGGTATAAATCTGTTTATATCTTCAAAACTACAGCTCTAATCAAACTTTTGACTAGTTCACAAGATCAATGAGAGCCGTAAGTATCTTCTAAGCTACTCGTATTTCAAATTCAGCACAATTTTTCACCACTTTCGATTGCTATTTTCACACGTGCTTTGAAAAATCGGGCCTGTATAGCGGGCGTTTGGTCCCAATTTTTGGAAAGACATGTCTTAATTAGTATTTTATGCAACAGTTACATAATGAGGTTCTTTAAAACACAAGTGTGGTAAAACAAGATCATTTCAAGGCTCGTTTCAAAAAGATCACACAAGTGTTTTAAGCCCTAATTATGTATAATTTCATACATTACTTTATCTACACACATCATAAGTACTCTAAGATGGGTTCAGAAGCAATAGGGAAAAGACCAGCATTATTACAACCTGCTTCTATGCAGCCGGCTAGCACGGATGGACTATCCGTCTCTTTCCAGAACGAACAGTAAGAAAAAGACGGGCAATCTATCTCGCGCGCGACGCGACTTTAGTGCGCTCTCGTGCTAGACGTGCTGGTCTGGGAGCAAAGAAAAAACATAGAATGTACCAGTTGCCTCCCGCGCACAATACAATGGGCAAAAACTTAGGAATCATGGTAAAGGCGATGTGGCTAGCAACTCATCAATATTTTGATTCCCCTTTCCATCTACGCCCGCAATCATGCTAAACGTGGTCTTTAGGTCTTGTCACCTCACGCTCTGTCTACCCTGTAATGGATAAAGACGTGATTTATGTACTTTCTTGTCTGTGGTTTCTTGTGTGAGGTAAAATTTGTACTTTAATGTTATTACAGTATAGATTTTTTAAGGGTGTAATAATGGTCATTTCCTATTGTTTCTGAACGGATTTTAAAGCACTAACGATATGTGCGTAGATAAAGGTTTTTTTAAACATTTAATTTCAGGATGATTTTCTTTTTATACTTTCTATGGTAACAAGCATCTATTTAAATCCCCCCCCCCCCCCCCCCCCCTACCTTGACAAGTACATCATTAATCTTCGCAATCAACCTTAACTCTCTTGCTGGCATGCTCCGACACCTCACCAAAAGTGATCTCTTCCAGGTCCCGTTTGACGGAGCTCCGCCTTTCAATGTTGCTATCCATGTTTTCCTTGTCCTTGGTCTTTTTGCCTTTACCTTTACCTTTGGTCCCGTTTTTGGGGTAATATTCCTCTATTTTGTGACTATCTTCACCTGGAAATAACAACAAATCAAATTTATGCTCAAAATGTTTTCCATCATTTTAGAAAAGCTGAGTCTTCAAAAAAAAATCTTAATTTCAGTGAAAATTTGAGCAGATTCTGCTATGGGTGGTGTAGGGGTATAGCACGCGTCACGAAATGACGAGGTTCCGGGTTCGATTCCCGGCCATAGCTTTACTTTTCGGATTTTTCTGTTCTAATTTTCACTGACATTTAGAAATTTTATTTCTTACGGTAAAACCGTAATAGTAAACAAAACAAAATCAAGAAATAAAAATTCTTGATTCATTTGATAGTGATAGTCTTCAAACTGCTGGATCTATTATCAAACATGGCTTTTGAATTAAAAAAACCTCAACGAATCCAGTCCATCTGTTTAAGAACTATAATGCCACATACATTTTGATTACTCTTTCCACCTATACGCCTACAATTATGCTAAATGTAGCCCTTAGGTCTTGCTACCTCAGGCTCTGTCTACCCCGTAAGGGATATAGACGTGATTTATATGTATGTATGTATGTATGCCACAGACAGACACAAATGACGTCAAATTTAATACACCTTTTTTGCATCAGAGGTTAAAATGATGCTTTTGTTTTGGGAATGTATAGCTCATATAATATCAAGAGAGCAGTTCCTGATATTATAGACCGACCGTTTAAATGAGGCCTTGCCCGCGCGGCACCTCTCTCGACCTCTCTCGGCGCCCGCGTCCCACCCCGCGCCCCTGCACCGCGCGGGCGAGCTCATTTAAGCGGGCCGTCTATAAAAATATAGTTAAATTGACGAAGACTACTTTTAAGATAACTATCAAATGAATCAAGAATTTTTACTTCTTGAATTTATGTTTACTTTTACGGTTTTACCGTTAGAAATTAAATTTATAAACGTCACTGAAAATTAGAACACATAGAAAAATCAAGTAAAGCTATGGCCGGGAATCGAACCTGGATCCTCGTCATTCCGTGACGCGTGCTATACCCCTACACCACCCATAGCAGGTTACCAGCCTTCCAATTTTTCTATCTGTTTTTGTGTTCTGATTTACTTTTTAGGTGTCTATTGAGTGTTTTTTTTTATTCAAATCTTTGTAAGATAACGTCACATAATCGTTCGAGGCATTTTTAATTCACTAGCGGGGCTGACTTACCACCAGGTGACCGAACGGGTGTTTGCCGTCCTTGTAATAAAAAAATAATCACCTGTCAAAGGTTCCAGTTCTAAGGTTTCATCTAGTTCCATGTTCTTCGGAGTCTCCGCCTCCACAGCTTCTTCATCTGACTCTATCACTTGTTTCTTTGGTTTACCCTTTGAACTGGAGGCTGGAATGATAGTTAATTTATTTTACAAGTTTTATAATAGGTAAAGATCAACTCCATGCTGGCTTGGGAGTAAAAAAAACAGAATTTACTAGTTGCTTCTCTACCCGCGCAGATAGTAAAAGCCCATCGAGGGAATGGGCGAAAGTCTTAGGAAACATGTTAAAAGCGATGCGGCTAGCAACCCATCACTATTTTGATTTCCCTTTCCACCTATACATCCTTAATCATGCTAAGGGATAAAGACGTGATAAATGTATGTATGTATGTATGTAAAGATCAATTCAGGCTCTTATTCACCTATAAAAGTCAATTAACAACGGGTTAACACAGACATAATTTTTTATATTAGGATTTCTTTAATATATTGAATTTCTAGAAATAGGTACATATTAGCTACTAACAAAATTTTTGGGGAATTTTGGGGAATTTTGGGGGGATTTTGCATACTTACTCATGCTTAAAAGAGGTTTGTTTTCACACTAGTTTTTTTTTAATGAAATACCTACTTTCCTATTTTTAATGGCTCATGTAATTAACATATTAAGTTTGTAGAAGAGCTCATTTAGTAACAGCAGACTTATAACAATAAAGCCCTGCAAATAAATTTAATTCAGAAAGACTTGTCCATACTAATCTTTAAATCTCTAAAACGCCACTGATGGTAAAGTTTACTTATTATCAAATATTCGATATTCAGGAGCTTAGGGAACGTCCATAAAGTACGTCACACAGTTAGGGGGGTTGGGGCTGGAAATTTGTGACATGAAGAAAATAATAGTAGTCTTCGTAGTAAACCCTGTGAAGAGGGGGCTCTAAAAATTATGGAATTGGTGTGACATACTTTATGGACATACCCTAAGCGCCTGAATATAGAATATTTGATAATAAGTAAACTTTACCATCAGTGGCGTAACTATAATGTCTCGGGCCCGTAGCAAATTCGTCAGATGGGGCTCCTTCCTCAATATAAAGAAGTGCATCAGCAGCCCTTCTGTGCTCTAAACCGAGCCAGTTTGGGGCCCCGTAGAGCTAGGGGCCCGTGGCATTTTGCCACCCCTGCCACCCTATAGTTACGCCACTGTTTACCATTAGAAGTGGGTAAATAAGGACTTAACCTAAGTAGCGAACAGAAGGAATGAACCTAAGAACAGGTTCATTGGGCGCCAAAATCAATATTTGTGAGTTTTTTTAAATGATTTATCCCAAATACTGGAGAGGGGCTTCACTATCAAGTTTCTGCCACAGATCAAAATTTAAAAGGCAGGTTACATACATTAAGTGTATATTTAGGCATCCGGAATTATTGAGTTCGGGATCATAAATTTTTTCCTCCATAAAAACTTACCTCCAACATCATTGTCACTCTCAGAGTTCCGACTCGTGTCCATGCACACAAAGAAGTTGGTGATGGGCTTTTGCCACTTGGGAGTCTCTCGTGGGCACACTGAGTTGCCTCCGGAGGCGCTGCGGCTTGCGCGCTCGCCGCTCCCTGAGCAGCAGGCATATATATAAGTGTAACTTATCCTTATTAAAATTTCTTATTCAATGTACAAATCCAAAAATGAACTACAACAATCATATATGTCCAGCAAGCTTGGCAGGCTGAGTAAGCTGGCATCATCGACACGTTACAGTTACATTAAGAGTGGCTACATTATATACTTTTTATTGACTGCATAATTTTTAAAGATATTCTGCACTGTAATTATAACTAACCTGACGCTCCAGAAGAAGTTGATGGCGGAGCGGCGCTGCATCTCGCTTTACTACTCTTCCCAGAGGCAACTAAATCACAAAAGACATTTAAATTTTAAGGCATATCAACATCGTTTTAGTATTTGGATGTTTGATATTTTATTACCTTTGGCACCGACTGACGCCTTAGTTCGTGCCATGTTTAGTTAAATATCAACCCAATAATAACGCATAAATTGAAAGATTATTGCAAAATACTTATTTATTCCGATGCGGTTGCGGTGTAACCAATTGCAATAGCTTTAGCTTTATTAGGTTTTTTGCAAAACAAAAAATGACACATGTCAATATGTCATGTTGCCAAATCGCGCCAAAATTTTGGTGTGTTTGAGATATGGTTATAAGCTCGGGTACAATCCAAAAATACTGAAAGGAATATTTTAACAAAGTAAAATTTTATATTATTTTATTGAAATTTTATTGAACGTAACGTAATTAAGATAAATACATGAGACAAAATTAATCTCAACATCCCCAAATTGTAGTTTTACATCGTTAGACGAGTTATTAGAATTGGAATTGCAATCATATCGTAACTACGAGTATTGCAGTCCAGTCAGTAGCATAGCATTAGCATTTAGCATAATAGGCAGATCAGCGGTCAGTCACATCACTACGTTACTAACTGCTTTTTTTTCTAATTCTAATGCTTGTTCTATCTGTTCTTTCGAATAGGGTCGGGGATCATAATTCCTAAATCACTAAAATATATTAAATTCCGCTTGAGGCTCGTTTATTTCATTCCATCACCTGTGAGAATGGTGTAGAGTAGAAATCAGTGCCTACGTTATAGTGAAGTGAAGTTATAACCTCGCACAGACTGCCTCAGGTAAGCCTTGTAACCAAAAATTCCTAACATGTCAACGTAACGATCAGATATTTACTTCCTTTCTTTATTATGATGTTCGAAAACATATGAATACTATAGATTACTGATTATTTAAGTGAAGGCAGAAGAAATAATTGTGCTACCTTCAACCACCTTTTAAATATTCTACTTGCAAACTTTGTTTACGTTCATAATTTTTATAAGCCGTGCTTATTTAATGAATTAAGAGTTGAATCAGCAAGTCGTTTGTTTACTATTATTATGGCATTATTAAACGGCTTATGCATATAATTTAGGTCATATTCTCGTGTTGAATTTCAGTGCATATTTCGCAACATCAGGAATCGGAACCACCATTTTTGTACGTGATTTTTTTACTCGCTATAAAAGAGTTATCCCGGTTTTTAACAACTCTAATAACAAAAAGGCCCTGTTACCTCAGTCCCTGATAAGTTTCTAATACCTAGTCTCAGATGTCAATATTGTCAATGGGTTTCATCTGCTTATATTGTATGAATAAACAGGTGTCTAACACTTAAAAATATTAGGCACTGGGTGATAAAACAGACAGTAATAATGCTTTCAACTATGCAGTATCTGTTTCCAAATAGATTGCTAAAAAATTTGAAACTTGATTAGTATTGGGTGATATTGATAAAACAGGTTTGATAAATTATTTTGATGTTTTCTTTAATATATCTCTAATTTAGTGTACATAGGTATAATTTGGGCTATTGTTTTATTTAATATACATTAAATTTTAATGTATACTAGAAAAATTCACGATTCTTTTAATGATTAAAAGAATTGTGAATTTTTCTTCCCGATTTTTCTATTCATTTTTACAGTTTACCCATCCGAATTTGTATTTCTAAATAATACTGAAAAGGTAAGCAGGTGCTATGGGTGGTGTAGGGGTAAAAATGTGCATCACAGATTGATAAGAATCCGGGTTCGATTCCGGGCCATAGGTTGCCTTGAAATTTGGTATACTTATGCAGCAATGGCAACAATAACATTTGGGGCCCGCGGCAAAGTCATCAGATGAGGGTCCTTCCTCAATATAGTGAAGCGCTTCATTGTCCCTTCTGTGTTCTGCCAGCCAATTTGAGACCCAGTAAAGCTAGAGGCATGTGGTATTTTGCAAGTCCTGTCATCCCATAGTAACGCCTCTGCTATGTAGAACAGTTGACAATGCAGGTACAGTCAGCAAAAAAAACTTGTTTTAAAAATGGCATTTTTAACACAAGCTATTTACTTGCTAACTTATCAGGATAACTTCTGAGGCGGCCAATGGGCGTCGCGGTGACTAAGTGCTACCGTAACGCCCACAACCATGGTCAGGAGAGAACATGCTGGTTTTAGAGGGTATGCCTCCTTCCATTTAGGAACACAGAACTATGTAGAAGCACAAGAATGCATAAGGCATAAGGCAGCCATACTCTAAGTGTGTTCCGCGGAACCCTAGGGTTCCACGATACCCCTGTAGGGGTTCGGCAAGAAATTAGAAAAAAAATTAAAACACCTCTGTCTGGTCGACCGTTCTGACGCGTTTGTTTGTTTATTTTTGTTTTTATTATTGTTTTATTATAGGGTTCCATCAAGTATTTCGCTTTTCAAAAGGGTTCGGTCACCAAAAAAGATTGAGAACCGCTGGCATAAGGGATAAGTTTACCTTTGTGTATATATCTAATCCTTTTTTGTGTATTGTGATTGTCTCTTTATATTTGTGCAATATAGGCCATAATAGGGATATTACGCCTGCTTCGCGGGCAGAAAATCTCACTTCCTGGCCAAGGCAAGACGTAAAACTTTATACATACCACGGGCGGTAATTCGTAAAGCCCCAGATCGCATATTTATGTAGCGTAACCATAACGTCTGGGGCCCGTGGCAAATTCGTTAGATGGGCCTCCTTCCTCAATATAAAGAAGTGCATCAGCGTCGCTTCTGTGCTCTAAACCAAGCCAGTTGGGGGTCCCGTAGAGCTAGGGGCCCGTGGCATTTTGCCACCTCTGCCACCCTATAGTTACGCCACTGGTTCGGGCCACCAACACCTGCGATCTGGGACAATTACGAGTTTACCGCCCTAGGTCCGTAATGTACTATTACTAACTTAATTGCATTTGTCTACAGCTTAACAAGATGGCGGACGACATAGACATTGAGGAGCACGACGTTCTTGACAGCCTGCGGCGGCGGCAGATGCCTGATGCCGTGGTGAAGCAGGAGCCAGCTGATGAGGACTATGCCGGTAGGATTTATAGTGTATAATAATATCATATTTCTTCCATGCTGGTTTGGGAGTAAAGGAAAAACATAGAATTTACCAGTGGCCAGTGGCGTAACTTAACTATAGGTTGGCAGGGGTCGCAAAATGCCAGGGGCCCCTAGCTCTACGGGGCTCCGAACTGGCTTGGTTAAGAGCACAGAAGGGACGCTGATGCACTTCTTTATATTGAGGAAGGAGCGCCATCTGACGAATTTGCCGCGGGCCCCAGTCGTTATAGTTACGCCATTGCCAGTGGCCTCTCTTCCCGCGCAGATGGTAAAAGTCCATGTTATAGGCGATACGGCTAGCAACCCATCACTATTTTGATTTCCCTTTCCACCTATACGCCCCTAAACGTGGCCTTAAGGTTTTGTTACCTTAAGCTCCGTCTACCCCTTATGGGATAAAGACGTGATATATGTATGTATGTATAATATCATGAACGTATTAACACGGCTGGCCAAGTCTGCCGCTTGCACCCAGAGCGCTTGGGCACGTGTTGCCATTCAGTGGATGCTCCAGGATGGAGATGGTGGGATGACCTGGACTCGTTCTCGATGGACTGGCCAGACATAGCGGACAGGGCGAGTTGGAAGTCTAGGGGAGAGGCCTTTGCCTAGGAGTGGGATATAATTACGGGCTAATAAAAATAAAAGAATTCGTGGTAGCCTGAACGTTCAACCTACGGCCTCTTAAGCAGAAGATCGTGGGTTTGAATCCTGGTCTTCCACCTCGTGAGTTTTTTGGAATTGACGTGTGAAATACATTTGAAAATTGACTATGAGCTTTTGATATTTGATGATATGATTTGAAAATGTTGTGAGGAAGCCTGCATGCATCTACAAAGCCATTGGATGTTCTATGTGAAGTTTCTAATCCGCACTGGGCCTGAGTATAACTATAGTCCAAGCCCTCATTCTCAAAGGAGGCCCCCATCAGTGGGACGCTGGAGATGTTGATGATGATGATGATGATGAATAATATTATTATCATTGTATTGAATTTTACACACAAATCACGTCTGTATCCCTTACGGGGTAGACGGAGCCCAAGGTGACAATACCTACAGGCCATGTTTAGCAAGATTGTGGGGCTGGGTATAGATGGAAAATGGAATCAAAATAGTAATGGGTTGCTAGCCGCATCGCCTATAACATGATTCCTATGATTTTCGCCCATTCCCTCGATGGGCTTTTACGATCTGCCCGGGAAGAGAAGCAACTGGTACATTCTGTTTTTTCTTTACTCCTAGACCAGCATGGGAGAAATGATGCGGGATGATCTGATACTTATAAACACCTACTAACTATACTTTAATTGTAATATTTGTGATGTTTCCTTCTTATTTTCAGAATCACACTTCGAGCGTAGCAATGAATTCTTAGATGAGCAATGGGATTGGGAGAGTCATGGAATTGAAACAAAACAGATAAAAGTAGAAGAGCCAGATGAAACTGATATACCGTTTGGTAAAATCATACTAGGCAGCAAACCACCAGAGTCCAGGAAAGAAACACAAGCACTGGAAACAGAAGAAGAGAAAGAAGATGACAGGCAAGAGAATTACAATTATAACATGTCTTTAGTCTTACAGGATTGGGGACCAATATTACAGTCCAGTAATTGCTATTGTCCCGATTGTAAAACTCTCTTTGCTACAGTTAATGCATTTGATGCTCACAAAATGATAGCACATTCATTTTTAATAGCAATGGATCCAGGAACTAGCCTGGAAAGAAATAAAGCTATCAAGAGCACAGCAAAGCCTAATGAGAGTGGTTATACTTGTGAAATATGCAAATATACTTTTAAAGGAGGAAAGGTAGCTATGTTTAATCTGTTGAGGCATTACAAAAATGTGCATCAAATTGATACGTCGAAGTTGAAATCTTTGAATGAGTTGAAAAATTGGAAGATCTGTAACCATTGTAATATGTATTTTCCCAGCGATACCGCTTTGGTTAAACATTTGTATGAACTTTTGCCTTTGAATGATAATAAAGATAAGGATGACAAGCCTTCGCCAGTTAAAGTACAAAGTGCGGTGAAAACTCCAAATGATAAAGCGATACCTAAAGTTAGGACAGAAAGGAAAGCTGAAGCAGATGCTGTTCCAACGGTTTCTAGTGTTGATACTACACCTACACCTAAACCTGTTGTTGTTAAAACTGTTAAATCAACTCCTAAACAAGCAAATAGTTTGATATTAGGATCTAAAATTAATGGTGTTAGAGTAGATGATAAAAAAGAATATAAAGGCATGGCGCCATCCATATTGAGAACATGTGAAGTGTGTGAAATTGAGTATAGTAAAAGATACTACATAAAACACATGAGGAAGTTTCACCCAGATATATTTCTGATGAAGATCAACAAGTTGAAGAAAGGGCCTCTTAATGTGAACACTAAGGTTAGGTATAAATGTTTGTTGTGTCATTTAATATGTGAAGGCGAAACGAATGCGAGGAAGCACAGGATACAGAAACACCCTGAAATGAAACGGAGGAAGATGTTCTTGAAAATACTTCATACAAATAAAATACAGAAGGTTAAAAATAAACTGAAAGTGGTGAACAAAGTTAAAAAACCTCTGCAGAATGAAGACAATGAACTGGTGGTGTCGAAATCGACGCTTTTTAAATGCAACAGGTGTTCGGTGCACTTTTTGACTTGCTATGGTGCTTGTGCGCATTCTAGAGTGTGTGAAACTTCGTCTAATATTAGAGACTGGAGTTGTCCCCAATGTCAAAGAGTATTTAAAAACGTAGATAAGAAAGCCCATGAGTTTCAACATCAGGCTAGTAGCTCTAAATTCAAAGTATATGTTGTGTATCTAGAAATGGTTGTTAGGATCTTATGCGAATGTCCGTACTGCTATGTATGTTTCGAGGAATATAAATTCTGGAGACACATAAAGTTTGGATGTGAGAAAGATACGGAATCATTCTTCTGCAACGAATGCCGTTTGCCCATAGACATGCCGTCGAAGACCAACCATGAAAGTAAGCATGTTCAAGGTGATTTTACGAAAGAGGATTTCATCAAAATTGATTTTATCTCATCTAACAAAGAAGCGAATGTGAAGACGGAGCATAGAGAAAATGATATTCCCACACCGACTTTGAAACGAAAACTCGAGCCTTCTGATGTCTCAGGGAAGATATTAAATTACGACGGAGGTGAGATGAATTTGTTTTACTGTCCCACTTGCAAGTTGCATTTGGCTAGGAGAATACGGCAGCATGTTACAGGAGAGTGCATAAACTACAAATCTATAAAACAGAGGATTTCTTGCAAGTGCTGTGGCATCAGCTTTACTTCTCACTCATCCTCGCCGCATCTAAGACTACACCGGAAGTACCCAAACCTTACTCTCAGCGATCTTACCTTCACTAGGATCACAGATAACAAGAAGATCAAACCGATACCAGAATATTATCCGTGCAAGAAGTGCCGCGTCAACTTTTTGGTCAAATTGTCGCGCTATTACCATGAATGCGATAAAACCAAGAGCTTTAACTGTCAAGTGTGTCAGAAGAAAATTGAGAAATCGGCGTATAGCATGCACATGAGATTTCATAATTACACTGTAGGTAAGACTCAGAAAATGATACAGAACGCGAAACCAACGGTTCACAGAGAGAGCGAGGTGAAGTCACCCACGAAGGTGAAACGAGACGAGACCCCAACGTTGGCAGAAACGGAATTACCAGAGCTACTAATGAAGTACCAGTCACTAACAACCCTGTGGAACATCCTATACGTGTGCGACACTTGTGACACATTCACAGATTCCTACGACAAGGTTGTCGAACACTGTCAAAACCATTTCACCAACATGGAGAGCTACGGCGTTGTCATAATGAAATGTCAAATCTGCAACATGAAATTTGACAGGGAATGCTACAGGCGCCATTTGGAACTCCACGGTGGCAGCAACGATATAAGCAGGAAGTCTTTCAAAATTTTGCGCTACGATCACGCGAAGTTGTTTTCGGCTGAGTGGTTGAACTTTATAGATTTGCCGGAGGACCAGAAGGCCCAGATATTGACGAGGAGTATGTATGGCGACAGGAGTTATGTAAGGATGAGGTTGGAACAACAGGGACCGCCGGAGTATACGCTGTATAGATGTAAGCTGTGTCTCAAATGTATATCCCCGGAGGCTATCATACACCATATGAGCTTAACGAACTGCTTGAAGGCTAACAAGCTAACCTGCCCAATTTGCTCTATGTTATTCATTAACAGAACATCTTTTGCCCAACATAAAAAATTACATGCAACGACGCATTTAGAAGCTGATTCTTTTAGAATAGTGGCCTTCAACGATCCGACTGACGCTGATCTCAATAAAAAGATCTTGAACGAGTACAACGCAGGTGAAGTGGTTGTAACAGAAGAACCGCCAAAAGCTCTAGACTTTTCTGCCAAATATCCTGATAACGTCAAATTAGTTAAAGGCAATAAGTTTTACATGTTCTACAAGTGCGCCGATTGCGAGGTGTGTACGCTTGACGCTGTTTCGGACGATCACGTCTGTCCGACAGCGAAGAAGTTGTGCCCGAAGTGCGGTCTGACGATAGCTTCGAACAATTTTAGTGAGCATGCTAAACTTCACGATGAAATCGCGTTTTCTGATAAAAATGTGTTCACTAGAGCGTTTTACACTCGATCTGTTGCTAAAGATAGTAACAAAGATGCTGGTAAAAGTAATGTCGGAGTACAGAACGTAGCAAAGGTGGAAGAAGCGAAATTATTCAAATGCCACTGCGGTCTGCATTTCACAACGCTAAAAACTATAGAGAAACATTATCAAAGTAAAAACTGCAGTTCAGTGGCGAGAGAGAAATGCAGTCACTGTTATCTGGTATTTGATCCGAATGAAATAGTCAATCATCTATGTAAACACCATGCGAAGGCTCAGTTACCAAAGTTTAACATCGTCGCACCATATAAAAGGACTTTATATAAATGTAAACAGTGCCATGTTTTGTTCTATGATAAAAGGATATGCTGTGTCCATACTGAGACATGCGTTGGGGTGTCTAATGGTACGAAGTGTGAAGAATGCGGACTTGCGTTTGATAAATTAAGTATTAGAATCCATAGTGATGAACACAAAGTCTGTGGCAAATCGAAACTGGAGAGTTACATTGTTGAAGATATTTCTAATGTTTTAAACGTAGACAACACCGTGCTGTATAAATGTAAAAAATGCAACTTGCATTACATAGAACCAGCCTCTGCGAGGAACCATATTCGAAAATATAACCACCAAACGCACCAAGTAAAAAAATGCGATCAATGCAGCCTCAGGTTTCCAATCAAAACGTTGCTTAAGCATGTTGAGTTGCATCATAATATGTTGAAAATTGATAGATTCCGTATTAAATGTATTCCCATTGGCAACAAGCACAATTCTGGAGACATCGCTACAGTTTCCAGCGCAAAGTTCAAGAAAGAAACAGCAGTAAACGAAACCACGTCTAAAGAAGACTTGGATACAACGGTAGAGTCCGAAACTTTGAAAGAATGCAAGTCTTACAAAATTTATAGGTGCAAAAAGTGTAAACTGCATTTTACTGATTGTAAAACTTTGTTAATCCACAATGAAGACCGATGCAGCAAAGAATTGGCTGAGGCGTGTGAACTTTGCTTCCTCAAATTTTCACTTAAAAATATGAATAAACACCAAAAGCAACACGACGGCCAAGAAACAATAAACATGAATATAACTGAGGAAAATGACGCAGTAAATGAAGATATAGAAGTTGACGATAGTAAGAATGAAACGGCCACCGAAGAAGAAGAAGAAGGCCGCAACGATTTCGATCTGACTTTGTACAAATGTGAAAATTGCTGTTTGCACTTCAATGTTAAGAGAAGTGTAGAACGCCACATTGTCTATCGATGTAACACCGTTAAGGCTGCCCCTGTCAAATGCAATGAATGTAACGTTTTCTTTACCAAGATTAGTGCTGCGCGTCATAAAAGACTGCACACCAAATACGACTTCAAAAAAGAGGACTTCAAAATTATTAATGTATCCGGTTCAGGAGACGCACCAATACGCTTCAATGATGATAATAGTCAATCAACCAATGACGCAGCAGCATCATTAGACTCGAGCGAAGAAACCAGTCACGCCGACACAGGCGTTAATAAAGCAACAAACGATAATTTAGAACCAGACGTAGAAACAATTGACGATTCAACTGTAGAAGCAGAAACCAGCCAATTAGAAGCAGAAGTCAGTGCAACGAAGACCAAAGTTAAATTATACAAGTGTAGTGATTGCAACGTCTATTTCATGGCGCAGAAGACTTGCTACAAACATGTAACGAAACACACGCCCCTGAACCCGAAAGACTACATCGAATGCAAACTATGTGGTTTCCAATTCGTCATAGAGGCACTGCAGACGCATATCAGAAAACACCACGCAGAAGAATTTAAATTAGAAGATATTCTAGTACAGGAGTATCATCCTAGCGTCGTGAAAGATAATTATCCTGATTATGAAATTTATTTTGCTGTTGATAAAGAACAGTCGGCTTTGGTCAGTACTTCCAGCGATGTTAATAATGATAAAGTCAAAGATACGCCGGAAGAGATCGAAAATGAATATAGTGAAGTCAGTGAAGCTATAGGTGTTGATTCCACTGAAGTTACTAGTAATTGTAGTGATTTGAATGTGTATGTTAGATTAAAAGAGAATTGTTGATTCCTTTTTGAAATAGACGCAATTTTTGAAATTGTAAAGTTAGTGGATTCGCGTGAAATGTTGCGATAAGTTATTTAATGGTAAAGTTAAACGGAAATTCTCAAATTTGTTTTAAGACCATAGTCCTGGAGCTGGTAGACGTTTTTGTAGGAATTTAAGGCACTGTAATAACTTGTACCAAGTTTGTTTTTATTGTATCTAAACGCGTCCACCTTACGCGTTTAACTGATCCTTTACTACACATAGGTAGGTAGGTACCTATCTAACGCACAGGGGCGAAGGTAGGCGATAGAGGTGCCCCTGTACACGCGTGGGGGACTGCTCATTTTAGCGGTCTGTCTGTAGTAGCTATGACCATATAAAAATATACTGAAATTTCGCATTTTTAGAACTATAAGCGAATGTTTTTAAATTTCAGGATCGGTTTAGCCCCACAATTAAGTGTCAAGAGTCTCTTTTAGAGAATCCCATGCCAGTTCTCGGACTTATTAATAAATGAAAAGACTGAAGATCATCGATACATGTGCTTTCATAGAGGAATTTATTTATAAAAAAAGGGTGGAAATAAGTCTAGATTTAAAGTAACTAGAGGTATTCATATATGACTGGCAGGAGGGCGCTTTTAAAGGTATTGTCCTGATTTATATGGCATTTTAGTGTAAGAAATTTGTCCCATAGTATTCATATATATATACCTTACAATGGTTTATCTTTATCTGTTTATACCTGCAGTATAGTTAGACCAGTAGGCTTATTACCTAACTCGCAATCGCCATCGTGTTCATTTTGACAGTTCATGTTTGGCTGACAATTGGCATCGGAATCAGTTAGCTGTCACATTCATACAAGAACTGTCAAAATGAACACGATGGCGATTGCGAGCGAGTTAGGTAATAAGCCTACAGGATAAAAAGAACAACCCAATGATAGTACACTTTATAAGCTAGGTAGCACTTTTTGGTTGCTATTAAATTTATAAATTAAACTCATAAGGCAATGTTTGATAAAAATCGTTTTTGAATTTTTAATTAATCATACTTAGTCTACCAGGAGATTAAATCTACTATATAAAAATAAGTCGGGTTTTCCTTCCTGACGCTATAACTCCAGAACGCACGAACCGATTTCCACGGTTTTGCATTCGTTGGAAAGGTCTCGGGCTCCGTGAGGTTTATAGCAAAGAAAATTCAGGAAAAAATTCAACAGAAAAGCGGGAAAATATTTTTTCAATCTGGTGGCGAAACGGAGTTCGCCGGGTTTGCTAGTTAGATATAAAATAGTTTCAACCATCTAGCATATTGGGTAAAGGTAAAATGTTCGGATCTTAGACTGTACTATAACGCCACACTGCGGCGATTACTGATTTGTCACTAGAATCGTTATTACATTAACTTAAAAAAGTGTTTAATTATGAATGAATTTTTCCACTATTAAACATTAATTATGAGAGCCTGTTTCACCATTCTCTGTTAAGCTCCAGTTATATATGATTATTTTATTACTACGAAAGAGAGACAATATCTATCATGCTGCTTGTTCAACTCTAGTGACCTTGATCTTCGGCTGGCCAATCAGTGCATGGCCACACTGGCTTGGCGTAGGTAATTTAATTTCATATGAATTATATGGCATCTCTACTCAAAATATGTAATTGTGTCGTACAGACACATCATTCGACAGTTTTCGGTGACAAGTGACAATGCTGTTTATATTACAAATTCGACAAGAATTTACAGGCGCCCGATTTTCGAAAGCACGTGTGCAAATACCACTCGACAGTGGTATAAATCTGTGTCTTCAAAGCTACAGCTCTAAATTTTTGACTAGGTCACAAGATCAATGAGAGCCGTATATTCTAAGCTACTCGTATTTAAAATTCAGCACAATTTTTTACCACTTTCGAGTGGTATTTTCACACGTGCTTTCAAAAATCAAGCCCCAGGTTGGCGTCACGTACTGCGTGGTGCATATCGAATTGTCAGTTGTCGCCACATATACCAGGGGACTGATGACGTTTGCTGACGAAAATTCGCTTACCTAAAGTCACGTGACAGCTGGTACAAATACAGATTAAAATTCGAAGGCTCACTCACCTGCTATGGGTGGTGTAGCGGTATAGCACGCTTCACGGAATGAGGATCCTGGGGTTCCCGGCCATAGCTTTACTTTTCGGATTTTTCTGTGTTCTAGTTTTCAGTGTCCTTTAGAAACTTATTTCTACTCTGTTGTTCCTCTATGAAGGTTGGGTAGCTGGGTAGCTCCATGGCGCCCTAGCCACAAGGGTTACAACCCTTAACGTGTTTGTATTCAGGATGTAGAGACTAACAACTTTCTATTCGGTCCTGTATTTGGTCCTTGGATGGTGCTGGTACAAACAAAATAAAAATAAATGTCTTGGGACAAATTACACCAATTAACCTAGCCCCAAACTAAGCAAAGCTTGTGGGTACCAGACAACGGATAAACATACTTATATAATGTAGATAAATACATGCAACATCCATGACTAAGGCACAAATGTTATCGTCATACAACTGTCTGCCCCTACCGGGGTTCGAACCCGGGACCTCTAGCTTCATAGTCGGGGTTACTAATCACTAGGCTATCCGGTCGTCAAACAGCTTACACATTTTTTTTTTGAAGGCAAGTGTGAAAATACCATTCGAAAGTGGTATAAATCTATTTATATCTCCAAAACTACAGCTGTAATCAAATTTTTGATTAGTTCACAAGATTAATGAGAGCCGTAAGTATCTTCTATGCTACTTGTATTTCAAAATCAGCACAATTTTTCACCACTTTTGAGTGGTATTTTCACACATGTGCTTTCAAAAATCGGGCCCCTGGCCTGCCAGTGTAATAAATTACTTACTACCACGAAATTCCACAAATAGAAAGTTGTTAGGCTTTAATAACCAATGGCTAAAAAGTATATCATTGTACACATTTTCCATTTGTACAGTTTTTATGTTAAATTGTATTTAATTCATAAATACCTCATGTTAGTTTGATAAGTACTAATATAGTTTGTAACTGATTGCGCTTCGTTTCATGGTTTAAGATATGAATGATTTGAAAATGATGGCGGAATGTTTTGCTGTAGTTTGTTTAAGTTTTTTTCGATTAAATTAATATGATATTGATGTTTTTTTTATTTCGTTTTGCTTAATCCTAATACACTACAAGCCCATGGAAAAAAAACCAGCGTGAATTAAGCTTAGAAGGCTGTTACTATATCATAAAATAACTCTGAGCGCTATGCCATCATTTCTGAGCGGTACAGATTTTTTCTCAACATTGAAAAAAAAAAAAAATTGCACTAACTTCCGGCACCATCACTTTAAAGCGGCACTAGGTTTTTCGACATTTATTTTTAATCATCTATAAGTTATAAAAACGTCGTAAATAAATAAATAATTAGTCGTAATTCCTCACTTGTACCTGAGAAATTCCATAAATGTACCGCTCAGAAATGACGGCATAGCGCTCAGAGTTATTTTATGATATAGTAACAGCCTTCTGAGCTTCATTCACTGTAGACTGAGAGAGACTGTAGATGTAGAATTAAGGTTGTTGCACACAACCGGATCGGCGCCGCCTCAACTCGAGCTGTCCAGAGGCCCGATTTTTGAAAGCACATCACTCGAAAGTTCAGTTGGCGTCATATAGTTTGAAGCTTCCAAGTCGGCCAAATAGTTTGGAACACCATAGAAATAGTATGGTGTGTCGAACTTTTTTGTTACCTTGGATGCTTCGTAGTATATGACGCTGACTGTACCTACCACTCGAAAGTGGTATAAATCTGTTTATATCTCCAAAACTACAGCTCTAATCAAAGTATTGGCTAGTTCACAAGATTAATGAGAGCCTAAGTATCTTCTAAGCTACTCGTATTTCAAATTCAGCACAATTTTTCACCACTTTCGAGTGGTAATTTCACACATGTGCTTTCAAAAATCGGGCCCCAAAATTCGAAATACGAGTAGCATAGAAGACAATCACAGCTCTCACTAATTTTGTGAACTAGTCAAAACTTTGATTAGAGCTGTAGTTTTGGAGATATAAGCTGATTTAAAGAAAGAAAGAAAGAAAAACAATTTATTGCCACAAAAACTACAAATTAAGTAAAAATACTCGAAACGGTTTGTGACAAAAAGGTCTTTAAGGATTTATACCACTTTCGAGTGGTATTTTCACACGTGCTTTCAAAAATCGGGCCCCTGTATTATTTCTTCCACGACATAATAAAAAACAAAAATAATTCCCTTCATATTTTTATTAGACTCAAAAACTGTGCTCGAGTTACATCGCGTGCCTACTTATAATTAAATCACATTTTTAGTACAATACTGTGACATTCAACCTATTAGTAAAAATTAAGCAGCATCAAAAACGATACAGTCAATGTAGATTAGAGTTTCAACACAATAGAATCACCCTAGCCATTATTGATTCCTTTCAGGATATTTTTGTTCTTGTAATTACTGCTTCCATGCTGGTCTGGGTGCAAAGAAAAAACATAGAATGTACCAGTTGCTTCTTCCCGCGCAGATGGTAATAGCCCATCGAGGGAAAGGTGAAAATTTTAGTAATCATGTTATAGGCGAAGCGCCTAGCAACATAACACTATTTTGATTCCCCTTTCCACCTATTTACAAAGGTCTTGTTACCTTAAGCTCTGTCTACCACGTAAGTGATAAAGACGTGATTTATGTACCTATGTAATAAACAGAGACCGGATTATATGCAACATAAAAAGCTTGTTATATGCATGAAAAATGCCTGAAATATGCACGAAAATTGGCAGAATATGCGAAATTAAACGATACATTTTAGGATTTATATGCGTAATAGGTAGAACTACTTTGTAGTAAGCGAGCGCGACGTTCTTCTGTCTCTTTCATTTTATTATTGTAACTGTCAAAACAAAAGACTCGCGCGGCTACTGACTGCGTTCCGAAATGCTAAATATTTTGGGACTGTTATTAAATTTGATCGCATTTCGAAACGCAGGGCGAGTGAAAAATATTGTAAATGTACCGATAATATGCATCATAACTAGATCTTAGGTAAAATATGCTTATACCGCTGAGAATGGCTGAAATATGCAAATGCATATAATCCGGTCTTTAATAATAAATATTAAATGTAGGTACTTAAGTACCGTTAGAACAAGACTGAATTTGGTTTTGTTTCCAAGTCGAGATCTGAACACACGAAATCGAACTTTAACTGTAGGTGCGAAAGGATTACAGTTGTTTAGCAGACAACCATAGTCATTCATTGTTCTTAACCTATCCATTCAAGGCAGACCTGGCTTGAAATTTTATTTATCTAATTCCAAGTGCAACGGAGAGAAACACAATAACAGCCACACTATTCCTAACGAGTAGTTATCAATAATACAGCACTTAAAGCGCTGTCAAAATTTAATAGAAAATTCCCTTCGATCAACAATACAACTAGATTCACGGTCCCATACAAAATCAAAGCGAAAAAGTGGCCCTGTTGCTTATGCTTATAACTATATCTGTTTTACCTTCTTTATTAACGTAAAATAAACCTTAAGTCTAAGCAACAAAGATCCAAATAATTATAATTGTATATAATACTTACGACGTTTCGTCACAAGCGAGCGAAAGCGTTCGATAAACAAAAGAACTACCTTCGTTTCAAAAAGATGTCATTCTATTTGAGGAACGGGGTAATAATGGAGTCGCAATTAAGTATATAACTCGGTTTTTTTTTTATTTGACAGATATTTACAAATACAAATATTAACATGAATTTTAATAATTAAGCCTATCTACGTTCCACTGCTGAGCACAGGCTTCCTTTAACAACGAGAGGGATTGGGTCATAGTTCCCACGCAGGCCCAGCCAGGCAACAGCCGTAGTAGCCTAGTTGTTCAACCTACCGCCTCTCAAGCAGAAAGTCGTCGAGGGAATGGGTGATTATAATAGGAATCATGTTATAGGCGATGAGGCTAGCAACCCATCACTATTTTGATTCGATTTTCCACCTAGACGCCCACAATCTTGCTAACTGTGGCCTGTAGGTACCTGTTACCTTAGGCTCTGTGTACCCCGTAAGGGATAAAGACGTGATTTGTGTGTGTGTGTGTGTGTGTGTGTGTTATAAATATTGTACGGCTTGAACTTTTCTTGAAGCTTTACGTCTTCTTTAATAAGTGATAGCTCCTCTGTTCCATCTCACTATACTTCATCTTATATTATTTTAAACATTTCTATGTAACTATACCTGCAATTTGGGAATCGCCTTTTTCTGTAATCTACGCCTTTGGCTATTTCCAGTTATGTCGAATTTGTCAAAATGAATCGAACATTATAGCAGAATTTTTGTAAGGCATGTAAAGTTCTTCTTCTCTTTCTCTCGCGATAATAGTTATCCATTCCGCACAGCAAAAAGGATCACTAGGAAATCTACAAACAAATGCAATATATATTTTGTTTTAAAACGAGAACTACTCCATGAATTTCTTGTTCTAAAACATTCGATTATTGTCAAGATGGTGGGCCAAACAATAAATTATTGATTTTAAAATGTAAACTGCCAATTTTTACTTACTTTATGAAATACTGACTTGTATTTACTTAAAGAAAGATATTCCTTCCGAAACCTTAGTGTTTCGGTGGCTGTTTTTGCAATTTTTGAACGCACATTGTGGCATTTTGACACGTCCTCACGTTGGCCGAGGTTGGCGCATACTGTCAGAAGTAAGGTCACAAATTTATTTTGTGGCCTTATTTCTCGGAGCCGTTTTCAGAGCTATCACCGTGAATCTAGTTGTATTGTTGATCGAAGAAAATTCCTATTATTTTAACTTAATTTTAAGGGCATTGTACTTATTAATTTATTAAATAATTAGCGTCTTTGTTAAAGTTAGTTACAACGGAAAATCACCTTAATTTATAAAATGGTTGTGCTTTTATTTTTAAAACTATTTTTTTCACACAGTACGCCGATAAAAAGAAATCAAACGAGAACACCACTCAGAAAAACAAATGAAATAATAACATTTATAATTGTGTCGTACAGACACATTATTCACAGATGCCGCTTAGCGACTAAAATTCGCATAGTAACAAGGTCACAGATAGAAATATCCGAAAGCTTACCCACCTGCTATGGGTGGTGTATATAGCACGCGTCCCGGAATGACGAGGATCCGGGTTCGATTCCCGGTCATAGCTTTACTTTTCGGATTTTTCTGTGTTAA
Organism: Pandemis corylana; assembly: GCA_949127965.1. Classification (NCBI taxonomy): domain Eukaryota; kingdom Metazoa; phylum Arthropoda; class Insecta; order Lepidoptera; family Tortricidae; genus Pandemis; species Pandemis corylana. The sequence continues at coordinate 4,636,238 of OX421878.1, read as the reverse complement.
AATTTTTAGTTTCGTTTAGAAATTTATAAAATTTATGTAAAATCATAGTTTCTCATTCATTTTTCCATTCTTTATCGCCATACCCTTTCTAATTCAAAACGTTCGCAACTATAACGTCATTCTATGGAACTTGCTAAAACCAACCGCCATATTGAATTTTTCTCTGAATGATGAATTTAATAGTGACGTTTGTTTACATAGTTAACAAGTTCCACAGGATGACACTTCACAACACAAACACCAACGAAATCAACAAGTTCCATTAAGTTAACGCCAGTGCGTGTAAATCTAAGGACTAGAAAAAAATATTTTTTTCTAATAAATTCAAGCATCGAACTCTTATAAACTAAAAAGTGATTATATTTAACTTATACGCTACGAGATAAAAATTCGTTGAAGATCTTTTCATTAACAAATTAAAGCGGACATTGTACCTATAAATCCGAGTCTCAAGTGTGAGACAACTAAACGTTTTGAACGCGTGCCCAGTAACTTCTCCATTCATCACCAATTCCAGATTTTTCAGTCCTTTTAGTCCCACTGCTGGGCACATTCCTTCTCAAAATTCCCAACGCCTCAATCAAATCTACAGCGCCTCTGGCGGCGTATTACGACAACCACCATTTGAAGTGTTTTCATAAAATTAAAACTATTTTTTGATAACCGTATATTGACTATCATAACTAAATATTGTAACGAAATAAACCTAATAGAAACTGATAAGGAATAAAATTTGTATTACACAATTTTTGCAATAACGAAACGCTATCCGGCCTGTTGGCATAATCGTTTGGATCAGTCCCCAAATAAAGATTTAAAAAAAAAACAGTCACTGTCAAAAAAATTATGACAGTTGCAAAAACAAGGTTCCACGGTTTACTTCAACAATATTCCACGTAATTTTTTTATTTAACAATTAACTAATGAAAATCAAAATAATCAATCATTAATTTAATAACATTTTACATCAGATATAAAAAAAAACCTCCAATGAGATTACGTTACGGCTTACCAACATTTCAGTAAAGGCTATGAAAAAAAAAAACAAATCATTCATTAACAAGGTATTATAAAAACTACCAGGATATTTCAGTAGATCTATAAGCAACTCCGAAAGGGCACCATTGCCAAGATAATATCTCAGAAGTTTTTAAGCTGGCGTCGCATTTTGACGCGGTCAACCTCGTTTTTTTTTTACAATGGTGTTTATGGACTAAGGAGTTGAACTTAACAGCCACTGGCACAAATATATAGACAAATTTTATAACACCATGGTCCTTTTTATTTTGTCGTTCATTCAATAATTCAACTTGTTAGTGGTAAGAGAATTTTTTTCCTAATAGCAAACACTTTGCTTGCATATTTCCTAACAAAAAACATGTTAGGCACTAAAAATAACCTATACGCGTGAAAATATGCAACAATTTTTTTTTGAAATCTTTTCTAAACTAGTAAACTATGCGTTTAGCTCTTTTCATTTTTTATGGCAAATCTCGATGATCTTATTTTCTCAATGCGCCTTTTCTCAATATTCGGCAAAACAAACAAGTTTATGCCCATAGTCATAATAAAGTACACCAAAAGTGTGAGGACACGTGTCATTAGAAGATATTTTTTCTGTCAAAGGATGATGCTATCCCATAATTTTGTGACTATTTCTTGACAAAATCAATTTGTCACGTTCAGGGCACGTAGGGGAAGATTTGGGTGATACGACCGATGGCTCTGAAAATAAAAGATACAACATTAAAAGAAGAACAGCACAAAAATCAGAAACTTTTACAATGAAGTTTGCTAAAAAGCAGACAGTAAAGGGAGTGGGGTAGAGGTGTAGACAGTAAGTGGACGCAGGGGAGATGTGGAGACAGTAAGTGGATCTGGGGGAGAGGTAGAGACAGTAAGTGGATGTAAGGGAGGAGTGGAGCGATGGAATCAGTATGGGTGTGTGGGGGAAGGGTGGAGACAGTAAGGGGGTGTGGGAGAGGGGTGGAAACAGTAAGTGGATGAAGGGGAGAGGTGATGACAGTAAGGGGACGGTGTAGAGAGTAATGGGAGGTGGGGGAGGGATACACACAATAAAGGAATGCGGGGTAGGGGTGTAGTGTGGGCACAGCGTGGGTACCTGGTGCCCCCGCCGGCGGCTAGCAGTAGGCGGCGCCCGCGCACCAGGTGCTCGGGGCAGCGCAGGAAGCGGAACAGCGCGGACGCAGACTCGCCGCAGCGCAGCGAGCTGTTGTGGCTCATTATACCCTAAGGACAAGGGGATCGCTTTATTTATTTATGCTAGTACTTTACTTTTTATTATCTCTCTCATTTCCACTTTCAACACACAATTTTTTCCAACGGGACTACCTCCTAAAGTCCGCCGCTTTATATCACCAACTTTACCAGTGTTTTTTTTTATTTTTACGATTTGGCTATTAGTGTAGCTAGAAAATAACAAATACTTACATATTCAAACAGATGACGCTTAGCGACAAAAAATAGCATAGTAACAAGATCACGTGACAGTTCGTAACAGATAGAAAAATTCGAAGGCTTACCCAGCTGCTATGGGTGGTGCAGGGGTATAGCACGCGTCCCGGAATGACGAGGATCCGGGTTCGATTCCAAGCCATAGCTTTACTTTTCGGATTTTTCTATGTGTTCTAATTTTCAATGTCGTTTAGAAATTGAATACTTACATATATCTAAAAATATAACAAAATTACTTTGAGAGCAACCAAAGCCCGTAAATTAAAGTAGTAAATAAATAAAAAACTTGATTCGCGTCCCTACTCCAGGGTTGATAAAAATCATGATTATTATAAAAAAATCATAATAATCCGATTAATTTGATTAAAATCAGATTTTTTTGATTTTTTTCATTTTCTTGTCTTTTTTTATTAATTAAATAGCCAGTTCAGTTACATAATAAAACGGAAACAAACAACTTGCCGGAAGCGGACTTTTTTTCATCGAAATAAACCCACACAGCATCTTTTTTTCTTCCAGACATCTTTTGTTGTATTCACTCTTTCACTAGTCAATTACGAATGACCGGGCGAAAAGCGAAATGCGTCTCGTGTTTTAGTTTCGGGGAATCCTGGAACCGTTTTGGTACCATGCGTCAAGTACTATAGTTTCGGGGTTTCCCCGAAACTGATACGCTATGACTCGCTTGCACATGTGTGCGTGCCGTAGTGGTCCGGGGAATTCCCTAAACAATTTTGGGCCGATTTGGTTGTAGTAAAAATTTAATGATTTAAATCAATGATTTTTTTGAAAAAATCCCTTGATTAAAATCACGATTTAAATCACTGATTTAAATCATATCAACCCTGCCCTACTCACCCCCCATTCCTTACCACCCCTATTTACGGTAATAATTCTTCCGGCCATCGTGATCCGGGAACCCGTCCAACTATCAAACCACATATACGTCGTAAACGTCACCGCACAAAGGTGGCATGTGGGAAGCAAACGTGAAATGCACGAAATAAAATTACCTCAATGATAGCTGTCTGTCTCACGTTCCCGCAGTGAACTGTGCACTGGAACCCTGGAGAAATCGCCGTTGAATGCCGCAGTACTTGTATAGTCGCCTGGAATAAACAATGGAATTCACATACGTGATAAAGCAAGTTCTTACTGTAAACCTGAAGACGCGCTTCAACCTTTTAGTGGGTAAAAATCCCACATAACCCCATTGCCTCGTGGTAATGGGGTATCTCACTACAGCAGAGTACAAGCAAAAAAAAAAGGTTAGCTTACTATCAATTCTGAAAAAAATATTTACTGTTACAGAATAAAACGCTTTATGACTAAGGAAAATTATGACAAACCATACATTCGGATCGATACCATGCTGGTCTGGGAGCAAAAAAAATACAAAGAATGTACCAGTTGCTTTTCTTCCCGCGCAGATGGTAAAAGCCCATTGAGGGAATGGGCGAAAATCATAGGAATCATGTTATAGGCGACGCAGCTAGCAACCCATCTTTATTTTGATTCCATTTTCCATCTATACGCCCACAATTTTGCTAAATGTGGTCTGTAGGTCTTGTCACCTTCGGCTCTGTCTACCCCGTAAGGGATAGAGACGTGATTTGTGTATGTATGTATGTATGCATTTCGGAACTTCAATTTTATGAGACAAAACATAGACCCAGTATAGAACTGTACTGACCTGGAAGTACATACAGCCCCTGGGATCGTCAGGGTCCTCCAGCAGCACCTGGTGCCGGCACTGGCAGTCGTCCTCGCCCTCGGGCTCCGAGCTGTACACGTTGTCGCTCCTGACCTCCGTCGGCTTGGCGATGGTGTTCACCACATCCGCGATGGTCTGGTACAGGTCCTCATCGTTATTGTTCTTTGGACGGTTCGAGATGGTCAACTGAAGAGAAGTAAGTAAGGTGATCTTAGTCCTACTAATATTAACGCGAAGGTTTGTAAGTACGGATGGATGTTTGTTACTCTTTCACGCCAGAACGGCTGGACAGGTCTGGATGAAATTTGGAACATAGATAGATTATAGTCTGGAATAACACATAGGCTATCGTAACGCGTCTATGCCATAGGGGTAGGCAGAGACTACTTCGTCGCCATTTGCTAAGATCCTGACACAACTTTTTCGCTTAATCCACATTTATCAATCTCTTAATACACGCTCGTCGGTTCTCTCGACATGAACTTTTATCAAAACGTCCCCATTTGATCACGGAACGTCCGTCTAGGCCTTCCCCTCCCAACGCACGTCATATTCGCTTTTTCGGTGAAGGAAAACTGTCAGGAAATCAGCGCAAGGGCTAGCTCACCTGCTGTGTGCGGCGGCAGCGCGGGCCGCAGCGGGGGGCGGCGCGGGCGCGGGGGGCGAGCAGCACGAGGCCGGGGGCAGGCGCTAGGCTCACCTGCTGTGCGCGGCGGCAGCGCGGGCCGCAGCGGGGGGCGGCGCGGGCGCGGGAGGCGAGCAGCACGAGGCCGGGGGCAGGCGCTAGGCTCACCTGCTGTGCGCGGCGGCAGCGCGGGCCGCAGCGGGGGGCGGCGCGGGCGCGGGGGGCGAGCAGCACGAGGCCGGGGGCAGGCGCTAGGCTCACCTGCTGTGCGCGGCGGCAGCGCGGGCCGCAGCGGGGGGCGGCGCGGGCGCGGGGGGGAGCAGCACGAGGCCGGGGGCAGGCGCTAGGCTCACCTGCTGTGTGCGGCGGCAGCGCGGGCCGCAGCGGGGGGCGGCGCGGGCGCGGGGGGCGAGCAGCACGAGGCCGGGGGCAGGCGCTAGGCTCACCTGCTGTGTGCGGCGGCAGCGCGGGCCGCAGCGGGGGGCGGCGCGGGCGCGGGGGGCGAGCAGCACGAGGCCGGGGGCAGGCGCTAGGCTCACCTGCTGTGTGCGGCGGCAGCGCGGGCCGCAGCGGGGGGCGGCGCGGGCGCGGGAGGCGAGCAGCACGAGGCCGGGGGCAGGCGCTAGGCTCACCTGCTGTGCGCGGCGGCAGCGCGGGCCGCAGCGGGGGGCGGCGCGGGCGCGGGGGGCGAGCAGCACGAGGCCGGGGGCAGGCGCTAGGCTCACCTGCTGTGCGCGGCGGCAGCGCGGGCCGCAGCGGGGGGCGGCGCGGGCGCGGGGGGCGAGCAGCACGAGGCCGGGGGCAGGCGCTAGGCTCACCTGCTGTGCGCGGCGGCAGCGCGGGCCGCAGCGGGGGGCGGCGCGGGCGCGGGGGGGAGCAGCACGAGGCCGGGGGCAGGCGCTAGGCTCACCTGCTGTGTGCGGCGGCAGCGCGGGCCGCAGCGGGGGGCGGCGCGGGCGCGGGGGGCGAGCAGCACGAGGCCGGGGGCAGGCGCTAGGCTCACCTGCTGTGTGCGGCGGCAGCGCGGGCCGCAGCGGGGGGCGGCGCGGGCGCGGGGGGCGAGCAGCACGAGGCCGGGGGCAGGCGCTAGGCTCACCTGCTGTGTGCGGCGGCAGCGCGGGCCGCAGCGGGGGGCGGCGCGGGCGCGGGGGGGGAGCAGCACGAGGCCGGGGGCAGGCGCTAGGCTCACCTGCTGTGCGCGGCGGCAGCGCGGGCCGCAGCGGGGGGCGGCGCGGGCGCGGGGGGGAGCAGCACGAGGCCGGGGGCAGGCGCTAGGCTCACCTGCTGTGCGCGGCGGCAGCGCGGGCCGCAGCGGGGGGCGGCGCGGGCGCGGGGGGCGAGCAGCACGAGGCCGGGGGCAGGCGCTAGGCTCACCTGCTGTGTGCGGCGGCAGCGCGGGCCGCAGCGGGGGGCGGCGCGGGCGCGGGGGGCGAGCAGCACGAGGCCGGGGGCAGGCGCTAGGCTCACCTGCTGTGCGCGGCGGCAGCGCGGGCCGCAGCGGGGGGCGGCGCGGGCGCGGGGGGGAGCAGCACGAGGCCGGGGGCAGGCGCTAGGCTCACCTGCTGTGTGCGGCGGCAGCGCGGGCCGCAGCGGGGGGCGGCGCGGGCGCGGGGGGCGAGCAGCACGAGGCCGGGGGCAGGCGCTAGGCTCACCTGCTGTGCGCGGCGGCAGCGCGGGCCGCAGCGGGGGGCGGCGCGGGCGCGGGGGGCGAGCAGCACGAGGCCGGGGGCAGGCGCTAGGCTCACCTGCTGTGTGCGGCGGCAGCGCGGGCCGCAGCGGGGGGCGGCGCGGGCGCGGGGGGCGAGCAGCACGAGGCCGGGGGCAGGCGCTAGGCTCACCTGCTGTGCGCGGCGGCAGCGCGGGCCGCAGCGGGGGGCGGCGCGGGCGCGGGGGGGAGCAGCACGAGGCCGGGGGCAGGCGCTAGGCTCACCTGCTGTGCGCGGCGGCAGCGCGGGCCGCAGCGGGGGGCGGCGCGGGCGCGGGGGGCGAGCAGCACGAGGCCGGGGGCAGGCGCTAGGCTCACCTGCTGTGCGCGGCGGCAGCGCGGGCCGCAGCGGGGGGCGGCGCGGGCGCGGGGGGCGAGCAGCACGAGGCCGGGGGCAGGCGCTAGGCTCACCTGCTGTGCGCGGCGGCAGCGCGGGCCGCAGCGGGGGGCGGCGCGGGCGCGGGGGGGAGCAGCACGAGGCCGGGGGCAGGCGCTAGGCTCACCTGCTGTGCGCGGCGGCAGCGCGGGCCGCAGCGGGGGGCGGCGCGGGCGCGGGGGGCGAGCAGCACGAGGCCGGGGGCAGGCGCTAGGCTCACCTGCTGTGCGCGGCGGCAGCGCGGGCCGCAGCGGGGGGCGGCGCGGGCGCGGGGGGCGAGCAGCACGAGGCCGGGGGCAGGCGCTAGGCTCACCTGCTGTGTGCGGCGGCAGCGCGGGCCGCAGCGGGGGGCGGCGCGGGCGCGGGGGGCGAGCAGCACGAGGCCGGGGGCAGGCGCTAGGCTCACCTGCTGTGCGCGGCGGCAGCGCGGGCCGCAGCGGGGGGCGGCGCGGGCGCGGGGGGGAGCAGCACGAGGCCGGGGGCAGGCGCTAGGCTCACCTGCTGTGCGCGGCGGCAGCGCGGGCCGCAGCGGGGGGCGGCGCGGGCGCGGGGGGCGAGCAGCACGAGGCCGGGGGCAGGCGCTAGGCTCACCTGCTGTGTGCGGCGGCAGCGCGGGCCGCAGCGGGGGGCGGCGCGGGCGCGGGGGGCGAGCAGCACGAGGCCGGGGGCAGGCGCTAGGCTCACCTGCTGTGCGCGGCGGCAGCGCGGGCCGCAGCGGGGGGCGGCGCGGGCGCGGGGGGGAGCAGCACGAGGCCGGGGGCAGGCGCTAGGCTCACCTGCTGTGCGCGGCGGCAGCGCGGGCCGCAGCGGGGGGCGGCGCGGGCGCGGGGGGCGAGCAGCACGAGGCCGGGGGCAGGCGCTAGGCTCACCTGCTGTGCGCGGCGGCAGCGCGGGCCGCAGCGGGGGGCGGCGCGGGCGCGGGGGGCGAGCAGCACGAGGCCGGGGGCAGGCGCTAGGCTCACCTGCTGTGCGCGGCGGCAGCGCGGGCCGCAGCGGGGGGCGGCGCGGGCGCGGGGGGCGAGCAGCACGAGGCCGGGGGCAGGCGCTAGGCTCACCTGCTGTGCGCGGCGGCAGCGCGGGCCGCAGCGGGGGGCGGCGCGGGCGCGGGGGGGAGCAGCACGAGGCCGGGGGCAGGCGCTAGGCTCACCTGCTGTGCGCGGCGGCAGCGCGGGCCGCAGCGGGGGGCGGCGCGGGCGCGGGGGGCGAGCAGCACGAGGCCGGGGGCAGGCGCTAGGCTCACCTGCTGTGTGCGGCGGCAGCGCGGGCCGCAGCGGGGGGCGGCGCGGGCGCGGGGGGCGAGCAGCACGAGGCCGGGGGCAGGCGCTAGGCTCACCTGCTGTGCGCGGCGGCAGCGCGGGCCGCAGCGGGGGGCGGCGCGGGCGCGGGGGGGAGCAGCACGAGGCCGGGGGCAGGCGCTAGGCTCACCTGCTGTGTGCGGCGGCAGCGCGGGCCGCAGCGGGGGGCGGCGCGGGCGCGGGGGGCGAGCAGCACGAGGCCGGGGGCAGGCGCTAGGCTCACCTGCTGTGTGCGGCGGCAGCGCGGGCCGCAGCGGGGGGCGGCGCGGGCGCGGGGGGCGAGCAGCACGAGGCCGGGGGCAGGCGCTAGGCTCACCTGCTGTGCGCGGCGGCAGCGCGGGCCGCAGCGGGGGGCGGCGCGGGCGCGGGGGGGAGCAGCACGAGGCCGGGGGCAGGCGCTAGGCTCACCTGCTGTGCGCGGCGGCAGCGCGGGCCGCAGCGGGGGGCGGCGCGGGCGCGGGGGGCGAGCAGCACGAGGCCGGGGGCAGGCGCTAGGCTCACCTGCTGTGCGCGGCGGCAGCGCGGGCCGCAGCGGGGGGCGGCGCGGGCGCGGGGGGGGAGCAGCACGAGGCCGGGGGCAGGCGCTAGGCTCACCTGCTGTGCGCGGCGGCAGCGCGGGCCGCAGCGGGGGGCGGCGCGGGCGCGGGGGGCGAGCAGCACGAGGCCGGGGGCAGGCGCTAGGCTCACCTGCTGTGCGCGGCGGCAGCGCGGGCCGCAGCGGGGGGCGGCGCGGGCGCGGGGGGCGAGCAGCACGAGGCCGGGGGCAGGCGCTAGGCTCACCTGCTGTGTGCGGCGGCAGCGCGGGCCGCAGCGGGGGGCGGCGCGGGCGCGGGGGGCGAGCAGCACGAGGCCGGGGGCAGGCGCTAGGCTCACCTGCTGTGCGCGGCGGCAGCGCGGGCCGCAGCGGGGGGCGGCGCGGGCGCGGGGGGCGAGCAGCACGAGGCCGGGGGCAGGCGCTAGGCTCACCTGCTGTGCGCGGCGGCAGCGCGGGCCGCAGCGGGGGGCGGCGCGGGCGCGGGGGGCGAGCAGCACGAGGCCGGGGGCAGGCGCTAGGCTCACCTGCTGTGCGCGGCGGCAGCGCGGGCCGCAGCGGGGGGCGGCGCGGGCGCGGGGGGGAGCAGCACGAGGCCGGGGGCAGGCGCTAGGCTCACCTGCTGTGCGCGGCGGCAGCGCGGGCCGCAGCGGGGGGCGGCGCGGGCGCGGGGGGCGAGCAGCACGAGGCCGGGGGCAGGCGCTAGGCTCACCTGCTGTGTGCGGCGGCAGCGCGGGCCGCAGCGGGGGGCGGCGCGGGCGCGGGGGGCGAGCAGCACGAGGCCGGGGGCAGGCGCTAGGCTCACCTGCTGTGTGCGGCGGCAGCGCGGGCCGCAGCGGGGGGCGGCGCGGGCGCGGGGGGCGAGCAGCACGAGGCCGGGGGCAGGCGCTAGGCTCACCTGCTGTGCGCGGCGGCAGCGCGGGCCGCAGCGGGGGGCGGCGCGGGCGCGGGGGGGAGCAGCACGAGGCCGGGGGCAGGCGCTAGGCTCACCTGCTGTGCGCGGCGGCAGCGCGGGCCGCAGCGGGGGGCGGCGCGGGCGCGGGGGGCGAGCAGCACGAGGCCGGGGGCAGGCGCTAGGCTCACCTGCTGTGTGCGGCGGCAGCGCGGGCCGCAGCGGGGGGCGGCGCGGGCGCGGGGGGGCGAGCAGCACGAGGCCGGGGGCAGGCGCTAGGCTCACCTGCTGTGCGCGGCGGCAGCGCGGGCCGCAGCGGGGGGCGGCGCGGGCGCGGGGGGGAGCAGCACGAGGCCGGGGGCAGGCGCTAGGCTCACCTGCTGTGTGCGGCGGCAGCGCGGGCCGCAGCGGGGGGCGGCGCGGGCGCGGGGGGCGAGCAGCACGAGGCCGGGGGCAGGCGCTAGGCTCACCTGCTGTGTGCGGCGGCAGCGCGGGCCGCAGCGGGGGGCGGCGCGGGCGCGGGGGGCGAGCAGCACGAGGCCGGGGGCAGGCGCTAGGCTCACCTGCTGTGCGCGGCGGCAGCGCGGGCCGCAGCGGGGGGCGGCGCGGGCGCGGGGGGGAGCAGCACGAGGCCGGGGGCAGGCGCTAGGCTCACCTGCTGTGCGCGGCGGCAGCGCGGGCCGCAGCGGGGGGCGGCGCGGGCGCGGGGGGCGAGCAGCACGAGGCCGGGGGCAGGCGCTAGGCTCACCTGCTGTGCGCGGCGGCAGCGCGGGCCGCAGCGGGGGGCGGCGCGGGCGCGGGGGGGAGCAGCACGAGGCCGGGGGCAGGCGCTAGGCTCACCTGCTGTGCGCGGCGGCAGCGCGGGCCGCAGCGGGGGGCGGCGCGGGCGCGGGGGGCGAGCAGCACGAGGCCGGGGGCAGGCGCTAGGCTCACCTGCTGTGCGCGGCGGCAGCGCGGGCCGCAGCGGGGGGCGGCGCGGGCGCGGGGGGCGAGCAGCACGAGGCCGGGGGCAGGCGCTAGGCTCACCTGCTGTGTGCGGCGGCAGCGCGGGCCGCAGCGGGGGGCGGCGCGGGCGCGGGGGGCGAGCAGCACGAGGCCGGGGGCAGGCGCTAGGCTCACCTGCTGTGCGCGGCGGCAGCGCGGGCCGCAGCGGGGGGCGGCGCGGGCGCGGGGGGCGAGCAGCACGAGGCCGGGGGCAGGCGCTAGGCTCACCTGCTGTGCGCGGCGGCAGCGCGGGCCGCAGCGGGGGGCGGCGCGGGCGCGGGGGGCGAGCAGCACGAGGCCGGGGGCAGGCGCTAGGCTCACCTGCTGTGCGCGGCGGCAGCGCGGGCCGCAGCGGGGGGCGGCGCGGGCGCGGGGGGGGAGCAGCACGAGGCCGGGGGCAGGCGCTAGGCTCACCTGCTGTGCGCGGCGGCAGCGCGGGCCGCAGCGGGGGGCGGCGCGGGCGCGGGGGGCGAGCAGCACGAGGCCGGGGGCAGGCGCTAGGCTCACCTGCTGTGCGCGGCGGCAGCGCGGGCCGCAGCGGGGGGCGGCGCGGGCGCGGGGGGCGAGCAGCACGAGGCCGGGGGCAGGCGCTAGGCTCACCTGCTGTGTGCGGCGGCAGCGCGGGCCGCAGCGGGGGGCGGCGCGGGCGCGGGGGGCGAGCAGCACGAGGCCGGGGGCAGGCGCTAGGCTCACCTGCTGTGCGCGGCGGCAGCGCGGGCCGCAGCGGGGGGCGGCGCGGGCGCGGGGGGGAGCAGCACGAGGCCGGGGGCAGGCGCTAGGCTCACCTGCTGTGCGCGGCGGCAGCGCGGGCCGCAGCGGGGGGCGGCGCGGGCGCGGGGGGCGAGCAGCACGAGGCCGGGGGCAGGCGCTAGGCTCACCTGCTGTGCGCGGCGGCAGCGCGGGCCGCAGCGGGGGGCGGCGCGGGCGCGGGGGGCGAGCAGCACGAGGCCGGGGGCAGGCGCTAGGCTCACCTGCTGTGCGCGGCGGCAGCGCGGGCCGCAGCGGGGGGCGGCGCGGGCGCGGGGGGCGAGCAGCACGAGGCCGGGGCGCAGGCGCGGCGCGGGGGAGAGCCCGAGCGAGGCGGACTGGCCGGCGCGCACGGCGCCGCACGGCACGCGGTTGCGGTACACGGTGCGCACCGAGATGTCCACGAACGACCCGGAGTCCATGGGGCCTGCGGGGGACGTTTCAAATTTATCTATTTTAATTGTACATGCATACCTACATACCCAAACCCAAAAAAAAAACATCATGTCTGCCTCAGCTGGAAGACCAATTGCTAGAATAGTGACTTTAAAAAACACTCATCTGCGGTTCGTATTTTTAACCAAATTACGCATTCTTCCATACTGAAAGTAAAGAAATAACATAGAATTTACCAGTTACTTCTCGTCCCGCGCAAATAGTAAAAGCCCATCGATGGAATGGGCGAGTCTTAGAAATCATGTTATAGGCGATGCGGCTAGCGACCCATCACTAGTTCTAAACGTGGCCTTTAGGTTTTATTACATCAAACTCTGTCTACCCCATAAGGGATATAGATTTGTGTTTATATGTAATTATGCTCATAGACTTTAACCATCGACCAATGCAGCGGCGTGCAAAGGATCGCCAGGGCAGGCGGTAGGCAACGGGAAGGTAGCACACCATTATTCGTATGCGCCGCCTACTCTAGCGACCTGACATTGCACGCCGTCGGGTGTACATCTGATATCTGTGAGCGAGCAGACCGACCTATGATGAGGTTGTCTCCCTCGCGCAGCTGGCCGCGCGCCAGCAGGCCGCCGACCACGGGCCCCGAGGAGTCCCCCACGTGGAATATCTCGTCTATCTGGAACTCCACGCTGTCCTGTATACAAATATGTTACATATTAAAAAATATACTCTTCAGGGAAACAGGGGACGTGTTCATGTGTTTTATGTGCAACTAGCTTCTGCCCGCGACTTCGTCTACGTAGAATTAGACTGATGAACTGATATTGATGATGTTACGACTTTTGAGATGTTTGCCGCTGTCCCGGGGGAACCATTCCGTCGATGGGCTTTTACCATCTGCGCGGGAAGAGAAGCAACTGGTAAATTCTGTGTTTTGTCTTTACTCCCAGACCAGCATTCAAGATGGGCTAATAATGGGGTGGGGATCACTCACGGGGTCGGGCTGCGGCTGCGGCGCCTCGGCGGGCGGCTGCAGCGCCAGCAGGTAGGCGTGCAGCGCGTTGAGGCCGGCGCCGCGCACTAATGGGGTGGGGATCACTCACGGGGTCGGGCTGCGGCTGCGGCGCCTCGGCGGGCGGCTGCAGCGCCAGCAGGTAGGCGTGCAGCGCGTTGAGGCCGGCGCCGCGCACTAATGGGGTGGGGATCACTCACGGGGTCGGGCTGCGGCTGCGGCGCCTCGGCGGGCGGCTGCAGCGCCAGCAGGTAGGCGTGCAGCGCGTTGAGGCCGGCGCCGCGCACGCAGCTCACCGGGAACACCGGCACCTGCTCCATCCCGCCGCTAGCACAAACGTCAATGCTTAAGTAACAATTACTTCGCCCCGGGCCGTAAGTAGCAGTTTACCGCCCGCTACGAGAGCGAAAATTTCCACTTAAAAATCAAGAAATAAAAATTATTAATTCATTTAATAGTATCTATCATTTGAAAAACAGCGCCTTCTCTCGTCCCTGGTGAGCAGTAGATGTTCCACGGCAGTTTGTAATTGTGTCGTACAGACACATCATTCAAACAGATGACGCTTGGCGACAAAAAATCGCATAGTAACAAGGCCACGTGACAGCTAGTAACAGATAAAAAAATTCGAAGGTTTACCCACCTGCTATGGGTGGTGTAGGGGTATAGCACGCGTCACGGAATGACGAGGATCCGGGTTCGGTTCCCGGCCATAGCTTTACTTTTCTTTATCTTTTTTTTGTCCTAATTTTCAGTGTCGTTCAGAAATTTTACCTCCACTGAACTTAAATTATTTTTATTTGTATTTTTTTTCTTCACATAATTCTGTTTCGCTTTGACTAGCAGAGACTTTATTTATACGTCTCTACTATAGACTAATATAATTTAAGGTACCTACTTAACTTGGGGAACTTATACATTTTTATAAATCCTACTAATAATATAAATGCGAATGTAAGTTTGTTTGTTACGGTCTCACGCGAAAACTACTCAACCGATCATCATGAAATTTTGTACACATGTTCTTGGAGGTATTAGAAGTAACATAGGATACTTTTATTTAAGAAGAAAATATTTTTATGTCGTCACTCTGTCGTTATCTGCGCGGACGAAGTCGCGGGCAAAAGCTAGTGTATTATAAGTTAAGTAGAATTTAAGTATTGTAGTACCTAAATGTATTTTATTCTAAAAAAAGGACTTTCTGTCAAGTCTCTTGCGGCGCATTCTTCTTGGCAATGATAGTATTTCTGAATGCGCTGGTATTTTCAAAAAAAGACATGTAAAAGAGCCCTTGGCGGCCTACAAGCAAAATAAAGTTTTTGAATTTAGAATCTTGTACTAGAACCCAAACTTTATAAAATAGTGGTTCTTAAGCTTGATACCGGTTCCTGGTATAAGGCCACGATACCGGTTCCGAAAAATACCGGTGGAATACCGGTATTATAGCCCTGCACCTATAGCGATTTGGGTATTTTTTGTTAAAACAGTTATTTGAACTCACTCCTCATCCTTCTGCTCTGTATTGTCTATGCCATCTATGGTGTCGAGAATAAGCTTCTGCGGCCCCACGCAGTTTCGCGCCAGATTCTCGTCCGTAATCAGCAACGGTTTCTGTAACAAAATAGTTTTGTTATTTGCTACTCTCTCTCTCTAGAGGCCGTCCATTGATTAATGGATGTGATGTTTTTTTAGCACTTTATACCTCCTCCCCCTCTCCTCATTGGTGATACGTGGTGAGGTTTAAAACTACCCCCCCTTTCCCCATCCAAAATCACGTGTATTTTTAGTACCCACAAAGAATTTTAAAAATTTTAGAATTTTATCTTTAAATCTATATATATAAAAGAAAGTCCCAAGATATAAAAAAAAAAAAAAGTGTTAGTTACACTATTTATAACTCGAGAACGGCTGAATCGATTTGGCTGAAAATTGGTAGGGAGGTTGCTTAGAACCAGGAGACGGACATAGGATACTTTTTATTCCGATTTTCCCACAGGATTGGAAAATTCCGAAATGTTGTACTAATAAAGCTACAGACATTAAATTTAGCATACCTACTCATTATTCGTTGATTAGTATAAAGATGCACTTACAAAGGAATTTTTCAAATTTCCTACGGGATAAAATCACAAGGTAAATAATTAAGACTATAATTAGTAGATAATATTCCTAGAGGATCTGTAGGTGCTCTAAGAAGGGATTTTCCGAATTTCCCACGGGATAGGCAATAAAAACCTAATACTTGGAGACATGAGTGGATGTATGGGGTGTGGTCGTCACTCTGACGTTATGTGCGCGGACGAAGTCGCGGGGAAAAGCTAGTACAGGTATAAAAGGCGCGGGGACTTCGTTCGTTGCCTGGCAACGGTCAGTTTTTTTGTAGAATAAGGCTTGGTAACTGGACCTTTAAGCCAAGCCTTTGATTGAATCAACTGTTTCACATTTTACAACGGCGAGTCAAGGTCACACTACACGCCGCTTTTCGGTTTAAGAATCGCGCGTTTGACGAATAAATAAATACACGTGATATCTTACTACACCCCCCCGCCCCCTTGTGATATTTCGTGATTTTTGCCGAACCCCTCCCCCCTTTCGGAGCGTCACGTGAGTAATGGACGGCCCCCTCCCTCCCTCCCCTCTCCGTACCTTGTTGGCCTTCTGCAAGATGGCGGCCAGGCCGTGCAGCAGCAGCGGCAGGCTGGCGGGCGCGAGCTCGCACTTGCTGACCACCGCGAAGAACGGCAGGTCCAGCGCCAGCAGCAGCCCTATGTGCTCCTCCGTTATGCGCGTGATGCCGGCAGTCGCTGAGATCTGGAAAAAATACCCGCTAAACACAAAACTACAAGATCACCGGTGAGGCTCAGGCCGATATGAAATTTTTTATGTTACAATACAATATGATAACTCTTTATTAAACATTAAACACCACATATAACAACCAAAACAGAAAAATGGTATACAGAATATTACAAGGTAACAATAGGCGGCCTTATCGCTACAGAGCGATCTCTACCGGGCAACCATAATGGACTGGAGAACAGAACAGATCTGAGCAGGTGGTGCAATTTAGAATATATATTAATACACTAAGTACAGAAACACGTAATATATTTTTCTCAAAAATGTTCGGTAAAGTCGTCATTGTTAACTACATATCAGCACAGGAAGTTAATTGTTGCCGGTCAGTCCAAAATTAAAAAAAAAACATTACTGTCGCGCTAAACTCGACAGTAATGTTGCATACAAATTCCATTACTGTCTAGTTATTAACTTTTTAAAAATGCAAATCACCATTATAAAAGAAAGGCACAAGACTTAAATCATCAAATTAAAAAAAAAAGCTAGTATGACAACGTGTTTATCTGTGTCTGAAATAGCTTAAGGTGTTCTGGGTAGAAAAATACACTCTTCAAATGCCATTGATAGAAAAAGGCGGCAAAGCAAAACAATTTTCACTATTTTATTTTCATTTATTTTTGTTGTTGTTATATTTTAGATTTTTGAGAAAAGCACTATACTTGCCTCGGCCAGAATAGCATTGCTGGCTTCGTATTATTAAACGGACTCGCAAGCTCGTCCGTTCAAACCAATACTCAGCCAGCAATTGCCTACTTCCTGGCCTAGACAGTAATGTACTAATACATGAAACACACATTTACAATAAATGGAGATATAAATAGACACATACACACGTACCTAAAAAAGCCAGCTACAAGATGCACCTCATTGAATGTCCCGAATTTATTGAAAAATCGCTGCTCTTATATTTATGACGAATTGCGAGTTCTGATGTGAGACTGATGCCGTATGAAACTGATGCCGTACAGAATCAATTGACCAAATTTACCCCGGAAATGGTCAGAAAATCAAAAAAAAATACCGACTTTGTGGCGCAACATTTGTACGGCATCAGTTTCATACTGTTTCAATACAGCTTCTAATCCATTATTCCGCAACGCCGTACAAATATCATGCGACAAGGGGAAAAAATCGAGGGTTGCACTTTTGAATTCTCACCAGCACCCAGTTGGACAGCTTACAAGTGACGGCATAGTGCTGAATCTTATTATTTTATGCTCTTATATCGTCCTATATACGTCACCTGGTGGTTCATATGACCCACATTTTTTGTACGTGGGCCTGTAGTCTATTATATTTTGCAATTGAGTGCTTTGGTAAGTATAATATGCGTTCATAAATGGTAAAAAAACAGTAAATAATTAATATATTTTCTAAATTGCACCACCTGCTCAGATCTGTTCTGTTCTCTAGTCCATTATGGTTGCCTGATAGAGATCGCACTGTAGCGATAAGACCGCCTATTGTTACCGTGTAATTTTCTGTATACCTTTTTTCTGTTTTGGTTGTTATATGTGGTGTTCAATAGAGTTATTGTATTGTAAATTTCAGTGAATAATCGTAATTTTAAATGTTTCAATAAGTTTCGGTATCGGTTTTGGCCGAAACAGACAGCGAGACCGAAAGTTCGGTTTCGGTTTCGGCTGAAAAATCAGTTTCGGTCGGACACTAGTTATTGCCCTTATCGTGTAACGAATTTGACGTGTATAATATTTGAGGAACTCGCCCGCCACGATATACATCTGATGGCGACTGTCAATAAGGCTGGGAGACGTTGTATTCTACGTCCTTTGTTCTTTTAGGTAATGTTTATACTCGAGCGTTTTCGAAAAAAAACATCCACATTTACATTTGTTAAGGAATTAACATCAGAGCCATCTGTCGTGCTACTAGGAAATAATCTTAGTCAATTACTTGATTACTTATCGATTCTCTTAATTAGTTCCAAACTGTGTCAGATAGAGGTCGCTATAACGCCACCTGTGTAGATACTATGTGAATCTCTAAGCTGTTAAGCATGCATAGGAAAACTTTATTGATTTGTATAGTGGTTTGGAATATCACCGACAGGTGGCATTATTAAACGGCTATAAAAGCAAATGTATTAGTATGTAAGACTCTCATTATTTCGATTTATTTGTAACGACTGAACAATTCAAATTGTCCCTAAATCTTTCCTTTTTATTAGCCGCCATTTTGTCCTCATACTTGAACAACATTTTTTTCAGAATTGAAACATTTTGGAATTTTCTTACCAGAATCTTTTATGCTATCGATAGTCATACAAGAAAAAATGTGTCCCAGATTTTACTACGAATTCTTTTCCTGTTCGTCACATTCCATACATACATTTCATACCTATATGAAAAAAAGTGACGAACTGGAATGTAAATTTTGGGACACATCTTTTCTTATACAACGATCGATAGCGTAAACGATTCTGAGTAAGATAAATACATACATATACAGGGTGTCACAAAACCCTTTAACGATAATTCACGAACTTGTTCGGTATATTGGTTTGAACACCCCTGCAAAGTATGAGACCCTAATTAAAACAAAAAAAAAAGAATTATAAAAAATAATTTAATAGCTTTGCTCAGTGTGCCACAGGCTTAAGCTACTCACAATACTCTAGTAGTGTTTACTCATAGTACTACTCGTCAAACTATCGTTGGTGACTAGGCTTCGGCATACGGAAGTTTCGTAGGTAAATCAACCTAAATGAATCAGTTCAAAATCAACCAATCAGCTATCAAGCTTTCGCAACATAAGCGACACACAATGTCCGGTAGCGTAACTAGTTTTATACCGGGAAAATTAAACTTTTGTTGTGAATATTTAGAAGTACAAGCCATAAATCTAAAGTTGTGAGCATTCGCATATTTTGTATTTCTTGCTAATCTTATGAAGTAGGTACTTAGGTATTGATTACAGACCTTCAGTTATTGTGTCCGTTTTAGTCACTCACATGTCAAATCACATTACCACTCAACGTGAAGTACCCCATAATCACACACAGTACACATTCAAACATCATTTCGCTTTACTATTTTAATACAAATATTTAAAATAATTACAAAAAATAATAAACATTGCCACTCAATATCAACTGACGGCCGTCAGTTTTATTTTGTTTTATTATAATCTTTTCCACTAAGGAAAGGCAAAGGGATCAAAGCCCGACAGCCATGTCTGATGTAATAGTGTTTTTGTCAAGTCCTGTCGCAGTCAGAGTCGTCTCGGTCCATCCTAGTCGTGTCCTAACAGCTCGTGTGTGTGTGTATCTGTTGTGGCAGGCATAGTAGTTCTCAAGCGGGTGGACCGATTTGGATGCGTTTTTTTTCTTTCGAAAGCCAGTTTCCGTGTGGTGGTTTTTAGCCATGTTTGGTAAAAATCGCCGCCGCAGTTTGAAGAGTACCAGCTCTTTTCTAAAACGATGTAAGGCATTATTGACAAAAAAATGATTTATTTATTTAGTTACGGTATGATAACTCGAAAATAACGTGGGATGTTTTAATTTTTTGAAATTTATTGTTAATACCTACCCTTAACATCAAGTCACCCACAAATATCGCTCAAGACACATTGGCCGCCAAGTGATGACTTCATGAATCAGAAATTGAGATGTGAAAATGGGTATGAATAAATAAATAAATAAATAAGAGACTCAAAAGCCATCCCACACTCACATTCATGCTTAAGTGTTGACGTCCCACAGGTTGACAGTGAAGCTACCATAAACAAACAAGCACTAACCTCTTACAGAGGGCGCGGGCGAACACGCGGTATTCACTCAAATACGAACAGTCAAAAAACATTAATTTGTCAAAACATCGTGTTTGTAATTTTCGATGTAGTCCAATTTTCGTTTCTTTTATGTAAAAAAGAAAAATAATCTAAATAAAACTGTGATTTTTTTGCGGATATCCACTCAACAATTAATGTGTGTGTGTGAGAGATGAGTGTTTAATAATTGTGGCTATAAGTGTATTACGTGATTTTGTATTGATACAGAATAATGTAAGTATAATCATAAGCAACAATTACAGATATCCATTTAATTCCATCTTCTAACACATAATCCTCCTAAAATCCTCTCTAGGTACTTTTTTAAAACACACAAATAATTGTAATTAGATTACAATTATTTTCGCAATTCACTTCACACGCACGCTAACGTTTGCCAGGTCGTACTGTGGATTTTCTAAAACGAATCTAGAATAATTGAAAATGATCATTTATCAATAAGGAAATCCGGTCAAAGTTTTATGGTAGGTAGGTAGTTTGAAAGAAAGTGCGAGTGAAGTTTTAGTTACAAACAATAACGTTCCGAGTAGCGCTACTCACGTAACTTATGAATGAAAAGGTACACTGAGAGCATAGTCCTGAAATGCATCTTAAGATTCGTTAATTAAAGGGTCAATTAGCTAACAACGAGCGTCAAACTTTGCCAGGGTGTTCAGGTAGACTTACCTGACAATTCTGTAAAAGGAAGTTAAAGGGTTTTGTGACACCCTGTATACATACCGTCACGCCTCTTTCCCACAGGGGTAGGCAGATACTACTTTATTCCACTTGCTACGATCCTGACATATTTCTTTCGCTTCATCCACAGTCATCAATCTCTTCATACATGCTCGTCGGTTTCGGGTACTCCTGGCCTGACCTTTTCCAAAACGTCTCCTATTTGGTCTCGGAGCGTCCGTCTAGGCCTTCCCCTCCCAACGTAACCATTCACACTCCCCATATGGATCTGTTTAGTTAGTCTACTATCATCCATCCGCTCTACATGCCCAAACCAACTAAGCATACTTTTTTCTATCCTAGTCACTATATCCTCTTTCACACCAGCACGTTCCCTTATCACACTGTTCCTGATTCTATCTTTCAGAGTGAGTCTAAGTCTTTTCTGAGTAAGAAAAATCCAAAATTGTTAAATTCTGGAAAAAAATGATCATGTAAATTTTTTTTTGGACAAAGCACACTCACCACCAGCATGGCGAAGTGGGGGGAGTAGCCGGTCAGGCCGTGCAGCGTGGTCCGCTGGTACTTGCTGTGCCCCGCCAGGTCCAGGAACGACACCAGCTTGGCGCTCCTCTCGCCTATCCTCTCTGCCGTCATCAGCTCGGAACAGCCGTAGTTGACCACGTTACCCTGGAAAGAAGAAATATACATACATATGCATACTAGTGATGTAACGAATATTCGCATTCGCGGATATTCGCATATTTTTGGATATTCGTATTCGCATTCGCATCCGCAAAATTTCTGCGAATGTTTTGCGAATATGAATATCAGAAAAAACAAACGATTTGAAGATAATGGTAGGTTATTAAAATCAAAACCCATTCGTTTCTTATGTTTTTAATGCAAGAAAAAATTCTAACCTCAAAATTCACTTGTTTTGTTTACGAAAAGACCGGCGCGAGCGGAATGACAATTCAGTTGGATGAGTTCGTATCAACTCGGCAATTCTCGGAACAAAATACAAACGGAACGCACCTCGTAACTGCCAGCAAAGCCATAGACAATTGGCGCCAAATTTGAACACTTCTACATTCGCATTCGCATTCGCGAATGTTTAAAAAATGACATTCGTTACATCACAAATACGTACACAAATCACGTTTGTATCCCTTACGGGGTAGACATAGCCTAGGTAACAAGAGCTAAAGGCCACGTTTAGCATGATTGTGGGCGTATGAGCGTATGGTACTTATTTTTGAAACTTTGACTAGATACATATTATTACACTTGACTGTACCATAAAGAGTTAAACATCTAGTTGTCAGTATTGTTTACAAATACAACATGGTTCATGTTAACGTTGGACCAACCTGAGCATCGAACCCCAGTATCTCGTGGCTCAGGGAGGAAGTCCTGCCGCTCTTCACTTCGTGCAGATGGCGGAACATGTTGAGGCGGGCGCTGCCTCGGCCGTTGTCCAGCTCGCCTGTCACAACACACAATACAATACAATACAATACAATACAATAACTCTTTATTGAACACCACATATAACAACCAAAACAGAAAAAAGGTATACACATTTTGTTTTGACACAATTTATAAAAAAAAAAACACTGAAAATTAGAACACAGAAAACTCTATGGCCCGAGAATAGATAGATAGATAGATAGATAAAAACTTTATTCTTTACAAAACAAAACATGACTCATATGACAAGAAAAAGGGAAAGAGGATTACAAAGGTGACAAACTTAAAATAACAATCAAAACAAAAATAAAAAGTTACACTAAATACAAAATAAAAAATAAAAACACATTTGTAACAGGGATCGAACCCGGAGCCTCGTCATTCCGTGACGCGGGTACCCCTACACCACCCACAGCAGGTGGGTAAGCCTTCGAATTTTTCCATCTGTTACTAGCTGTCATGACCTTGTTGCTATGCGAATTTTTGCCGCCAAGCGTCATCTGTTTCAATGATGTGCCTGTACGACACAATTACAAACTCCCGTGGAACATCTACTGCTAACCACTTACCCTGTGTTAGGACCCCAATTAGGGTAGATTTGCCTGCTTCGTTGGCACCCATCACTGCTACCCTCAGCTCTATACTCTGCTGGGTGTCTGCCAGCTGTAACAAATACAGAACAATAGACTACAAGCCCATGGAAAACGAAACATGTGAAATGTACCAGCGTGAATGAAGCTTAGAAGGCTGTTACTATATCATAAAATAACTCTGAGCGCTATGCCGTCATTTCTGAGCGGTACAGGTTTTTATGTACCTATAATTCTACGCAGACGAAGTCGCGGGCAGAAGCTACTATTAATATATATTCTAAATTGCACCACCTGCCGGTCCGTTCTTTTCTTCCGTCCATCACGGTTGCCTGTTAGAGATCCCACCTACCTTCCTGATGTAGACCTCGGCGACGGCCCTGTTCTGGCGCACGCGGCGCGCGGTGACGTGCGCGAGCTGCGCGGGCAGCGCGGCGGCCATGCGGCGCAGCGTGTGCAGCGAGCCCGGCAGCGCGCCGCAGTGCTGCCTACCTTCCTGATGTAGACCTCGGCGACGGCCCTGTTCTGGCGCACGCGGCGCGCGGTGACGTGCGCGAGCTGCGCGGGCAGCGCGGCGGCCATGCGGCGCAGCGTGTGCAGCGAGCCCGGCAGCGCGCCGCAGTGCTGCCTACCTTCCTGATGTAGACCTCGGCGACGGCCCTGTTCTGGCGCACGCGGCGCGCGGTGACGTGCGCGAGCTGCGCGGGCAGCGCGGCGGCCATGCGGCGCAGCGTGTGCAGCGAGCCCGGCAGCGCGCCGCAGTGCTGCCTACCTTCCTGATGTAGACCTCGGCGACGGCCCTGTTCTGGCGCACGCGGCGCGCGGTGACGTGCGCGAGCTGCGCGGGCAGCGCGGCGGCCATGCGGCGCAGCGTGTGCAGCGAGCCCGGCAGCGCGCCGCAGTGCTGCCTACCTTCCTGATGTAGACCTCGGCGACGGCCCTGTTCTGGCGCACGCGGCGCGCGGTGACGTGCGCGAGCTGCGCGGGCAGCGCGGCGGCCATGCGGCGCAGCGTGTGCAGCGAGCCCGGCAGCGCGCCGCAGTGCTGCCTACCTTCCTGATGTAGACCTCGGCGACGGCCCTGTTCTGGCGCACGCGGCGCGCGGTGACGTGCGCGAGCTGCGCGGGCAGCGCGGCGGCCATGCGGCGCAGCGTGTGCAGCGAGCCCGGCAGCGCGCCGCAGTGCTGCCTACCTTCCTGATGTAGACCTCGGCGACGGCCCTGTTCTGGCGCACGCGGCGCGCGGTGACGTGCGCGAGCTGCGCGGGCAGCGCGGCGGCCATGCGGCGCAGCGTGTGCAGCGAGCCCGGCAGCGCGCCGCAGTGCTGCCTACCTTCCTGATGTAGACCTCGGCGACGGCCCTGTTCTGGCGCACGCGGCGCGCGGTGACGTGCGCGAGCTGCGCGGGCAGCGCGGCGGCCATGCGGCGCAGCGTGTGCAGCGAGCCCGGCAGCGCGCCGCAGTGCTGCCTACCTTCCTGATGTAGACCTCGGCGACGGCCCTGTTCTGGCGCACGCGGCGCGCGGTGACGTGCGCGAGCTGCGCGGGCAGCGCGGCGGCCATGCGGCGCAGCGTGTGCAGCGAGCCCGGCAGCGCGCCGCAGTGCTGCCTACCTTCCTGATGTAGACCTCGGCGACGGCCCTGTTCTGGCGCACGCGGCGCGCGGTGACGTGCGCGAGCTGCGCGGGCAGCGCGGCGGCCATGCGGCGCAGCGTGTGCAGCGAGCCCGGCAGCGCGCCGCAGTGCTGCCTACCTTCCTGATGTAGACCTCGGCGACGGCCCTGTTCTGGCGCACGCGGCGCGCGGTGACGTGCGCGAGCTGCGCGGGCAGCGCGGCGGCCATGCGGCGCAGCGTGTGCAGCGAGCCCGGCAGCGCGCCGCAGTGCTGCCTACCTTCCTGATGTAGACCTCGGCGACGGCCCTGTTCTGGCGCACGCGGCGCGCGGTGACGTGCGCGAGCTGCGCGGGCAGCGCGGCGGCCATGCGGCGCAGCGTGTGCAGCGAGCCCGGCAGCGCGCCGCAGTGCTGCCTACCTTCCTGATGTAGACCTCGGCGACGGCCCTGTTCTGGCGCACGCGGCGCGCGGTGACGTGCGCGAGCTGCGCGGGCAGCGCGGCGGCCATGCGGCGCAGCGTGTGCAGCGAGCCCGGCAGCGCGCCGCAGTGCTGCCTACCTTCCTGATGTAGACCTCGGCGACGGCCCTGTTCTGGCGCACGCGGCGCGCGGTGACGTGCGCGAGCTGCGCGGGCAGCGCGGCGGCCATGCGGCGCAGCGTGTGCAGCGAGCCCCGCAGCGCGCGCGCCCGGAGCCCCCGCAGCGCCCCGCAGTCCCGCACGCCCAGCAGGTACACGCAGCTGCCGCCGCCCGAGCGCAGGCGCCACTTCAACTGACAACCACAAACTTCAATTTCTAAATGTCAGTGAAAATTGGAACACATAGAAAAATCCGAAAAGTAAAGCTATGGCCGGGAATCGAACCCGAATCCTCGTCATTCCGTGACGCGTGCTATACCCCTACACCACCCTACACCAGCCTTAAGTTTAGGCTGTCCACCCCGAAAGGGATAAAGACGTGATATATGTACACACAGCAAAATAATGCGGTTAGCACAGCCACGCACACGTCTATGCGTGTTGAGTATCGACATGAACGTTAAGTAGAATCTATGACATGTGAATGTGTGAGTAAGTTCGATCATAAAATCTACCCCCTAAGTACAGATTTTTTTGCAACAAGATGAATGAGCAATGTCGCTGTAAATTACCTGTTTATAGAATAAACAACAACTTACTATAAAATAACAATGAAGAAAGTTACAACTATTTAAGTTAGTTTATAATAAATTAAGTAAAAAATAATTACAAATTAAATGAAAATAATCCCCCCCGGTATCGTGTCACACTCAAAGGCTGAAAATGCAATATCTCCGGTTTCAGTTACTTCTACAAAAATAATGTAGAAGTATTTTTTTTATTTAGACTCCTAAAAATATTTTACCTAATCTTACATTGGATATTGTCATCCCCAGTGTAAGCGAGAGAACCGAATCGAAGCTTCCTTCGACCTTGAATCTTCAAATTTATGCAATCCCACGCATTGAACTATTATTACTAGCGAAGAGTAGTTACCGTCTCACTGATGCGACGATGTTATATTATTATTTCTCAACAAGTCTGAGATTCCAATTCCAAAGCAATATTCCTCACAACCAGCATGGCCATTGAAATAACATCCAAAAATGACATTTTATTATTACTATTTTATATTCCGTTTTCTTCGGATACGAACCCGGTTCACTAAAGCAGAAGTCAAATCTTCGACCTGTCTTTGACCGCTAGGCCACCGAGGTATGCAAGTTACATGGTGAATTTATGAATTATGTTCAATCTGCGACTACTGTATTGCAATTTGTGTAAATAGCTGTTTTATGAGCTTTGAAATAAGGTTGAAATTATAATTTATTTTTTTCCGTAACTATTTAATTTTATGGTGGTTGCAGTCTGTTGTATGTTTAATTTTACTCTTATATAATATGTTAAAAACGCAAAGCATTGTGTTTTCTTTTAATATAATTATTAATAGGTATGACTCTTTTTACTGGAGTTTAAAAGTTGCTAGCTGATGGCTATTTTGGTCGTTTTCGTCTTAAACAATGTAAAGTGTTTTCTACCCTCAAATTTCTAATAATATGATTTTGTGAACAAACAACTGTCACCGCTGGCAGCCATTATTAGTTGCGGGATAAACCGTGTGTTATACTTACGAACTGTTTAATTTTGCCTTTCGAATACCTTGTGATTTGCAAAACATGGATTTTCATTTATCTTTGTTGAAAAGAGCAAAACAATATAACTATTTATATAAGGAACCGCTAGGCGTTTTTTGATATGGGTAAGTAGACAAACGGTGTTAAAAACCACGACTTATTATTTTATCGGTAATGTTTTAAACAACTTTCTTAGACGAAAATTCTTTTTATTTAAACTTCATTTATTTTGCAGCGGAAGACTGTGCCATTATGGATTCACCCTTACGCAGACTTCGGACACGATAAAAATATTTGTTCTGGGCCTAAACCTGAAGCCTCATCTCCTGCCATTTGGTTTGGCCATTATGTAGTTGCCGCACCCGCTAGTGACCCATTTCACAGCAACAAGACACAATGCTACGTTGCAACCTGTGCGAAACCATGTGCATGCTGCAATTGCTGCAGGATTGCATTGCCGTAGACCAGCAAAAAACATGCTTTAACGGACCAGCATAGAAGAAACCTTTGCTCGTGAATATCTTGACTTTGATTATTACATCAATCAAAGTCAAATGTAGTGATTTTTAGTGATGAAGACGAAATATATTAACTTAATTAAATATATAAACACAGTAATGTTTTACAGTGCAGAACGAGTGGCAGTGTTACTTTAGGCTATGGGGTTGGATGTCATCGATGGGCCCTGGTGTCCAAATCCAAACCAAATCGAGATAGGTAGCTTAGTCCTTCAAAGTGGAGATTATAACCCAGTGTGAAATGATGTTATTGTTAATGGCTGTCATTTAACATGTCTATTCATTTCACCACAGACTTACACGTCCGCAAATAAAACGTTTCGTTCATCTTTATCAGACTTAAACCTAATAAACCAGAATTTAAGATATTAATTATGTGTCATCTTAAAAATAGCCCTATTATGGTTGTTTATTCAATTTGCAAGATAATTATTATGTATGTATGTATGTATGTATAACTCTTTATTGTACATAAAACACAAGAAAAAGATGAATACAGGACAACACACATGTACAAAGGCGAACTTATCCCTAAAAGGGATCTCTTCCAGTTAACCTTTGAACGATTGACAGGACATGAGTATTAAGCAAGAGTAGACACACAGAAAAAGTAAAAGAACCGATCGAAACCTAAAATAATCCTAAATGTCTAAATTTTAAATAATGTAAGATATAATAATAAACTACACATAATAGATAAATACGATAAACTAATAAACAACAAATAAAATATACTACATAATATATAAATATATACATACACACACAAGTTACAAAACACTTCACATTCACTTAAGAGGATCCATCGAGCCAATACGCCTTCAAGCGATTGCGCAGGGTAGCAACAGTCTGCGATTGCCTGATATCATTTGGCAACCGATTCCAGAGTCGAACAGCGTGCACGGAAAAGGAATTGGAATAGAATTTGGATCTGGAGACTGGAAAAGCGAGAGAAAGATTGTCACTCGACCGCAGCCGGTTCTGGGAACCAGCAGCCAAGTAACTAAATGTTTGAGAAAGGTAGGAAGGGGACTGTGGATTAAAAAGGACGTTAAAAAGCAACGACAGGATGTGAACATTACGACGTAGACGAATAGGCAACCACTTAAGCCGAGCGCGAAAATCAGACACATGGTCATATTTACGGAGGCCAAATATGAATCGAATACAGACATTCTGGAGCCGCTCAAGCTTGTCAAGCAGCTGCTCAGAGAGGTCGAGGTAAGCTACGTCGCCGTAGTCGAGCAGCGGGAGAAGAAGGGATTGCGCAAGAGTAATCTTGGTACGAAGGGGGAGAAAATTTTGCAGGCGCCTGAGAGAGTGGACCGAGGCAAAGAGCTTTCGGCTGACCTCGGAGACATGAGCCGACCAGGAAAGCGTCTGATCCATAATGATACCCAAATTTTTGACCGTGGGAGAGAAAGGAATAGGGGTTCCGTCAGCTTAGAGGTGAAGTATGGGCTTCCAACAACAATAGCTTGCGACTTCTTTGCGTTAACCATTAGACCAAAATTAGCCGCCCACACCCGAATGGCCTCAAGGTCAGCATTAACGCGTCTAATCAGGTCGGGAAAGTCATCAATATCAGCCGCCGCATATATCTGAAGATCGTCAGCATAAAGGTGGTAAGAAGATTTCAGTGATGCCGTAATGCCGTTTATGAAAATAGAGAAAAGAAGAGGCGAAAGCACTGCCCCTTGGGGGACACCAGCAGTGAGACTGTTCCACTGAGAAAAAGCGTCATCTAATCTCACCCGCTGGCGCCTGCCCGTGAGATAGGACTGAAACCAGGACAAGGCCGAACAGGAAATATTTAAGGTTTTGAGAATTCCCAAGAGAATATCGAAATCCACAGTGTTGAAGGCGCTACTGAAGTCGAGAAGAACAAGAACTGTGAGCTTTCTATCCTCCATATTGCGGCGGATGTCATCAGTGACCTTGACAAGAGCTGTGACAGTGCTGTGCCCGGGGCGGAAACCGGATTGAAAAGGATTAAGGAGATTATGGAGATTGAGATGGTGTGACAAGCGTCGGCATACAAAATGTTCAATAACTTTAGAGAGGACTGGGAGTATCGAAATAGGACGATATTCAGAAAAAGTGGAAGGGTTGGAAGATTTTGGGAGAGGAATAACGTGTGCCAATTTCCACAACATAGGAAAACACCCTGAAGAAAAGGAAAAATTAATAATATGAGCGATAACAGGAGCAATAAATTCCGCCACCGGCGCAAGCATATCCAGACTCAAGCCATCCTCACCGACAGCCTTCGTCCCAATAGACCGCAGCAGTTCCAACGTTTCTGTAGGAGAAATAGACCCAAGGTCGAAACAGGAGAAGTCCAATTTAGGGGTATTGGCGAGCACATCTAACGTTCGCTGCTTAAAAGAAGGGTCTAAAATGACTGGGGAAGTGCTAAAGTGTGAATTGAGGGCATTGAGATCAATAAAACCCGAAGATTTTTGTTTGGATTTGCCTAACCCCAAGGACTTGAGGAAGTTCCATAACTTTGTAGACGGAGAATTTTCTATAGACTCATGAATATAGCGGCGTCTGGCATCCCTACATCTCCTATTACACAGGTTACGCAAAGCAATATACTTTTGATGACTTTCCCCACCCGGATCATGGCGCGATACCACCCGCGCACGATTCCTTTTAGCCATTAAGACCTTAATTTCGGGCGTCAGCCATGGCGCAGGATAGTGCTTGACTCGTACGGGCCTCATGGGGGCGTGTTTGTCAAAAATCCCAAGTAAGATGTTGTTGAAAGCCTCCACCTTAAGGTCCACAGTGGCGCATGCCTCAACAGGCCGCCAGTCAGCGCCGCCGAAATCCAACAACAGAGCCTGCAAATTAGTCTCACAGAGATTGCGGCGAAAAATGACCCTGTGTCTACGCTTAGGGGGGCGAAATTTAAAGGACGCAAAAACCAGGTCATGGTTAGAGAACGCAGCAGCGTTAAGCTGTCCGTGGAAAGAAACGTGGTCGGGGGAAGAAGTCAATATGAGATCTAATAGAGAAGGCGGGCCGTTATGTGGAAAATGAGTGGGAGAGAGAGGGAGAATGCTAAAATTCAGAGAGTTAGTAATAGACTTGATTTTGAGAGATCGATGGTCATTTTTAACGAGACATGTATTGAAATCACCCATTATAATGGTGTGTTGAAACTGAGGACTGAGATCAACTAAAGTCTTCTCAAAACATTCAAAAAAATTTATGCTAGATGAAGGACAATAATAAACGCCGAGAAGAACTTTGGTGTGGTGCAGGGAAACATTCAAAAATAAATATTCAGGTGTTTGAGAATAAAAAGATAAAGAGGGTGACTGAGCAACCATTTGGCACTCGATGTCATCTCTTAAATAAATGGCAACCCCACCTCCGCGAACAGTGCCTCGTCCATCATCCCTGCAGCCAGTCCGGTCGTTGCGAATTAAATTGTAACCAGGCAATGGATAGAGGGCAGACAGAAGAGAAGGCTTAAGCCAGGTTTCGGAGATTAGAAGGGCGTGGATGTTTTTACCCGAAAAGGACGAAAGAAGATCAGGAAAGTGGGCAGGTACACTCTGTGCGTTTATGTGCACAACGTTGAAATTTTTAGCAAAAGAAGAAAAAGTACTCTGCAATCGATCACCGAGATCAGGCATATCCGAAACATCGCTCAAAGAATCGTACTGGCTCGACGAGGATAAAGAAAAAAAGTCACTCTCACGGCTTACATCGAAAGCGTCGGACATAAATGTGTGTATAAATTATTATGATTATAAAATTAATAAATAATATAATATAAATATAATATAAAAATAACTCTTTAGGGACTGCAAACGAATTACAGTCAAGTCAATCGCCCTCCAGCCAGCTGAACAGGAGAAAACAGTAAAATACAATCAGGTTAAGGAGCCACTATAAGAAAAGTAAAAGCACAAAGTATAACATGAAAACTATTGAGAACGGACCAAAACATAACAATAAAAATAGTAAGAGCTGACAATGATAATGCGTAAACTAAACGCAGATTAACTTTCAAACTATGATGACAGTGACATCTGTCAAAGTCGACGCACGAAATACCTGTCTCAGATTGACAAATTAAACACACAGATATATAATTATTATTAATAAATTGTACACGCTGAACTGCACTGCACGAAAAGTCAAGACACGTAGAACAAGAGAGAAAGCGAACGTGGAAGACGTTGCTCCGTCTAAGGCTTCGCGTTACGCTGTCGTTTGGAGCGCCCGCCGGTTGCCTCAGGCCTCGCCGCATCCACCGACGGCGCAGCTTCTGGCGGTGCAGCCTCAAGGGCCGCAGATCCGGCTACATCAGCGGTGCTCGGAGCCGGCAACGCTCGCAACTCTGCCAAGGTGGTGACTTTGTGACGCGAGCCGCCCGCGCTAACCACGATCCGCCCGTCGCACGTCCAGCTGTCCCTCATGCCGAAGATCCGCCGAGCCTCGACAAAAACCGCATGTCGGTTGCTCGTGAGGAACTCCGAGATTGTCATGCCAGAGCCCTTCAA
The DNA here is from genome assembly GCA_949127965.1 of Pandemis corylana. NCBI lineage: Eukaryota > Metazoa > Arthropoda > Insecta > Lepidoptera > Tortricidae > Pandemis > Pandemis corylana. The sequence continues at coordinate 4,605,278 of OX421878.1, read as the reverse complement.
CTTCGCTTTCGCGCCCCACACTGCATCCCGCAGCAGAGCTGAATTGAAGCGAAGCAGTAGGGGACGGGGCTTAGACATGCCTGGCTCCTTACCGAGGCGATGGCATACCAGTAGCGACTGTTTATTAACCTCTGGCACTTTTAGTTTCCTGGTACAGACATCTATAGCCATCTTCACAACCTCCTCTTCGGGCGCTTCCGATACTCCATGAAGCAGTAATACTTTGGAGCGAGATCTCATCTCCAGATCGTCCAGTGACTTGGCCACAAGCTCCATTTGATCCTGCAGACCCGCTACTGTCTTCCAGATGAGTTCTTTAAAACTAACAAACTCATCCAGAATAGGGGCGGTGTCCGTCCCACCGCGGGGTACTGAGCTCTCAAAGCTAGCCATCCTGGACCTGAAGAAGTCCTTCATCTCCTCCATGCTCTTCATAAGTTGGGACACGCTGACCATAGTGCTTCTAGATTGATAGTGAGTGTAGTGACCAAGAGGATGACGGAGCACTAATAGACTGGGTATGTAACTCATAAACTAACACTTCTTTAATGTTGAAAACATGTTATGTTAGTGACATAAGACTTTTTAGTAAACATAAAATCATACTGGCCTCTAAAGTGTGTGTTATTTTATGAATATTATTCTATAAGGAAAAGTGTGCAGTTTTATTTAGCTAATTTAATTACTTTTGGTAATAATAATATTAACACAAATAGAGGCTAATACAATAAAAATTAAATGTTGCAATAAACAATTTGAACCAATAATTGCATTTTATTGTTTTATTCTTTTACGTCCTTTTTTTCTTGTTTTAGGTAAACATGAGTTTATTTTGAGATTAGTAATTTAAAATTGAAAACAAAAAAGATACACTTGTGCAGGATTCGAACCCGGTTCTTTAGGTTTCATAACTCTAGGTCAATACACCTGAGCCACCACGCTTATAATACTGGTGGCAAAATTATGCTTCCATTGAACAAAATACCAGCAGGTTTGAATAACTATGCGTGAAGGTAGTCAGAAAACACAATTAGCACAGATAGGGCATTTTGTTGTGTGCGTAATAAGGCAGCGGATAAGTGCGGATGTGTGTATAGAATGACACACGTGGATAACTAGGGTGCTCACCGATTCGCTTTGCTGTGTGTACGTGTGTACTCCCAAAAGATTTGTAGTGCTGCCACCTATAGACCTGCAGTAACCTGCAGCATACCTGGGTGACTAGATGCTGGAACCGCCTCTCGCAGGGCGACACCAGCTGGAGCTTGTACTCCACGTTGCCGAACCGGGGCTCCGGGGGCAGGCTGCCGGTGGCCTCGTCGCCAGAGTCCTCGGGCTCCGATGTCCTGCAAGAAATAAGCAGAGATGTTACGCATATATAATTTCGGATCCGGATATGGATATTGATAAAATAATATATCGGTTTCGGTTACGGTTATGGATGTTAAATTATTTCGGATTATCCGATAGTTTCGGTTACGGATATTAAATTTGTAAGGAACTGTAAAATGAAATACAATACGACTAAACGCGCGCGCGGCTGGTCTGACGGCCGGGCGAAAACAAAAACTTGTCACGACGTGTCATATTTACTAAGTAGTATTTAGTAAGACTCCACCCTATCCGAAACTATCCAAAACTTTCATATCGGTTTCGGTTACGGTTACGAATATTTTTTTATTTCGGATATCCGATACTTTCGGTTACGGATATGGATATCCATAACAACACTGCTGCAAACACCTACTAAAATAAATTAAAGTTTGTGAAAACAATGCGTTTTATTCATTTTAGACACCATGTTTCATAGAGCCATTTACTGCTTAAGACCTACACAATCGATATCTAAATAGAAATAGTGTAAGTTTTTTTTTTCAAAACAACCGGATTCGATTCCCGAGCTGAGTACAGGTTTTTTTTAAATGTATGTATGCAGTTTTTCATGTTATTAAAATCGATGACATGGTTCCTAAGAACAGATCTTCGTATGTCTTATAGTTTCAGACTTTCTCATACTGACCGATTTCAATGAGACACCCTGTATAGTGTATAGTCTATACTCACGAATCGTCCAGGCTCTCTTCCAGGTCGTCGGAGCTGTACCAAGCCTCGTTGTCCAGGTCTTCGGCGTTGAAGTCGCCCGCCAAGTACGTGTCGTCCTTCAGGATGACCTATTCAAATAAAACAAAGTCCATAACTTAACTCAGTGGCTCAAGATTTGGCTCAGTCCTCCAGGGGGCGTTACTGGGTGGGGGTCTTTGCTTTGCTTATTTTTGATGAAATGGTGGATGGGGTGGGGTCGATATGGTGATTACGTCAGCAGTTATTATTTACTATTTTACACAAATGGCAAGCCACACATTGTCTATGCTTGGAAACAAAACACATGTCTTAGACTAAAGAATGTATTTATACATACATAAAAACCTTCCTCTTAAATCACTCTATCTATTAAAAAAAACCGCATCGAAATCCGTTGTGTAGTTTTGAAGATATAAGCATACATAGGGACAGGATAGTAGAGTTTTAAGTGATGATGTAATTTTATATTGAATGATTAAATAAATAAATAAATAAACATAAACATAGGGACATAAGGACAGAGAAAGCGACTTTGTTTTATACTATGTAGTGATGAATTCCCATTTCCCTTGGTCACGGCATCACGCGAACGGCTGGACCGATTTCGCTAATTATCTTTTTGTTGTTCGTCATTGTCGGGAGAAGGTTGTTATAAAACAAAATTTTGAAAATATAAGGAAAAATCTGGAACGGCAGCGAAGCCGCGGGCAAAAGCTAGTTCACAAGGCAATACTCACTTTTTCCAACTTGTCAATAACATTATGCAGGGCGCCATCGTCAAACTCTTTCCGTCTGTTCTTCTTGTAGTCGTTCAAGTCATTCACGTTCTTTCCGATGTCCGTACATATCTTCTGTATGGAAGACTGGTTGTTCCATGTGGTTGGCTGTGCGTCTTTTGTTTCTGCGTCTTCGTCTTTGGGAGGTGACTTCTTCCACCGTCTGTTCTTTCTGCCTGAATTGCGCCGCTTCGGCCTCTTCTCGTCAGTTTTGATTTCTGAAAAAAAAAACCAAATCGGTCCACAACTGCCGGAGTTCTGAGGTATAATGGGCACAAAAAAAAACCGAATTGAGATCCTCCTTTTTTTTTGAAATCGGTTAAATAAGCTTTTGTTGAATACCAGCTTTTTGCACACATTCGACACGAAGATATATAAAAGAAAGATATACAAAATACATTTGAGAACAAATTAAAAGGAAACAAACTGTCAATGATTTCATAAGAGAAGCAACTGGTACATTCTATGTTTTTTCTTTGCTCCAGGCCAGCATTATTATATGTTTTGTCACAGTTTTATATTTTAAAGTAACCGATTTATAAAAAGTGTACACCACCCATAGCAGGTGGGTAGACTCCGAATTTTTCTACCTGTTACTAGCTGTCACGTGACCTTGTTACTATGCGATTTTTTGTCGCTAAGCGTCATCTGTTTGAATGATGTGTCTGTACGACACAATTACAAACTCCCGTGGAACATCTACTGCTCACCAGGGACGAGAGAAGGCGCTGTTTTTCAAATGATAGGTACTATTTAATGAGTCAAGAATTTTTATTTCTTGATTTTTATGTTTTTACTTTTACGGTTTCACCGTTAGAAATTAAATTTCTAAATGTCAGTGAAAATTAGAGCACATAGAAAAATCCGAAAAGTAAAGCTATGGCCGGGAATCGAACCCGGAACCTCGTCATTATTGTCGTCGTGATTTATTCTTGATTCAATGAACAAAAAATTTTTACCTTGCTACTCCGCTACTCACGTGCAAGATAACCAAGCTTGTGCGAAATATATATGTTTTTCATGCAAACCCTCCCTCCACTGCTGCCAATAAAACACATATAAATCCCACAAACTTAATTATCCCTTACACCACACAAACACTGACGCGTTTCGATCCCTCTACGGGATCATTATCAAAGTTTAATGAACACAACTGTTACACATGCAAACCAACGTCGTACTGATCCGAAACCGTATTTATAAGCATAATGTACCTTCATTCATATTTTTTCCCAAACTACCCTATTATTTATGATTTTTAATATACACTAACAACTACCTTCAAAAATTTTCCCACTACAGTAAAAACAAATAGGGTTATGTTTTTTACAAAAATATTTTTTATTCGTCAAAATAAACACGCAATAAAGGCGATGAACCCAAGTTCACCTGATCATTAATTATCGGACCGCTATTATTGTACCTAATTATCTCCAACTGCTCCAATATATCTAACCGTAAACCCTTCTCACAAAAGTGCAAAATATCGAAAGACGCTGAATCCGGCAACGAATGATTTGCTTCTAATAAATGTCTAGCAAAATTAGACTTATCTGGGTGATTCAGCCTATACGAGGCAGTATGTTCCTTATATCTAGTAATGAAACTGCGACCCGTCTGCCCCACATATATTGGCAGCAGTGGAGGGAGGGTTTGCATGAAAAACATATATATTTCGCACAAGCTTGGTTATCTTGCACGTGAGTAGCGGAGTAGCAAGGTAAAAATTTTTTGTTCATTGAAATGGACCTCCGCAAAGTAACGCCTGATTCAATAAAATATTCTTGATTCATTTGATAACGTATAAAGCTGTTTCTGAGAAATAAAAGGTTTTTTTTTGTGGGGCCTACATAAAAACTCACCTTCTTCTCTGGCCGGGTCCTTATTGACTTCGATGTAGCAATCGATGTAGCTGCCATCTTTAATCAGAAGCTCCGAACTGAGGTGCGGCTCGCAGAGGAACGATGATTCTTCTGGAAGAGTCTCATTCTTCCCCTGGCCTTTGCGACCTCTTCGACGCCCTGTAAGGAACATACATACATACATATAAATGAATAAAAAATAAATATCTTGGGACAAATTACACCAATTGACCCAGCCCTAAGCAAAGCTTGTGCTATGGGTACCAGGCAACGGATAAACATACTTATATAATGTAGATAAATACATACTTAAATACATACAACATCCATGACTCGGGCACAAGCATTCGTATTCATCATACAACTGTCTGCCCCTACCGGGATTCGAACCCAGGACCTCTAGCTTCATAGTCAGGGTCACTAACCACTAGGCTATCCGGTCGTCATATACATATACATATACATATCACGTCTTTATCCCTTAGACAGAGTCAAAGGTAACAAAACCTTAAGGCCACTTTAGCATGATTAAGGGCGTATAGGTGGAAAGGGAAATCAAAATGGCGATGGTTTGCTAGCCGCATCGCCTATAACATGATTCCTATGATTTTCGCCCATTATCTCGAACATAGAATGTACCAGTTGCTTCTCTTCCCGCGCAGATGGTAAAAGTTCAACGGGAAAATCGAGTGAGCGAAAATCTTAGGAATCATGTTATAGGCGATGCGGCTGGCAACGCATCACTATTTTGATCCCCCTTTCCACCTATACGCCCACAATCATGCTAAACTTAGCCTTTAGACACTGTTACCTTAGGCTCTGTCTACCCCTTAAGGGATAGAGACGTGATTTACGCATGTATGTATATCTTAGTCACCACGCCGAAACGCAGCAGCATAAACTTTGCTGCTTTTCAGGCAGGAGCGAGCAAGATGGTATAGATAGACCGACCGCTTAAATGAGTCCTCGCCCGCGCGGCGCAGGGGCGCGGGGTGGGACGACAAAGGGGACCGAGGGAGGCGCGGGCGGCAGGCGCACTACCCGCCCGCAACTTTTTTTTTTTTTTTATATGAATAGGAAGGCAAACGAGCAGGTGGGTCACCTGATGGTAAGTGATCACCACTGCCCATAGACACCCGCAACCCCGGAGGGATTGCAGATGCGTTGCCAACCTAGAGGACTAAGATGCAATGCCTCTTGTGCCCGTAATTTCCCCGGCTGTCTTACTTTCCACACCGGAACACAGCAGTGCAAGCACTGCTACTTAGCGGCAGGATTAGCGAGTAAGATGGTGGTAGCGATCCGGACGGACCTTGCACAAGGCCCTACCACCCGCAACCTCTCTCGGTCCTCGGTCCATAGCAGGGGTTCCCAACCTATTACCCTATGCGCCTCCCTATAAACTCGTCAAAAAATTTTAAAATTTAAAATTGCGGGCGGTAGGGCCTTGTGCAAGGTCCGTCCGGATCGCTACCACCATCTTACTCGCTAATCCTGCCGCTAAGTAGCAGTGCTTGCACTGCTGTGTTCCGGTGCGGAGAGTAAGACAGCCGGGGAAATTACGGGCACAAGAGGCATTTCATCTTAGTCCTCTAGGTTGGCTATAAATACCTAAACCGCTCGTCGCCCCCCCCCCCCTTGTATTACCCTACGCCTCCCGAGTGGGGCGCGCCCCACTGGTTGGGATCCCCAGGTCTATAGCGATCCAGATGTATCTTGCGCACGTTTTGGAAACTCCTAAATTACCTTTCGGAGCGTCCGCTTTCTTCTTCACATTGTCTAGTTCTTTGTTCTGTTGTTTTTTCTTGTTGTTCTGATGGCCGTCGGAAGGGTCGAAGAGGCTGAAGAACGAATCCATGTTGTTACTGAAAACATTGTATTTATTTAAACCACAGCTCGCATTATTCTACTTCCACGTCAGCACTGCCCGATTCAGAGGTCTGGAGGCCTCTGGGCAACAAAGGAGAGGCCCCCTGGCTCCAAATTAAACTCCTTCCCAAGCTGTTTACTTGTCTGAATTTGTATTTTTTCCGAAGCATCTATTGTGGGGGCTACTCTTTTGTGGAGGCCCCGGGGTTGTAGCCCCGGTTGCCCTCCCTTAAATCCGGCCCTGCACGTCAGTGGGAGCAAAGAAAAATCATAGACTGTTCAGACTAGGCCATAAATATCGATACAGGTACAGCCACCATGTCAAATATATGTGTGTACCTTATTGGTGGGTAGCTTATTGTTTGTAGCATAAAGGTGTACTGATGTTTTTGACGTCTTGGTAACCTACATATATTTATGCCCTTGGCTATACCCGGTGCTTCTTTCCGCACTCGATGCGGCTAGCAACCCATCACTCCCCTGTCCACCTATACGCCTATATGTATCATCATTACATTTCACTATCATCATCACTACACAGTATAAAACAAAGTCGCTTTCTCTGTCCCTATGTTCCTATGCTTATATATCTTCAAAACTACACAACGGATTTTGATGTGGTTTTTTTTAATAGATAGACTGATTCAAGAGGAAGGTTTATTTGTATAATTCAATGCAGACGAAGACGCGGGCAGAAGCTCTGTGCCGATTTATCTACATATTTTTTTGCTAGCTTCGTTATTGTCAGGACAAGGTTATCATGAAGCAAAATTGTGAAAAGCAAAAAATTGGAACGCGGCCGAAGCTGCGGGCAACAGCTAATATCAAATAACAATATTATAAAAACCTGTAGCAGTATTTCAGATAAGCCAAAGCACTGGCTAGCACGCATTGGCATATTTGACCACGCATCACTTGTATCATAAAACAGACATCGCTAACTTTTTTATATCACCGAACGAACATGTCACAACTTATAACACCGTATTCCAAATGACTCACAAATTGGAATTACCCCCCTGTTTATCTGTTTCATCATCATATCGATCTCTTTCTGCCGCACGGTTTTTTATATAGCCGTCTCTGTCAGGAGGTTTGAACTTTGCGGGTATTCCGACATCTTGCAAATTGTTGCGTCAGTTTTCAACGGACGAAAACAAAGTCGCTGTGTTGCCACCTTGGTGGATATTCCACTAAATCTGGTGGTTTGGAACCGCCTTTTAGTGGCAAATTTTTGCTTTTAGTGGCTAGTGAATTTTTTTGCGGATTAGGAGAATTATCATAAATTATAAGAAACGACTATTTAGCCACATTTTATACTTTCAAAACATAAACCTATTAGACTACAGGCCCATGTCCAAAAAATGTGGGTCATATGAACCACCAGGTGACGTGTATAGGACGATATAAGAGCATAAAATAATAAGATTCAGCACTATGCCGTCACTTGTAAGCTGTCCAACTGGGTGCTGGTGAGGATTCAAAAGTGCAACCCTCGATTTTTTCCCCTTGTCGCATGATTTTTGTACGGCGTTGCGGAATAATGGATTAGAAGCTGTATTGAAACAGTATGAAACTGATGCCGTACAGAATGAAATCACCAAATTTACCCTGGAATTGTCAGAAAATCAAAAAAAAATACCGACTGTGGCGCACCACACCATAATAACTACAATAAGATTTTTAATAATAAACATACTTTTACTTTTCCTTTTTTTTGCTATAATTATATTCATATATTTTAGTGGAAATTTTAGCGGTTTTCAGAGGGGGACATATTTTTGTTAGTGATTTTCTGGTGGTTTGAGGAGCCTTATCTGGCGGATTGCTATTTCATCCGTTGGCGTTGCAAAGTCGCTTTCCGCTGTCTGTCCCTATATATCAGGGGTGGCCAACTTGATCAGACCCAAGATCTCCTGTTTACTAACGAAACCCTGTGCGATCTACCAAATACATACTTCATGAAACCTTAAATATGCAGTTGGTGATTACGTTGCGCAGTCTGGTCTACGTATTTATATTTTTTGCCTTGCCACGATCGACTGGACTAACAGTCGCGATCGACCGGTCGATCGCGATCGACCTGTTGGCCACCCCTGCTATATATGCTTAGGGTCCCGATTTTGGAAAGCACATCACTCGAATGTGGTATAAATCAGCTTATATGTATCTCCAAAACTACAGCTCTAATCAAAGTTTTGATTAGTTCGCAAGATTAATGAATGAGAGCCGCAAGTATCTTCTAAGCAACTCGTATTTACGTGCTTTCAAAAATCGGGGCCCTGATCTTTAAAACTACGCAACGGATTTTGATGCGATGTTTTATAAAAGATAGTGATTCAAGAGGAAGGTGTATAATATGTATAATACATGCATAATATAGTAGAGAAACACTGATAGCACTCGTGTGAAGTCGCTAGTACACACATAAATCACGTCTTTACCCCTTACGGGGTGGACATAGCCTAAGGTAACAAGACCTAAAGGCCACTTTTAGCATAGGTAGGGCGTATAGGCGGAAAGGTGAATCAAAATAGTAATGGGTTGCTAGCCGCATCGCCTGTAACAAAGGTTTTTACGGCAAAAGCGCAAGTTCGTCCGTCGAGCCACTTTATCTCAGGAATGCGTAAAAGTTGGTGTAAATAAATTTGTAATTAATACGGTGGCCTTTAGGTCTTGTTACCTTAGGCTCTGTCTGCCCGTAAGGGATAAAGACGTGATTTATGTGTGTATGAATGCAAGGAAGTAAGTAAATGCTTTATTGTACACTAGCTTCTGCCCGCGACTTCGTCTGCGTAGAATTACACATAAAAACCTTCCTCTTGAATCACTTTAGCTATTAAAAAAACCGCATCAAAATCCGCTGTGTAGTTTTGAAAATATAAGCATACAAAGGGACATAGGGACATAGGGACAAATCACAAAAAAGACCTTAACCAAAACACAAACACAAAGCACAAAGGAGAACTTATCCCTATAAGGGATCTCTACCAATAATATGTGTAGTATGTGAACCAATACTATGTAATATAATATTGAATTTAATAGCAATTTCAATATTTGTAGGAAACCCTCCGAGTAAACAATTAAAAAACACAAATAAAGGTAACACATATAAATAGACACGGAAAGGTCAATGACTCATAAGTAAATGTTTATTTTTCGCGAATGCCATTTTGTTTGTCTTATCTATTTTAATTTTAATGTCAGTATCAAGGTTGGAAATGTTGAGATATCAGTCTGACGATACACTGTTTTATTTTATCTATACATATTGAGTGTAATCAAATTACGACAGTTTAATAGGAAATTTCGATACATACATAATATCACGTCGTTATCTCTTACGGGGTAGACAGAAGGTAACAAGCCCTTAAGGCTATGTTTAGCATGATTGTGAGAGTATAGGTGGGGGTGTAATAAACCACTCAAAAATTAGAAGCAGAACAAAGATTATGGATGCACTTGGGCAGGCCAAGAAACTAAAGTGGAAATGGGCTGGCCATATTGCCAGACTACGCGACGGGAGAGTCCACTCAAACAACAGCCTGGAAGGGTCCAGCGGGGAAAAGGAAGAGAGGCCGCCCACTGGCTCGCTGGGCTGATGAAATAGTAGAGGCAGCCGGGAAAGACTGGGTTTGGAGGGCCCAAGATAGAACCACGTGGACGTCTCCGGAAGAGGCCTTTACCTCCTAGGAGGGTTCTGGTGCAATGTAATGCACTATTAGTGCACTATATGGTGATAGTTTTACTATAAATTTCACTTGCTTTTTTTTTTATACTATGTTAAATATTTCTAGCATGCAATGCAAGAACCAGAAATAAAAGGCTTTTTATTATTTATTTTTATTAGGTGGGGGCGTCAAAACAGTGATGGGTTGCTACCCGCATCGTACTCCAGATCAGCATGTAAGAAATTTTAATCATGTGATAAAATGTATACCCTTTTTAACTTTACTTAGGGCCTGTTAAGTTCCAGTTATCTTAAGTGTAAGTTATCTATGATTCTGTCTCTATTTATTACTACGAAATAGACCGAGACACCATCATAGATAACTGGAACTTAACAGGGAGTGGTGAAACCGGCCCTTAGTATATTTCTTACATACATAAATCACGTCTTTATCCCTTACGGAGTAGACAGAGCCCTAGGTGACAAGACCTAAAGGCCATGTTTGGCATGATTGCGGATAGGTGGAAAGGGGAATCAAAATAGTGATGGGTTGCTAGCCGCATCGCCTGTATCATGATTCCTAAGATTAGATTTTTTTGTGGCAGGACCTTGCGAAAGTCCGTTTGAATTTCTACCAATTTCATACTCGCTAATCCTGCAGTGTTTGGTTATGATCTGATGTAGAGAATCAGACGACAGGTGCGAATACTGGAAATGCATCCGGAATCTTGGTGATGGCTCTCCCTTACAACCAGGTGACAAAACTTTTTAGTGACTTACTCATCAACGCTCAACAAAAAATCTTGGACTTAAAGTGCAAACTTTGCATAGATGTTCTATTTACCATAAAAAAAGGAATAATGAAGGAAACACAACTTTACACAAATAAAATTCAATATAATTTTCATTTAATAACATTTATTTATTTATTAAATAAATTGCAATTTCCAATTTTGATTCCTGGCCAACCTATTTAAAGAACAATGTCAAATGTTTTTTTTTATTACTTTTTTTTAAACTACAGTGATTTTATGAAAGGTGACTTGAACAGCCAAATTGAACTTGGCAACCAAATTGTCTCAATATTCTTGGCATTGATTCTACTTGGCCAGACATTTCGTTGTGTTGGTAAACAAAAAAAAGGTATTTATATCAAAGTAACACAATTATATCATTATCAAATAGTTTTGAATAAGAAATCTAACTGAAATGTCCGAAAAAATATTATGTTAAATTATTTGCTTCAATTTGTTTTCTATTAAGACAAATTGAAAATTAGAAAGCACAAATTTATTCCTTGTAATTTAGTTAGTCTTTAAAAAATTGTAAGACAAACTTTGGAAGAATGAAGGGGAGGCCTTTGCCCAGCAGTGCAACACCAAATAAGATACATAAAAAAAAATCTACCCTCAGAAGTCAACAAAATTACCCATGCATTTTAATTGGTCAATATCCTTGAGTGCAGCAGTAATAACTACTACATAAAGAACAAACAACAGATGGAATTAAATTTAGTTTATAGGCATTCTGATAAACAAACAGCAACAACATGTTATTGACAACATATGTATTTAAGTAGGATTTATATACCATTCATTTCTTATGAGTAATAAAAAACTGATTGTATAAATGTCATAATTATTGTGCAATGTTTGAAACTGCATTTCAAAAACCTACTTACTTAAGTAACTTTTATTCATCATCATATCAGCTGGATTATTTCCTATTTTAAATTTCTATTAAATTTCTGGTTTGGAACTTGGAACAAAAGCATTGAGTCAAATGAGCACCAAAATATAAAAAGAAAAAAATTGCATTAATGAAAACTAATTTTACATAAGAACTTATTAGGTATAAACACAAAAGAAACACTAATAAAACAAGCAAAACTTGATTTGGGAATAATTGGAATTTTCTCACAAGAATCTAATTAGAGAAACAATGCATGTATGTGAAAAGCTATTGCGAAATTATTGCGAAATTTTGAAAGGAAGTATTCAATTTTAGTCGATTTTACCGCCTAAATGATGCCATGGTTTAAGAATTTCATAGAAATCCATAAATAAATCGAGCAGTTTTAATAAAATACTGTTTTTTTTTTTAATTTATTAATAAACCAAGGATATACTCACAAACAGCTGTTGTAGGTTCAAGGTCGTACGGTCCCCAGTCACTAGCTGCCCTCGCTAGGTGATTCAAATGAATGTGAGTCAATAAAAGCGTAACACAAACGCGGGAACACTGCCAAATTATTTACAATGACGTAAATAACGATAACAATAATATTTTCAACACAACTGTGCAAACAGTCTAGATGTGTAATACCGGAACACACGATTACGTGTAAGCAGTTACTAGGAACGTCATAAAATTCACGGTCATTATATTGTTCTGATAAGAATTTGACGATTTACCTAATTTTCTATGCTATTGTGAAATTAAACAGGAACTTATAAATTTGGACCGTTTGACATTTTGCAAGCAAAGGTTCTTCTTGACTTTTCGCACTTTTTGATATGGCAAGGTCGATTTCTACGATACTTGCTTTGAAACCATTCTTTATTTAACTGCAACCAAATTCATACTTTCGAGAGTATTAAAAAGTTATTCTCTAGTTGATTCCTGCATTTTATTTCGCATATAAAAACTATCACAGATTTTTGTTATGTTTTACGTTAAGAAAACATTGGAGTTCAAGTTTGAAAATAATACCAAAGAGTAAACTTTTTGAACGCAGGAATGAATTGCTATACTGAATAATTAAAGTCAAAGTTTACGAAGCACGTTTCCAAAACGAAATAAAATATTACTTTTAAGGAAGCAAATCACTTCCTCTACATAAATTATAAAATTATTTATTTTTTGGCTTACACAAAAAACGAGTGTTGTAAAACTTGCGAAAATCTATCCTTTTGAGCCTTTTCTGCTTACTTAAATCGTACTTTTGGTAGCATATTGCTGGATTCGTAAACATTAAACATTACGTCAGCAGGAAATGTCATGCACGCACGTCAGTGTCAGTGTCAGTGTCAGATATTTCATTTGGCGGGTTTTTATGATAACCTCAATCAAACAAACGGCATATCAGACGAAAATGTCGATTCACGTAGAAAATACGCTGCAAAACACGAATAAAGAGGCTTTCGAGCAACGAGCACATTACATTCCATGTAAAATAGCAGAAGACGGACCTGCTAATGTCAAAAAATACTTCGAGCCATATATCGCCGAAGAAAGTGGTGGTAATTATATCGTTGTTTACAGTAAACATACACGCATCTTAATAATAAACACTTATTATTATCTACAGCTTTTTTTCACTTATCTACGGCGTTTTTAAGCTTGATTAAACCTCTTTGCAGAATTGACGGCCTCCTTCCGTGGTCATCCTTTAGACGGTACTAAAATGAGTTTTCCCGAAGGATACAGAGCTGTTATTGTGACTGAAACTAAAAGGCCGCTGTCTGAAGACGCTGAACGCAAGTTTCATGTAAATATTACCTGGATTCTACAAATTTTTCATGTTTAGTGTACATATTTGTTGAATTCTTATCTGCTTTTAATTACAGCTAGGGCTGCCATCCGTCCGGGTTTCCCCGGATTTGTCCTAGTTTGAAGGGCGTCCGGAGGGCGTCCGGCAGGGGTTCTTAAAAGTGTCCGGGTTAAACCCGGACACTTTTGTTGTCAGGGGAAACCCAACTTTTTTAAAGATAAGCGATAAATTGAAATAAATCTTAGTTAAAAATTCATCAACAATAACCCGCATTCAAGAAGGCACGGCAAAATAGTCGACGATCGAACGCCCCCACCAGTTTTTTGAAGACCCACTATCAGAGGCATACATGTTTCTCATTCATTAAGTGATGTACGTTTTCCATGGAAAAATCGAAAAGTTGGAAAAAAGTGATAACTCCATTATCGAAACCAGAAACATATTGGCGTCTCTGAATAAAACGTTAGAAGACAGAATGAAAGAAAACTTTGTGCCTCTGAAGGCACAAAGTGTTTTGAACAAACAAGATGAAAACACTAAAAACGAGTTCAAAAAAAATTGTATAGATTTTTACAGAGAAATGAAATCCTACATAGAAAAGTGGGAAAAACCAATGAAGGACTTTGACAAATTCAACTGGTTGATGTTGCCAAACATCACTGACAGTACTCCATGTACTGATGTCGAATAAACAGTCCTATTCCTCAAGGAAATTAACATCGAAATCGATGACACGAAGCTGATTGATGAATGGACAAACTTAAAAGCTTATAGCATGAACCTTACTGACGGCGATAAGCTTTTAAGCGCAAACCAGCTGTGGCTGAATTTTTTTAAAACACCTAACGCCCATTTATATTCTGAACTGCTTAAAATCGCACAGTATTATTTTTGTATACCAGCTCACAATGCGAACGTAGAGAGTGTTTTCGCTAGTCACGCAGCAATGGACGAAAGAAAGAAACTCGCTTAACATACGCACGGTTTCTTCTCTGATCAGAATCAAATATAATTTCAAGGACCTGAGTTGTTCCGACTTTTACAAATTCTTGTTGGAAAAGAAAGATATTTTAGCGAAAATTGGGAAGACTGAAAAATACCAAAATAAGTAAAAAAAAATGATTTCCTTAAAATAAAAAGTTTTAGCAGTTACTTGGGTACTTTTAATTTACAATCAACAAATAGTGGATTTAGTTAACTAACTAGATGACTTACAATATCATTGGTGTAGTTTGTTCTAAAATAATAAAGTATTATAGTTAGTTAATAATAGTATTATAATAACTTGACTGATGCCAAAAAGAAGAGCGTTTCTAATTATTTTTGTTAGGTACCATATTACCTCAGAAAAAGTGTTTATTTTTTTTAATGTCTATTATTTGTTGCTGTATAAATGAATAAAAATTATAACAGTGTCTTTATTTTTGTTGCAAAAAAAAAATTTTCAGATGTGTCCGGGGAAAAAACCATATTTCGCCCAAATGTCCGGGTTTTTTGCCGTGTTTATCCGGTGTCGGCAATTTAGGTGATGGCAGCCCTAATTACAGCCCTCATGGTGATTAATTCGTCAATATTAACAGACTAGCTTGCCCTACAGCTTTCCCTCTCTTATATACATAACCCTCTGGTCCCTGTATCCTGTGAAAGTTCAACAATTTATAATCAGAAGTCCTTAAATAAAGTTTTGTTATTTCAAAATCTTGTTCTCCATCTTTGTCTATGTTTTCGATAAATGTCGCCTATCAGGTTTAAGCTGGAAATTAATGAGTCAATCACTCTAGATATTTCATTAATTTGTTAAAATTGATGAAAAAAGAAAGTACCTAACTATTGTGCTCATGATTATAATGGTTAAAAATTGAATTGTGTCAATTGCAGGTAGCCGGTGGCTTCAAAGAGTTTGTGTATTGGAACTGGGACAAGAAGCCCTCGCAGAACGACAACATGGCAAAAGCCATGGACTGGATTGACATAGCTGAGGCGGTGAGTCTTCACTATCACTACATAGTATAAAATAAAGTCGCTTTTTCTATCCCCATGTCCCGATGTATGCTTATATCTTCAAAACCACACAACGGGTTTTGATGCAGTGTTTTTTAATAGATAGTGATTCAAGAGGAAGGTTTATATGTATAATACATGCATAATATACCGTGCGAAGCTGGGGCGGGTCACTAGTTTAGTCATAATTTTAAAAGTGATAATTATCCCGTCTCCCCTACACAACCCATAGCAGGTGGGTAGTAAGCCTTCGAATTTTTATATCTGTTACTAGCTGTCACGTGACCTTGTTACTATGCGATTTTTTGTCGCCAAGCGTCATCTGTTTGAACGATAAGACAAATATATAAATTGAACGAAAATGCAAGTACTGTTAGGCTTTCATTTTTTTAACAAAAACTTACTTTTTTCAGTTACATGGAGACTAATGGTGTTACAGGAGACTGTCGAATTTACAGCATAACTCTGCAACTAAACACATACCGTCACACCTCTTTCCCACAGGGGTAGGCAGAGACTACTTTGTTCCACTTGCTATGATCCTGACATACTAGTCCCACGCTGAGGCTTATGGCCACAGAGCTGAAGTGTTCTCACCTGTCATGCACATGGCCACACAGAAGACTACGTGGTCCCACTGGTGATGGTCCTTTCCCATCGTGAGCATGAGTGGTGGACGTGTCTATGAGTCTGACTGAAGCATGACAAATACCAGTGGCGTAACTATAGGGTGGCAGGGTTGGCAAAATGCCATGGGCCCCTAGCTCCACGGGGCCCCGAACTGGTTTAGAGCACAGAAGGGACGCTGATGCACTTTTATACCGAGGAAGGAGGCGTCTGACGAATTTGCCGCGGGCCCCAGACGTTATAGTTACGCCACTGACAAATTCCATACAAATACGATCATTTCCGAGATAATACGAAAGGATTTTGCACCTAAGACGGCTAGCACGAGAGACCGCGATAGCTGTGTCGATTAACTATTTTTTTTTTTTTTTCCAAAGTAGATGGCTTCTGTCCAATGGGACAACTTTGCCAGTGTCAAGGTTGAGAGCTACAAGTGGTCGCTGTCAAAATTGCGTTACTCAGCTGTCAGGCATAGTTCCATTAATTGGCTGGTATCGATTAACTATCCGTATCTATCTAGAACAGACAGTAAGAAAAAACGGGTAGTCGATGTCGCGGGTGACAGCTCTCGCGAACACTTGTGCTGGCCGTGTAAGACTAGATCAAACAGTCATATTTTTCATACATAATATCGGATGCTTGTATTTGTAGTTACTTAGACAGCAAGGTATTTATAAAAGTGTTATTATTATCCTTCCATGCTAATCTGGGAGCAAAGGTAAAACATAGAATGCACCAATTGCTTCTCCACCCGCGCAGATGGTAAAAGCCTATTGAGGGAATGGGCGAAAATCAGGAATCATGTTATAGGGCCTATAATATAGGCGATGAGACTAGCAACCTATCACTATTTTGATTCCTTTTTCCACCTATACGCCTACAATCATGCTGAACATGGCCTTTGGTTTTGTTACCTTAGGCTCTGTCTACCCCGTAAGGGATAAAGACGTGATTTGTGTATGTGTGTATGTACGTTATTATAAGGATTTAATGTGATATTGTAAGAGAATAAAATACTTTTTAAACAAAAAACATATTTATTTTACTAACTAATTCAACAAGAAAAGTAACCTTCAACAATACTACGTAAGTATTACACCACCCACTGAAAAACTGAATACAGTTCAAAATAAAGAGTAAAATTGTTTAAACTACACTCGGGAGCAAAGAAACCGGGTCACTTTATATAACTTTCTACGGGAAGTGACGTAGTCTCAACTAGTGATGTTCCGGATCGTTAAAAATGTATATCCGCGGATACGGATCTGATTACGGATATTTAGTGGATACGGATCTTTTTTTATGAATATTTTCTTGGTTTTCTCATGATCTCATTATAATTATAAAAAAATAAGTTTTCGTTTTTTTCATTGTCATAAAAGTGACGTTATAAGTTGCTATAATAAGTATTGATCTTGCACTATAATTATAAAAAAAAAAATAAGTTTTAGTTATTTGATTTTGATGAAAAAGTGATGTTATAATATAACTTGCTATAATAATGATCTCGTTATAAAGATTCTTCCAGTTATGTAGTATTGGTTGGTAACTTACTGCGACAAATGTTTGCAATATAAAGGTGCCAAATATTTGATTTTAAGAAATAAAAATACTCTTAATGGAATTTTATAGTTATTTTAATTCTACCTGATTAGGTAGAAAAAATATCCGTAAAAGTAACGGATACGAATACGGATTTTTCTTTTCTCTCGGATATCCGCGGATACGGATACGGATATCCGGAACATCACTAGTGCTTGCGCGAGAGTGTATATCTTGCTTTATACCAAGAATAAGACTGCCCAAGAGTCTATCTCTGTTTAATGCGCACATTTTTGATACGGCGGTCTCGCTCACGCACCGCCTTTCGAACTCGGACAGTTGTCTTTTGAACGCGGCGAATTACTTATAGCCTCCTGTTAAATCCAATCGAATCCTGAAAATAGGCGATTTTTTGAGGCTGAAAGGACGTTAAATATTTCCAATTCGACTCAGTGTGTGTGTGTACGACGTGAATTTGGTGTCTGTATTTGTTTTCTGTTGAATCTTCAAAATCATCTTGCCGCGTGGCGAGGAGAAAGGCCGCGTTGCCTTCTCTCATCCTCATACAGCAGACCTGGCCAGGATCTGGAGCTCCAGAGCATAAGGAGGAAGCAGTAAGTGCGCATTTCTTTACCTTGGGCAGTTCTATGGTACGTGATACAAGGGCAACCGCAGCACACCCCTGTCGGCCATTTTTTTTTTGTGGATGATTTTTCATATTTTTAAACCAACAAATTTGGGTGTAAGCAAACGCGCATCCATTTTTACTGGTCCTTTCGACCCTGGATATACAGTCAGTGACATAATTATCATTATTATATACACATCCGCTATCCACAAAATATATAAATTACCTATGCAACACGTTTAGTTTGTTAGGTACACCACACTAAAATAGTCAACCGCTACCGCATAAATAAATGTGCATAAGTAATAGCTAACTCCGCAGCAAATAGGTTATACAGCAGTCTTAATCGGTGAAGAACAGTGCTTATAATATTTATTTACTTAATCCGCATAAGTTGATTGTGAATTAAGCCCTTAAAACCGCAAGTGCATATGTAAGTTTAGTATTGCACTATTTGTTAACGATCTAAATTGTTGATCGCGAACCGCTATAAGTTCCTACCTACCGATCTGGTAAACCTACCGCCGCGGCACAGTGGTACGATTATTACTTGCATATTATCTACAGCTCACATCACGCCGCGCCGCAAGCTTAGTAGTCCATAGGTACATATCCGTTTAATTTCGTTTCCTTTAATAGGTCACCTGCTAACTGCTTGCACCGCACCGCTATTAGCTACGTGCATACATTACATACCTGGACTCTTTATAGTCGCAGTACATACCTACTTCGCTTATAATCTTGTTCGCTTTCTTGTATTTGTCTTGTTTATTTTGCACAATAAAGAGTTTACATACATACATAATCTCATAAAATAATCTAAAATTCGAGGTTTGCGTAATAGGCTACAGTGCCTATCTGTAAATTCGGTTTCATAGTCTACACATAAAATAAAATAACAAGACAGATCACTTCGCACGTATAGTCGTATACCTACTTAACTAATTACCGAATAATAGGAATTGGGAGAATTCTAAACATAAAACTTCGACTTAGCCAATTTACTACGTTGTATAACTTATAGGTACCTACCTAAGCGTGGGGTGAGTGCATAATATTATAATTGAACTGAATTTCTTAAGTGGTTAGTATCTTTCGTAATAAACAAATTGTATTTGTTTTACTAAACTCATTTTATACCTACGCGTTTGTTGTGTTCCGATTTGCCTGGCTTCAGTTATTTATATAATCGTAACGTAAATACCTACGCTTACTTAGTTGGTAATCATGGTTAAAGGTAAACAAAAACAGGAAAATAATTCGGATCGCGATGAGAGCGATACTGGAAGTACTAATCCAATAGAAATTCAACACAAAATCGCTTACGGTAAGCGCAATGCATTATTTGCGCGTTTGCAACATATCTACGAATTATCGCGAAAGGCTAACGACAAGGAAATAGATAAAGATATGTTCTTAGCGTCGTCTTCGAACGTGGATAAGTTGCGCGATGAGTTTCACGAAGTGTTAGACACTTACAATAATTTAAATTTAGCACTCGATCCAGACTCGCAAGTAGATACTCAGACATGGACCTCCTGCGAGGACTTGTACACTCGTATAATATACACGCGTTCTAAATTACTTCCTCCCGCCGTTACGCCTTCTAGCAGCCAAGATAACAACGCGCCTATAAAAATGAGATCTTGCCTTCCGCCAATTGAGTTAACACCCTTCGACGGGGATATTCGTAAATGGCCTATGTTTTACCAACAGTTTAAATCAATAATTCATGAGAATCCGCATTTATCGGATGCTGAACGTTGCTATTATTTATTGGGCAAGTTAACTGACAAAGCGTTATCCACATGCGCCGGGCTAGCTCCGACACCCGACAACTATACTGTCATTTGGAATTCCCTTATAGATAGATATAGCAACACTCGCGCTCTGGCAGCTACCTATGTAAATCAGCTGTTTGACTCGAGACCAACCAATGCGAATGTAGCTAACGGTTATCACAGCTTTGTTGATACCTTTGATTCGTCGATAAGGGCGTTAAAACAATTAGGCATTGAGGACTTAACTGATTTTATATTCTTAAGTCTCGCGCTTCGAAAATTGGATTCGGAGACAGTAAAGTCATTCGAAATGACGTGTCGTAACGTTAAATTGCCAAAATACGCCTCGCTTATTAAATTTTTACAGGAACAAAATCGGGCATTGTGCAACGCACAGCCGTTTGGTATGTCTATGCCTAGCAGACCCGCTCCGCTTAATAATAATAATCGCAGTAAGGTAAACATTCCCACGCTTAACCGCACCAACACCAAAACGTTCGTGAATACTGAGAGTTCCTTGCAGCAGTGTACCTATTGTAATAAATCTGGGCACGATCAATTATATTCGTGTCCCAAGTTTTTAAACGCAACGCCGCAAATTAGATTCGACTTTATTAAACAAAATGGTCATTGCTCCAATTGCTTAAGCGCCAAGCATAAATTCTTAGCTTGCAAATCGCAACATGCCTGCAATCAATGTTCTAAACGACACCACTCGTTACTGCATTTTAATAAACAAAATAATAACATGCCTAAACAACCATCTTTAAACAACAAATATTACAGTCCACAATCGAATAACGACTCTAACGGCCATGTGAATAAGGGCGAAGTTGGCACGCATAATACTACGTGTTCACCGACCGCTCCGAACGTTGCGAGTACGAGTACAACGGCTGCTACGACGTCGCTCGCGACCGCGGCGGGCTCCCGTGTTGCTACCACTACGCTACTGGGCACAGCGAAAATAAGAATTGTCGACAAATATAATCGCGTTCATTTCGCTCGCTGTTTAATAGATCCCGGCTCCCAGAGCGATTATATTTCCCAGGAATGTTGTAGTAGATTATCGATACCTATTTATAAATGTAAAAGGTTTACAGAGGTGCATGGTTTTGGTGGGACCGTTCAAAAAATATTAGGTACAACTGATGTTGATTTTTCCTCTCGTTTTGATGACAGCAATTCATATCACATACAGCCGCTTGTGGTTGCGAATATTACTGGAATGCTGCCCGACTCGCGTGTCGACGTGGGTGCGATCGAGTATTTACCGCGCCTACAATTAGCGGACGATCAATTCAATGAACCCGGAGTGATTGATGTACTGTTGGGGGTCAATATTTATTGTAAGATTTTACAGTCCGGGAAAGTAAATGGTGTTAATCTACCAACCGCGTTTCAAACCACTTTAGGTTATATTTTAATGGGTGACGTTCATGCTGTGGACCCCACGTATAATAATATGCCCGCTTCATCCGCTAGCTTTCACATTCGCTGTTTTGAACGCCCACTTGCCGATGAGTTAGAAAAGTTATGGAAATTGGAGGAAATTCCAGAAAAAGTATATTTTTGTCCTGATGATAAATTGTGCGAAGATAATTACAACTCCACGACAACCCGCGCCGCGGACGGCCGTTATATGGTCACCCTACCGTTCAAAGAAAATCCTGAAAGGTTAGGTAATTCTTTTAACACCGCGAAAAATCGATATTCACTTTTGGAAAAACGATTTACTCGATCTCCTGATTTACGTGAACGTTATAATGATATAATACATGATTACATCGAGAAAGGTTATTTGTCGCTCGTGACTCCTGAATTCACAGACGAACCATCATTCTATATACCGCATCACCCCGTTGTGCGTGAGGATAAAAGTACGACTAAAGTACGGATCGTTCTTGACGGAAGCGCAAAAACGAATACAGGATTGTCATTAAATGATATTTTACATACGGGTCCGAACTTGCAATCCGATATATTCGATATTTTGCTTAACGTTCGGGTTTTTAGTATCGCATTCTTTGCTGACGTCCGGCAGATGTACCTGCGCATTGGCGTAGACCCGTCCCACCGCAAATTTCAACGCATATTGTACCGGTTTTCAGCCGATGAAACTATACAAACCTACCAATTTAATGTTGTGACATTCGGATTGCGCTCCTCTCCATTTTTAGCTATACGCACTTTGCGGCAGCTAGCCAGCGACGAACGTAGTCGGTTTCCTCTCGCCCTGGCTGTGGTAGAAAGGGACGTCTATATGGATGACTTGGTTTCTTCAGCGCCATCTATCGATGTGGCAGTGGAGACTTCGCGCCAACTTATAAACTTATTCAAGGCCGGTGGATTTGATTTGATAAAATGGACTAGTAACTCTACTGAATTGCTCAATCAGATTCCGGACTCCCATCGTCAACAGGATACTGTATCCTTTGACAATGATGACGTTTTTAAAGTCTTAGGCCTTCGTTGGCATCCCGCGACGGACAACTTTTCATTTGTCGTAGGTACATTACCGACGTGTTGTACCAAGCGTTCCATTTTGTCCACAGCCGCTCGCTTATATGATGTGCTAGGTTTGGTCGGACCAGTCATACTTTTCGCGAAATTATTAATTAAGGAATTGTGGATATTGCACATTGACTGGGACGATACACCGCCGGCATATATAGTTAATATATGGCAACAATATGTGGAGGAACTTCCTTGTTTATCACAGTTGCAGTTTCCCCGCTATATGGGAGTTACTACTTCGTCAAGGGTAACCTTACTGGCCTTTGGTGACGCTAGTGAGAAGGGATACGGATGTGTGGTATACCTGCGCGTTGAAGGTGCTACAGAGCCACCAATCGTGACCTTGGTCTGCTCAAAATCCCGCGTAAGCCCGGTCCGGACAGTGACGTTGGCTAGACTCGAATTATGCGCTCTGGTGTTGTTAGCGAAGGTGACACGAAAGGTATACGATACATTGTCGCGAAGGTACCCGATTGATAAAATTTACGCCTTTTCTGACTCTGAAGTCGCTCTATGGTGGGTTATATCATCACCTCATAGATTTCAAACGTTTGTTGCCAACCGCATCGCTCAGTGTCAGGAATTATTAGATAGAAATGATTTTTATCATGTCGCCGGCTCCGACAATCCCGCAGATTGTATTTCGCGCGGGCTTTTACCTTCTCAAATGATTGACCATCCACTTTGGTATCATGGTCCAGATTGGCTTAATTTTCCCTCTGAACATTGGCCTATTAAAAAATTAAATTCAAATAAAACTCAAGGTTTAATGCTTGAAGAAAAAACTATATCTCATGCAACCTGTGATGTTAGCTCGACCGAACACCCGCTGTTAACGTTAAGTTTGAAATTTTCTTCGTGGAATAAATTTTTGCGATCGGTTGTTTACGTTCTTCGATTCTGTAAATTGTTGCGCCGCGATGCAACCATAACCGCTGTAGATATCGAGACCGCAGAAAAGGCTGTAATTAAAGTCTTTCAACAAATGCATTTTGCTGATGAAATTAATAAAATTAAAAGGGGTAAAAATTGTTCACCGCCATTACGCAAATTATCACCTTATTTAGCTGACGATCTGCTTCGCGTTGGAGGCAGATTACAAAACGCGTCACTAGAAGAAGCGCATAAACATCCAATGCTACTTCCTAAAAAAGGACATATAGTTAATTTAATAATCAATTTTTATCACATTAAAAATTTACACGCTGGTCCTGAATTGCTGCTATCTTTGTTAAGACAAAAATTCTGGATTCTCGCCGCACGGCGTATCATACGCTTACAGGTATTCAAGTGCAATAAATGTTTTAAGCTTAAACCTAAAGCTACAGCGCCTATTATGGCAGCACTACCGTCATGTCGAGTGGAACCGTGCAAGGCTTTTACTCACACCGGAGTGGACTACGCCGGTCCGCTTTATATAACTATGACTCGTAAGAGAGGGGTTCGGACCCAAAAGGCTTACATATGCATTTTCATATGCCTTGTAACTAAATGCGTCCATATAGAGCTCAGTAGTTCATTAAGTTCGGAAAGCTTTCTAGAGGCATTTAAACGTTTTCTTTCGCGTCGAGGTCCTTGTCTGTATCTATATAGCGATAATGGAACTAATTTCGTGTCCACGCGCTCGTACTTGGATGAGCTACATGTCTTCTTAAAATCCGATGACTATTATAAGACATTCTCGGGAGAGCTTGCAAGCAATCGCGTTACTTGGAAACTCAACCCCCCTAATGCCCCCCATTTCGGAGGAATATGGGAATCAAATATTAAGTCTATTAAGACGCATTTGTTCCGCGTCATAGGTAAGCAAACCTTGTGCTACGAGGAAATGATAACGCTCTTAAATCAGATCGAAGCAGTTCTTAATTCTCGCCCGTTGTACTTATTGAGTTGTGACCCAGCAGAGCCGAGTGTTCTAACTCCTGCACATTTTATTTCAACTGCAACTATGTCGTACTTGCCAGCTGCTGATCTGACCCGCGAACGTCCGAATCTTCTATCAAGGTTTTCTTTAGTAGATTCCATGGTTCAATCCTACTGGAAACGATTTAAGACCGAATATTTGCACAACTTACAGACCAGGGAAAAGTGGAACACCCCTTCCAACCCAATATCTGTCGGACAAGTGGTTCTAATTAATATAGATAACGCTCCACCTCTTCAATGGCCACTAGGGGTCGTAACTAAATTATATCCTGGTCGAGATGGAGTCGTTCGTGTCGCAGAGGTAAAGACGCGTAATACAACTCTTAAACGTCCGGTAGTAAGGTTGTGTCCTTTACCAAATCAATAATCAGATATTATTTTTTTTATTTTGTAGTTTATAAGTTCATTCATGTACTAAACCTTACATATGCATTATTTGAGCACTGTTCTTCTTATATCAGGCCTACATTTTTTTCTTTGTTTTATTTGGTGCCTGCTTGTTGGCTGTTACACCCTCACTACTCACTACCTATAATTCTGTATCATTTGGTTATTATATATTTGCTGCTCTTGAGATGTTTCCTTATTCTTATTATTATTATTTTTTTTTTTTGAGGACACCTCAAGGCCGGGGGGATGCTTGCGCGAGAGTGTATATCTTGCTTTATACCAAGAATAAGACTGCCCAAGAGTCTATCTCTGTTTAATGCGCACATTTTTGATACGGCGGTCTCGCTCACGCACCGCCTTTCGAACTCGGACAGTTGTCTTTTGAACGCGGCGAATTACTTATAGCCTCCTGTTAAATCCAATCGAATCCTGAAAATAGGCGATTTTTTGAGGCTGAAAGGACGTTAAATATTTCCAATTCGACTCAGTGTGTGTGTGTACGACGTGAATTTGGTGTCTGTATTTGTTTTCTGTTGAATCTTCAAAATCATCTTGCCGCGTGGCGAGGAGAAAGGCCGCGTTGCCTTCTCTCATCCTCATACAGCAGACCTGGCCAGGATCTGGAGCTCCAGAGCATAAGGAGGAAGCAGTAAGTGCGCATTTCTTTACCTTGGGCAGTTCTATGGTACGTGATACAAGGGCAACCGCAGCACACCCCTGTCGGCCATTTTTTTTTTGTGGATGATTTTTCATATTTTTAAACCAACAAATTTGGGTGTAAGCAAACGCGCATCCAACTAGTCTCAAAGTTACAAATACACGTCGTCTCGTCTCCAGCTTATATAAGTCCCACTGCTGGGCACCTCTCAAAATGTGAGGGCTTGGGCAGTTCCCACGCCGGCCCAGCGGATTGGGAACTTCACACCCATCATTAAATTGCTTCGCCTTCCCCACGTTTTCCTTCACCAAAAAGCTAATGGTAAAACTCGGATTCGGGATTCGAACCCACACGAATACAACGCTCAACACTATAGCAATAACACTGATTAAAAAATACATACAGTCGAACATAGATACTCCTCCTTTTTTTGAAGTCCGTTAAAAACAAACACTGAACTAATATCACTGCATATTATAAAACAAAGTCGCCTTCCGCTGTCAGTCTGTCCCTATATATACTTAGATCTTTAAAACTACGCAACAGATTTTGATGCGGTTTTTTAAAAATATGTATAACTAGCTGTTGCCCGCAACTTCGTCGCATAGAATTCGTTTATCGCTATCCCGCAGGAATTACGCAATTTTCCGGGATAAAAAGTAGCCTATGTGTTATTCCAGACTATAATCTATCTATGTTCCAAATTTCATTCAGATCTCCAGCCGTTCTGGCGTGAAAGAGTAACAAACATCCATCCATACTTACAAACTTTCGCGTTTATAATATTAGTATACGCAGACGAAGTCGCGGGCAGAAGCTAGTTTAGTATAAATTATATCAGGTTTTCAGTAGGTAGTACACAAAATTCACAATAACATTACCCTAAGTTTAGCTAGAATAAATCTCAGACCAAAGGAGCTAAACTAAAACAATTTGCGAACGTCGTATCATACCGTTTCTCTCACTCGCATTTTGATGACTGTTAGTGTGAGCGGAACGGCACGAATTCTGAGCCCACCACTCTAAATAATTCGCCAACGCCAACTACCTATACATAACGTCTCAGTGGCGTAACTATAGGGTGGCAAGGGTGGCAAAAGGCCAGGGGCCCCTAGCTCTACGGGGCCCCGAACTGGCTTGGTTTAGAGCACAGAAGGGACGCTGATGCACTTGTTTATATTGAGGAAGGACCATCTGACGAATTGCCGCGGGCCCCAGACGTTATAGTTACGCCATTGATACGTCTATTACGTCAATGCAAACGCAACCTTCGTTCGATTGGGTTGTTTCAACACTTTCAACTTAAGGCATCACAATAAAGTCTGGGGCCCGATTTTTGAAAGCACCTCACTCGAAAGTGGTATAAATCAGCTTATATCTCCAAAACTACAGCTCTCATCAGTTTTGACTAGTTCACAAGATCAATGTGAGCTGTGATTGTCTTCTATGCTACCTAATTTTTCACCTTTTTTTTACGTTAGAGAGGCCAGACAAAAGAACTAGTGGGTCACCTGATGTTAAATGATCACCACTGTCCATAGACACCTGCAGCGCTTTACGCGATGCCAGTGCGTTGTCGGCCCTCGACACGATTCGACTCGGCTGTCGGTTTCGAGTGGTATTTTCACACATGTGCTTTCAAAAATCGGGCCCCTGGCGTATGGGTGACGTCTTTTGTATTTGACGTGGTGGCGAAAAGGTGCAACGCTTTAATAGCGTTGAGCAAAAGATATCTGTTAAAATAAGTATATAAAGAAAAGAGGCTATGACTAACGTGACCATATTTTTTTGCCAGAGTGGGACATCTGTCCTATATATTAAAAAAAGATAAGAGATAAGAAAGAAAGAAAGAAAGAAGACATTTATTCCTTTTTGCAAGACACACAAATATAAAAGAATATACCCAATTTTATAGCAAAAAAAACAGACATTAAAAATAGATGCTCAGCGTTGTGTGTGTCTTCGCAAAAGGTCGCTGGCTCAGCATTACGCTGAGGTGTTAGAATGTGAGGTGTTAAGAAGTTTTTTCTCATAGAAAATAGAGTAACAAAAACAATGAAAGCACTAAACACAAAATAGTCAAGTTGACACGGCTCACTAAGCCCCAGTAGTGGCGTGACTTCCAAGTCAGTGGCGTAACTATAACGTCTGGGGCCCGTGGCAAATTCGTCAGATGGTCCTTCCTCAATATAAAGAAGTGCATCAGCGTCCCTTCTGTGCTCTAAACCAAGCCAGTTGGGGGCCCTGTAGAGCTAGGGGCCCCTGGCATTTTGCCACCCCTGCCACCCTATAGTTACGCCACTGTTCTAAGTCGTATTTTTTTATTTGACGGCTGAACAGATTTGATTTAAAATTTCGGCGCTGAACCAAGCTTTTCGAGCGGATCCTTTGGTCTGTTTGGCCTCGCTGGGGACACCGGGACAGACTGCCTGAGGGGATAATCCCGCCCGAAGCGGGACGTATGGTCACGTTATCTATGACTTACGTGAAATAAATCAAATAAATACTTAGTTTTTGGTTCCACCATAAATTAGACTGGCAACCTATTTTATACAAATGGCGACACAAGTTAGTGAACAAATCTCATCTAAATATCAACCCCCTTATTAAACGCTCCGTAGGCCTCTGCTAACTTAGCAATCGTTCGTCTTTATCTGTCACTTTGACATTTACCTTTCACAGATAAGGACAAACGATTGGGGTGCGAGTCGGGTTCCTTTTTGGATCCGTCCGGGGGGAAGAGCAGTATTTATTACTTTGACATTGGCGAAATCATCACATCAATTGATGGGGCCATATTAAAAAAAGAAGAAGACAAATGATTGTTAAGTTAGCAGAAGCCTCTAGAGCGTTTATAAATAAGGGGGTAAAACTTTAATTTCTATCTAAGGCTGTATGTGTTCATGTATATTTAAACACTTACCCTAATTAAATAAAGATAACTATATATTATGCTTTATTTCTCCTACTCTTTCTCTTGGCGACTTATTTTCTCTCTCAACTTCTTCTTAATTTCATTTCTTTTCTTCTCAAATTCCTTCTTTCTCAATCTTGCGTTTCTTAATACGAGTTTTGTATTTCTATTGTTTACATCATCTCGACGTCTAGCAACATCTGTAACTTCTTTTTCTTCTTCCATGCTACTATTGACTGGTACATCAGAATGAATCCCAAATACTGTAGTATTTTCTAAATCAGAAAAATCATTGATGTTTTCTCTGCCCATTTTATTGTAAATTTTGAGGAATTGCCAAAATTCTATATCGCCGCCTTTTATGTTGCGTTCATAGAACTCTTTAAGTTCTTTCTTACATCGGTGTTTATTCACAATAGGTTTTGGTTTGGATTCTCTATTGGCTTCTTTATATAATTTGTTTTGTGCTTTTTTCGTTCTTCTATCTAGCTTTGGTAGATCATTCTTATTTATAATAGTTTTTATTGCAACTTTATTAGTCTTTTGTTTAGCCTCATTGGATTGATTAGTCTGAAGATTAAGTTTATGTTTCCAAACTTTAGGTTTAAAAGGTTTGGGATTAACTGCATGTTTTCTTCCATGTAGTTTCAAGGCGCTAAGGGTTTGACAAACTTTATCACACGAATCGCAAGGGAAGAGCATTTTAACACCCTTTTTCTTAGAAACACGATACAGTTCTTTCATATGTTCTATATAACCACCAGTTACCTTTAAATTATCAGTTTCATCTAACTTTGGAAGTAAACAATCTTTAATTTTAACTTTCTCTTTAACCACGATCCATTCTTTACCCTTTTTAACTAATTTAGTTTTAGTGATACCTTTGTCTTTGTTTTTTCTGTTAGCTTTATCTATTTTCTTATATTCCAATCTATTCAGATTTTTAACGCTTGGTATTATTTCAACTTTATTTATTATTTCGTCACCAACGTCATAGTAATATTTAGATTTAAGTATATCATTGTTATCATCTTTGAACGTGCCGTATGGAACTTTTATATCAATGTCGTGTACATTCTTTAGGTGTTTTGTGACACTTAAATTTGTAGTGAATTTGCAAAGTGGACATTTCTTCCAAGTCTGGACGTTGCTTACGTCAAAATGGATTTTGCAATGCTCTATTAGGTTTTCCTTTGTCTCGAACAACTGAAAAAAAAGCAGTATTAGATAAGCAGGTACACAAGTAGCAATTAGACTTCACACACAAATCACGTCTTTATCCCTCACGGGATAGACAGAGCCTCGGGTAACAAGAATATAGGTCACGTTTAGCATGATTGTGGGCGTATGAGTTGAAAGGGGAAACGAAAATAGTGATGGGTTCCTAGCATCGCCTATAACATGATTCCTAAAATTTTTGCCCATTCCCTCTATGGGCTTTTACCATCTGCGCGGGAAGAATAGCAACTGGTACATTCTATATTTTTTCTTTACTCCCAGACCAGCTTGGAAGATTAGACTTCAATGTACTGAAAATAGGCGAATTATTTTAAAAAATTGTACTCCTTACTATGAAATGCGATTCAGTTATTTATTTTACCTTAAAGCAAACGTAGCACTGGTGTATGTTAAGTTTCAACTTCCTGTTTCTTCCTTTGACTTTTTCACCTTGACCGTTTCTTTCTACAGTTTGACTGTCTTCGTTTTTGTCATTTATTGCCTCTTTATCTCCATCATCAATCGTGTCTTCCTCAGCGGGCAGTTCTTCGTTTGATAAATCATTAAGGACTGTTCTGAATCTCTCATTATCTACATTATCATCAACGATTTCATGATCTTTATTTAGAATAGTATCTTGATCAGTTGCATTTTTATGTAATAAAACATTTTTATCAATAGTTTTATTCAATACAGTAGTATATATTTTTTCTTTACTGCTCTGATCTTTTCTGGTTGGATCTGTATCGATCGTGACTGCATTGGATTTATCTTGATCATTCGGTTCGGCTTCGTGATCTATAGAAAAGTGTTCTACCAATAGTTCATTCTGTTTTTTGAAACTTGCATTACTATAATCTTTTATAGTTTGATTTTTATCTATAAGTAAATTAGTATGGCAATCTATAATGGTTTTATCAATTCGCTTATTGTTGTTATAATATTTAATTTTTTGCTGTTCTGAAATGAAAACAAACAGAAGGTAATTTTTAACTTTAGGAAGCGCATCTACAGCTAATTTTTTCATTAAACATGGCTCAAGCTTCGCCAATATCGAGGTTTTTATTACTTAGCTCCCAATCAATTAGATATTAGCCTTGTAAATAAATTAGGTACCTATCGTTGCCTAGAGTGCACCCGCCCCAACACTATTCCCCTACCTGTGAAGGACAACCGTAGCTCACTAATATTACTGTCTATAGACATCTCTAATACCATCTTACCTTTGATAGAACTCTTCTGAACTGCTCTTTTCATTAGTCTATTGTATTTCCGTCTCGTTCGCTCCAAAGCCATAGCTGATTTCTTCTGTCTCGATTCCTCCAAAAGCTCTTTCACTTTCCTCTTGATCTGAGCTTCTGCGTCCTCGTCTCTCGCGTATTTGTGCGAATCTGAAGGAGAATATTATCTTAACTTATTTGACTAGCATTTTATTGCATAATTCGATTATATATTTTATTTTAATTCTTAATCGCTTTGAATTTGACATTTATTTCAGGATTGTATTATTGGATTTCTGTTTTTAATTTTTTGTCTGAATTCTTTGTTTAATATTGCCGATCTTTTTGTGACTGTCTTATGTTTGACATAAAAAATTACGTAATTTAAAGATAGAAATAAATGAATCTAATTTTATCCCATCTAGTTTTTCCCCACGGCTTCGTCCGCGCAACATTAAACATAGCCTATAACACTTACAAATAACGTGGCATTCTCTATCAGTAATAGTACATTTCGTTTCGATGCCAGTGCGGAAAGTATGTCATTATTTTACGAGCAATGTGAGATTTTGCCACGAGCCGAAGGTGAGTGGCAAGACTCGGGGCGAGTGAAAAATGACTTTTGTATTGTCATACATATCTTGACCCCGACCGACATATGTGTGCGTATCGTGTTTAATACTTGCCTTTGCGTCGGTGGTCGAGTTTTTAACGTAATAGAAATACTCCCCTTATCATTTGCCTCTCGCTATAAGGTGGTATTTTCATACATATCTTGACCCCGACCGACATGTGTGCGTGTCGTGTTTAATACTTGTCTTTGCGTCGGTGGTCGAGTTTTTAACGTAATAGAAATACTCCCCTTATCATTTGCCTCTCGCTATAAGGTGGTATTTTCATACATATCTTGACCCCGACCGACATGTGTGCGTGTTGTGTTTAATACTTGCCTTTGCGTCGGTGGTCGAGTTTTTAACGTAATAGAAATACTCCCCTTATCATTTGCCTCTCGCTATAAGGTGGTATTTTCATACATATCTTGAACCCGACCGACATGTGTGCGTGTCGTGTTTACTTACCTTTGCGTCGGTGGTCGAGTTTTTGCCTTACAATCCTTTCTGGTTTTTTCTTCAGGTCTATCAACTCTTCAAATACTTCTTTGGGCACTTCGTCCAGTTGGTTTTCTGCTGCCAAGTTTGATAGCATATCTTCTTCTAAAAAAATATGTGAGCGTTTGAAGGGGTAAGGCCTAGACATACACACATATATCACGTCTTTATCCCTTACGGGGTAGACAGACCCTAAGGTAACAAAACTTTAAGGCCACGTTTAGCATGATTAAGGGCGTATAGGTGGAAAGGGGAATCAAAATAGTGACGGGATGCTAGCCGCATCACCTATAACATGATTCTAAGATTTTCGCTCACTCGATGGACTTT
Source organism: Pandemis corylana (assembly GCA_949127965.1). Lineage (NCBI taxonomy): Eukaryota > Metazoa > Arthropoda > Insecta > Lepidoptera > Tortricidae > Pandemis > Pandemis corylana. The sequence goes on along the minus strand of OX421878.1, from coordinate 4,572,662 downwards.
TACCATCTGCGCGGGAAGAGAAGCAACTGGTACATTCTATTTTTTTCTATACTCCCAGACCAGCATGGAAGAGTAAAAATAAATTAAAAGCAAAGTTGGAAGAGTTTAAAACTGTTTTTCAATAAAAAGGTGCCAAGATTGTTTAACTTTTTTCTTATACTAAAAACCGAAGTATACACAGGTATGTACAATAAGGGAAATGCATTAACACACCGCCGTAGAACCCTATCGCAGTAAGCTGACACATCGAGTTTAAGTGTACAATATAATAACGGATTCAGGGTGCTGCTGGGGCTGCCGTGCTCGTGCGCACCTGGCATGTTCGCGGATGCGCGCGTTGGCAGCTTTCATGCCACTGTTCGGAAGCGCGCCGCAGCGATGCTCCGCAGAGCGCGCGCCAGTGCCAACTAGTGATGTAACGAATGTAATTTTTTAAACATTCGCGAACGCGAATGCGAATGCAAATGTCTGCTACTGACATTCGCGAATGCGAATGCGAATGTAGAAGTGTTCAAATTTGGCGCCAATTGTCTATGGCATTGGCAGTTGATAATTTCACAAGTGAAATGGTTGCGTTGGAAGACTTGCCATTTAGTTTCGTGGAAAGTGTTGGATAAAAATTATTGGAGTAAAATAATGAATAAATAATACCAAATGATAAAGTGAAGACTGTTAATGTGCTTGTGAGGTTAAATTACTTTTTCTTGCATTAAAAACATAAGAAATGAACGGGTTTTTGATTTTATTAACCTACCATTATCTTCAAATTGTTTTTTTCTGATATTCATATTCGCAAAACATTCGCAGAAATTTTGCGGATGCGAATGCAAATACGAATATCCAAAAATATGCGAATATCCGCGAATGCGAATATTCGTTACATCACTAGTGCCAACAGCATCCTGAGCGTGGTAGCGGGCAGGCTGGAGTCGCTGTGTACAGCACTGGGCTAATCTGCACCGCTCCTTGACACTCTATGAGCCTAATTAACTAACGTAGTGTATAAGTTGAAATACTAATAAAATATGGACCTAAATGTTATCCGAAATAAATGTTTTATTTTTTTATTTTTTCAAGTGACGGCGGCCTGTCAATTGCGACAAGGTTCTACTTCGGCACGACAAGACAAAAAAGTTTTTTTTTTTCATTTAGTGTATGTATTTCTTTTTTTTGCTCACCATCCACTGGCTCTTCTTTCATCAGGTCTTTGTAATAGCTGCCATCATCAAATTCAAAAGGCTCTTCTTTTACTAGAATGTTAGTCTTCTTTGGTTTCCTGAAAATAAAATAACATAGGTACTGGATCCCTGGTACTGGTAGAGATCCCTTATAGGGATAAGTGTTTGTGCATATATTTAACGTCTTTTTTTGTGATTTGTCTCAGTTTCTTTATATTTGTACAATAAAGCATTTACTTACTTATGTACGGTCAAGTGCAAAAATAAGTATCGACACCAGTATTTTTCGTACTATATTATATTTCTATAATATATATAGTGCAATTGACCGCAATATAGTACGATACTATATAATATAGTACAGGTGGCAACCCTAACTATGGTTCATGTTCAAAGTGTACGGCGGATAAGGGTGACTTATTTTTCAATCCAAAATTACAATGAAAAAAGGTTTCAGGAGTGTTCAATTGAGATAACTGGACCACCCGCTGAAGTACACCTAGCAGAATATACCTAGTAACATACATAGATCGAGACTGAAAGAGTGATATAATACGCGTATGTACGGTCAAGTGCAAAAATAAGTATCGATAGGAACTTCTCAAAAATATGTCCCACGACCTTATTACGCCGGTGTAAGAGCGCATGATACTTATTTTTGAAACTTTGACTAGATACATATTATAACACTTGACTGTACTTAACACTATAACAGATTTAAGAGTCGTTTTAATAAAAATGTACTCGGTTAAAGGTATTAGGTAATTTAAAAAAAAACAATTGATTCCTTTGTGTAACGACATTGTCACTCTTATTACATACATAAATCACGTCTTTATCCCTTACGGGGTAGACAGAGCCTAAGGTAACAAGACCTTAAGGACACGTTTAGAATAGTTGTAGGCGTATAGGTGGAAAGAGGAATCAAAATAGTGATGGGTTGCTAGCCGCATCGCCTATAAAATGATTCCTAAAACACTCACTACTAAGTCACTCACTGATTACTGAGTCACTCTTATTGCAATGGAATAAAGTTGAGAAAACGTTACACAAAGGAATCATTTAGATCAGTGGTTCCTAACCTTTTCAATGTCACTACCCCTGTGAACAAGTATGGGAATTGAGTTTAGTTTTAGCTAATTTAAAATAATTAAAACCACACAAATTCGAACGAAAATATGTTTATTATGTAAGAAATTGCACGTTTAGGTAACTAGTAAGTAAAGTAATATATAAATCGTACTATTATTTTGTTTATTGCTATTTTAATACTATTTCGTGCCATCCCGTGTTACCCCCCTAGAATCTCCGTTTTACCCATGCGGGGGTAATTACCCCCAGGTTAGGAACCACTGATTTAGATTTTGTTGTAATTATGCCTTTACTATGCACTCTCCTTTGAAAAAGACTTGAAAAGATTCACAGTCAAATATACTCGGGTGCAAAAAAACTGGGTCATTCCTCATACAACTTTCTAGGATATTGACGTGACAACGTCTTATAAATTGGTTTGCCGGGTGACACTTCAAGAAACTGCGTTACGCTCCGCTCACGTTATGCGCTCACAATGAGAGCGAGTGAGAGGCATGGTTAGCCCGCCTAAGAGCGAGAGAGACAGACATAAAAAGTGAAAGGCACGCGTCCCTTCCACTCGAGCACAGTTAGCCCGCCTAAGAGCGAGAGAGACAGAGCGAGAGAGAGAGAGTGAGAGAGATAGGCATACACACCGGTTCATGTCTTGCGCTTCTTCCTACTATACGAATGAATATTCACATTAAAATTATTTTACCACTCAAAGTCGTTGTCACGTAAAACTTTCGCCCGTATACCGACTTTACAGGCAACCGGTTTTTTTTTGCTCCCGAGTATAGATCGCGACTATAATACAAGCGCCTGGCTCGCCCCGGATTCGAACCCGGGACCTCTAGCTTAGTGAGGGTCACTAACCGCTACGCTATCCTGTTTTAAATAGACTTACTTCTTTTTCCTCTTTGGTATTTCATATTCCAAGCCATGCACTTTCCAAAAGTGTCTCTGCAGGTAGGTAGCTCGCAGAAATCGCTTTTCGCACATTTTGCATTTTGTCAACTGTAAAATTAAATTGACACATGAAAAAAAATTGCCCGAATTTCATATACATACATATATCACGTCTTTATATTTTGTTACGTGAGGCTCTGTCTACCCTGTAAGGGATAAACACGTGATTTATTTATGTACCCGACCCGCCCCGGCTTCGCGCGGTATATTATGCATGTATCCTAGTAATATTATAAACGCGAAAGTTTGTAAGTATGGATGGATGGAAGGTTGTTAGTTACTCTTTCACGCCAGAACGGCTGGACAGATCTGGATGAAATTTGGAACATATATAGATTATAGTTTAGAATAACACATAAGCTACTTTTTATCCCGGAAAATTGCGTAATTCTTGCGGTATAGCGATAAACGAATTCTACGCAGACGAAGTTGCGGGCAACAGCTAGTTATACATACAAACCCTTCCCTTGAATCATTCTAACTATTAACAAACGCATCAAAATCCGTTGCGTAATTTTAAAGATCTAAGCATACCAGTGGCGTGGTGTCCATAGAACTCTATTCCCACCGGCTTGCCTATTTTAAGGCAGTTGGGCACTTTCATTGCGCAGAATTAGAGGAAAATAAATAAATAAATATCTTGGGACAAATTACACCAATTGACCCAGCCCCAAACTAAGCAAAGCTTGTGCTATGGGTACCAGGCAACGGATAAACATACTTATATAATGTAGATAAATACATACAACATCCATGACTCGGGCACAAACATTCGTATTCATCATACAACTGTCTGCCCCTACCGGGATTCGAACCCGGGACCTCTAGCTTCCAAGTCAGTACCACTAGCCTATCCGTCGTCCAAAAAAGCTAGTTAAATGCCCTTCGGCTTGCCTACTGATATACTTGACGCCACGCCACTGAAGATAGATAGATAGATAAAACGTTTATTTGGTACTGCCAACACACACAATCAAGATTACATAAAATATCAACATATCAAGCAAAAACTTAAAACTAGAACATAACTTTGTTTGTGTGCGCTACAGTAGCACAAAAGGGCCATGGCTCAGTGTTCAACATTGCTCGTAAAAGCAAAACACTGGTATTCTGCAACAACCCACGGAACAAACAAATGAACACTTTTTAACAGTTAGGTACTACAGAAGCATACATAGGGAAAGATAGACAGACAACGGAAAGCGACTTTGTTTTATACTATGTAAGTAAGTAAGTAAGTATGCGCGCAGATCATACATGAGAACCTGGGCAATGATCGAGAGGTAGGAACAGTGGTAATCTACTCCGATAGCCAAGCAGCGTTAAAGGCACTAAACAAGCCAACAGTTAGTTCCTCACTGGTAAGGGAGTGCAGAATAGTACTCAACAGACTAGGAGAGAACACGAAGGTAACGGTAGCCTGGGTCCCTGGACATCAAGGGGTGATGGGCAACGAAAGAGCAGACGAACTAGCGAGGGAAGGAGCGGGCACAGAATTTATCGGCCCCGAACCGGTACTCCCAATCTCGGGAGATGTCACAAAAGGGACAATAGACAGACTAATGGAGCAAGAAGCGAATGCAGAATGGAGCCAAGGTTCGGGGTGCAGACAGTCGAAGATGATGCTGAAAGGCATAGACCGCAGAAGGACTAGGTATCTCCTGAATCTAGGTAAGAGTAGCTTAAGAATATTAACTGGCATCATCACAGGCCATAATACTCTAAACAGGCATTTAAGCATTATAGGTATAACAAGCGATCCCTCTTGCCCGCACTGCGGGAAAGAGGAGACGAGCAAGCACGTCCTCACGGAGTGCGTCATGTACGCGGCAGCGCGGCGCGAAACATTCGGGAGCGACGAACTGGAGGAGGACGAGCTGAGAGACATCCAACTAAAAGATGTCCTTATGTTCGGCAGGAAGACACGAAGATTTGAGGAGAGTTGCTGTGTGGGAGCGCTGCTGGGACAGTAACCGGCGGCTCCTGCCAAGGGGAACTGGGCTGAATGATCGCCACAGCGGATCGACAGCCCGCCTGACCCAGCCAGGCGTCCCCACATCAACATCATCAACATCAACATCATCAAGTAAGTAAGTAAATGCTTTATTGTACAAATATAGAGAAGTAGAGACAAATCACAAAAAAAGACCTTAAATATATGCACAAAGATTACTGATTAAGGGTAGTGATGTATACTCACGAACATTCTTTTGTGCCGACCTTTAATATGCATGACAAGACTAGGTTTATTAGTTGTGACGAAATCACATGCATCGCATATATATTTCTTTTCAGTCCTGCTGTGCTTCCTCACTATGTGATTGGTTAAATATTTCGTATTCAAAAAGCTGCAATTAAAATAAGAATACAATCAAAATATTATTCTAAATAATATGCAGGTGAATATTCGGCCGAATATTCATTTTATAGTCAGACGAATATCGCCGAATATTCTAATGACTATGACAAACATTAATTACTCAAACTGAAACAAAAAAGTTTTGTAGAATTATTCATTATTATACTCACTTAAAATGATATTATTCGAACGATAAAGTAAAATATCGAATATTCGAATATCGAATAATATCCAAATATTCAATTATCTCACCGTACTCCGCAGTAATCGCACTGGACCCTCTTAACCTTGGCTTTATGGGTGTTCAGGTGCCTTTCGATGTCCGCCTTCTTCAAGAACCGTTTCCTACAAATCTCGCACGCTAAATGTTTCTCCGGGTAATGGGTTAGCGTATGCTTACGAAGGGAGCTCTGTAACAATAACATTAATATTACTACGAACAAAAAAAATTCCTTGCTACTCCGCTACTCAAGTTTATTGATCATGAGTAGCGGAGTAGCAAGATAAATTTTTTGTTCGTTGAAATGGACCTCCGCAAAGTAACGCCTGATTCAATAAAATAATATTACTAACTAGGGTTCGTATGTATACATACATACACAAATCACGCCTTTATCCCTTACGGGGTAAGGTGGCAAGACTTACAGGCCACATTTAGCAAGATTGTGGGCGTATAAATGGCTAAAAATGGAAAGAAAATAGTGATGGGTGGCTAGCGCCTTGCCGCATCGCTTATAACATGATTCCTACTATTTTCGCCCATTCCCCGGATTTTACCATCTGCGCGGGAGGAGAAGCAACTGGTACATTTTATGTTTTTTCTTTGCTTCCAAACCAGCATGCAATATGTATATATATGTATGTAAACTCTTAATTACACATACAATCTAAGAATAAATAAATAACACAACACCAAATAAAACGAAGTAGACGGAGATCTTATTCCTAAAAAGGGATCTCTTTCAGCTGATTGTTTAGGTGATATAATGTGTGGTTGTTACTTCCATGCTGGTCTGGTAGCAAAGAAAAAAAACATAGAATGTGTCAAGTGTATCATGTCAAAGTTTCAAAAATAAGTACCACACACTCTTACACCGGCGTAATAAGGTCGTGGGACATATTTTTGAGAAGTTCGTATCGATACTTATTTTTGCACTTGACCGTACCATGTTATACCAGCTGCTTTTCTTCCCGCGCAGGTAAAAGCCCATCGAGGGAATGGGCGGAAATCTTTGGCACCATGTCATAGGCGATGCTACCAACCCATCACTGTTCTGATTCCCCTTTCTACCTATACGCCCACAATCATGCTAAACGTGGCCTTTAGGTCTTGTTACCTTAAGATCCGTCTATCTTCTATACTAATATTATAAAGAGGAAAAATTTGATTGTTTGCATTGAATAGGCTCCGAAACTACTGGACAGATTTCAAAAATTCTTTTGCTGTTAAAAAGCTACATTGTCACTGAGTGACATAGGCTACTTTTTACCGCGGGAAAATTAATTTACCGCGGGCGAAGCTGCGGACGGAAGGTTAGTACTAATATAAAAGTTTGTGAGTATGGATGTTTGTTACTCTCTCACGCCAGAACGGCTGGACAGATCTGGGTCATATTTGGCACAGAGATAGACTATAGTCTGGAACAACACATAGGCTACTTTTTATCCTGGAAAATTGCGTAGTTCCCGCGGGATAGGGATAAATGAATTGAACGCAACAGCTAGTATTTTATGTTTTTTCTTTGCTCCCAAACCAGCATGGATTTTGTTTTCACTCACGGTATTTCTGAATCTCCTATCGCACAGTTCCACGGTGCAGAAGTACGGCTTCCCCTCGACATGCGTCCTCATGTGGGTTGGGAGATTGGCCCTGTTGCTCAGCAGCAGCCCGCACACATCGCACTTGGCTGTTCGCGTCCTGTCGTGTACTGCTTGCTGGAATAAGAACACTCGAGTGTTTCAAAAAATATTTTTAACCTAAACAAGCTAATAAAATCCGCCATTTTTTAATTTCTCTTCTCGCGCAGATGGTAAAAGCCCATCGAGGGAACGGGCGAAAATCTTGGGAATCATGTTATGGGCGATGCGGCTAGCAACCCATCACTATTTTGACTCCCCTTTCCACCTATACGCCCACAATCATGCTAAACTAGGCTTCAAAGTTCATTTTATTTTATTTTCACTATACATGTGACTCTCGTATTGGTTTGTATAGCCATAGCCACAGACTGTCTTCCAGACGATACGCGATAATTCGTCTGTAATAGACACAAAGGTCAAAGGCCACATACCTATTATAGTATAAATAAGCGTTTTACACCTCCACTGAACTTATTTTTTTGTTGTTTTGACTATACTAAAAACTGGAATTCAAGACCAAAAAATCTACGACAATGTTGCCACTGAAATAAAATATGTGTACAATAGTACATTCCTTTTTTTTTAAACACACGATAGAATATTATTTTTATTAGTAATTTCGATCCTATAATTTAAAGAAGTAATTTTGTTAACTTACTTTTATATAAATACTAGACGCCTGAATAAAAACTTAAACATTTCGTAATTTTTGGTTGAAAAACTGGTATTGTGCTTGTATTTCTTCAGGTATTCATAACATTTGGTGCAATAATTTACAATTAAGATAAAATCAAACTAATATTTGATTTAATTTTTTACATACATTTAGATAATCAACTAATGAGGAGTTTGAATAAAGAAAAAAATTATAAAAAATATTTTGTATGTATGTATGTGAGTGCTAGACCGTTATCCTGTTTATGTTCCTTAGAATAAAATTGTCTCAATATTAATTGAGTTGAAAATAAGTTAGTATTTTTTTTCACAAAATCCATATTTAATAGCAATACAAAGAATCATATTAAAAAAGGTTGGCGAAACCTGAAAAGTTTATTTGACAGTGACATAAGTGACATTGACAGATTTGACAGTGACATATCTGTCGTAGATTTTTTGGTCTTGAATTCCAGTTTTTAGTTTAGTAGAGCCTTTATACATCTCTACTATAGATTAATATAATTTAAGGCTCGGGGACCTAATACATGTCTTATATAAGTGTATTTAATTTAAGTAGAATTTAAGTATTGTAAATGTATTTTATTAAAAAAAATGACCTCTGCCAAGTTTCTTGCGGCGCATTCTTGGCAATGATGGTCTTTCCGAATGCGCTGGTGGTTTCAAAAAGACACGTAAAAGAGCCCTTGGCGGCCAATTTGCAAAAATAAATTTTCATTTTCATTATCATTAATATCCACTCACTGTTACTCACAATATGTATGACAAGATTGTTTTTGATCTTGAAACGTTTCCCGCAAACGTCGCACTCATACCGTCTCACGTCAACCTCCAAGTGTTTCTCAGCCACGTGCAGTTTCAAAAGAGATTTACTTTTGCATCTAGAACAAAGCAGGGTTGTTGAAAAACATCGATATCGGATTACCGGGATACCGGGTGGTAGGAGCTGACCTGGTGCAAGGTCCGCACGGATCGCTACCACCGACTTAATTGCTATTCCTGCTGCCAAGGGGCCGTCCGTTAATCATGTGATGTTTTTTTTAACACTTTTACCCCCCCCCCTTCCCCATCCAAAATCACGTGTATTTTTAGCACCTACAAAGAATATTTTATTGAATCAGGCGTTACTTTGCGGAGGTCCATTTCAACGAACAAAAAATTTACCTTGCTACTCCGCTACTCACGTGCAATATAACCAAGCCTGTGTGAAATATATATGTTTTTCATGTAATCCCTCCCTCCACTGCTGCAGTTGCTTCTCTTCCCGCGCAGATGGTAAAAGCCCATCGAGGGAGTGGGCCAGTCTTAGGAATCATGTTATAGGCGATGCGGCTAGCAACCCATCACCATTTTGATTTCCCTTTCCACCTATACGCCCTTAATTATGCTAAACGTGGCCTTAAGGTCTACCTTAGGCTCTGTCTACCCCGTAAGGGATAAAGACGTGATACATGCATGTGTATGTATGTATGTATGTATGAGGCAGCAAATTTGTGAGCTGATTAAAAAAAACCCGAATAACATTTACACGTCTATTTAGTCAAAACTAAACCAACCACCTGCAATTTTTTTCCGGAACTATTTTAAGAGAGCATGTATACGTACGTAACGTGACACATCTTGCACTCGTAGATCTTCTCCGTGCCGGTGTGACGCGCCTGGTGCTTGCGCAGCGTGGACGAGTCCCGGCATGCGTATGCGCAGTACACGCAGCGGTACGGCTTGTCGCCTGGAACAACGGCCGGGATTAGAGAAGGAAAGAGATATCACGCCACATTAACCCCTGGTATGCCTGGTATCCATGCTAAATATAAGGCTATTATTTTTTGCATTATTAAATGAATCAAGAATTTTACTTCCTGATTCTTTATATTTATGTTTACGGTTTTACCCGTTACAAATTAAATTTCTATAGGTGCGACACTGAAAACTAGAACAGAGAAAACTCTGAAAAGCAAAGCTATGGCCGGGAATCGCAAATGCAATCATTAACTTTGATATTTATAAGACAAACGAGACTTGAACGCCATTGTTTTTTCACTTGCGGAATACGAGGGGTTGAGGTACATTCTTTCAATTCAACAGGGATCCGCGGATACGACGTTGGTAACGATCCAGATGCACTTTATACGAGGCTCGACCACCTGCAAATTGCTATTATAGTCCTTAAATAAAATATAATGAACCACTACGCCACCACTAATTAGCAGTTAAAGTTTAATTGGGCAATTAAACGTCTACTTAGTCAGCACGAGTAACTATTATGACAAAAGTTGTATATTACACAATGTTGTTTTTTATATTGGCCGCGGCTTTATGTCAAAATATTGCAGGCAAGTAAGTTTTGTTATTATACAGAATTAACAAAATCCACTGACTTTTAGACGAAAAACAAAACATAAAAAAACAAGTGACAGAATCAACTATTTAACTGAGTAACTAAATGATATTTAAAAAGGTATTCAATTAACATTCGATGAGCCTTTGCGTATTCTGTGGTATATTATCTGACATTCGTTCTTGTGTCATAAAAAATGCTTTTCATAGAATGTAGAGTATACTGCGAAGACTCGCACTCAAAATGGGACCTACGCGGGTACTCTTGCCCTGTCAACTGCAACAACGTCGTTTATGCCGTTGAGAGGTTAGTTTAACATAACACTTATAACCACCACACACACACACACATAACACGAGCCAATGAACAAAGTCATCAACTCAGATTGGAAACTTTACACACCGCTGAATTGCTTCGCAGGACACGACCAATATTACGATGTAGCGACCCTAGCGCCACCTAGTCGTCAACTAAATAAACTGCTACGACTACCGAATAGCTAGCGCCGATGACGTCACAACGTCCTACACCGCGCCAGCGAAGTTTCTTAACGCGGCTGCATAAATACAACTTCCAACTCTCTTCCTTCGGACTTCGGTCCCCAGGCATAACAACTGAATGGCGTATGAAATTTGGGCAACTAAAAGGATTCGATTGTACTGGATTAAATCTATAAAAAGATGCCTGCTAGCCTGGTGGCTAGATGGCCAGAGATTGGCTTAGGATGGTCGTGGATTCGATCCCCTTGCACTGCTTTTTTCAGAAATTATGTGCGAAATCACATTTGATACGTATATGTATGGATGATGAAGCACCAAATTTTCGTTACAGATTAAAACTGTTAGACGTCAACAACCTCTTATCCCAAGACTCCCAAACTATAGAGGACTTCAACAAGTCGCAAAACGGGATATATTCGGGCGAAGAAGCGCCATCTGTGCGAGCCACAGACACAAGCAACCTTTACATCATCTGTGAAAAGGTTCTAAAAAACAATATAGCTGTCAACGAGGTGCAGACGGAGCTGGCCAAGTTTAATATGTCCAACTGCAGGTATTTAGGGTGAATCAACTTTAAACCGTATCATAAGTTAACAGGTTTAAAATTGGTATAACACGTATTTTTGCGGTAGTTTTAAGCCACTTCTATCCTAAGCATGTTAGTGTAATGTGGTACAACATTTAAATTTTAGAATTTAAGTTTTACTCGGATTGATGACTGAAATCCTATTTTTCTCTTATTTACTAATAATTGATTTCACTCAATAGTCTAATTATGATATTTAACAGCCAAACTCTTATTACAGACTTGTCATTAAAAAGAAACTGAAACGAGTATACTACAAAAAGCTAACTAAATGCAGAAGAAGTTATGAAGACGAATTCGTATCCATATTCACGAAGATACTAAACAGACATGCACATGGAAAGTACAAATTTACCGAAGAATTGACATCGGTATTTACTTTAAACAATTTAGGGTCTGTTTCAGCACTCTCTGATGAGTTACAGTTATCTTAAGTGTTAGTTATCTATGATGATAACAGTCAGTGTTTCGTAGTAGTAGTTCAATGCCAATAGGGTTTCACCACGGACACCTCCCGGTGGCCCCGGCTTCCGCCAGGACCGCGCCAAGAAGGGGAGGGCCCGTACGCTGGGCCAGTTTTCCCTTAGACAGTGAGATCGTGCAATGCAGGTAGGTAATGCCCCGTTACCGTTCCCGCTGGCCTCAAGGGATCGGGCGAGCGGTGCAAGCACCGAGTTCGCCTTTTCCCCCTCGTCTGCGCAAGGAGCGGTTGCACGTTGAAACGACGACCTAGTCCACCTAGTGGGAGGCCTGCCAACACTGCGTCTCGCGGTTTCTCCCCCAATGGTTGTCTGTTCTGCGACACTACAATCGTCTGCTGTCGTCGCCGTTGTGACTTTCAATTTAGACATCCCGTATTCCATTTTGGAAAGACCTGCCTTGACAGTTCATTTTTTTCAGCTAATACTAGAGAAACTTTTAGGAAAGAACATAAACCTACGTCACGGTATAGGCGACGTGAAGAGGTTGCTACACTTCCTAAAGAGGGCGTTAATGAAGCACAAGTTGAGATCACACGCGTCTAGTATCACTTTGAAATCTCGCCACTGTCTCACTATATATGTGCCTGGCTGCTACTGCATACCTGGGTAATTGACACCTCAATATTCAGATACATAACAATTGAATATTCAGCTGAATGTTAATCGAATATTTACCTGACTGAATATGATCAAATATTCAGTTGATTAAATATGAAAGATGTGCAGCAGAACATACATTGAACAGTTAGTTGAATATTAATCAAATATTTAGCTGATTGAATATGATCAAATATTCAGTTGATTAAATATGAAAGATGTTCAGCAGAACATACATTGAACAGTTAGTTGAATATTAATCAAATATTTAGCTGATTGAATATAATCGAATATTCAGTTGATTAAATATGACAGATGTTCAGCAGAACATACATTGAACAGCCAGTTGAATATTAATCAAATATTTAGCTGATTGAATATGATCGAATATTCAGTTGATTAAATATGACAGATTTATTATTATTTACTATCATTACATTCGATCGACTCTGAAACAACACCGACAATAACAAAAAAATTACAGCTTTACCATTTCATTCGCGTCGCTGTCGCTAGGTACACAGCGTCTAAGGAAATTAGTCCACTGTGTTTCTAATTTATGGCTACAAACGTCAGTTATGATTCAAACGGTCTATATTCTAATCGTTTTTTTTTTAGTTTTGTGGAGAACTCCGGCCAGTGTGTAAAGCCAGAAGACTGCTTTCCGGACACCTTGCGCTTAGAATATCTTCCCAGGGTCAATATATTATGATTTACGATTGAATACATTTTTTAAATACATGTAACTTTTTATTACCAATGTAGCAACTCAGACTATTTTATTGAATCAGGCGTTACTTTGCGGAGGTCCATTTCATTGAACAAAAAATATTTACCTTGCTACTCCGCTACTCACGTGCATGATAACCAAGCCTGTGTGACATATATATGTTTTTCATGCAATCCCTACCTCCACTAATGCCAATAAAACACATATAAATCCCACAAACTGCATGCAGACATTGCAGACCAACGTCGTACTCGAGTACGACATTGGTTTGCATGTGTAACAGTTGTGCTCTTTAAACTTTGATATTGATCCCGTAGAGGGATCGAAACGCGTCAGTGTTTGTGTGGTGTAATTGATAATTAAGTTTGTGGGATTTACATGTGTTTTATTGGCAGTAGTGAGAGGGATTGCATGAAAAACATATATTTCACACAGGCTTGGTTATCTTGCACGTGAGTAGTGGAGTAGCAAGGTAAATATTTTTTGTTCAGACTCTATTGGATTATTCATCTATCACATGAAGTACTTACCTGTGTGTATTAATTTGTGTGTGTTCAAAGAATACGACGCGTTGAACGATTTACCGCAGTCGCCGCATTGATACGGTTTTTCGCCTAAAAAAAAATTTATTAGCTTTACACAAAAATTTGTCAACCGTAAGGGATGAAGACGTGATTTACGATGTATGTAAGTCAATTGAAATTTGCCATAAGCATTTCGGTGAAGGAAAACATCGCGAGGAAACCTGCACATCTGCAAAGCAAATCAAAGGTGCGTGAAGTTCCCAATCCGCACTGGGCCCACGTGGGAACTGCCCAAACTCTCCAATGGAGGAGGCCTATGCCATGAAGCACGCCGAATTACGCGATAATTTATAAAAAAAAAGACTACACAATGTACTGAAATTGTAGCGAATCGGAATAAAAGGCTATATTATTATTATGTATGTCAATTAAGCTAGTTCTTCTTCTTCTTATTTGTGGCGTATCAAGTCGTTATAGCGACGACAACTTCGCCAATGTCAAAGTAACAAAAATATAATTAAAAACTCTTGTGACAAAATGTCGGCAACGTTGTACGGTAATGGTCAAAGATACCCCCCCCTCCCACCCTACCGGGTTCTTAGCCAACGGTCAATGATATCCCTCAGGAACTGCCAGGAAATCATAAGCCGATGCCCAGGGTGCACCGGATCAAGCACTGCTCTTCCCCCCGGACGGATCCAAAAACGAACCGCAGCTCTTGAACCCACGTGGAGGTAACCCGACTCACCACACCCCATTAAGCTAGTTCTGTTTTAACCCGTCAAGCGTCCAAGCGACTACAGTAGTCCCTAACTTTTTCGGGCGGGAAATGTCCTAGGGACTGCATTATGCATTCACGCCACTGGCCAGGTCTTCCTCCCTTGGAAGAGCCAGCGACAACTCGCTATATATGCTTCTCGCTCTCTCTTTAAGCCTCCCGCCCGAAAAAGTTAGGGACTACTGTAGTCGCTTGGACACTTGACGGGTTAACATACCTGTATGTACTCTCATGTGATCCTTTAGTTTGCAACTGAAATAAAACGTCATTCCGCAAACGTCACAGGCGTAGTCCTTGCTGCCGCCATGCTTCACTTTCATGTGCCTCCTAAGATACTGCGCCCTCTTGCCAGCATAGTCGCAGATGGTGCACTCGTACAGCAGTTCCGTAGAATGGACGGCCTGGTGCTTGGCAAGGGAGCCTCTGTCTTTGAAAATCTGTTGAAAGAAGTAAATGAAAAAACCCGCCATGTGCAAGTCGGCAGTGGCGTAACTATAGGGTGGCAGGGGTGGCAAAATGCCAGGGGTCCCTAGCTCTACAGGGCCCCGAACTGGCTTGGTTTAGAGCACAGAAGGGACACTGATGCACTTCTTTATATTGAGGAAGGAGCCCCATCTGACGAATTTGCCACAGGCCCCAGACGTTATAGTTACGCCACTGCAAGTTGGACTCGTTCCAAGCATTCCATACAAATGCACCAAAGTGATATAATCCAATGTTAGCAGAGCTCTACTCTTAAGAAACATCTAGGCAGTGTGAGGTTAGTTTATATTGGTTACTTACATAGACATACAGACATTAAAAAATTGAATTTTAGTATTTGCTATAGAGGTAGGTAACAGAAATTCATCATCTTTGAAAATTTCAACTGTCTAGCTGTCTTGGTTCCTGAGATACAGCCTGATGACAGACAGACAGACAGCAGAGTCTCAATTGTAGGGTTGTGTTTTTACCCTTTGGGTTTGGAACCCCAAAAACCTCAATACACTACTAATGTGACTTTCACACAAAATGCAATAATTATAAAGAGCATTAAAAAAGAGCATGAATATTTGTCGGAGCAAGTTAGTGATTGGTTCAAAACAAAAAATTAAGTGTACTTTCTTACCTTTGAACACATGTTGCACTTGATCATGTTTATTGTTGGTTTCTTAACCCTTTTTTTCTTAACCTTCTTGGCTGAATTCACAATATCCATGATTACCTAAAAAAGTGCAATTTTCTTTTTAAGCAATTACTTCTTGGAAAAGGGCAAAGGTGTTAAGATTTTCATAATTGCCCGATAGCTTGAGCCTCATACAAACAGTAATCATCTTATCTTATCTTCAGAGAAAAAGTATTTTTTTTTTCTGTGAGGGTATTTTGAGAAAACCAAATAAAACCGCTTTATTAAAATTCGTACTAAATTATGTGTCAGTTTTATATTACGATTTTACCTCCACGTGCTTAGAATATTTTATTTTGACTATTAATTATAAAAACAATAATAAATTAAGTAAATAGTTCTTTACCTTTTTTGATTACTTACTTATTTACAGTCTAACGAGCTTAATAGTTTTCTGGCACTCAAATGATTACTAACACGTGGTATGTCTATTAACTGAGAAACTGCAACCTAAATGGAATATTTTTATTAATAAATTATTAGGAAATAACTGCCTACTTCTAATTCAGCAAAAAATACAATACAGATATTTTGTTTTGGCTGACACTGACATTCTTATCTCATTTTTTCTTCTCTCTTTCTTATTCAAGGGAAAAACAAAGGGAATCATGCTCATACAGCAATAGGTATTGAATGTCATTTTTTTCTTAAACTAGGGCACTAGGGAGTCCTCCCACTCTCTCAATCAGATTTATATAGTCAGAGTCAAATTTATATTCCAAATTATGTTCTAACGACTAGGAGCTAGTCATACTCTTGCCAGGTTCTTATGCCTTTGATAAGCAAGGTGATAGTGTACTTTATGGCGAGCTATTAAAGAGAAAAGATCAAACTTTATAAGGCCAAGTCACCTTAAAATGTGGAATAGCGACCAAAGAAAAAAATAAAGTAATAGAAAACTTAATAAATTTCTTTAAATTTGAATAAAATCAAGTAGTTTTATGAATACTACGGATCAAACCTTTTCCAAGCGCAGTTATACTCCTATTAGTTCTAATAAGCATCCAAAAGAAGTACGTAATCAGATTATTAGACTAATAAAAAAATACAGCTGTATGAACTACGCTTCCTTTGTTTATTTCTGGAGGGTTGAAAAAATAATTTAAAAGTCAATTCAATGTCAATGTCACTGTCACTCAGTAATGTCGGTGGGTGCTGGCGATGGCTGTACTGGCTGTCACGCGCGGTTTATTCGATTTTCCATGGATTTCCCATGTAAAAAATATTGTTAAGTTTACATCGCCGTGATTTATTGTTTACATGTAAACGGACTCCAATTTTCAACGCTGTAGTGATCAATCTTGTGTATTTGTTTTATAATTAAATACTTCATTATTATTGTACTTGCTTGAATCACATTGACGTTGATTTGTTACCCTTGAAAATATTGCTATAAACTTGTTATTCTAAACGTTTCTTAGCAATACAACAACTAATACGTCGATAGATAATAGTTTTTACTTCGGTAAGTACATGTATTTACTATGCTTAGTCTTACTGACAATGTTTTTTATAGGTTAGAATTATGTCATCTGCGGAATATTTTTATTTTCCTTATTACCATGTATAGAAAAACTATAGTAATCGAAACATAGATTGCCTAAGGCTTTATGGTAAAATTATATGGTGTACTTTAATTACCATATCAATAACTAGCTGTTACCCGCGACTTCGCCCGCGCGGAATCTAATGTAGCCTATGAAAATAACGAGTAATGTGGCTTTCTATTGGTAAAAGAATTTTCAAAATCGGTTCAGTAGATCCAGGGATTACCCTACAACCTCACAAACTCATAAACTACCTCTTTATAATATCATTATAGATAAAAAAAAGGTTCTTCCATGCTGGTCTGGGAATAAAGAAAAAACATAGAATTTACCAGTTCCTTCTCTTCCCGTGCAGATGGTAAAAGCCCATTGAGGGAATGAGCGAGTCTAAGGAATCATGTTATCGGCGATGCGGCTAGCAACCCATAACTATTTTGATTTCCCTTTCCACCTATACACCCTTGATCATGCTAAACATGGCCTTAAGATTTTGTTACCTTAGGCTCTGTCTACCCCCTAAGGGATAAAGACGTGATATATGTATGTATGTATAAAAAAATCTTTTAATTTTTCAGCCCACCATGCTATAAGACGAAATACCTCAAAATGTTCAAAGCGTCGCTTCAAACCTACAGCAAACTCCGACTACCATTGCTACAAATAATAAATGTACAAACAGCTGCCAAAAACGTACAAAAATGTCTGTGCGGAAATTTATATTTAAGAAATAAATATAACATAAGAGTTCATTCAACGCAGAGTGACCATAGACAGAAGGCTGTGATAGAAACTACACCAATCATAGACAAGTTAGATATAGACAAAAGAGGAGTGGCGCTATGGAAGGAGAAAATAGTCCCATATGCGAAGCTAGCACGATGGGACAGGCCTATAGGTAAACTGTTTTTTTATCTACTATTTTTAATATATTTGTTTTTTTTTTAATCTAAAATTTTTAGGTGAGGCGGCTAGCAAGCTATGACTATTTTTATTCTCCTTTTCACCTGTACGCCCACAATCATGCTAGACGTGGCCTTTAGGTCTTGTTGCCGTAGATTTTGTCTACCTCACAAGCAGGCTTCTGCACAAACCTAGCACTCAAGCGGCGGGTGGTAGGGCCTTGTGCAAGGTCCGTCCGGATCGCTACCACCATCTTACTCGCTAATCCTGCCGCTAAGCAGCAGTGCTTGCACTGCTGTGTTCCGGTGTGGAGAGTAAGACACCTGGGGAAATTACGGGCACAAGAGGCGTTTCATCTTAGTCCTCTAGGTTGGCAACGCATCTGCAATCCCTCCGGGGTTGCGGGTGTCTATGGGCAGTGGTGATCACTTACCATCAGGTGACCCACTTGCTTGTTTGCCTTCCTATTCATATAAAAAAAAAAGTGCTACAATTGTCTAGGCTAAAGCAGCCAAATGTTCTTTTTCAGTCAATCAATTGACAGAAAAATTCATTAAAGCAAATTTTAAGTGTGCAACTATATCTTGTTGGAGATAGAGTTATAAATCTGTGCATCTTTATTCCATTGCAATTTGGTCAGAAAGTTGTTACACAAAGGAACTTAACTACATACTTTTTTTGAAAACAAATTTGGGGGCGTTCAAGTATTACGTAACGCAATTTGAGGGGGAGGGGGGGTATCGTAAAACGTTACGATGCGTTAAAGGGGCGGGAGGGGGTCTTTCTTACAACACGTAACGTAACGTTTTCTTTTTTTAAATAAAAAAATATGGAATTAAAACTGCCAAGTGAACAAACTACGCATGTATTGCGGGTTAAACATCTCTTGTTTTATTTAGTATTGATACCGTAATGGCGATTAAAACTATACCAAGGATATTATAGCGACTTTCTTGTACTTTGCGCAACATAATTTTTGACACTTTTGGGTAAAAATGGTCACTTGAGTGTTACGTAACGTTTAGGGGGGGACATGGGGTACTGAAAAACGTTACGGCGCGTTACAAGGGGGGGAGGGGGGGTCAAAAATCTTCAATGATTGCGTTACGTAATACTTGAACGCTCCCTTTGGAGCTCTAGATATTTTGTATTGTTATAACTTTACACATGGTAATACAGTTCACCTTCACCTTGTAATTCTCACTGCCTATGCCTTTTTTGTCCCATTTATTGTGAGGTGTCTGATAAAGAGCTATTGTATTGTATTGTATTGAGTTTTTGTAACATATTTGCTCCTTAGAAAAAAAACTCATTAGAAGTGAGTATCTTATTAAAATGCGCATAATTACAACAGTGTTATTCAGAATGTTTTTGTGACACTATGACAATGCAAAGAAAAATAAATCTGTTGATTTGAATCACTAACTTAGGTATTTCATAATAGGGATAATTAACATTAATTATATTTAAACTAGCTTCTGCCAGCGACTTCGTCTACGTAGAATTATACATAAAAACCTTCCTCTTGAATCACTCTATCTATTAAAAAAAACCGCGTCAAGATCCGTTGTGTAGTTTTGAAGATATAAGCATACATAGGGACATGGGGACATAGGGACATAAGGAAAGCGACTTTGTTTTATACTATGTTGTGACTATGTAGTGATGAGCAATTATATTTAGAGGGAATGGGCGAAAGTCTTAGGAATCATGTTATAGGCGATGCGGCTAGCAACCCATCCCTATTTTGATTCCCCTTTCCAGCTATACACCCTTAATCATGCTAAACGTGGCCTTAAGGTTTTGTTACCTTAGGCACTGTCTACCCTGTAAGGGATAAAGACGTGATATATGTATGTATGTAACATATTAAAATATTCACAGTTTATGAGATTAGACATTATTAACGGGATATAGACTGCCACTATCCTTAACAAACTCCCAATATTCTTCTTCTTCTTCTTCTTATAAATAATAATAATAATAATAATATCTTGGGACTATTGACACCAATTGACCTAGCCCCAAACTAAGCAAAGCTTGTAATATGGGCACTAGACAACGGATAAACATACTTATATAGATAAATACATACTTAAATACATAATAAACATCCAAGACTCGAGAACAAACATTCGTATTTTTCATACAAATATCTGCCCCGACCGGGGATCGAACCCGCGACCTCAAGCCTCATAGTCAGGTTCTCTAACCACTGGGCCATCCGGTCGTCTTCTTATTTGTGGCGCATCAAGTCGATAGCGACGACAACTTCGCCAATGTCAAAGTAACAAAAATATAATTAAAAAATCTTGTGACAAAATGTCGGCAACGTTGTACGGTAACACGGTCAAAACACCCCCTCCCCCCTATCGGGCGCTCACCACGTATCACCAGCCCCGCCAGCACGAGAGCGCACGAAAGTCGCGTCGCGCGCGAGTTGGACTACCCGCCTCTTTCTTGTTGGTACAGTAAGAAAAGGACGGGTAGTCTATCTCGCGCGCGACGCGACTCTTGTGCGCTCCCGTGCTAGACGTGCAGGGGGGTCTAAAAAGTTGCTAAAAAGCATCACGTGATTAATGGAAGGCCCCAAACAATCTAACAAGCAGACACAGCGGAGGATTTAGTTTCATATGTAGTGGTTAACCTATGTCACTTTTCAGGTGTGTATCTCCTCTACTGGCCTGGAGCCTGGGCCATAGCCCTGGCCTCTGTCCCGGGGACGGTCCCGCTGGAGACCAGCCTCAAGATGGCCGGCCTGTTCCTCGTGGGGGCTGGCCTGATGAGGGGCGCGGGGTGCACCATCAATGATATGTGGGACAGGGATGTTGATGCTCAGGTTGGTGTTGTAACTTATTTAGCCGACTACAAAAGCAGAGGGTTTCAATTACACGTATTTTTTTTGTGATGTGTGACCACGCGTAACTGTTTACAGAGTTGTCTGTTGATTCTTTTTTTATTGGTAAGGGTAGACGTAATGGGTCCAAGATAAATTTGATAAAAAATCCAACCCTAAGGGTAGGAAAATAGGGGGTAAGTGATTGTTCACTCACTGATTGTAATGTATAACCATATAACTTTCACAATTCTTATTTAACTTGCAATTTACAAGTATGTTTGTCCGGGTGGAATCTTGTGACTCAATTTTGAAGCAGATATCTTCAACTGATTGAGCTGAAATTTTGCATGCTTGAGTAAGTCGGATGACAATAAAATAGTCTGGTAGTGGAGTTGTGGTGGCCCAGCCAGGATCGTTTCCTAAGGACGGAACTCTTCAACGGTTGGGCCGATTGACTTGAAATTTGGTACATGTAGGATGGGTGACTTGTATTAAAAATGTCTTTTTTGACAGAAGCTTATTTACAGAGAGGTTCGATTTTTGGCACCATATTGGAAAAAAAAACTACCCTAAGGGTAGGAAAATAAGGGTGATTTATTCTTCACACACTGGTGTTAATGCTGAGTTGTGTATTACAAACAAAACGCTTCACTAAATGAAGTATGGGGGGCGTTCAAGTATTACGTAAGCGCTTGAGGGGGGCGGGGGGGTCTTTGCTTTGCTTATTTTTGATGACATGGGGGGTGGGGGGGTCGAAATGGTGATTACGTCAGCAGTTTCGATTCGAACTGCTGCTCACGAATCCATAAAAAACAGAATCCATTAAAAGAAAAATGCATATAGGTACCAATGATTACGTAAGCATGGGAGGGGGGGGGTAAGAGGTTCGCTTAGCTTTTGCTGACAAGGGGCAGGGGGGGGGGGGGGTAAATAATTGTAAAAAAATCTGCTTACGTAATACTTGAATGGCCCCATGGATAAAACCCATGTCCAAAATTTCGGCTCTCTAAGTCCATGGGTTTAGGTGGTGCGTCAGAGCTACCATATTAAATGACAACCCTAATCTTGCAGGTAGAAAGAACCAAAGACAGGCCGCTGGTGTCGGGAGTAGTTTCCAGCAAGCAGGCGGTGGCGTTCCTGGCGGCGCAGCTGACGCTAGCGCTGGCCGTGCTGCTGCAGCTCAACTGCTACAGCGTGGCCTTGGGCGCCAGCAGCATGCGTGAGTGACATGTTCAGACAGGCCGCTGGTGGGAGCCGTGTCCAGCTAGCAGGCGGTGGCGTTCCTGGCGGCGCAGCTGACGCTAGCGCTGGCCGTGCTGCTGCAGCTCAACTGCTACAGCGTGGCCTTGGGCGCCAGCAGCATGCGTGAGTGACATGTTCAGGCAGGCCGCTGGTGGGAGCCGTGGCCAGCTAGCAGGCGGTGGCGTTCCTGGCGGCGCAGCTGACGCTAGCGCTGGCCGTGCTGCTGCAGCTCAACTGCTACAGCGTGGCCTTGGGAGCCAGCAGCATGCGTGAGTGACATGTTCAGACAGGCCGCTGGTGGGAGCCATGGCCAGCAAGCAGGCGGTGGCTTTCCTGGCGGCGCAGCTGACGCTAGCGCTGGCCGTGCTGCTGCAGCTCAACTGCTACAGCGTGGCCTTGGGCGCCAGCAGCATGCGTGAGTGACATGTTCAGGCAGGCCGCTGGTGGGAGCCGTGGCCAGCTAGCAGGCGGTGGCGTTCCTTAAAATATTCATCACAGTTTCTCTGTCTTTTCAGTGCTAGTGATAACCTACCCTCTGGCGAAGCGTTTCACGAACTACCCTCAAATATTCCTCGGCGCCACGTTCAACTGGGGCGCCCTGCTGGGCTACAGCGCCATCCAGGGCTCCGTGGAGCCCGCCGTGTGCCTGCCGCTGTACGCCGGAGCCCTGGCGTGGACCGTCGTCTACGACACAATCTATGCCCACCAGGTTAGTCCATACGTCTCGTGGCTATTTTTTTTATTTTTTTTTATTACGAACTGACCAGTGATTGACCTCTATCTCACTTGGTGGAAGGTGCAGATGAGGCCAAAGGTGTAACTCACTGATTCAGTAATAGCCTATTCACTCTAGCCTTGAAGAGCCCTAGGTTGTATCTGTCCGCAAATACAGACGATGGGAGCGAATTCCATTCCCTAGCAGTTCGCATTAGGAAGGACGAAGCAAACTGCCTCGTGCGGGCCAATGGTATGTTGACAACAAATGGGTGCAAACGCTCCCCACGCCTGGAAGTCCGTTGGCGAAACGGAGATGGAACTATAAGGTTGTGCAATTCCTGCGCACACTCACCAAAATGTATCCAACCATGCATGTAAATGCAACCATGATTGGCATTTGGTAGATAACTATTTCTTGTTGTTATACTGTCCCATCAGGGAAGGGACAAAAGTACGCAATAAACAGACTTGTTGCGAATAAATCGAATTCCGTTTCCGGGATAAAACTATCCTTAAGTCCTTCCTTAGGACTTTAAATATCACAATACCAAATTTTAAATAAATATCGATTCATCGTTCCATCTCCGTTTCGCCAACGGACTTCCAGGCGGGGGGAGCGTCTTCACTCATTTGTTGTCAACATACCATTGGCCCGCACGAGGCGGTTTGCTTCGTCCTTCCTAATGCGAACTGCTAGGGAATGGAATTCGCTCCCATCGTCTGTATTTCCGGACAGATACAACCTAGGGCTCTTCAAGGCTAGAGTGAATAGGCTATTACTGAACCAGTGAGTTACACCTTTGGCCTCATCTGCACCTTCCACCAAGTGAGATAGAAGTCAATCACTGGTCAGTTCGTAGTAAAAAAAAAGAAAAATTTAACCGTTTTCTTTCAGGATAAATTGGATGATGCGCGTATAGGCATGAAGTCTACCGCCCTCACGTTCGGCGAGCGCACGAAGCCGGCGCTCTGCGGAGCCCTAGCGCTCAACACTGGCTGCCTGCTGGCGGCCGGCTCCGCGGCGGGCCTCCAGTGGCCCTACGCGGCCGCCGTTGCTGCTGCTACGTTGCACGCTGGGAGACAGGTAAAGAGCATTTCAAAGTGAATATTTTTTCCATCGCTTCAATTTTTTTCGTCCTTCTAGATAAGTGATTCCCAAAGTGGTCCAGGTGGACCCCCAGGGGTCCACGGAAGCCTTTGTTCCTCACAGATAACCAAGTTAGATAACCAGTAGCCAAGAAAGAAAAAAAAATCTTCCCAGATAACTAGTTATTTAACAGGAAGGATTTCTTCCTGTTAGTAAACCATCAGAGAATGCGGTAGTCTACTAGGAATAAATATTTCTTCCCAGATTTCTGGTGTTTTAACAGGAAGGATTTTTTCCTGATAGCAAACCATCAGAGTTGCGGTAGTCTACTAGGAATAAATATTTCTTCCCAGATAACTATGTAAGGAAGACTCGACGGGGTCTACGTTGGGCATGACCAAAAATGAGGGTCCACAATCGTAAGCGGGGGTGCATGAAAATTAATTTGGTCGATAGTGAAGAACTAAAATTTAATTGAAAATTTGTTTAGTCGACTTTATTTTCAAATAATTAACCCTATCAAGCTATCAATTCTAACCTATTTTTTCGACTGTTAATTTATCGTTGAAACTCAGCAACAACGCAAGTTTCCATAGATGGAGCTAATCTTCACTTTTTTTGAGATTTAGAAATTGTAGTAATGTAGCAGCAGGGGGTCCACCGGATCCAGCAAAATTTTGAAAGTGGTCTATGGAACAAAAGAGTTTGGGAACCTTTGTTCTAGATAGATAGAAAAATTCGAAGGCTTACTCACCTGCTATGGGTGGTGTAGCGGTTTAGCACGTATCACGGAATGATGATCCGGGTTCGATTCCCGGCCATAGCTTTACTTTTCGGATTTTTCTGTCTTCTAATTTTCAGTTTCGTAAAGAATTTTTTTTACTGCATTTTAATTTTTTTTTTCAGATATACACGCTGGACCCGGACAATCCGAATGATTGTGCTTCTAAATTCAAATCCAACTCTATGGTCGGATTAATCATATTGCTAGGCATATTGGGAGGCGGGTATTCACAATACATAGAGAACAGAGCGAAGCATAGAGGCAAAGAAGATCTTAGTGTGACCAAGAGCTGTATATTTGGTTAAACGGTCAAGTGCGAGTCGGATCGCCCAAGTGTTGCCGCGTCGAAAAATTATGATGAATAGTGGAATTGTTAGATATTTTTCGTTTTTTTACGTTGTAAAAACTGTTAACAATTTGACGTCTTTTTAATTGAAAACCTTTTTTTTTTTAAACAAATAGGTACTTAACAGCAGTGATTTGTTACCTCCGGGGTTTCGGGTGTCTATGGGCAGTGGTGATCACTTACCATCAGGTGACCCACTTGCTCGTTTGCCTTCCTATTCATATAAATTTGTTTGTTGTTTGGTGTGTTTAAGTTAATGATTTAAAAATGCTTTTTAGTAAAAAGACGTCAATTTGTTTACCCTTTTTTTATATTTTATTGAATCGGGCGTTACTTTGCGGAGGTCCATTTCAACGAACAAAAAATAGTTACCTTGCTACTCCGCTACTCACGTGCAAGATAAGATAACCAAGCCTGTGTGAAATATATGTTTTTCATGCAACCCCTCCCTCCACTACTGCCACAACACATAAATCCCACAAACTTAATTATCCCTTACACCACACAAACACTGACGCGTTTCGATCCCTCTACGGGATCATTATCAAAGTTTAATGAGCACAACTGTTACACATGCAAACCAATGTCGTACAGTTTGACAACAAATATAATGCGCATCGGCAGTATTCGTTTGCGCAGAGAAGCGCAGACCAGTTTCCGATGGTGGCCGAACGTGTAAATAATCTATATTGAACTTTATTTGCAAGCGCAACTGGCAGAGTATTGCTTGCTTTGCATTCTTAGCTCTGTCCCGCTTACACGATTTTGCCATTGTTGGTACGAAATCGATCGACCAATAACAGCGCCAGAGTTTCCCGCGCTACTAAAATTGGTCTACTGCGCAGGTACATCGTGGAGCATTATTTTTGTTGTCAAACTGTACTGATTTGAAAACATAGAATTTTCCCAAACTACCCTATGATTTTTATTGTACACAAACATACCTTCAAAAAAATTCCGACTACAGCAAAAACAAAAACTAACTTGCTATATACGTAGATGATTTTATTTGTTTAACTTTAAGGTGCATTTTGAGCGTTCGCGCTTCTGGTCAGTCGTGTTATTCATGTAATATCTAAATGTATGTTTGTTTGTATGAAGTTTACACAGTGTCGTAAAATTATTCCGAAATATTCCAGCACTAGCTGTTGCCCGCAACTTAGTCTGTATAGAATTCGTTTGTCGCTATCCCGCAGGAATTCCGCAATTTTCCGGGATAAAAAGTAGTGTTATTCCAGACTATAATCTATGTTCCGAATTTCATCCAGATCTTAGCCGTTCTGGCGTGAAAAAGTAACAAACATACATCCATACTTACAAACTTTCGCGTTAATAATATTAGTAGGATGTGAACGACACTGAAAATTAGAACACAGAAAAATCCGAAAAGTAAAGCTATGGCCGGGAATCGAACCCGGATCCTCATTCCGTGACGCGTGCTACCCCTACACCCATAGCAGGTGGGTAAGCCTTCGAATTTTTCTATCTGTTACTAGCTGGCGCGTGACCTTGTTACTATGCGAATTTTTGTCGCCAAGCGTCGTCTGTTTGAATGATGTGTGTACGGCACAATTACAAACTCCCGTGGAACATACTGCTCACCAGGGACGAGAGAAGGCGCTGTTTTTCAAATGATAGGTACTATCAAATGAATCAATAATTTTACTTCTTGATTTTGTATGTTTACTTTTACGGTTTTACCATTTAGAAATTAAATTTGTAAACGATGCTGAAAATTAGAACACAGAAAAATCCGAAGGTAAAGCTTGCTTTAGTTTGTCAGTAAATGATCGAAGATTATTATTGTCTGTTGTTTATTGTATGTTATATGTTAATGTTGTGATATAAATGTTTTGATAAACATTATCTTGCCAATTCTGTTTTTTATTCAAAATGAACCTTGTAGCACGGCAACCCCGTTTCAATGACAGCCCCGTCTCAATCACCGGAGCGAGCGAATCCCACGCCGCCGTATTAACGCGACCAATCACGGCTCAACAAAGCGCCCCGCGCGTGGACGCACCAATAATTCGGTCCCGCCGGCCCCGCGCAGTCCGACCGACGCCGCGATACGAGCTCTAAGCAAGCTACAGATTATTTGTTCCAATTATTGTTAATTCTTATATGTGTCTAGTAAGACTATTATAATCGCAATTAAACTGTTTTATTAACGTACGTCTTGCATTTTCACTCAAAAGTCACCACAGGCCTTCGCGCACGAACGGTATACCACGAGAGCAAGCTAGCCGGTGCTACAACCTTTAATAAACCTTTTTTTTGCTTCTTTTCCCGCGCAAATGGTAAAAACCCATCGAGGGAATGGGCGAAAATCATAGGAATCATGTTATAGGCGATGCGGCTAGCAACTCATCACTATTTTGATTCCACTTTCCGCCTCTACGCCCTGTGTCTTGCTAAACGTGGCCTGTATGTATTGTTACCTTAGGCTCTGTCTACCCCGTAAGGGATAAAGACGTGAGTATGTATCAAAATCGGTTCATAAACGACGAAGTTATCCGCGAACATACAAAAAAAAAAACGGTCGAATTGAGAAACCTTTTTTCGTCAATTAAATTTGCAAAACTTGTTCGAAAACATCGGATGTTATTATATCCGATCCAGTTGTTCAAATAAACGCGTAATGCCTACTTCATTAAAGGTAAAACGCAAAATATTTAGCAAATTCAGGTGAGCATAAATATTGAATAACGGCCTCAGGGTCACGCTTTGTGTTTACAGCACGGCTAGCTATACCCGTCTTTTTTTTACTGTTCGTTTGGGAAAGAGACGCCGTCTCCGTGCAGACAGTCGAACGGGTGCGTATTTAAAATACCTACATAAACATTGAAATGCCACGCAGAAAACTAAACTACTTTTTTTATATAAGATTTTATGGCCTGGATGCTAGGTCCTTTGAGCCAAACTAAACTACTAAAATCAGTCGTAGGGTTGCCACGTTTTTTTTAAGGTAGTTAATACAGTATTCTTTTAAAACATTGCAAAAAGTGTGGTACTACAGGGAAATTAAAGAAAAAAATAATACATATTTATTTTTTAGAATTGGCATTGTTCATTTTTTAAGCTGTGCTTTGAACACCTTTATTTGATAAAATGGACTATTTCAAGCAACTAATTTCAATAATATGCTTTTACGTAGCTTTCTTTATTAATAATAAATATTTTTTCGCTGTTTGATAATAAGTTATTAGGCACGATCCCAATCGCCTTCGTTCAGCAATAAAAAAAAACGTTTTTGTCTATGCGTCAACGTCATAAATCTGTGAATGCGTGTGTGACGTCAACGTCAGCCAATGTTCAATGTGATCGAATCGTTCCGTCCGTTGGTGTTGTTATTGTTTTCAGTGATGTTTTTGCTTTTCTCGTTTGACCACAGAACAAAACGTTTGATCCCTGTACATCTTTCCCGACTCCTACTTACATTAAAGTGATTTTCGCAACAATACATTGTGTAAACTTTGAAATATTCCACATTAGCTTGCGTACACCATTCCTTCCGCAAATTTTCTCTTTTCTCTTCTTCTTTTCGATTTTGTGGGGCTATTGTTCAAACCATTGTTGCACCCCAGCCCAAAACATTTTTCATAAATATCCATCGTGTATTTCACAGTTTTATACTTTGAATTTGCTTTTATTTCTAACGTTTGTAGATTATGTAGGAATGTTTTGTTATGATGTAGACGTGACAGTGACAGCCTGACAGTTACCGTAGCTTAACTTTTTTTTAAAAAAATTGTGGCAAACATTTAATGCCTGACTCTCACAAGAAACCGAGTCGTTAGGTCAAACAAAGGTCAAAAGTACTTTTACAAAAATATCTGCAATCGTGAAGTATTTTTGAAATCGGACAAGATAAATCGGATAATTGATGGTTTTCCTCCAAATGATTTTCGAATTGGAGCATACCATAAAAAATGAACAATGCCAATTATTTATTTAGCAATTTTACTTCTTGATTTTTTATATATTTTTACGGTTTTACCCGTTATAAATAAAATTTCTTGACAACATTGAAAATTAGAACACATAGATAGTTACATCCGGAAAGTAAAGCTATGACCGGGAATTGATCCCGGATCCTTATCATCCGTGATGCGAGCTAAACCGCTACACCGCACATACTTTTCGGATTTTTCTGTGTTCAAATTTTTTACTAACTTTCAAAAATCGGGCTCCTGAGCCCACGTTAAACACGTGTATTAGACGAGCCGTGAGTCTGTACATTCTCTCTCTTCGATAGCCACAAACTAGCTCATGAATATCTATTCCAATTCGTCCAGAGGCGTTTTACACCTCCACTGAACTTATTGTTATTATTTTCTTTTCTTTGTTTTTTATTTTTGACTAGTAGAGACTTTATACATCTCTACTATTTATAGATTAATATAATTTAAGGCTCGGGGACCTTATACATCCCTTTTATAAATGTATTTAATTTAAGTAGAACTTAAGTATTCTTACTGTATTTTATTTTGAAAAAATGACTGACACCATGTTTAGTATGGGTCTAACTAAATAAATAAAACAAGATATGATACTTGATGCAACCATGACAGTCTAGTGTGTTCTCTTTATTTTTTAAATCCAACCACAGATAAGATACCTGTATGACACAGCCAAGTTTCTTGCGGCGCATTCTTCTTGGCAATGATGGTCTTTCCGAATGTGCTGGTAGTTTCAAAAAGACATGTAAAAGAGCCCCTGGCGGCCAATTTGCAAAAATAAATTTTCATTTTCATTTTTCATTCATTTTCATTTTCCATCTATCCAAAGATTCAAGATAAAAAAAATCTAGGTAACTACGAGTATGTACATATTTTTACAATTCCGTTTTGCTTATACATATAATAATTTAGTTTCTACATCAATAAGACAATGGTTGTAATATCTTTTGTTGGCCGAAACACCTGGTTTAATATTGATCTTGTCAAAATTTCAGAATGGCGTGTTTTCGCAAAAATTCACAGTTGATTTGCTTTCTATAAATATTGAGTTCCGTATAAATACAAAGTTGTAGTTGTATAATATTGCAAGCCGCTTCTAACCGAGGCGACTGGGGATAGGATGTCCGCAGTTGGGCATAGCTGCCCCCCCCCCCCCCCCCCCCCTAATAGACCTCCAGGGGCCCGATTTTTGAAAGCACATGTGTGAAAATACCACTCGAAAGTGGTATAAATCAGCTTATACCTTCCAAACTACAGCTCTTATCGAAGATTTGACTAGTTCACAAGATAAATGAAAGCCGTAAGTATCTTATAAGCTACTCGTATTTCAAATTCAGCACAATTTTTCAAGTGGTATTTTCACACATGTGCTTTCAAAAATCGGGTCCAAGTTTGTTGTCTGTCTGTCTGTTCGTCAAGACCCCTTTTCTCAGGAACGCGTAGAGATATAGAATTGAAATTGATACCAAACACTGAGGTCCGCGGTCCCTTAGGGCTGTGAAAAAATGAATTCTCTGAGTCAACTTCATCAAAAGATAGTCATTAGAAAAGGTGTTTCCATGCAAATTGCCGAGTTTTAGTAACCTATGGGAAATTTGAAACTTGGTATGAAGGTAGGTAGTTCTTATTTAAAAAAATATTTTATTTTACCACTTTGTCGGCGTAGTTAATATATACACCAGTGGCGTGGCTCCATTCCCACCAGGGGGCCGATTTTTGGAAATCATATCGCTCGAATTCACGACGAGTAATAGAATTCAATCCACACGCGAAAATTAGTCACATCCATTTGCGAGTGGTCCTCAAATGCCCAATTTTTGAAATCCGCGTTCGAAATTTAGTGAAAGACTAAGTCGATGTGTAAAAAGTAGTCCCGTCTCGTTACACGCAGAAAGTCGATAATTACCGGTTTTTTGTTGGGCACCTGGAAATATATATTTTCAGCTCAAATAAATTTAACATAAATTGCAAAGTATTTTTGCATCATAGTTATTTATTTTTTATGCTAAAGTACTTATTAGAACTAGTTTAAATTGCGAATTTGTTACAAAAAAAATACGTAAAACGAAAACTTGATAATGGCATTAGATTTGTTGAATTACAAATTAACAGAAAATCTCAATAATACGATGAAAATAGCCCAACGCATCGAGGCAATGACAGCAGTGAGTGAAGGTAGTCACCCGCCAACTCGCCATGTTTTTAATTTTGACAAGCCATCCCACCACTCGAATTCTAAAACGACTGCTAGAGACCAGTCGTTTTCAATTCGAGCGGTGATTTTCTACTACTCGCCTTTCAAAAATAGCAATTCACGGATTTGAACGATTTTCGAGCGATATTTTCATAGGTATGATTTCCAAAAATCGGGCCCCAGCTTGCCTATTTTAAGGCAGTTGGGCACTTTTATTGTGCAGAATTAGAGGAAAAGGCTAGTTAAATGCCCTTCGGCTTGCCTTCTGATATACTTGACGCCACGCCACTGCTATACACCCAATGTTAACTGTACCCACTTACATTTGACCAGCCGTTGAAGAGTTCCCTCCTGCGCAGACGGTCCTGACCAGAGGCCCGATTTTTGAAAGCACATGTGTGAAAATACCACTCGAAGTGGTGAAAAATTGTGCTGAATTTTAAAAACGAGTAGCTTAGAAGATATTTAGGGATCTCATTAATCTTGCGACCTAGTCAAAAATTTGATTAGAGCTGTAGTTTTGAAGATACTTATACCACCAAAATTCTACTACGAGTAGGTACCAGATTATTGTATTGTCATCCGATTTCCACAAGTATGCAAAATTTCAGCTCAACCGGTTGAAGATATCTGCTTCAAAATTGAGTTACAAGATTCCACCCGGACAAACATACTTACATACATTGCAAGTTAATAAAAAGCTTGTACACTTGTAAAATCAACGGTTTTCGGTTTCGGAAAATTTCATATTTCGCACGGGACTCCAAAACATCTTACACATTTTAGAGGTATAAAAATTACGCGAACAAGCAATGACCAAGACCACCTGTATTTAGTTTGTGTTTACGCAGTTCCCCTTTGTTTTGTATTGTATAAAAGAGCTTGGTTTTTTGTGTTCAATTTAGTTTTTGCAAGGAAACCCGACCGCTAGCAACATGAAATTCTTCTACTTCTTCTTCGTTCTGCTTTTGGTGAGACAGACACAGACCTTAAATCGGGGGCTCGATTTTTGAAAGCACATCACTCGAAAGTGGTATAAATCAGCTCATATCTCCAAAACTACAGCTCTAATCCAAGTTTTGACTAGTTCACAAGATTAATGAGAGTCGTGATTGTCTTCTATGCTACTCGTATTTCAAATACAGGGGCTCGATTTTTGAAAGCACGTGTGAAAATACCACTCGAAAGTGGTGAAAAATTGTGCTGAATTTGAAATAGGAGTAGCTAAGAAGACAATCGCAGCTCTCATTAATCTTGTGAACTAGTCAAAACTTTGATTAGAGCTGTAGTTTTGGAGATATAAGATGATTTATACCACTTTCGAGTGGTGTGCTTTCAAAAATCGGCCCCATGACGCTTTCTTTGTCACCGCCCGAGGTGTGCACACAATTTTACGTGTTCCCCTGGCCAGGAAGTGGAAATTCCCGCTCGCGTAGCGGCCGGTAAATTGGAACTTACGGCCCGGGGCGACGAAAAAATTTTAAATTTATATTTTATTAAGCTACTTTATGTTTCAGGCTGCTTTCGCCGCTGGCCAACCAACTTGGATCGCCCCTGTTGAAGGTTTCCAAAAAACAGTCACAGGTCAAGTCGAACGTAAGTAAACACTTCAGAAACCGGTCAAGTGCGAGTCGGACTCGTCCACCGCGGGTTCCGTAAATGTGGCAAGTGAATGTAATAATCCAGTGTTAGCAGAAGCAGGGCCGTGCTCCTGAGTAAAGTATTTTGGTTGGACGATTTAAAGAATTTCATAGACGAAATCGAATAAAATATTATGAGTACAGTCGACGGCATAAATATTGATACAGCCTTCATGTCAAATATATGTGTCCAAATACCTTGTTGTTTGCGGCATAAAGGTGTATATGTATAAGATGTTTTTGACATATGGTAACGTACATTTATTTATGCCCTTGAATGTGCCTAAAAATAAGTTATAATTGAGTAAGAAGTAACAAGTTTTTGTAAAATTTCTAAATGGCACTGAAAATTAGAACACCGATTTTTGAAAGCACATGTAGTCTGGTTAACATGTACGTTTTTAGGTTAAATTTTTGTATAGTCTCCGAAAATTACGATCAAGGTGTCATTCGATTCGGAATATTATGTAGAAAGTTTAAGAAAAAGATCCAAAAGGGGCCGATAAAAATTGCAAAAGTTATAAACAATTAAAAAAAAAAAATAGGGCTTTGGTTTTTTTTGAATATCTCAAAAACTATCAAAGATATTCAAAATTTGAAAGAAGATCTGAAAATAAGAGGACATTTCCTAAAAAAAAAATCCTATCTTCCGGAACTGTATCTTTAATATTTATAATTTTTACGGAGCCCTGAAAATAGCGCTAAAAGGCTTCCGCTCGTGATTTGTCACCCGGACACGGTAACAATAAAAATGATTTTAACACATTAAATATGAATATTAAAGAATAAAAAAAATTGAGTACTATTGGGATATATAAATAAACAATAATCCGTCGGCGAAAAATTTTTATCCCCATTTTGCCATTAGTTATGCATTAGTTAATGAAAAACTTTTTCTGAATAGAATGTTAACAGAAAAAACCTGATTATTATTAAACTACAACCCTAGAATTTTTTTCACTTCGTGGAGTTATTCTTAAAAGGCATAACAATAGATCCCCGTTGGAAAAATTCAAAAATGTTAATTTTCCACTTTTTTATTAACAATCGAAAACATAAAAAAATTAAAAACTGCATAAAAGTAATTAAAAATTATTTTTTTTCAAATATTTTAAATTTTATGATTTCTAACGGTTAAAAGCTACATGAAAATATATTTTTTTAATTTTTTACCGCGATTGTTTAAATAATTGTTATAAACAAATGCATTGTTTATAAGATAATCAACAATTTTTTTTTCCTTATCTACTTGTCGATATAAATCATGATTTTTAAAAAAATATCATTCCTAAAAAAAAATTATTTCTTGCTATAAAATGCAACAATCGTTTTTTACCACAAAATATAAATATTAAGGAACCATTTTTTCTCTAAAAATCATAAATTATATTGTTCTTAAAGATTCTGGAAAAAAAAATATTTTTTTTCATTTTTTATTTGTTTATTTAATAAATAATTTGTTATAAACAAATGGATTTTCTTAGTTTATTTTTTTATTAATTCTTAATTTTATTTTAAAAACAGCTATGTATTATTTTTTATGAATTTCAGGACAAAAATATTTAGTTATATAAAAAATAGATAACATTTTTTTTTCATAAAAAATAATACATAGCTGTTTTAAAAATAAAATTAAGAATTAATAAAAAAATAAACTAAGAAAATCCATTTGTTTATTAACAAATTATATGTTAAATAAACAAATTAAAAATGAAAAAAAAAATTTTTTTTTTTCCAGAATCTTTAAGAACAATATAATTTATGATTTTTAGAGAAAAAATGGTTCCTTAATATTTATATTTTGTGGTAAAAAACGATTGTTGCATTTTATAGCAAGAAATAATTTTTTTTAGGAATGATATTTTTTTAAAAATCATGATTTATATCGACAAGTAGATAAGGAAAAAAAAATGGTGGATTATCTTATAAACAATGCATTTGTTTATAACAATTATTTAAACAATCGCGGTAAAAAATTAAAAAAATATATTTTCATGTAGCTTTTAACCGTTAGAAATCATAAAATTTAAAATACTTGAAAAAAAATAATTTTTAATTACTTTTATGCAGTTTTTAATTTTTTTATGTTTTCGATTGTTAATAAAAAAGTGGAAAATTAACATTTTTGAATTTTTCCAACGGGGATCTATTGTTATGCTTTTTAAGAATAACTCCACGAAGTGAAAAAAATTCTAGGGTTGTAGTTTAATAATAATCAGGTTTTTTCTGTTAACATTCTATTCAGAAAAAGTTTTTCATTAAATAATGCATAACTAATGGCAAAATGAGGATAAAAATTTTTCGCCGACGGATTATTGTTTATTTATATATCCCAATAGTACTCAATTTTTTTTATTCTTTAATATTCATATTTAATGTGTTAAAATCATTTTTATTGTTACCGTGTCCGGGTGACAAATCACGAGCGGAAGCCTTTTAGCGCTATTTTCAGGGCTCCGTAAAAATTATAAATATTAAAGATACAGTTCCGGAAGGTAGTACTTTTTTTTAGGAAATGTCCTCTTATTTTCAGATCTTCTTTCAAATTTTGAATATCTTTGATAGTTTTTGAGATATTAAAAAAAAACCAAAGCCCTATTTTTTTAATTGTTTATAACTTTTGCAATTTTTATCGGCCCCTTTTGGATCTTTTTCTTAAACTTTCTACATAATATTCCGAATCGAATGACACCTTGATCGTAATTTTCGGAGACTATACAAAAATTTAACCTAAAAACGTACATGTTAACCAGACTAATGTGTGAAAATACCACCAACCCCCTACCCGCCAACGCGCTAGCAGTCCCATTGGTGCTGTAGTTGTCCATGGGCGGCGGTGATCATTTACCATCAGGTGCACCGCATGCCCGTTTGTCGGTTTTAATATATAAAAAAAACACTCGAAAGTGGTGAAAAATTGTGCTGAATTTGAAATACGAGTAGCTTAGAAGATACTTACGGCTCTCATTAATCTTGTGAACTAGTTAAAAATTTCATTAGAGCTGTAGCTTTGAACATATAAACAGATTTATACCACTTTCGAGTGGTATTTTCACACATGTGCTTTCAAAAATGGGGCCCCAGATCCTCGTCATTTATGTAGGTTTTTTGCTGGCACTTTTTGCTAACTGTACCTACTTATTATTACTGTCAGCCATCATACATATTGTAATACTTTAACCATTTGCAGTCAATCGGAGCACATAGACCTAAAAAATATAATAAATAGGCACATCAAGTAAATACAAGTTACATAAATAGGAGCTTTTAAACTAAACGAAAGAAATACATTTCAATGAACAATAGTGCCATTCGGTGCTAGTGCGGAAACTGTCGGAAATTTTCTCGATGACAGTTGTAGTTTGATAGTTATAGTGTTGTGACCTAATAAAGTGATCAGTAGATACGATATCGATCCAGTTTTATATATATACGAGTAGTTGAGAAGTATTCAGCTATGGAGCCAATAAAACAACCGACTTGAATGCTAATTTATTACTGAGCGTGCAAAATGGCCGAATGACAGTATGTTTGTAATGAATAAACTAAAAACTACTGGACAAACAAAAAATATTTCACCATTAAAATGCTACATTATTCCTGAGTAACATAGGCTATTTTTTATCCCGGTAAAAAATTACAACGTGTACAAAGTCGTAGGAACACATCTAGTTCAATATATACAATACCGATACAATATCGATATTTCAATCATAACATCACTATTTGCATTCCCATAGAATGTAACTTTATTAAAACGTTTATTGTTTATCGTACTTTAAAAAGATATTACTGCATATCTGGACTCAATTTGTCTTAGATGCATATTATATGGGATCAAGGAACAAAATTAGGCAGTCGTCATATTTTTTATACCTAGCATTTAAAAGTTGGAAAGACTATAGGTACTTGACGAGTCCCGAGACATCAAGACTCGGGACGAGTGAAGAATGACATTTCCGCGTGTGTATCGAACGACATTTTTTAATACTGTTGCGAAAAAAAAATACATCACAGAATAAAGTATTCTATTCTATTCTCCCTTAATGGCGGCCGTAGATAAGGCTTGGGCCAATGTCAGTTTAAATGACAGGTGTGCGGTTGATTCTGTCCACGTCAACGAGTGAGCAGAACAGAATAAAGTTCTAACTTTGACAGTGAACATTTTTGACAACCTAAAGGCGTTTTTGTTAGCTTTCATATTTCATAAGGCAATGGCTTTTATTTGCTATTCAGCCAACTCAACGACTGTTTTTTTTCAAATACATTTTTTTATAAGAAAACATTTTTATAATATACTAGCCTTCCGTCCGCAGCTTCGCCCGCGATAAAGTAATTTTCCCGTAGGAAAAGGTATTTTCCCGCGGTAAAAAGTAGCCTATGTCACTCAGTGATAATGTAGCTTTCTAACGGCAAAAGATTTTTTTTAATCGGTCTAGTATTTTCGGAGCCTATTCAGTTCAAACAAACAAACAAACAATCAAATCTTTCCTCTTTATAATATTAGTATAGATTTACACTTTATCATTATGCTTGATTATTTGTGTATAGAAATATTTAAATTGTATAAACACAAAAACTGCTGTGGCCTTTAGAACCTTAAAAACCATGCTTGCAGTTGGAAAAACGCCTCCGCTTTCACAAGCGTTTCGGCAGCTATTCCCACGCTATTCCTTTCCATTCAGACACCTTAATGAGAACTGTTTTAGGAATTAAATATATAAAAAATAATGATGTAGAGGCTAGTAATTAACAAAATATAAAATCTCAATATATTGGTTCAAACTAATATTATAATAACTTTTCGGTAAGTAGTCGTGAATTGGAACAAGTATAAATTTAAAAAAATGGAAAAGTAAACCACACTAGTGCGCAAAAAGGAACTTTTCGCACGCAAAACAGCCAAAAAAAGGGCACTTTTTGAGCAACTGTATTAAAAATAATATTTACCTTGCTACTCCGCTGCTTACGTGCAAGATAGTTAAGTCTGTGCCAAATGTGCCAGTTTTTACATGCAATCCCGCCCTCCACTGCCACATAAAACACATGTAAATCCCACAAACTTAACTATTCCCGACACCAGGGGCGCCGACTTTTAGAAAACCTCGTGGGTGCTCATGCTTATTTGATGACTCGAAAACGGGTCGTCAGGTAATGAAAAAACACCTATCCCTAAAAGGCGATTACTGACCTGTTTGATGTCTATTCTCAGGGGTGCTCGGCACCCACTGTTTATTTCTCATGGGTGCTCGAGCCCCCGAGCATCCACGGAGTCGGCGCCCCTGCCCGACACCACACATATAGGGATCAAAACGCGTCAGTGTTTGTTGGTGTATTTAGAGGATAGTTCACTAGATAGTTACGCACAGGCTTGGCTGTCTTGCACGTACCTAAGTGACGGAGTAGCAAGATAAATACTTTTTGTTCATTGAAATGGACCTTCGCAGAGTAACGCCTGACTCAATATATATTTTTTAACATTTTTTAACAGAGTTTCGACAAGACACACTTTCAAAATATATAAAAGAACTAGCTGTTGCCCGCGACTTCGTCCGCGTGTGTTTTTTGTGATACTTTATGGCTAATCTCGATGTCAAAATTATTATTATTATGACTATTAACTTCGTCATAAAAGAATAATACCTTGACAAAAAGCAAAAACTGCCAAACTACGGTTACGTACGGTACGGGTTATAACTAATGCATTTTTTTTTACAGTTGGTGTCGATATCGCAGCGAGTAAGTAATCACTCTTTTTACCTAAATACTTATACCTATCTAGGGCTCGATTTTTGAAAGCGCATGTGTGATAATACCACTCGAACGTGGTGAAAAATTGTGCCGAATTTGAAATACAGCTTAGAAGATACTTACGGCTCTTATTAATCTTGTGAAATAGTCAAAACTTTGATTAGAACTGTAGTTTTGAAGATATAAACAGATTTATAACACTTTCGAGTGGTATTTTCGAGTAATGTGCTTTCAAAAATCGGGACTCGGGGGGGCCAATTTTTGAAAGCACATCACTCGAAAGTACCACTCGAAAGTGGTTAAAAATTGTGCTGAATTTGAAATACGAGCAGCATAGAAGACAATCACAGCTCTCATTAATCTTGTGAACTAGTCAAAGCTTTGATTAGAGCTGTAGTTTTGGAGATATAAGCTGATTTATACCACTTTCGAGTGGTACGTTCGAGTGAAGTGCTTTCAAAAATCGGGCCTCAGTTCGCTATGTGCTATTTAATAAATCGTCATTATTCTATGTTTCAGAGGGCGCAAAAACAGTTGGAGGAGGAGGTATTAATTTTTATTTAATTTACACACATATATAAATCACGTCTATATCGCGGTAAACAGAGCCTAAGGTACAAATACCTAAAGGCCACGTTTAGCAAGATTGTGGCGTATAGGTGGAAAGGGGAATCAAAATAGTGTTGGGTTGCTAGCCGCATCGCCTATAACATGATTCTTAATATTTTTGGTCATTCCTTCGATGGGCATTTACCATCTGCGCGGGAAGGGAAGCAACTGAGAGAAAGAAAAAATGTTTGTCACAAATAAAATTGAACGCATTTACATCAAAAAGAGGAAGAAAAATACAAAGAAACATTACTGTTGTGGCTCAGCATAGGTCGACTGGTTTTTAGCCGTGCCCTTTCGTCTCTCTCTCTCTCTCTCTCTGACTAACATTAAACCTCGTTAGGGAGAGTAGCTGACTATAATTAAAATTTATCAAAGTTTAGGGGTGTCTGGCAGGGGGTAGCAACTGTAAGAAGTGTCCGGCAATGGATAACGTGATTTCTAAAGATATTCTAGAGAAAATATAAAAAAAATTAACTTTATACTTTAACGAATTTAAGGTAGGTACTATTTTATACACCTTTACTACCTGTTACCTGCCCAAGTAACCACAGTCGGAACTCTATAGTCGCGGGTCGTACTTACCTGTGTTGGAGCCATAGGTACACAGAGAAACTTTCAACTTTTATAAAATAAAGAAGGTCTGGCCGTCGCGGGTTTTTGGTCTACGATGATGGGCTTTTACCATCTGGGGCCCGATTTTTGCATGCACATGTGTGTGAAAATACCACTCGAAAGTGGTGAAAAATTGTGCTAAATTTGAAATACAAGTGGCTTAGAAAGATACTTACGGCTTTCATTAATCTTGTGCACTAGTCAAAAAAATTATTAGAGCTGTAGTTTTGAAGATATAAACAGATTTATACCACTTTCGAGTGGTATTTTCACACGTGCTTTCAAAATGCAGGCCCCTGCGCGGAGAGAAGCAGCTGGTGCA
The DNA here is from genome assembly GCA_949127965.1 of Pandemis corylana. Classification (NCBI taxonomy): domain Eukaryota; kingdom Metazoa; phylum Arthropoda; class Insecta; order Lepidoptera; family Tortricidae; genus Pandemis; species Pandemis corylana. The sequence continues at coordinate 4,532,295 of OX421878.1, read as the reverse complement.
TTCTATGTTTTTTTCCCAGACCAGCAAGGAAGAATACATTTTTTTTCTTTTTTTTATTATTTAATAAGTGATCAAATATATCAATAGACGCTCTTACTCCTTAGACATACAGGCGTGTACCGATATACCTGGGGCCCGATTTTTGAAAGCACATCACTCGAAAGTGGTATAAATCAGCTTATATCTCCAAAACTACAGCTCAAATCAAAGTTTTGACTAGATCACAAGATTAATGAGATCTGTGATTGTCTTCTACGCTACTCGTATTTCAAATTCAGCGCAATTTTTCACCACTTCCGAGTGGTTTTTCACACATGTGCTTTAAAAAATCGGCCCCCTGGACACTTCGACCGTATCGTTATTATGGCGCCGACACTGTACAATACAAGCTTTTTTCTGACTGTACCTAGTGTACCTACTTGTATTGTATCACATTAGGAATTACAAGCAATTTGATCACTGAAAGATTGGTAGTTTCGGAGATATCGAATACTTTAGACAAAGAAATTTGGACGAATTAAAAACGATATTAATTTTTTCTGTAAAATGTAACAAACATTTTTTTTTTTTTTTCATTTTTACGTTAAACCAGACATTCCAAAACTATTTTGGGCTAGATACTCCTTTTCCTAAATATACTGATCCCCAAATAACTTTAAAAAGCCTGCGTCTAGTTTTTCCTAATAATACAAAATACGTTAAGTTAATTAATAGTGGTCGACGTTTAGGTCTCTTCTACCCCCAAAATCAGTTATCGTGTGGGTCGACCCCTGGGAACCGATTTCGTCCCCAAGGGGTCGATATAGACCACTTTGGGATCCCTAGCATGTAAGTGTCTGTCTTTTTATTTTCAAGTGTACAAAACTTTATTTTTTCAGGCTCAGATGTGCCATTCGTAAACGGAGGAGGGCCAGGTTAGTTACATCTAGATTAGAGTTGCCACGAATAGTGATTTGGCCGAATACCGAATACCGAATATTCGGCAACGCTGTCGGCCGAAGCGCCGAATATTCGGCGGCCGAATATTCGGCGAACGAAACAAAATACGTGCTTATCTATAGGCTGATCCTTACAAGTGGTGGTCAGCAAACGAAAAACAATACCCAATTCTCTCGAAATTTGCTAAAGTTTATCTTTCTTCTCCTGGGAGTAGCGTGTATGCGACGAAAAGATAATCGTTTGCTACCAACAAATGCTAAAAAGCTTGTTTTTATCCATCACAACTTAACACTGATCAATTTTACTTACTAAAGTATTGTAATTTGGTAATGCACACATATAATCTTGAGTAATATGACGTGTCTTTTTTTCATAATTCGGTATTCGGTATTCGGCCGAATAGTACGTATTATTCGGCCGAATACCGAATACCAAAAAATGGGCCGAATAGGCCGAATACCGAATAGTAGCCGAATATTCGTGACATCTCTAATCTAGATTATGTTTAAGCAAATAAAAATATTTTCTTAAAAATGCTATGAAATTTAATGTCGCCTTTTCATTAGTGAAAAGGAGCCAGGGGCCCGATTTTTGAAAGCACATGTATGAAAAGGTATTTCGAGTGGTAACTCGAAAGTGTTATATCTTCAAAATTACAGCTCTAATCAAAGTTTTGACTACTTCACAAGATTAATGAGAGCTGTGATTGTCTTCTGTGCTACTCGTATTTCAAATTCAGGGGCCCGACTTTTTAAAGAACATCTGTGAAAATACCACTCGAAAGTGGTGAAAAATTGCGCTGAATTTGAAATAAGAGTAGGATAGAAGGCAATCACAGATCTCATTAATTTAGTGAACTAGTCAAAACTTTGATTAGAGCTGTAGTTTTGGAGATTTAGGCTGATTTATACCACTTTCGAGTGGTACTTTCGAGTGATGTGCTTCCTAAAATCGGGCCCCTGTAGTTTTGAAGATATAAACAGATTTGTACCACTTTGGAGTGGTATTTTCATACATGTGCTTTAAAAAATCGGGCTCCAGGGGCCCGATTTTTGAAAGCACATGTGTGAGAATACCACTCGAAAGTGGTGAAAAATTGTGCTCAATTTGAAATACGAATAGCATAGAAGACAATCACAGCTCACATTAATCTTGTGAACTAGTCAAAACTTTGATTAGAGCTGTAGTTTTGGAGATATAAGCTGATTTATACCATTTTCGAGGGGTACTTTCGAGTGATGTGCTTTCAAAAATCGGGCCCCAGCGCAATTTTTCACCACTTTCGAGTGGTATTTTCACACATGTGCTTTCATAAATCACCCCCAGTTTCAGTTTTGTTTTTTTTTAATTAACGAAAGAGGTTATGCGGACGTGTGCAGGTTCCAAATAAGTATAATTAGTTTCAACACTATTTTACTTAAACTGCATATTTACAAGGTCAAAAAAATCATAAATAGGTAGTAAATTTTATTAGTTTATAGTCACATTCTGATTGAACAGCAAGCATTATTTTTTAAAGTTTGGAATAGATTTAGATTTATTTATTTATCAACAAAAATTACATTATATTTAAACATGCCGCTAAGTAGCAGTGCTTGCACTGCTGTGTTCCGGTGTGGAGAGTAAGACAGCCGGGGAAATTACGGGCACAAGAGGCATTTCATCTTAGTCCTCTAGGTTGGCAACGCATCTGCAATCCCTCACGGGTTGCGGGTGTCTATGGGCAGTGGTGATCACTTACCATCAGGTGACCCGCTTGCTCGTTTGCCTTCCTATTCATATATAAAAAAAAAAACATGCATGTCACAAATATAAGTGTTTCTGAGAATGAACATACTTGTCTTTTGGAAGGTAGAGCTTGGATAAGCCTTTATAAAGACTGAAAAATCTCATTTTGGATAATAAACGTGTTACGACCTTTTGTGCAGGTCTTGTTCATTAACATTCTTCCCACGGGATATCGATAAGCGAATTTCGCGCAACAGCTAGTTTTAACGTTTTTATTTAGTTTCAGGTTGCTAGACAAAGGATGTGGAAGAAACAACACAACGACTACATACAGAAATAGCCCGGTTTCCCGATTACTCCAAAATTACAGAATAAAAACTGAACATTGTTTTGTCGTTTTATTTCTTACTAGCAGTTGCCCGCAACTTCGTCTGCGTAGAATTCGTTTATCGCTATCCCGCGGGAATCACGCAATTTTCCGGGATAAAAAGTAGCCTATGTGTTATTCCAGACTATAATCTATCTATGTTCCAAATTTCATCCAGATCGGCCCAGTACTTTTTGAGCCTATTCATTACAAACATACAAAAATAGGTACAAATCTTTCCTCTTTATAATGTTAGTATAGACTAGTAAAACGCCCCTTTGCGCGGGTGCAATGTAAGCCAGGGAGTGCGAGTCGGGTAACCTCCGCGCGTGACCAAGAGCTGCCGTTCATTTTTGGATCATTCCGGGGGGGAAGAGCAGTGCTTGGTCCGTGTTTTTGATGTTTATTAATTAAACACTTTCTGTTTATTCATAGTAATGTCATTTATTATAAAATTAATACCTTTGGCGTCCACTGACAACAGAGAGAGGAAAAGTAAGATGGCCGGCCCCGCTCTAGGGATGGCCCCGTTGCGTAGGGCTGTACCACTACCTCAACATTCCTCTCCTTTCAAAATAGAACATAAAACTTATTCTTTAAGCTTAATAGGATTTCTTATTGTTCTTCCAGAACGAGTCACATAATTGTCCATAGTTCTTATGAAGTCGGATTCTGGAGTTTGGTTTTGTAAGGTGGAAGGTAATGGATGTGATTGCTGATATGACTCAGGCTGATCACTATTACTATTTGTGTTAGCAATCTCATCCGTATTGGTTTCACACTTATCCGTATTATTATAAGTTTCACAATTATCATAGATGTCAACAGAATTATTGTTATTGTTGTACATTGAATTTATATGTTGTCTGTTTCTACGATATATTTTTCCTCCTGATCTGATTTCATAAGAACGCGGATATTCAGTCTTACAGAGTATTTTTCCAGGTGTCCACGTTTTATCATCAACATTCTTTTTAAACATTATGTCTTGACCTGGGTTTAATTCTTCCAAATTTTTAGCTGTATGGTTGTAATATTGTCTTATCTTTTCTTGTCTAAAATGATCTATTTCTATATTTCTTTTACATATTTTAGGTTGAAGATAAAGCGAAGACACTGGACACTTATTATTCATATTTCTGTTAAATAATAAATTGGCTGGCGATGGACTTCCTTCCTTTGGAGAATTTCTTAAATTCAAAAGAGCTAAATAGGGATCACTTTTCTCATAATAACATTTTTTTAAAATATTTTTAATTATTTTGACACTGGATTCTGCAAGTCCATTAGCTTTAGGATAATTGGGTGACGAAGTATGATGTTTGAATCCGTATTCAATTGAAAATCTTTTAAATTCTTCACTACTGTAATATGAAGCATTATCAGAAATAAGTTCAAGAGGAAGTCCATGTCGGGCCATAATGGATTTTAAATGTTTTATGATACAACTGGATGTCAAATTATCCAGTTTTGCTATCTCTATGTATTTGCTATAATAATCAACCACTAGGATATAATGACACTTGTTAAATTCAAATAAATCAGTACCTAACTTTATCCAAGGAAGTTTTGGAATATCATGGAATAAAATTTCTTCTTTACAATTGTTAGGGCGAAATGTAGCACATACTTGACAACCATAGCACATCTCTTTGATTTGAGATTGGATGCCAGGCCAGAACATAATTGTCTTTGCCCTTCTCCAACAAGTATTATACCCAAAGTGACCTTCATGAAGAATAGATAACATTATTTTTTGCAAGGACTTTGGAATTATTATTAAATTGTTTTTAAATATCAGATTGTCAATTACACTTAAATCATGTCTAATATTCCAAAATGGGGTTACAGATATATTAATTTGTTGTTTGCTTTCAGGCCATCCATTATGAATATAATATTTTAATTGTATCATCACAGGGTCTTCATTACATTTAGTTTTAATTAATTCTTTTTTATTTTCTGATATTGGTAGATAATCTATGGTTGCTGCTACATGTCCTATTATTTCCGTATTTAATTCTTCATCAAATTTTTGATCATATTCAGGGAAAAGTGACGGCAGGTAAGATCTACTTAAAAAGTCAGAAATATACATTTTGTTTCCAGGTACATATTTAACAATAAGATCATAGCCTTGAACCTTAAGCATCATTCGCTGAATGCGAGAGGGCACTTTACACAATGGTTTTTTAAATAATGTTTCCAGAGCCGAATGATCCGATTCAACCGTAACCCTTTTGCCTATTATATATTTATGAAATTTGTTGCATCCAAAGACAATGGCAAACATTTCGCGTTCAACTTGAGCATATTCTTTTTGACAGTCAGAAAGAGCTTTAGAGGCATATGCAACAGGTTTACCTTCCTGTAGTAAGCAGGCTCCTACACCTTCACAACTACAATCTACAGACATCACAATATCTTTATTAATATCATATATTTTAAGGACAGGACTGTTAGTTAAGGCACTTTTTAAATCATTGAACGCTTTTTCATGTGCTAGATTCCACTGAAATATACAATCTTTTTTGAGCAATTCTCGAATTGGTGCTGTTAAACTTGAATAATTTTGGATAAATTTTGATAGGTAATTGGTCATGCCAAGAAATCTTTCTAACTCTTTCTTATTTTTAATAGATTCAATTTCACTAACGGCTCTAATTTTTTCGGGATCAGGCTTGACACCCATACTAGACACAATCATTCCAAGAAATTTAAGTTCAGTTTTAAAGATTTCAGATTTATTTTTATTAAATTTGACATTGCATTCTTTTGCTCTTTTCAAAACTTTTAGTAAAATATTATGATGTTCCTCTTCTGTTTTAGCATATATAATCAGATCATCGACATAGAACTTAACTCCTGGAATATCTTTAAAAGTGTCCTCCATTCTTTCTTGGAAAGCTTCAGTTGAAATACAAAGCCCGAATGGTAGCCTTACATAGCGGTAATTTCCATAAGGTGTGGAAAAAGTACATAGTTTAGAACTCTGTGAATCCAATTGAACTGACCAAAAACCACTGTTACAATCTAATTTTGAGAAATATTTTGCACCAGAAAGATTGTCAACAATATCATCAATAGTGGGTAATTGTGTATGTTGCCTTATAATAAATTTGTTGAGATATCTAGGATCTATACATATTCTTAATTTATTATTTTTTCTTTTTACTATTACAATTGAGTTGATCCACTCCGCCGGCTCCTGCACTTTTTCTATAATACCTTGATCAACCATATTCTGAAGTTCTTTCTCTAGAGGTTCCCGTAAGGCTATAGGGACACGGCGTGGAGGATCAGCTCTGGGCTGTGCATTAACCTGTAATTTTATACAATAAGGTTTTGAAAAACATCCAATTCCTTCAAACAATTCCTTATAGTCATGGAGAATGTTACTAATATTTTGATTTACAAGACAACATACTTTGGCACTGTAGTTTCTTGATATTAGTCCAAGGTTCACACAAGATTTCAAGCCCAAGATGGGTGCACTTTTTGATTTGATGATTACAAATTGTATATTATGTGTTTTACCATTGCCAAGATAACATTTAATTGTACATATGCCATAAACAAATATTCTTTTATCGTCTACAGTAGTTAACTTTATTTTGCTTTTTTCTATGAATTTAGTATCTAATTTTAAACTCTTAAATGTGTTTAATGACATGCAATTCACTTGTGCACCAGTGTCTAGTTTCATCTTTATTTCTTGATTGTTAATGTATATTTTTTCTAACCATTCCGAACAATATTTACCTGTGATGGAACCAATGAAGAATTCTTCATTAGTGTCAGTATCTTGAGTGTCCCTGTCCACTTGAGCAAGCTGTCTTGTTTTAAACCTACAGACCCGCGCGAAGTGATTCAGTTTCTTACACACAGTGCACGTCATGCCTTTTGCTGGGCAGTTGTGCGAAGGATCCCATCTTGACCCGCATGTATAGCAGCTTCGATCTTTGACTGGTTGATTTTTAGTTTTTTCCGATTTTCTATTGGTATTAATATTTAGAATGTTGCTATTGTTAGTCTCTGAATTAATCTCCTTAATTTGAATATGTGAGAGTTCCGCCGCTTTGCAAAGTTTAATTGTTCTGGATAAATCAAGGTCATCCTCCCTGAGAAGACGCTCTTTTACACTGTTATTGTTGATGCCAGCGATTAAAACGTCTCTTACCAATTCTTCCCTCATTTCCTTGAAGTCGCAGTCCAGGCTTTTGTTTTGTATATCGGTCAAGAATTCGTCAAATGACTCACTCGGACCTTGTGTCCTTGTAAAGAACTTATGTCTCACGAGTGTTATGTTCTTTTTGGGTAGGAAATATTCGTTAAATCTTTTCACTAAATCTTCGTACTTTGTATCGTCACTGAGGTTGAAGGAGTTATAAATCTCAATACCTTTTTCTCCTATCGAGTGGAGCAGTACCGCGATCTTGCGACGATCTGACGTTTCTTCATAATTAGACGCTATTAAAAACAACTTGAATCGTTGCAACCATTTTCGCCATGCTTCTGCGTTATTTTCATTGTTTAAAGAGAGTTCGTCAACTGGGCGAAAGCACTGCTCAGTTTTGTCCGACTGTGACTTTGAGTCTGCCATTTTATTTTTATACACCTGACACCATGTTTTTGATGTTTATTAATTAAACACTTTCTGTTTATTCATAGTAATGTCATTTATTATAAAATTAATACCTTTGGCGTCCACTGACAACAGAGAGAGGAAAAGTAAGATGGCCGGCCCCGCTCTAGGGATGGCCCCGTTGCGTAGGGCTGTACCACTACCTCAACAGTCCGGTGCGCCCTGGGCAATCTGGGCATCGGTTAATGATTTCCTGGCAGTTTCTGACGGATGACAGATATCATTGACCGTTGGCTAAGAGCCTTTGGGAGCATTTTTGATGAAATGTAACGTCTTGGAATTTTATCGTCGTATTTCCACAACATAAAGTTATAGTATATACAATACTAGCTTCTGCCCGCGACTTCGTCTGCGTATTATGCATAAATCTTCCTATTGATTCACTATCTATTAATAAAACCGCATCAAAATCCATTGCGTAGTTTTAAAGATCTGAGCATACATAGGGACAGACAGCAGAAAACGACTTTATTTTATACTATGTAGTGATTTCTCTTGAATAACTTTATCTACTGATGAAAACCACATTAAAATCCGTAGCATAGATTGGGTTAGGTTAGTTATTAAAAATGCAATTTTTGAAACTTTTACGTACGCCTAAAATGAGATTATGTGGAAATGAGCAGCCAGATTTAACGGTAAATAATGTATATTAAAGAAGAATTATAAAAACAGGCCCCGACGTGTGTACGCACGTTAGTCTCTCAAATCTCAATCAACAAACAATATTATTGTTGTCATGTCTAAGCACAACATTCGGTGTTGCTTAGACAACCGCTTAAACACTTACATACATGTAAATAGATTACATTTACAGCCATAGCATATGTGCAAGTATTTTGAATAATAGTCAATTTTTAGGGTTGCAACCTTTTGGCTGTTGGTGGCTGGCTGGCGCTAGTCCATTGCCACGCGCCGCGGAACTGAAAAAGAACAATAAGGCGGCTGGCTCTTGTTTTTCTAAAATTGTCGGTGCTCGGGCGGTCGTTTATGCGGATTTGTATTTAAACTATTGTAAACATTAGTTAGTGTGTGTAAGACTTTGGTAAAAGTGTAATTAGTGTACATAATACCACGGACCAGTCTTCGGGTGTGTATTTCTTAAGCGGCGGCAGTGGCAAAAAGACTACGGACAAACTCTACTTAGCGTTGGTCGAAGCCGGCTTCATCAAGGTTTGTGGCTCTGAAATTGATTGTTAGACCTAATACTGCACAAGGGACAACTAAACCACGGCCTTGGTAACAGTCACCATTTATGTATCGAAGGTTTTATTAAACATAGATGGAAAACTTAAGTAAATGACATGTTGTATGTGTGAGCAATGTGTGCGAATAGACAAATTGACGTTCCAAATTAGAAATATTACTTAAGTCCTATATCAGTTCTGTACACAGCTACGAGTACATGCCTTCATGACATTTACAGGTCATTTACTTTGTGGGGAGTGCTACAATAGAGAGATCTGTCTCCAGGCAGATGTTATGCCTGGGGACCGAAGTCCGAAGGAGGAGAGTTGGAAGTTGTATTTATGCCGCCGCATTGAGTAACTTCGTTAGCGGCAAGTAGAACGATGTGACAGCTGTCACTAGAACTGGCGCTAGCTACTCGTGTGTCGTAGTAGTTATGTAGAGGCCAACTAGGTGGCGCTAGGGTCGCTACAACTTCAGTTTTTCATCTACACAACATTACACCACGAGATCGCGGCCTGAGGGCCCTTAATCGACGGTCCTTGCCCGTGTCCACCTGGTTTCGGTGGAGCTCCTTTTCCTGGGTATTTTACCCTCCCACTGAAGATAAGATTTGTAACTTATGACTATTGAACTTGTGAATTTATTTATTACTACTGATTTATGATAGTTGTGATTTTAATGTACCTATCTTAATTTTGTAATTGACATGATTATTTGCATGCCTGCATGCATGCTGAATACACTGTAAAAAACACCACAATGTAAGATCGACTAAATTAACGTATACTACCTATCTTTGTATTAAAATAACGGGTGGCCAAATTAGGTGGACCACGGGTATCCCTTTTAGGATTAATTCAGAAATAAGACAAACCATACATTCAGCTAAGTAGGTATATTTTTCATTATAAACATGCATCAAATGTTGTATGATTTAGGTACAGGCACATAGAGATAAGTATGTAATTAGCTTCTTGTAAGATTTTGTACAAGAAACGTCTCGAATATGTTTGCATGGTCTCCGTTACTACGGGCACATTAGCAGCGCCTCTGCCGGCGACAATCGACAACAAATTCAGCGTAGTGCAAAATATAAAATAAAATCAATATTTAATTTTGATTCCATTATTTAAGAAAATTAATTCCATAGAAGGGAAAGTAAAACAAATTAACTATTAAATTAAAATCGAAACTAAAACTAATCTTAAAATAAAATAATTAGAAAAGGAGGGGCCCCCGTGGCACAGTTCCACAGACGCTGGCAGCATTCCCCCTTTGGACAGCGTCTGCGGTCACCCGTAGCGTCTATTAGCCTCTTAGAAATTATCTTTGAATGGAGCTAGGACACCACGGACAACCTCTCAACATCTGGTCTCAACACCGAAAGGGACAAAGTTATAATTCATAAGTCATAAGTCATTTATTCGTCGCTTTCATGTGTACATTGGATCATTGGAGTTATATTCGGTGCTGATACACTTATATTTATTTATCTTGCCTGATTCAGGCGCTTCTGCAGCCGCGCCTGCTCTACTCGTGGTTGAGCGAAGATGAGACGAGGTGTATCTACGCAGGATGCATCCCATCGCGTGGTATTTTCACATATTTGCATTTTGCTTTCAAAAATCGGGACCCTGAATTTGAAATACGAGTAGCTTAGAAGACAATCACAGCTCTCATTAATCTTGTGAACTAGTCAAAACTATGATCAGAGCTGTAGCTTTGGAGATATAAGTTGATTTATGCCACTTTCGAGTGATGTCCTAAGCACATGTGTGAAAATACCACTCGAAAGTGGTATAAATCTGTTTATATCTTCAAACTACAGCTCTAATCAAATTTTTGACTAGGGGCCCGATTTTTGAAAGCACATGTGTGAAAATACCACTCGAAAGTGGTATAAATCTGTTTATATCTTCTAAACTACAGCTCTTACCAAAGTTTTGACTAGGTCACAAGATTAAAGAGAGCCGTAAGTATCTTCTTAGCTACTCGTATTTCAAATTCAGCACCGTTTTATATTTCGAGTGGTTTTTTCACACATGTGCTTTCAAAAATCGGGCCCCTGGTCTGGGAGTAAAGAAAAAATGTATAATGTACCAGTTGCTTCTCTTCCTACGCAGATGGTAAAAGCCCATCGAGGGAATGGGGGAAAATCATAGGAATCATATTATAGGCGATGGGGCCGTTTCCGTTTTGCCTATTCATACAATAATTTAGTTTTTGGAAAATAAAACAACACCAACCTAAAATTCAATGACATTTCCTTGAAAACAGTTATTTCAACTGAAATAATAAAAATAGTTCAAGCTATTGAAAATAAAAAATGTTATGGTCCTGATAAGATACCTATTTTGGTGATCGAGGATTGCATAGATTTACTGGCAGAGCCTTTGGCATACTTCTTTAATAAATGTTTTAATCTTTCAGTATTTCCTGATCAGCTCAAAGTGGCTAGGGTTATACCTATCTATAAAAAAGGAAAACAGACTGCCCTTGAAAGTTATCGGCCAATATCTCTTCTCCCGGTTCTTTCAAAAGTATTTGAGAAACTAATCAAATCACGTCTTCTAGATCATTTTGTGTCTAATTGTATCATAAGTCAGGCAATTTGGCTTTCAAAAAAACATAGGGACCTCTGACGCTATTGACTCTTTAGTAGATGACATTATAAGGGAACTTAATGAGGGGAAAAGAGTAGCAAGTTTATTTATTGACCTAAGCTCCGCCTTTGATACAGTTGACCATGCGATTCTCATGAATAAACTCGAATTTTATGGAATCCGCGGAAATGCACACCAGCTTTTGTTAAATTATCTTCAAAATAGAAAACAGTTTGTGGAAATAAAAAAAGTTCAAGATGGTTTTGAGAAATGTTTAAAATCTAAGATAGTCTACCATACCTAAGGGTCTAAATTTATTTTAATTTTTAACATAAGTTTTATTGTACTAAGTTATTTTAAGGTAGCCAATAAGTTTAGTCACAATATCTTTCAAATAAATGTCCGAGATAGTCGATGTTAAACGCGGTGTCCCTCAGGGATCAATTCTGGGCCCTTTGCTGTTTCTTGTATTTACTAATGACCTCATAAATTTTATTGATAGTACAGTTAAAAATTGCAGGTTGTCAGTATATGTAGATGACATCAGTGCGACTATTTTTGCTGATAGTAACACTGAATTAAATGAAATTACTAATGATGCAGTCTCTACTTTTAGTGTTTGGTTCTCAAAAAAAAAAAATAATAATAATAATATCTTGGGACAAATTACACCAATTGACCCAGCCCCAAACTAAGCAAAGCTTGTACTATGGGTACCAGGCAACGGATAAACATACTTATACATATAATGTAGATAAATACATAATTAAATACATACAACATCCATGACTCGGGCACAAACATTCATATTCATCATACAACTGTCTGCCCCTACCGGGATTCGAACCCGGGACCTCTAGCTTCATAGTCAGGGTCACTAACCACTAGGCTATCCGGTCGTCGGCTATTTACGTGTTAATACTGATAAAACGAAACTAATGTTGTTCATAATAATAATAATTATTATTATTATACACAATCCCTGTTAGGTTTTTTTGAATAAATACGTCTATGTCTATGTCTAACAATGCTCGTAATATATTTTGTTGGCCGAAACACCTGGTTTAATATTGATCTTCAACATTTCTATACGGCGTGTTTTCGCCAAATGCACAGTTGATTTGTCTTCTATAAATATTGAGTTCCGTATAATTGTGGGACTAAATTACTAAAAATATCAATTCAGTCACCGTTAAGTTATTTATTTAATGTTCTTTACATGTTTGCAAATCGAAATCCTACGGCTGACTGAATTCCAAACATCTTACGTACGTCACCTCATTCTTCAAATCGAATATTCGTCGTCTCACTCATAGTATCGTCCGTCACCTTCACCCCCTTACGTTCCATTCCACGTAAATACAAAGTTGTAGTTGTATATTGCAAGCCGCTTCCAACCGAGGCAACTGGAGGCTATGGGGGGGGGGGGGGGGTATGCCCAACAGTGGACATCCTATGGTTGATTATGATGATGATGATGAGTTCTAATGTTGTTTTTAGGGTTCCATGCGTCCTAATAAAGGGAAAGCTGTGATAGTTTTTCTTTAAGCTTCGCTATATATACTGCTACCATAATTTTTCATCTTAAATACAACCATTTAGCTGGCAACACACTTGACTTTCACGATAATTCGATTTTTTTTCACAACATACATACATAAATCACGTCTTTATCCCTTACGGGGTAGACAGAGCCTAATGTAACAAGACTTAAAGACCACGTTTAGCATGATAAGCGTTTATTACAAGCTTTCAATTAACTTGCAACGTATGTATGTATGTTTGTCCGGGTGGAATCTTGCGACTCAATTTTAAAGGAGATACCTTCATCCGATTGGGCTGAAGTTTTGCATACTTGTGTGAGTCAGATACCAATACATTGATCTGGTAGTAGAATTATGTTGGTCTACCCACGACCGTCCCCGCAGGAGGGAACTCTTCAACGGTTGGACCGAGAGCGGTGCGGGCGGGTAGTGCGCCTGCCGCCCGCACCTCTCGGCCCCCTTTGTCGCCTACCCTGCGCCCCTGCGCCACGCGGACGAGAACTCAGTTAAGTGGTCGGTCTAGAGATACCAGATTATTGTATTTTCATCCGACTTCCACAAGTATGCAAAATTTCAGCTCAATCGGTTGAAGACATGCTTAAAAGCAGTGGCCCGATTTTTGAAAGCACATGTGTGAAAATACCACTCGAATGTGGTATAAATCTGTTTACATCTTCAAAACTACAGCTCTAATCAAATTTTTGACTAGGTCACGAGACTAATGAGAGCCCTTAGTATCTTCTGAGCTATTCGTATTTACAATTGGCATTGTTCATTTTTTATGGTATGCTCCAATTCGAAAACCATTTGGAGAAAAACCATCAATTATCCGATTTATCTTGTCCAATTACAAAAATACTTCACGATTGCAGATATTTTTGTAAAAGTACTTTTGACCTTTGTTCCACCTAACGACCCGGTTCTTTCGCAGAATCGAGCATTAAATGTTTGCCACAAAAATGAAAAAAAAAAAGTTAGCTACGGTAACTGTCAGGCTGTCACTGTCACGTCTACATCATAACATTACATTCCTACATAATCCACAAACATTAGAAATAAAAACAAATTCAAAGTAAAAAACTGTGAAATACACAATGGATATTTATGAAAAATGTTATGTGCCGGGGTGCAACAACGATTTGAACAATAGGCCCTGATAATGAGAAAGTCAATTGGTCGGTTACAGAGGTTTAATGAATAAAAAAAACTGATTTACATGAAATGTTGCGTGAATTAAAATTTGAATAGCGAGGTGACGTGCGCGCGCGCCGGGGGATTCTCAGACTGACGTCACGGATGGAGCGGAGCGGGCCGGCATCGAAACGCGGTGGAACCTGCATGCTAGCAGCGTGTAGGTAGGCGTTAACAGACCCACAAAATCGAAGAGAAGATAAAGAGAAAAGAGATAATTTGCGGAAGGAATCGTGTACGCAAGCTAGGTACTGTGGAATATTTCAAAGTTTACACAATGTATTGTTGCGAAAATCACTTTAATGTAAGTAGGAGTCCGGAAAAATGTACAGGGATCAAACGTTTTGTTCTGTGGTCAAACGAGAAAAGCAAAAACAGCACTGAAAATAATAACAACACGTTGGACAGAACGATTCGACCACATTGAACATTGGCCGACGTTGACATCACACACACATTCACAGATTTACGACGTTGACGTATAGACAAAAACGTTTTTTTTTTATTGCTGCACGAAGGCGATTGGGATCGTGCCTAACTTATCAAATTATCAAACAGTGAAAAAATATTTATTATTAATAAATAAAGCTACGTAAAAGCATATTATTGAAATTAGTTGCTTTAAATAGTCAATTTTATCAAATAAAGGTGTTAAAAGCACAGCTTAAAAAAAATGAACAATGCCAATTCAGCACAATTTTTCACCACTTTCGACTGATATTTTCACACATGTGCTTTCAAAAATCGGGCCCCAGATGCTTCAAAATTGAGTCGCTAGATTCCACCCACACATACCTACTTACATACACTTATACATACATAGATTGCTAGATAGTTAAAAGCTTGTAAAAGACAACGGTTTTCGGAAGACTTCGTGACGGTTTTCATGTTTCGCACGGGGCTCCTAAACATCTTAGAGGTATAAAAGTTACGCGAGCAAGCAATACCACCTGGGGTCCGACTTTTGAAAGCGCATGTGTGAAAATCCCACTCGAGAGTGGTGAAAAATTGTGCTGAATTTGAAATACGAGTATCTAAGAAGATACTTACGGCTCTCATTAATCGCGTGAACTAGTCAAAAACTTGATTAGAGCTGTAGTTTTTAAGATATAAACAGATTTATACCACTTTCGAGTGGTACGTTCGAGTGATGTGCTTTCAAAAATCGGCCCCCTGTATTTAACTTGTGTTTACATAGTTTCCTTTTTTGTATAAAAGGGCTCGGTTTCTGTGTTCAATTTAGTTTTGCAAGGAAACCCGACCGCAACATGAAATTCTTCTACTTCTTTGTACTGCTTTTGGTAAGCCTGAATTTAAACCAGGGGCCCGATTTTTGAAAGCACACGTGTGAAAATGCCACTCGAAAGTGGTGAAAAATTGTGCTGAATTTTGAATACAAGTAGCTTAGGTACAAAATAGTTACGGCGCACATTAATCTTGTGACCTAGTCAAAAATTTGATTAGAGCTGTAGTTTTGAAAACTAACAGATTTATACCACTTTCGAGTGATGTGCTTTCCAAAATCGGGCCCCTGTAATTGCAAGATTGCATACTGGCTGATAGCACTGCGGTCGATGAAAGAATGCGGACGAGTTGGCACTGCTGACCAAGGAGTAGGTACAGAGGTCAATAAAAAAAAGTGGACGAGTTGGCACTTTGGTCGAAATATGAATGTAGAAAAAAATGGGATATTAACGACAGCAGAAAGTGGACGAGTTGGCACTTTGGTCCAAATAGGAATGTAGACAATATGGGGTATTGACGATATCAGAAATTGGACGAGTTAGGAAGGTGACGTTTTAGGAATTGTAGGCCGACGACATGGTACTGTGGTCGATTTAAGAAGGTGAAGAAACAGGATTGTGGACGAAGTTATCCTGAGCCGTTGTTTTGGCGTGGGAGGTTTTTTACTACATTATATTCAATAAATGATTTTATTAATGAGCAGTAAATAAAAATAAGTATTTCAATGGTAATATCGATAAAATGTTTAATGATTTGAATTGAGTAATGTAATGAATGTAACGTTTCACCACCAATGGCATGTATTAATGTTTAAGAATTTATTTTAATTGATTGACTTTAGTTTAATTTTACATGAATATTAATTTACTAAACATTTTGCAGTACCTACTGTGTGTGCTTAGCAGTTTTAAATATCTAAGCATACTTAGGGACAGACAGACACACAGCGGAAAGCGACTTTGTTTTATAGTATGTGGTGGTGGTGACTTTGTTTCAGGCTGCTTTCGCCGCTGGCCCACCAACCGTTAGGGGTGATGAACCTGAAACTTCCCAAAATGATGTCGCAATTAACACCGACCGTAAGTAAACACTTGAGAAACCAGCCAAGTGCGAGTCGGACTCGTCCACCGCGGGTTCCGTAAATGTGGCAAGTGAATATAATAATCCAGTGTCAGCAGAGGCAGGGGCCCGATTTTTGAAAACACATGTGTGAAAATACCACTCTTAACAAAATGGTGAAAACTTGCACTGAATTTGAAATAAGAGTTGCTTAGAAGATACTTACGGCCCTCATTAATCTTGTGAACTAGTCAAAGCTTTGATTAGAGCTGTAGTTTTGGCGATTTATACCACTTTCGAGTGGTTTTTTAGAGGTACGTGCTTTCAAAAATCGGGCCAGGGATTGAAACGCGTCAGTGTTTGTGTGGTGTAGAGGATAGTTCAGTTTGTGGGATTTACATGAGTTTTATGTGGCAGTGGAGGGAGGTATTGCATGTAAAAACAAACATATTCCGCACAGGCTTGGCTATCTTGCACGTAAGTAGCGGACTACCGAGGTAAATATTTTTTGTTCATTGGAATGGACCTTCGCAAAAAACGCCTGATTCAATAAAATATAAAAAAATAATATATTTTATTGACAGAGATTCGACACGACACAATAAAAACAACAAACACATTAAGTAAACAGCAAAAACTAATGATTTTTTTTTAATAGTTGGTGTCGGCTTAGGAGATATTTCAACGAGTAAGTTATCTTAACTTAACACTTATACTTAATTAAAGTAAAACAATGAACCTATCACAGAAAACTTCGACGAAAAATGCGAGTTGAAAATGAAATGGGCACGCATTATACTCCTCGCACGGGGGACGGGTGGAGCGGGGGGCCCGGGGTGAAACCCTGGTCCCGCAAGAACTCCAGCGCCTCAGAGAGGCACAGAGGGAGGTGATGCGGTGCTGGGCGGACCAGCTAGCGGAGGCAGAGTTCGGCCTCCGCACCATCGAAGCCGTGCGCCCGGTGTCCAAAGAGTGGTGCGATAGAAAGTTTGGGTCCCTCACCTTCCGGCTCACCCAGGTACTGTCCGGGCATGGTTGCTTCGGGTGGCCTGGAGGGAGGAGACGGCACAGCACAGCCTGTAGGTGTGCACCGCCTGGGGCCCGATTTTTGAAAGCAGATCACTTGAAAGTGGTATAAATCAGCTTATATCTCCAAAACTACCGCTCTTATCAAAGTTTTGACTAGTTCACAAGATTAATGAGAGCTGTGATTGCCTTCGATGCTGTTCGTATTTAAAATTCAGCGCAATTTTTCACCACTTTCGAGTGGTATTTGCACACATGTGCTTTCAAAAATCGGGTCAATGACTTTGTTTTCAAGTCTACAAAATTTTGTTTTTTTAGCCCCATCTCCGTCACCCTGACCACGGACTGCCATGTAAGTTATATCTAGATTATGTTTAAAGCAAAAAAAATCTTTACAGCACAAAAAATCCTTAACATAAAGCCGGGAAATTAAAATTTTTGCTATTAATTGAAGTTTCTATATACGTCACGCTACACTAGCGCCTCTAGCGGCGAAGTCATACGCGTAAGTCCTCATTTATTAACATAGACGTAATGAGAATTGACAATCGCCAATTCGTTTTACCGAAGCGCGACCACAGAAACACCGTCAAAACTCGCACAAAGATGGCGCTCCTAAATTGCACGAGGCGTTAAACGCGAAGCGATAAGTCTACAATTTTTCTGAAACATTGTCGTAAATGTCGTCATTGTATTCTAAGTAACAGAACACGAAGGGTCTTGTTGACGGCCAAATTACATTGCAAGCGCGATTTTCTCACCATTAATCGGATTGCTGGACAGTTTTTCATTTGTTTTTAACTCTTTTAAAAATCAAACGTGACTATGGAACAATTAGCAATAATGTCATACAGCCCAGTCGATGGCCGAGGAGTGCGCGTTTTGTTTGAGTCTAACGTTTTTATCAATACTATTTTCCCTTCTTGATAGGACGACATTTTTCATGCCAAATATGCCATCATGACAAATATATGTGTCACCTACCTTATTGTTTGTGGCATAAAGGTGCTTATAACATAGATTAGATGATTCTTGACAACGTACATAGTACATATTTATAATGGTATATTTATTTTATTATATTAATTCCAGGTTGCTAGACACCGGATGTGGAAGACTATATACAGAATAGCCCGGTTTCCCGATTATTCCAAAATTGCATAATAAAAACTTGTGATTGTTTTGACGTTTTATTTCTTAGTAGCTGTTGCACGCGACTAAATCCGCGCAGAATTCGCTTATCGCTATCCTGTGGGAACTATGCTGTTTTCTGGGATAAAAACTATCCTGTGTCTATCCCTGGGACTGAAACGAACTGTATACCAAATTTCAACTAATAATGTATGTATGTTTAATGTAACCGCGGCAATATAATGTGTCAGCACGCCAATTTTACTTAGTTAGATGCTAAGTTATTGTGAATTAAGCTGCATACCAGACACACACACACACACTAGATTAATTTTATATTTGCATGACTTTTTAAGTTGAAATGTTTGAAACTAGAATATCCATGACATCTTTTTTGTACAACATTTACTGCGAATAAATATTTCATTCATTCATTCATTCATAAGTTATTTGTTTTAGATCACTATTTTGTTTCCACTTACCATTCCACCTATACGTCTATAATTTTGCTAAACGTGGCCTAGGGCCGTTTTCCGTGTTGCCTATTCATACAATAATTTACTTATTGGATACATAAATAAAACAATGGTCGTAATATCTTTTGTTGGCCGAAACACCTGGTTTAATATTGATCTTGTAAAAATTTCTATACGGCGTGTTTTCGCCAAATGAAGAATTGAGTTCCGTATAATTGTGGGACTAAATTACTAAAAATATCAATTTAGTCACCGTTAAGTTATTTATTTAATGTTCTTTAAATGTTTGCAAATCAAAATCGTACGGCTGACTGAATTCCAAACATCTTACGTACGTCACGCCATGCTTCAAATCGAATATTCGTCGTCTCACTCATAGTATCGGCTGTCACCTTCGCACCCTCTTACGTTCCATTCCACATAAATACAAAGTTGTAGTAGTATATTGCAAGCCGCTTCCAACCGAGGCAGCTGCAGGCTATGCCCAACGGTGGAATTAACTTGCAACATATGTATGTATGTTTGTCCGAGTGGAATCTTGCGACTCAATTTTGAAGGAGATATCTTTATCCGAATGGGCTAAAGTTTTGCATACTTGTGTAAGTCGGATACCAATACATATTATTATTGTATTTTCCAGATTATTGTATTTTCATCCGACTTCCACAAGAATACAAAATTTCAGCTTAATCGGTCGAAGACATGCTTAAAATAAGCAGGGGCCCGATTTTTGAAAGCACATGTGTGAAAATACCACTCGAAAGTGGTATAAATCTGTTTACATCTTCAAAACTACAGCTCTAATCAAATTTTTGACTAGGTCATAAGACTAATGAGAGCCTTAAGTATCTTCTAAGCTATTCGTATTTACAATTCAGCACAACTTTTCATAACTTTCGAGTGATATTTTCAGACATGTGCTTTCAAAAATCGGGCCCCAGATGCTTCAAAATTGAGTCGCTAGATTCCACCCAGACAAACATACCTACTTACATACATCAAATTCAAAATTCAAATTACTTAGAAATTACATAGATTGTAAGTTAGTTAGAAGCTTGTAAAAGACGGATTTCGGAAGACTTCGTGACGGTTTTCATATTTCGCACGGGGCTCCTAAACACCTGACCTATTTTAGAGGTATAAAAGTTACGCGAGCAAGCAACACCACCTGGGGCCCAACTTTTAAAAGCGCATGTGTGAAAATCCCACTCGAAAGTGGTAAAAATTGTGCTGAATTTGAAATACGAGTAGCTTAGAAGATACTTATGGCTCTCATTAATCGTGTGAACTAGTCAAAAATTTGATTAGAGCTGTAGTTTTTAAGATATAAACATATTTATACCACCTTTCGAGTGGTACTTTCGAGTGATGTGCTTTCAAAAATCGGCCCCCTGTATTTAATTTGTGTTTACATAGTTTCCTTTTTTGTATAAAAGGGCTCGGTTTTTTGTGTTCAATTTAGTTTTGCAAGGAGACCCGACCGCAACATGAAATTCTTCTACTTCTTTGTACTGCTTTTGGTGAGACAGAATTTAAACCAAGGGCCCGATTTTTGAAAGCACATGTGTGAAAATACCACTCGAAAGTGGTGAAAAATTGTGCTGAATTTTAAATACAAAAACAGTAGCTAAGTAGCTTACAAGATATTTACACCTTTCATTAATCTTGTGAACTAGTCAGAAATTTGATTAGAGCTGTAGTTTTGAAGATATACACAGATTTATACCACTTTCGAGTGATGTGCTTTCAAAAATCGGGCAACCTGTAATTGCACGATCGCATACTGGCCGATAGCACAGTGGTCGATGAAGGAAAGCGGACGAGTTGGCACTGCTGACCAAGGAGTACTGAGGTCGATAAAAGAAAGTGGACGAGTTGGCACTTTGGTTGAAATAGGAATGTAGGTAAAAATGGGATATTAACGATATCAGAAAGTGGACGAGTTGGCACTTTGGTCAAAATAGGAATGTAGACAAAATGGGCTATTGCCGATAACAGGAATTGGACGAGTTAGGAAGGTGACGATTTAGGAATTGTAGGCTGACGACATGGTACTGTGGTCGATTTAAGAAGGTGGCGAAACTGGATTGAAGTTGTCCTGAGCCGTTGTTTTTTAACTAGGTCCTTTTGGCGTGGGAGGTTTTTACTACATTATAGGGAGGTGAAATAAACATGCGAACTGAGGCGTTTTTTTATCACCTCCTGAGCTGAGTAATCAATTTAACGTCTTCCCCTAGCCAGGAAGTGGAAATATCAGCTCGCGTAGCGGGCGTTAAATTGCTACTTACGGGCGGGGCGACGCAAAAATTTTAAATTTACATTTTATTACGCTACTAGCTTCTGCCCGCGACCGTCTGCGTATTATACATATAAACCTCCTTCTCGAATCACTATCTATTAAAGAAAAACCGCATCGAAATCCGTTGCGTAGTTTTAAATATCTAAGCATACATAGGGACAGACAGACATAAAGCGGAAAGCAATAAAAAAAGAAAATATTAATGTACTTAGACTGTAACCCAATAATAAGTTTAATTAAATTATTAACAATAATAACTAAATTTGTAAGTCATATAGTGACAAAACATGTGAAACTGTCTTTCTTTCATACCACAATATATGTACCATGTTTTATGCAAATAAATGATTATGATTACGATTATGATTAAGCGACTTTGTTTTATACTGTGTGGGGACTTTGTTTCAGGCTGCTTTCGCCGCTGGCCCACCAACCGTTAGGGGTGATGAACCTACAACTCCCCGAATTGATGTCGGAGTCGAAACTGACGTCGGAGTTGGAAGTAAGTAAACACTTCAGAAACCGGCCAAGTGCGAGTCGGACTCGTCCACCGCGGGTTCCGTAAATGTGGCAAGTGAATGTAATAATCCAGTGTCAGCAGAGGCAGGGGCCCAATTTTTGAAAGCACATGAAAATGAAAATGAAAATGAAAATTTATTTTTGCAAATTGGCCGCCAGGGGCTCTTTTACATGTCTTTTTGAAACTACCAGCACATTCGGAAAGACCATCATTGCCAAGAAGAATGCGCCGCAAGAAACTTGGCAGAAAGTCATTTTTTCGAAATAAAATACAAATAAAATACAGAATACTTAAGTTCTACTTAAATTAAATACATTTATAAAAGGGATGTATAAGGTCCCCGAGTCTTAAACTATATTAATCTATAAATAGTAGAGATGTATAAAGTCTCTACTGGTCAAAAAATAAAAAACAAAGAAAATAAAATAATAACAATAAGTTCAGTGGAGGTGTAAAACGCCTCTACCGTCAAATAAATTAATTGGAGATGTCTCCAATGTCGCAAGAAAAAAAAAATATATAAAACAAAATTATGAAATATACATTTCATGTCAAGTAAGTAACCAATAAGCTTTTGGATTCCGAAGGCAAGCTTGCGTCTGCCGCCCCCAATGTTGGCTTCCACGCACTCATGTCCTGCTCTGAAAGCAGAGCGGTACCGAGGGCATGTCTCGCTTCCGTCCCCACAAGCACACTATGGGAACGTTTTAGGAACTTCGACGTCGTTAGCCTGCAACTAAACAGTAAAAGAAAAAAAAAATGAAACCGGAAATCCATAAGCTTAACAATATACCTACCCAATACCTAGCTTAATGCACATACGACATAGCAATATTTACGTCATTGTAAACAATAATAATTATGAAAAATAGAATAAATATTTAAATAAACAATTACAGTAGGTACAATATTTATATTGATAATACCTATCTTAATATTCATAATTAATAATAGCTATAGGTACAATTTTGAATCTTAATAAAAATCTTAATTAATCAAGATCAGCTAACCTAAACAGCAGACGGTAGCAACAGGGCCAGAGACCGTTGTATCTAGAGACACTACACGCATACACACATACACACACACCCACACACACACACACACACACACACTATAGGATCACTCACAAAAACACTGGATCCTTACGGTAATTTTTCCAAAGATGGCCATGTCATGTTCATCATGTGTGAAAATACCACTCGAAAGTGGTGAAAAATTGTGCTGAATTTGAAATACGCGTAGCATCATCAATCACAGGTCTCATTAATCTTGTGAACTAGTCAAAGCTTTGATTAGAGCTGTAGTTTTGGAGATATAAGTTGATTTGTAGCACTTTCGAGTGGCACTTTTGAGTGATGAGCTTTCAAAAATCGGGCCCCAGGGATCGAAACGCGCCAGTGTGTGTGGTGTAGAGGATAATTCAGTTTGTGGGATTAACATTTGTGTTTTATGTGGCAGTGGAGGGAGGGATTGCATGTAAAAACAAACATACCTATTCCGCACAGGCTTGGCTATCTTGCACGTAAGTAGCGGACTATCAAGGTAAATATCCAGATCTGGTAGAACAACTTCTTAGATTGTCTACTCCAGATGTGCCAAGAATTGCACTGAGACCGCGTATTCGCTCACTGTTGGCTGTGCCACCGGCGCGCGCCGTGGCGCACAGGAACTCGCCGCTGATCCGCGCACTGACGCAGCTAAATGCCCTTTTGGTGTCGGCACCAGAGTGTGACCTGCTGGCGGGGCGGTGGGCTGCTGTGTGCAATCAAATTTTATATTTTTGTGAGAGGATGAATGATAGAGAATCGAGTGTCCCTGGGTAACGTCCCTTGATGTATTGTTATTTACTTGATTATATTTGTTGTTGTCGTTTCACAGTGATTAGTCGATAAGTACTGTTAGGCTGTGTAACTGTAGGAATAAATAAATAAATAAATAAATAAATATTTTTTTGTTCATTGGAATGGACCTCCGCAAAGTAACGCCTGATTCAATAAAATATGAAAACAAAATACATTTATTGACAGAGGTTCGACACGACACAATAAAAACAACAAACACATTAAGAAAACAGCAAAAACTAATGCATTTTTTTTATAGTTGGTGTCTACGTAGAAAATTATTCAACGAGTAAGTTATCCCTTTTTTAACTTAACACTTATACTTAATTAAAGTAAAACAATGAACCTATCACCGACTAACTTCGGACGAAAAATACGAGTTGAAAATGCAATGGGCACGCATTATACTCCTTGCACAGGGGACGCGTGGAGCGGGGGGCCCGGGACGAAACCCTGGCCCCGCAAGAACTCCAGCGCCTCAGAGAGGCACAGAGGGAGGTGATGCGGTGCTGAGCGGACCAGCTAGCGAAGGCAGAGTTCGGCCTCCACACTATCGAAGCCGTGCGCCCGGTGCCCAAAGAGTGGTGCGATAGAAAGTTTGGGTACCTCACCTTCCGGCTCACCCAGGTACTGTCCGGGCATAGTTGCTTCGGGTGGCCCGGAGGGAGGAGACGGCGTCGTTCCATGAGGGCGGCGCCGGTGAGGATACGGCACAGCACACCCTGGAGGTGTGCCCCGCCTGGGGCCCGATTTTTGAAAGCAGATCACTCGAAAGTGGTATAAATCAGTTTATGACTCCAAAACTACCCAAAGTTTTGACTAGTTCACAAGATTAATGAGAGCTGTGATTGCCTTCTATGCTGCTCGTATTTAAAATTTAGCACAATTTTTCACCACTTTCGAGTGGTATTTGCACATAAATGTGCTTTCAAAAATCGGGTCAATGACTTTGTTTTCAAGTCTACAAAACTTTGTTTTTTTAGCCCCATCTCCATCACCCTGACCACGGACTAACATGTAAGTTTTATCTAGATTATGTTTAAAGCAAAAAAAACTTTACAGCACTAAAAATCCTTAACATAAAGCCGGGAAATGAAATTTTTGCTATTAATTGAAGTTTCTATATACATCAGACATCACGCTACACTAGCGCCTCTAGCGGCGAATTCATACGCGTAAGTCCTCATTTATTAACATAGACGTAATGAGAATTGACAATCGCCAATTCGTTTTACCGAAGCGCGACCACAGAAACATCGTCAAAACTCGCACAAAGATGGCGCTCCTAAATTGCACGTGGCGTTAAACGCGAAGCGATAAGTCTACAATTTTTCTGAAACATTGTCGTAAGACGTAAATGCCGTCATTGTATTCTAAGTAACGGAACACGAAGGGTCTTGTTGACGGCCAAATTACATTGCAGGCGCAATTTTCTGGGGAGCGGATCAGAATACATAATGTTTAAAATGTATAATGGGTTAAAATACATAATGGTTCAAAACATATAACGCAATTTTCTGTTAAACTATTAGCTAAATGAACTTTTTTGATATCGTAATCTATAGATTGGTTTAGGTTAGGTTTGTTTTATAACAATCCTGTTAATTTGTAACTTTCTGAGAAAATCGCATTATATGTAATAAACCATTATGTATTTTAACCCATTATACATTTTAAACTTTATGTATTTTAATATGTACCCAATTTTCTGACCATAAATCGAATTGCTGGACTGTGTTTCATTTGTTTTTAACTTTTTAAAAAGTCAAACGAGACTATGGAATAATGAACAACAATGTCATACAGCCCAGTCGATGGCCGAGGAGTGCGCGTTTTGTTCGAGTCTAACGTTTTTATCAATGTCTCAAATAGCTTATGGTGACAGAGGACATAAAAAAAACTTCAGAAAAAAGGCGGGAACGTGAAAACCGCTTAAGTTGCGAGGAAGTTAAATGCAAAATTTATTTTCGTTTCCTCTCAATGTTTGAGAAAAACATCTGCCTCAGCCGGAAGAGCAATTGGCTGCTTCCCAGGCCTTGACATTAATCTACTATTTTCCCTTCTTGATAGGACGACATTTTTCGACAGTTACCTACGTGAAAAGTCAAATAAAACTCAAGTTACATAAACCATCGCCTTAAACTGTTGATTGTGACATCTTTCGGGAAATTTAGTTTACGTGGTCACCCTTTCGTATGGGTTTCGTATATTGTCGAAGGCAACAGCTAGCACAGAGGGCATAAATATCGATCCTGCCATCATGACAAATATATGTGTCACCTACCTTATTGTTTGTGGCATAAAGGTGTTTATAACATAGATGTTTTTGACGTCTTGATAACGTAGGTACATATATATTTATAAGGCTATATTTATTTTATTATATTAATTCCAGGGTGCTAGACAACGGATGTGGAAGAAATACAACACAACGACTACATCCAGAAATAGCCCAGTTTAACGATTGTGTACTCCAAAATGACACAATAAAAACTTATGATTGTTTTGACGTTTTATTTCTTACTAGCTGTTGCCCGCGACTCCATTCGCGCAGAATTCGCTTATCGCTATCCTGTGGGAACTATGCTGTTTTCTGGAATAAAAACTATCCTGGGACTGACACTAACTGTATACCAAATTTCAACTAATTAGGTATGTATGTACCTATGCTTAATGTAACCGCGGCAATATAAGGTGTCGGCACGCCAATTTTACTTAATTAGATGCTAAGTTGTTATGAACTAAGCTGCATAAGTAATTCGTTTTTTAACTATCCCACGGGAACTCTTTAATTTTCGGGGATTAAAAGTATCTCAAATATTGACCAAGGATTATAAGGTACCACCACGCAAGATTTCATTTAAATCGGTCCAACCGTTTTGGAGATTAGCAAACACAGACATAAGTAAATGAACACATGCATACATACAGACATACAAAAATTATAAAATCTACTTTTTTTGTTTTATTACTCTTCCCTAATCGGTAGCACTCTATTTTTGATGAATTTATTAAATGTACAGACACGAACTTTCTACTGATTTATTATAAGTATAGATGTATAGATTAGTGTGGAGTTATTCTCGACACTTACAGCGTGTGTTGGCGTGAGAGCAGGGGCACAGCGACATGACCGAACGCCAAGACTGCGTGGCTCGAACTGCCGGCCAGTGTAGCCAGGTCCGATCAGGAAATGTCAGAAGAGTAAAACCTTAAAAAACAGTAAATAAAATTGTATGCTAGAAAAGTCACAAAACTTACTTCAAAGCAAATATTACATGTTTCTACATATTACATGAATCCAGAAGACTTCCTTCAAATTATAAAATAACATACATACACATAGATTCACGCCTTTATTCCCAAAAGGGGTAGGCAGAGCACATGAAACTTATGTTCCAGTGCCACTTTTAGCATAAAGTTAGAGTGAAAATACCACTCGAAAGTGGTATAAATCTGTTTATATCTTCAAAACTACAGCTCTAATCAAATTTTTGACTAGTTCACAGGATTAATTAGAGCCGTTAGTATCTTCTATGCTACTCGTATTTCACTTTCGAGTGGTGTTTTCACACATGTGCTTTCAAAAATCGTGCCTCTGGTCTGGGAGTAAAGAAAAAATATAAAATGTACCAGTTGCTTCTCTTCCCACGCAGATGATAAAAGACCATCGAGGGAATGGGCGAAAATCATAGGAATCATATTGTAGGCGATGGGGCTAGCAACCGATCACTATTATGATTCCACATTCCATTCCACCTTTACGCCTATAATCTTGCTAAACGTGGCCTAGGGCCGTTTCCGTTTTGCCTATTCATACAATAATTTAGTTTTTAGATACATAAATAAAACAATGGTCGTAATATCTTTTGTTGGCCGAAACACCTGGTTTAATATTGATCTTGTCAAAATTTCTAAACGGCGTGTTTTCGCCTAATGCACAGTTGATTTGTCTTTTATAAATATTGAGTTCCGCATAATTGTGGGACTAAATTACTAAAAATATCAATTTAGTCACCGTTAAGTTATTTATTTAATGTTCTTTACATGTTTGCAAATCGAAATCGTACGGCCATTTAGCTGGCAACACACTTGACTTTAACGATAGTTAGATTTTTTTTCACAACATACATACATAAGTCACGTCTTTATCCCTTACGGGGTAGACGGAGCCTAAAGTAACAAGACTTAAAGACCAAGCTATTCGTATTTAAAATTCAGCACAATGTTTCACCACTTTCGAGTGGCATTTTCACACATGTGCTTTCAAAAATCGGGCCCAAAATGCTTCAAAATTGAGTCGCTAGATTCCACCCAGAGAAACATACCTATTTATACATACATAGATTGCAAGTTAGTTAAAAGCTTGTAAAAGGCAACGGTTTTCGGAAGACTTCGTGACGGTTTTCATATTTCGCACGGGGCTCCTAAACACCTGACCTATTTTAGAGGTATAAAAGTTACCTACGCGAGCAAGCAACACCAACTGGGGCCCGATTTTTGAAAGCACATGTGTGAAAATCCCACTCGAAAGTGGTGAAAAATTGTGCTGAATTTGAAATACGAGTAGCTTAGAAGATAATTACGGCTCTCATTAATCGTGTGAATTGGTCAAAAATTTGATTAGAGCTGTAGTTTTTAAGATAAAACAGATTTATACCACTTTCGAGTGGTACGTTCGATTGATGTGCTTTCAAAAATCGCCCCCCTGTATTTAATTCGTGTTTACATAGTTTCCATTTTTGTATAAAAGGGCTCGGTTTTTGTGTTCAATTTAGTTTTGCAAGGAGGCCCGACCGCAACATGAAATTCTTCTACTTCTTTGTACTGCTTTTGGTGAGACAGAATTTAAACCAGGGGCCCGATTTTTGAAAGCACATGTGTGAAAATACCACTCGAAAGTGGTGAAAAATTGTGCTGAATTTTAAATACAAAAACAGTAGCTAAGTAGCTTACAAGATATTTACACCTTTCATTAATCTTGTGAACTAGTCAGAAATTTGATTAGAGCTGTAGTTTTGAAGATATACACAGATTTATACCACTTTCGAGTGATGTGCTTTCAAAAATCGGGCAACCTGTAATTGCACGATCGCATACTGGCCGATAGCACTGTGGTCGATGAAGGAATGCGGACGAGTTGGCATTGCTGACCAAGGAGTACTGAGGTCGATAAAAGAAAGTGGACGAGTTGGCACTTTGGTTGAAATAGGAATGTAGGTAAAAATGGGATATTAACGATATCAGAAAGTGGACGAGTTGGCACTATGGTCAAAATAGGAATGTAGACAAAATGGGGTATTGACGATATCAGAAATTGGACGAGTTAGGAAGGTGACGATTTAGGAATTGTAGGCCGACGACATGGTACTGTGGTCGATTTAAGAAGGTGACGAAACAGGATCGAAGTTGTCTTGAGCCGTTGTTTTTTAACTAGGTCTTTTTGGCGTGGGAGGTTTTTTACTACATTATAGGGAGGTGAAATAAAAAATGTCTCAGATCGCAAGAACTTGACGCACAAGCCAAAGGCGAGGGCGACAAACATGCGAACTGAGGCGTTTTTTATCACCGCCTGAGCTGAGTAATCAATTTAACGTCTTCCCCTAGCCAGGAAGTGGAAATATCAGCTCGCGTAGCGGGCGTTAAATTGCTACTTACGGTCGGGGCGACGCAAAAATTTTAAATTTACATTTTATTACGCTACTAGCTTCTGCCCGCGACTTCGTCTGCGTATTATACATATAAACCTCCCTCTCGAATCACTATCTATTAAAGAAAAACCGCATCAAAATCCGTTGCGTAGTTTTAAATATCTAAGCATACATAGGGACAGACAGACATCCAGCGGAAAGCGACTGTTTTATACTATGTGGTGACATTGTTTCAGGCTGCTTTCGCCGCTGGCCCACCAACCGTTAGGGGTGATGAACCTACAACTCCCCGAATTGATGTCGGAATTGGCGTCGGAGTCGGACGTAAGTAAACACTTCAGAAACCGGCCAAGAGCGAGTCGGACTCGTCCACCGCGGGTTCCGTAAATGTGGCAAGTGAATATAATAATCCAGTGTCAGCAGAGGCAGGGGCCCGATTTTTGAAAGCACATGTGTGAAAATACCACTTGAAAGTGGTGAAACATTGTGCTGAATTTTAAATACGAGTTGCTTAGAAGATACTTACGGCTCTCATTAATCTTGTGAACTAGTCAAAACTTTGATTAGAGCTGTAGTTTTGGAGATATAAGCTGATTTGTACCAGTTTCGAGTGGTACTTTCGAGTGATGTGGTTTCAATAATCGGGCCCTAGGGATCGAAACGCGTCAGTGTTTGTGTGGTGTAGAGGATAGTTCAGTTTGTGGGATTTACATGTGATGTGTTTTATGTGGCAGTGGAGGGAGGGATTGCATGTAAAAACAAACATATTCCGCACAGGCTTGGATATCTTGCACGTGAGTAACGGACTATCAAGGTAAATATTTTTTGTTCATTGGAAGGGAAAGTAACGCCTGATTCAATAAAATATAAAAACAAAATACATTTATTGACAGAGATTCGACACGACACAATTTAAAAGCAACAAACACATTAAGAAAACAGCAAAAACTAATGCATTTTTTTTATAGTTGGTGTCGACGTAGGAGATTATTCAACGAGTAAGTTATCACTATTTTTAACTTAACACTCATACTTAATTAAAGTAAAACAATGAACCTATCACCGACTAACTTCGACGAAAAATACGAGTTGAAAATGCAATGGCGTGCCCATTGCATTTTCAACTCGTATTATACCCCTCGCATAGGGGACGGGTGGAGCGGGGGGCCCGGGGCAAAACCCTGGCCCCGCAAGAACTCCAGCGCCTCGGAGAGGCACAGAGGGAGGTGATGCGGTGCTAGGCGGGCCAGCTAGCGGAGGCAGAGTTCGGCCTCCGCACCATCGAAGCCGTGCGCCCGGTGCCCAAAGAGTGGTGCGATAGAAAGTTTGGGTACCTCACCTTCCGGCTCACCCAGGTACTGTCCGGGCATGGTTGCTTCGGGTGGCCTGGAAGGAGGAGACGGCGTCGTTCCATGAGGGCGGCGCCGGTGAGGATACGGCACAGCACAGCCTGGAGGTGTGCCCCGCCTGGGGGCCCGATTTTTGAAAGCAGATCACTCGAAAGTGGTATAAATCAGTTTATGACTCCAAAACTACCCAAAGTTTTGACTAGTTTACAAGATTAATGAGAGCTGTGATTGCCTTCTATGCTGTTCGTATTTAAAATTTAGCACAATTTTTCACCACTTTCGAGTGGTATTTGCACATAAATGTGCTTTCAAAAATCGGGTCAATGACTTTGTTTTCAAGTCTACAAAACCTTGTTTTTTTAGCCCCATCTCCGTCACCCTGACCACGGAATACCATGTAAGTTATATCTAGATTATGTTTAATGCAAATATAAATCTTTACAGCACTAAAAACCCTTAACATAAAGCCAGGACATTAAATTTTTGTTACTAATTGAAGTTTCTATATACGTCACGCTACACTAGCGCCTCTAGCGGCGAATTCACACGCGTAAGTCCTCATTTATTAACATGGACGTGATAAGAACTGTCAATCGCCAATTCGTTTTACTAAAGCGCGACCACAGAAACACCGTCAAAACTCGAACAAAGATGGCGTTCTTGAATTGCACGAGGCGTTAAACGCAAAGCAATATGTCTACAATTTTTTCTGAAACATTGTCGTAAATGTCGTCATTGTATTCTAAGTAACAGAACACGAAGGGTCTTGTTGACGGCCAAATTACATTGCAGGCGCAATTTTCTGACCATAAATTAGATTTCTGGACAGTTTTTCATTTGTTTTTAACGTTTTTAAAAGTCAAACGAGACTATGGAACAATTAGCAACAATGTCATACAGCCCAGTCGATGGCCGAGGAGTGCGTGTTTTGTTCGAGTCTAACGTTTTTATCAATGTCTCAAACTCAAATAGCTTACGGTGACAGAGGACATAAAAAAAACTTAAGAAAAAAGGCGGGAACGTGAAAACCACGTTAAATGCAAAATTTTTTTTCGATTCCTCCCAATTTTTGAGAAAAACATTGTAAGTATCTGCCTCAGCCGGAAGAGCAATTGGCTGCTTCCCAGGCCTTGACATTAATCTACTATTTTCCGTTCTTGATAGGACGACATTTTTCGACAGTTACCTACGTGAAAAGTCAAATAAAACTCAAGTTACATAGACTGTTGATTGTCACTTGTAGTGACATCTTTCGGGAAATTTAGTTTACGTGGTCGCGCTTTCGTATGGATTTCGTTCATTGTCGAAGGCAACAGCCAGTACAGAGGGCATAAATATCGATCCTGCCTTCATGACAAATATACAGGGTGTTTGGTAGCTAGATACAAAGCTTTAAGGGGATGATAGCCGAGGTATTTTTGAACATTTTAAGCCATATATGTCTTAGCCGAAATATGTTTTTTTTTTTTTAAATTGAAGACTTAGAAATTTTAGGAAAATACCCAGAATTTGATAGTCACGAGTCAATATTGCCCCAATGAGCGTTAATTTGGAAACAAAATCTATTATTTCGGATAGTTTAATGTGTATTGGACCAAATGAAATAATTTTTAAGTGTCTTTCTTGCCAAAAAAACAAAATGGAGGCATTCGAAATTACTAAAAATGTCTTGGGTTGGAACAGAGTAATTTTTCTGTGCTATAAAAAAAATTTAAAAAAAAATCCTTGAAATGTTCAAACATTTTTAGAAACATGCCTGTTTATTGTTCTTTCTTTTAAGGTATCACTCATTCGCATTGCTTGCTAAATCTGAGATAAAAAGTAAAAACCAAACTCAGGGAGCACTCGCTAAGAATGCACTAGTCTTGAAATTTTACTAGTAAATAAGGTGTGAAAAAGACTTGATTTATTAATGTAAAAAAAAATGTCAAATTAATTAATTTAGTATTCAAATCACAATAAACCGAAGATAATTGATTTAATTTTAATCTTTTTTTCATGTAATTTACTAGTTAAGTACCTTTAACGTGAAATTCCAAGACTAGTAGGTACACTCTCTTAGCCAGTGCTCCCTGAATTTGGTTTTTACTTTTTATCTCAGATTTGGCAAGCAATGTGAATGAGTGATACCTTAAAAGAAAGAACAATAAACAGGCATGTTTCTAAAAATGTTTGAACATTTCAAGGATTTTTTTTTATGGCACAGAAAAATGACTCTGGTCCAACATAAGACATTTTTAGTAATTTCGAATGCCTCCATTTTGTTTTTTTGGCAAGAAAGACACTTAAAAATTATTTCATTTGGTCCAATACACATTAAACTATCCGAAATAAAAGATTTTGTTTCCAAATTAACGCTCATTGCGGCAATATTGACTCGTGACTATCAAATTCTGGGTATTTTCCTAAAATTTCTAAGTCTTCAATTTAAAAAAAAAATATCATATTTCGGCTAAGACATATATGGCTTAAAATGTTCAAAAATACCTCGGCTATCATCCCCTTAAAGCTTTGTATCTAGCTACCAAACACCCTGTATGTGTCACCTACCTTATTGTTTGTGGCATCAAGGTGTTTATAACATATATGTTTTTGACGTCTTGATAACGTACATCACTATCACTACATAGTATAAAACAAAGTCGCTTTCTCTGTCCCCATGTCCCTATGCCCCTTTGTCTGCTTATATCTTCAAAACTACACAGCGGATTTTGCCGCGGTTTTTTTAAATAGCTAGTGATTCAAGAGGAAGATATTTTTATGTATGATTCTACGCAGACGAAGTCGCGGGCAGAAGCTAGTATATTTATAAGGGTATATTTATTTTATTATATTAATTCCATATTAATTCCAGGTTGCTAGGCAACGGATGTGGAAGAAATACAACACAACGACTACATCCAGAAATAGCCCGGTTTCCCGATTACATCCAAAAGACACAATAAAAACTTATGATTGTTTTGAAGTTTTATTTCTTACCAGCTGTTGCCTGCGACTCCATCCGCGCAGAATTCCCTTAGCGCTATCCCGTGGGAACTATGCTGTTTTCAGGGATAAAAACTATCCTATGTCCATCCCTGGGACTGAAACTAACTGTACACCAAATTTCAACTGATTATGTATGTATGCTTAACTTAATGTAACCGCGGCAATATAATGTCTCAGCACGCCAATTTTTTTAGATTCTAAGTTGTGAATTAAGCTGCATAAGTTATTCGTTTTTTAACTATCCTCAGTAAATAAATAGATCAGTATGGAAACTAGGTTTATTTTATGAAATAAACACCTACGCTTCAATAGAGCGTTCGGTTGTCGATTTAATTTTTGTAAAATTGAAAAGCTTTTTGTTTAGTTAGCGCTATCTCAGCTAGTATGGCCTGTTCTAAAGTAACTAGCTACCTACCCTTAATCAAGAGTATTTTGGCACCCTTAATTTGCGTAAAAATGAAACAAACGTTTATTTGGGTTCTATAATAATTAAATAATCGAATAAATTAACTCGTTTGTAAATAAAATAGAGCATTAAAAAAAACTAACTGTTTAAATTTTTTTTATTCGACGGTAGGTAAGTTTATCATATTACTTACTTAAAAATACTTGCCTGCTACGAGGGATATCATTGACCGTTGGCTAAGAGCCCGACAGGGGGAGGGGGTCTTTGACCAGTTTGACCATTACCGTAGGTACAACGTTGCCGACATTTTGTCACAAGATTTTTCTATACTAATATTATAAAGAGGAAAAATTTGATTGATTGTTT
Organism: Pandemis corylana; assembly: GCA_949127965.1. Taxonomy (NCBI): domain Eukaryota; kingdom Metazoa; phylum Arthropoda; class Insecta; order Lepidoptera; family Tortricidae; genus Pandemis; species Pandemis corylana. Next base: position 4,497,727 of record OX421878.1, on the reverse strand, counting down.
GTTTGTTTGCATTGAATAGGCTCCGAAACTACTGGACCGATTTTAAAAATTCTTTTGCCGTTAGAAAACTACATTATCACTGAGTGACATAGGCTACTTTTTACCGCGGGAAAATACCAATTCCTACGGGAAAATTAATTTATCGCGGACGAAGCTGCGGACGGAAGGCTAGTTTAAGTATATTTTTGTTACTTTGACATTGGCGAAGTTGTCGTCGCTATAACGACTTGATACGCCACAAATAATAATAAGAAGAAGAAGACAATGACGGCGAAAAGCTTGTCTTGTCTATCGACTATCTGTGTCCATCGTATGGATTCTGCAAACCTTTCTTATTGAACTTCCTGATGAAAACGTGTGTAGCAGTTGCTAAATCCTTGTGACCGAAATGGATGGTTTTGTGTGAGACGTGCTGACGGGGCTAGTCGATGGAAATAAACCGGACCAAAATCCGTTGCGTAGTTTTAAAGATCTAAGCATGCATAGGGACAGTTTTTTTTTATTACGAACTGACCAGTGATTGACCTCTATCGCACTTGGTGGAAGGTGCAGATGAGGCCAAACTAAAGGTGTAACTCACTGGTTAAGTAATAACAGTGGCGTAACTATAACGTCTGGGGCCCGTGGCAAAGTCGTCAGATGGGGCTCCTTCCTCCTCCTCCAATATAAAGAAGTGCATTAGCGTCCCTTCTGTGTGCTCTAAACCAAGCCAGTTCGGGGCCCCTGGCATTTTGCCACCCCTGCCACCCTATAGTTACGCCACTGCACTGCTACGCTGCAGACAGCGGAAAGCGACTTTGTTTTACACTATCATTCTCTTAAATCACTATCTACTGATAAAAACCACATTAAAATCCTTAGCGTAGATTGGGTTAGGTTAGTTATTAAAAAATCGTATTTTGAGGCTTTTACGTATGCCTATAGGCGAAAAATTTAAGTAAACGACCTATTGTATGTGTGAGCAATGTGTGCGAATAGACAAATTGACGTTCCAAATTAGAAAGATTACTTAAGTCCCATATCAGTTCTGTACACTCCTACGTACCTTCATGACATTTAACAGATCATTTACTAAAGTTTTTCATCTATACAACATTACGCTAGCGATTTTTCCAGTGATTTGCTCACGAGATCGCGGCGTAATGGCCCTTAATCGGCAGTCCTCAGCCGTGTCCACCTGGTTTCGGCGGAGCTCCTATTCCTGGGTATTTTGCCCTCCCACTAAAGATACCTAACGAACCTATCCTTGTATTAAAATAACGGGTGGACAAATTAGGTGGACCACGCGGGTAGGTCCCTTTAATTGGATTAATTCAGAAATAAGACAAACCATTCCTTCAGCTAAGTAAATATATTTTTCAATATAAACGCATCAAATATTGTATATTACATGATTTACGTAGAAATAGAAATAGGTGATTAGGCGATTAGGCAGCAGGCGAGGTCGTCAAATATTTCGGAGCAACATTAAATTTTAATAAATTCATTACATGATAAGGTTAATAACATCAGAACACGTATACGTACGTACGTGTTTCTGTATTGTTTTGTACTGATTTGTGGTGTTCAATAAAGAGTATTTGTATTGTATTGTTTTGTAACACGCAATTCGTAATAAATATGGGAGCAGCGAATTTCCAATAAATTCGGGACGTTCAATGAGGTAAAAATATCAGAAGGCACAGATCGGCAAAGGTATCGACGCAGTTAGGCTGATCATAAATATCGGAACATTTGTGGAAAATAAACCTTACGTATATAATAATAGATTCGAATTTCAAACACATGCTAATTGGCTCATACGTCATGCCAAAATAAAAGGTGTCACCTATTATAGTGTACTCGTTTGCATGCATAATTCAATGTCATTTAAACTACTTGTTACAAAGTTAAGGAATATTTTCCACAAATGTTCTGTTCTTTCTGATCAGCCTGACTGCATCGATACCTTTGACGATCAGTGACGTCCCGATTTTATTGAAGAAAGCTCGCTGCTCTTATTTTTATCTATACTAATATTATAAAGAGGAAAAATTTGATTGTTTGTTTGTTTGCATTGAATAGGCTCCGAAACTACTGGACCGATTTCAAAAAATATTTTGCCGTTAGAAAGCTACATTATCACTGAGTGACATAGGCTACTTTTTACCGCGGGAAAAGACCTTTTCCTACGGGAAAATTAATTTATCGCGGGCGGAGCTGCGAACGGAAAGCTAGTATCTTATATTTATGACGAATTGCGTGTTCTGATGTTATTAACCTTATTTAATGTTACGAATTTATTGACATTTAATGTTGCTCCGAAATATTTGAGGACCTCGCCCGCCACGATATATATGATGGCGACTGTACAAGAAACGTCTCGAATATGTTTGCATGGTCTCAGTTATTATGGGCGCGTTAGCAGCGCCTCTGCCGGCGACAATCGACAACAAACCGAGCCAAATGCAGGTTAAAATAAAAATTTGTGCCCGGCCTAAGTTTCGGATTCGGGATCAGTCGGTTTCGGCCTAAAAAACATGTTTCGGCCAAAGGTTTGGTTTCGGCCTAAAACATGTTTCGGCCAAAAGTTTGGTTTCGGCCTAAAAACATGTTTCGGCCAAAGGTTTGATTTCGGCCAAATAACAGCCGAACCTTTCGGCCGCGCCGAAACTTACATCACATTTCCATGTCAAATTTTCCCTTTTTAGGGTAGTTTAATATAGACTCCGTATCACTATGATGTCGAAATTTCGATCCGAGAATAGTGAAACATAGAACCTTGTTATATTGGACCAGCTGAAGTATTCATACATAATACACATACATAAATCACGTCTTTATCCCTTACGGGGTAGACTGAAAAGTAACAAGACTTAAGGGCCACGTTTAGCATGATTGTGGGCGTATAGGTGAGAAGGGGAATCAAAATATTGATGGTTGATGAAGTTTAATTACTCATGTATCTGGAAAAACCGGCCCACTGACTTTTTATTCAACGATCATATTTATTCTTTTCCTTTTTTTTTGCTTCCATGCTGGTCTATGAGTAAAGAAAAACCAGTTGCTTCTCTTGCCGTGCAGATGTAAGCCCATCGAGGGAATCGGCATAGGAATCATGTTATAGGCGATGCGGCTTCCCATCACTATTTTAATAATAATAATAATAATAAAGATATTTATTGCCACAACACAAAAAAGACATGATACATATTTATCCAAAAAATGCACACAATAATAATTTTGAAAAAAAAAAGAACAACAATATATATACATAACACAATAACACAAAAACAATACACAACAGTTGGTGGCAACAGGCTCAGGCTCAGCATGAGCTGCCAGTTTAGATAAAAAAAAAAAAAAAAACAAGTAATAAATAATAAAATAATAATATTCAATTTGACTCTTATATAATCCCTATTAATGATATAAAAAATGATAATTTTCGATTGTTAGATGTAGATAATCGAATTATTTTACCTATAAATAATCAAATTCGAATTATAGTATTTTGATTCCCCTTTCCACCTATACGCCCACAATCATGCTAAACGTGGCTTACAGGACTTGTTACCTTAAGCTCTGTCTAGCCCGTAACGCCTAGGACGGTGCACCCTGGGCAACAACGTTTAATTAATTAATTTGGTAAGTTAGTTAACTGGTTAGCTAATATCCGACTGGGGGGATGGATGGTAAGGTGAACCCGCAATTCGTTGCGGAAGATCTGAGCCAGCGGGTCTAGAAATGGACTCGCAGTGAGGGCGGTGCCTTTGGGCGCCTTTTTCACGGAGGCAAACCTTAGCTAAGTACCTGCAGATAAGGGTGAGGGTAAGCCTTATTGGACGGGGGCGAAAGCTCACCGTCGGAGCGGTCCGACCTACGGGTTTGCTTACGGGGTGTGCCCCGTAAGGGACGCGATCGCGGAGCGGCGTGGCGTCGGCCACTGTCGGTCAAAACGTAACCCCGGCCGGTAGGCGCCGGGGACGTGGGCCGCTGTATTTTTCAAGACAGTGGCCTCGAGGTGACAACCCCTATAAAAAATCCAAGCGGCACCATCGAGGGAGGGCGGGATTTCCCAAACCTGCATTGCACAGGTGCCGCGAAGAGGGAACCCCATCCCGAGGTGGTCGTGGGGCGCCGCGGTGACACCGAGTGCTCCCGTAACGCCTCACATACGACCGAATAGGGAATCCGTGTGGCTTTTAGTGGGTATGCCTGCCGTCGCGGGTAAGCCCCGCATACCTGACATACCCCCGGTAAACCCATACCGGGCTAGCATAAGGCGCATTTTCCACACCATAAAAAAAAGGGGTAAAGACGTGATTCAAGTGTGTGTCATCTTTTAAGGTTCGCATTAGGTTTTGGCCGAGACTATAATTAAAACCGAACTTTCGGTTGGTGTCGGTCACTAATAAAAATAAAATAATTTTTAATCCATTTTTTCATACATTATAGTTATACCTGGGTGGATCAACTTTTCCTTGTTATTCTGTCCCATCAGCGAGGGGGCAAAAATAGTACAGTTTGTTAGAAGAAAAGAAATGTTGCCTCATTATACCAAGATGCTTAGTAGATCTGACCAAATAAAAAAAAATACTTAAAAATGTTTAACAAATTTTAAACCTTGCTGGCTTGCCCTTCGTCGGCCAAAGCTCTTTGCATATATAAATTTGTGCAGCATTCCTTCATAACCAGAGCATCTGGTTCTGGGGGAGGGGATGCTGCATGAATTGTAATTTCCGATCCTCTGGAGTCCTCCACGAGGCTGATATAGTCACCCCTGTGTACTAAAGCCTCTTTAAATATAAGATTAAAAAAAATGAAAACCTATAATTGATTGCCATATTATAAAATAGTATGTTATGCAACCGTTACATAATGAGCGTCCTTAAAACACAAGTGTGATTTTTCTAATTTTAATTTTTTGAATGTAATTTTATATCACGTAATTTTATACCCAAAGTACAAGTTTTGAAAAATCTCACGTGAGATTGGGGTAGGGGGGAGGGGGTCGAGAAAAATCTTACGACATCTCACCAAGGGGGAAGGGGGGGTCAAAAATCCTTAAAAATGTCTCACGTAATTAACGGACGCCCCCTAACAGTTTAAAGAGTGACAGAGAAGAACATAAGCATGACAACGAGTCACAAGAAAAAGTTGATGCCCCACCTATATAATCTTAATGCTCTAATTTGCCCTAGGATTATGTGCACAAATACATAATAAAAACTAAACTAACAGAGGGCAGATTGGCATGGAAGACGTTCAATATTATGGTGTTATCCACTCATACCGCGATCCATAACACGAAATATTGCGTATCAATGAATCCAGTTGTTTTGAAATCCACAATATTGACAAACCAGGGGGGCGATTTTTGAAAGCACGTGTGAAATTCCACTCGAAAGTGGTGAAAAATTGCGCTGAATTTGAAATACGTGTAGCTTAGAAGACAATCAGAGTTCTCATTAATCTTGTGAATTAGTCGAAACTTTGATTGGAGCTGTAGTTTTGGAAATATAAGCTGATTTATACCACTTTCGAGTGATGTGCTTTCAAAAATCGGGCGCCAATATCAATAATTTATGCAATTAAAATCAGATGTGGGCCGAGGATTTTAACGGCCAATTCTACCATCATCTACCATTCAACATGGTTTTCAGGCCTCATCACAAGGCAAGGCAAAGACCCATTCTCAACGAAAAGCGTTGCATTAACACCAGGCTCTACCGGTTCACTTACACTTTGCGTTACACTAACTTCACCACAAGGTCTGTGCTCGTCACTCTTCATTTTAAAAACGTGGTGCCTCAACAATATACTGTTGAAGTAAACCTCACCGCACGAACAGTTGTACTCCTTCTTTTTCTCAGGCAACCGATGAACTACATGACAGAGCGATACGTGATCACTCTTGGTCTGTTTCGTGCAAATAGCCCGGCACAACACACATATCTGCAGCTCAAACAGTCGGAGTCCGCGTAGACCAGCGCTGGCATCGCTCCTCCTTGCACTCTTTTGAGGTGCAAAGCATTGTTTTAACATATTCTCATTGATATCATTTCCGTCAGTGTTATGCGCTTTCATATGACTCTCAAAGTAGCTTTTATTGCATGCATCATACTGGCAAATATTGCATCTGTAATTACACGGGTGTGTACGAAGATGGGATTTTAAATCATTCTGATTATAGCACTTTTTGAGGCAGATTGGACACGACGCTACGCTTTGAGTCAAGTGGCGCTGAAAGTGGAACCAAGCGTTCCTTACTTGTATGATTTTGCCGCACTTCGGGCATTCCGTAGTTGTTTTATACTTGTTAGCTCTGTCATGCGAGTATTGTATGTGTATGGATAACATTTGCTTGTTGAAGTAGATCAAGTGGCATATGTCACAGACATATATTTCACGTTCTACGTATTCAGAGTCCTCAGAACTGAGCAGATGGTGCGTCTTGATATGTTTAACGAGGTGTTCGTAGCTTTCGTACTTTTTGATGCACGTCTGGAAAATAAAATGCATTTTAAAATTTACATTATTAAGAGCCCATAGAGGGAATGGGCAAAAATCTTAGGAATCGTGTTATAGGCGATGCGGCTAGCACACACACACAAATCACGTCTTTATCCCTTATGGGGTAGACAGAGCCTAAGGTAACAAGAACCTACAGGCCACATTTAGCAAGATTGTGGGCGTATAGGTGGAAAATCGAATCAAAATAGTGATGGGTTGCTAGCCCCATCGCCTATAACATGATTCCTATTATAATCACCCATTCCCTCGGTGGGCTTTTACCATCTGCGCGGGTAGAGAAGCAACTGGTACATTCTCTGTTTTTTCTTTGCTCCCAGACCAGCATGGAAATGCGGCTAGCAACCCATAACTATTTTGATTCTGCCCACGCAAAAAGGGCTTATATTTTAAGTACCAACACGAGACATCAGAACCAACCTCAGTAGTTTTTTTTTTTAAAAAGTGGTATTCAGTCGAACGTTCTTATTTTTGAACGTAGAGTTCAAAAAGGCGTTAGGCAAGGCGATCCACTTTCCCCAAAACTCTTCACAGCAGTGTTAGAAAATATATTCAGGAGCTTAGACTGGGGACATTTAGGAATTAATATTAACGGTTCGAACCTAAATCATTTAAGATTTGCTGACGACATAGTAATCTTCGCCGAGAAACCAAACATACTACAAACTATGTTACATCAATTAGATGTTGAAAGCAGGAAAGCAGGTTTATCAATGAACCCAACGAAGACTAAAGTAATGATGAATGCCGTTAAAGAAAGTATTGTAATAGGGCAGGAAATGATAGATTCCCATGGCAATGAAAAGCAAATTGTATAATACATGTATTCTACCATGTCTTACTTATGGATGTCAAACTTGGCCTGCGACAAGCATGGAAAAGCATGCTTAACATAAGATTACGGGATCGATGGACAACTTCAAAAATAAGGAAAAGAACAAAGGTTAGTGACGTGTTACAAAAAATAAGAAAACTTAAATGGAACTGGACTGGACATATAATGAGGACTAGCAAAGAAAAATGGACTAAGGATGTAATAGAGTGGTATCCGAGGAACGGGAAAAGAAAACGAGGAGGTCAAATCAAAAGATGGGAGGATGATTTACCAAAGGGATGGAGAAGGTCTGCCAAGGATAGAGAGACGTGGAAACAATTGGGGGAGGCCTATGTCAACAGACAACCTGACTAAAAGTGGATGCTAATAGGTTTAAGTTTTATAAGTATAGCATGTATGTGTCAGCGAATAAAGGCTTTTATTATTATTATTATTATTATTCAGTCGAACTAAACTACAGAAATATTCAGAATAATTCTGAGACCTTATTCGTGACACTCGATTTGAATAGACCTTTAGCATCTTACCTTGCAAACCTTGTCGTCTAGCAGCATTTTGTTCACCTCAACCCTGTGGTTATATTTCCTGTGAAAATCTAAGTCTGTTTCACTGTCATACTCTTCGAGGCATAAGTCGCAGGAATACTTTTCAAATGCGCCTTCAAGCAAGTAAAGAGCCTTACGCTTTTTAGCAGTTACCACTCGTATTTCACGAGGATTATGGAACAGCGACATGATTTAAAAACGTTATCGATGATAGGAATATCGGGTTGAATGGAGCCCTGCTCTTTCTGATAACTTTGATTAAAAATACGAACAGCACATACATAACACCAAGCTTCGACTGATTTGACTGACTTGACTTGCTTGTGCTTGACGGCTTGCTGTCAACTGTCAAGTGTCAATTTTTTTTCTTCTACATAGGAAAGGCAAACGTTTTAAAATCCATACAGCCATGTCTGATGAATATTGTGCATATTATTATTTTTCTTGTCGTTGAAAAAAATTTACCCTAGGTAAAATAGGGGTGATTTATTTTTTACTCACAAACAAATTAATCCACTAAATAGAAATTTGAAATAAAAAATAGAACCGCCCCGAACGCTTATTTGCACCCATAGTTTTCATAAGAAATTGTATTAATTACGGTACTATAGAAATTTCAAATCAAATATATTTCGCTGTGTGCTACCATTGCGCTACCTACTTACTACTTATCCTACTAATATTATAAATGTGAAAGTTTGTGAGTATGTTTAGATGTTTGTTACACTTTCACGCCAAAACGGCTGGATAGATCTGGATGAAATTTGGAACATAAATAGATTATGTTCTGGAATAGCACATAGGCTACTTTTTATCCCGGAAAGTTGCGTAATTCCTGCGGGATAGCGATAAACGAATTCTATGCAGACGAAGTTGCGGGCAACATCTAGTAATTTATTAATTATGTTTGAAGTCGGTGCCTCAACACGCACCACTCACGCTCTCGTCATAACAAAAACAAATCGTAATGTGTGGCATGCGTAGTACAGTTTGACACCAAAAATAATGCTCCACGATGTACCTGCGCAGTATACCAATTTTAGTAGCGCGGGAAACTCTGGCGCTGTTATTGGTCGATCGATTTCGTACCAACAATGGCAAAATCGTGTAAGCGGGACAGAGCTAAGAATGCAAAGCAAGCAATACTCTGCCAGTTGCGCTTGCAAATAAAGTTCAATATAGATTATTTACACGTTCGGCTACCATCGGAAACTGGTCTGCGCTTCTCTGCGCAAACGAATACTGCCGATGCGCATTATATTTGTTGTCAAACTGTAGGAGCAAACCGCCTATTTGCCAACAGAGAACCTATTTTACTTGGTACTTATTTGAGCTGAGGCACCGACTTCGCACATTATTAAGTAAGTAGATAGCACGCACCGAAATTATAATTATTTGATATGAAATTTTTAAATTGAAATCTATAGGCTGAAATAGACTACGTTTGAGGCGGTTCTGTTTTTTTTCTATCACACTTAATCGGGTTTTATTAAAGTTGGTAGGTATTGAGATTGAACTCTTTTTTACTTTTTTTTAGCTAGTTAGATTGTTTGTACGCAAAGACAAATCTTGCCATTTTGCAGGGATAATCAAATCTCAATTACTTAGATTTGATTGATTAGAATAGTGGGTAAAGTCATCCTGTGTGAATAATAAAATTAAACCTCTGTTCAGACGCTCAGAACAATGAAATAGGTGCAATGAAAGAACAATTTTAGGTCAATATACATTTTATTGGCGAAATTTAATAATTTATCATCAAGAAAAAATAACGCGACAATGCTGCCAGCCTTCTGGGTACAATGAGCAGTGACAGTGACTTGGGGCCCGATTTTTGAAAGCACATGTGTGAAAATACCACTCGAAAGTGGTGAAAAATTGTGCTGAATTTGAAATACGAGTAGCATAGAAGACAATCACAGCTCTCATTAATCTTGTGAACTAGTCAAAACATTCATTAGAGCTGTAGTATTGAAGATATTAACAGATTTATACCACTTTCTCTGCTCCTTTATATTTGTACAATAAAGCATTTACTTACTTACTTACTTTCGAGTGGTACTTTCGAGTGATGTGCTTTCTAAATTCGGGCCCCAGGATAATGTTATAAAGTTCTTAAACATTTTTGATCTTGCCATACACGTATTTAGTGATATTTAGAGACTCAATCATCGGAAGACAGTTAAGGCGTGTTGAATGTTCAATGAGTCAAGATTCAATCCGCTATCTTCGCTGGTGGTCTAGATTCCCCCAACTAGAAAAGAAATGAAATCGTGAAACTCTGGCACGGATTCATCGTCATTATCATCATCATCATCATCATCATCATCATCATCATCATCATCATCATCATCAGCCTAAAATCGTCGTCTGTTGACGTAGGCCTCCCCCTTAGAACAGCATACTGAACGACAACTCGCCACCTGGATCCACCTGTTTCCCGCAACTCTCACGATGTCGGTCCACCTAGTGGGAGGCCTGCTAACACAGCGTCTTCCGGTTCGTGGTCGCCACTCGAGAACTATTCCAACTGCTGTCTGTTCTACGAGCGATGTGTCCCGGGGACTGATTTTTTTAAAGCACATATGTGAAAATACCACTCGAAAGTTGTGAAAAATTGTGGTGGATTTGAAATACGAGTAGCTAAGAAGACGCTTACATCTTGTGAACTAGTCAAAACTTTGATTAGAACTGTAGTTTTGGAGATTTAAGCTGATTTATACCACTTTCGAGTAGTACTTTCGAGTGATGTGCTTTCAAAAATCGGGCCCCTACTATGTGTTTTCAAAAATCGTGAGCTCTCAAGAAAGTAACATACAGGCAAAGCTTCTACACCACCGCCATCTACAAAAAGAACAGAGTAAGCATATTAGTTTAGTATTACGTTAAATAACCCATACGTCTGTATGTGTGTGTTTGTTTGTGGCTCTCAAGAAGATGAACTCATTTGGATGCGGTTTTTTTATACAAAAGCCAGTTTCCTTGCGGTGGTTCTTAGCCATGTTTGGTAAAAATCAGTCCATGCACCAGCTGCAGTCAGTGCATGCGTAGTCGGGCACCTGGGGCTCGATTTTTGAAAGCACACGTGTGAAAATACCACTCAAAAAAGGTGAAAACTTGTGGCCAATTTGAAATACGAGTAGCTTAGAAGATACTTACGGCTCTAACTAAACTTGCGACTAATCAAAACTTTGATTAGAGATGTAGTCTTGGAGATATAAACAGATTTATACCACTTTCAAGTGGTACTTTCGAGTGATATGCTTTCAAAAATCGGGTACTTGTCTCTTGAATTATTTGTGACAGACTCACGGTAGCTCTAAATTAAATTTTTTGAATTGAATGTGTGTTGTATGTTGTATTGTATTTTATTAGCTGAAACTAAAAACATACATACCAAGTAAGCCTCCTTGTACACCGTCGCCACCTACAAGAACAAAAATTAATTCGTTTTTATACGAACAGTTTAGTTAACGAGCCATAAGCAACTCGTATTTAAAATCCAGGACAATTTTTACCACTTTCGAGTGGTATTTTAACACATGTGCTTTCAAAAATCGGGCCCCAGCACGATTTTTCACCACTCGAGGAGCGTTTTCATTTACTTAGTGTTGATTTGCGTGTTGCTCGTTTTTGTTTCCGCATCCCTTCCCGCTCCCATATCACCCCATACCTGAACGCCGCCAACTTGCTGAACATGCCTGCGCGCAGGCGCATGCACCTCGTCACTTTGCTGTTCGGTGTGAGACGTCACGAGACCCCATCATACCTCTTTAACAAGATGGTTTGGTCAAGGAGTGAGCGCAGGAGCGCAATGGTTCTCGTACCTAAGCATCGGACTGCGGCATTTCGAGGCAGTTTCAAGTTTGCGGCGACCAAGTGCTGGAATGATATTCCTCCCCCTATCCAAGGAGCGTCAAGTAGTTACACATTCAAGCGCAAGCTGAAGGATCACTTATTGACACTCCAAAAATCCTTACAATAGTCCTCCAGCACTTTGCACTTTGATATGCCTGCCTGTTGTTTTTAAACAATATAGTTTTCCCTTCCTTTTTTTTTTTTGTTTACTGTAAACTATTTAATTAATTTATGTATTTTTTGTTTTTTACACATAAGTCGGGTTCTATCTATTTATTGCTTTGTTTACGTAAAAGTTTATGGATTATGTACCTAGTATATTTTATCTGTGTATCGTTTCGTGAGTCATAGACGGTTTTGGCTGAAAATCAGTGCTGCAGGTGTCTAACACCTCAGCGTAATGCTGAGCCAGCGACCGTTTCACTTTTGCGAAGACACACACAACGCTCTTGATCTATTTTTCATGTCTTGTTTATTTTCTATAAAATTGTCTATGTTCTCTTATATTTGTGTGTCTTGCAAAAAGGAATAAATGTCCTCTTTCTTTCTTTCTTTCTTTCTTTCTTACTTGCTTTCAAAAATGGGGCTTCGTCTAGTGAATTATTTGTGTCGGAGACTCACGGTAGCTTTCCATTTAAAAATTTGAATTGAATGTGTGTGTGTATTTTAGTAGCTGTAAAAAAATACATACCAGCTAAGCCGCCTAGTAGACCATCTTCCCCTATAAAAACCAGAATTAATAAGTTTTCTAGACGAACAGTGGCCCGATTTTTGAAAGCACATATGTGAAAATACCATTCGAACGTAGTGAAAAATTGTGCTGAATTTGAAATACGAGTAGCTTAGAAGATACGTACGGCTCTCATTAATCTTGTGAACCAGTGAAAAATGTGACTAGAGCTGTAGTTTTGAAGATATAAACAGGGCCCCGATTTTTGAAAGCACATCACTCGAAAGTGGTATAAATCAGCTCATATCTCCAAAACTACAGCTCTAATCAAAATTTTGACTAGTTCACAAGACTAATGAGATCCGTAATTATCTTCTAACCTACCCGTATTTCAAATTCGGCACAAATTTTCACCACTTCCGCGTGGCATTTTCACATACGTATTATAAAAAATCGGGCTCCGTCTAGTGATTTTTTTGTGACAGACTCATGTTGCTTTCAATTAAAAATTTTGAATTAAATGTGTGATTTATTGTATTTTATTATCTGTAAAAAAAATACATACCAAGTAAACCTCCTAGTAGACCGTCTTCACCTACAGAAACCAGAATTAATAAGTTTTCTAGACGAACAGGGGCCCGATTTTTGAAAGCACATGACTGAAAATACGACTCGAAAGTGGTGAAAAATTGTGCTGAATTTGAAATACGAGTAGCATACAAAACAATAACAGCTCTCATTAATCTTGTGAACTAGTCAAAGATTTAATTAGAACTGAAGTTTTGAAGCTATAGGTACACAGATTTATACCACTTTCGAGTGGTACTTTCGAATGATGCGCTTTTATCACTCGAAAGTGGTATAAATCTGTGTGTTGTAACTAAACAGCTCGAATAAAATGTTTGAATAGTTGGCTAGATTAATAAGAGCTGTAGTTTCCTTATAATCTACTTGTATTCCAAATTCAGGGGCCCGTTTTTTGAAAGCACATCACTCGAAAGTGGTATAAATCAGCTTAGATCTCCAAAACTACAGCTCTAATCAAAGTTTTCACTAAATTACAAGATTAATGAGATCTGCGATTGGCTTTTAAATTCAGCGCAACTTTTCACCACTTTCGAGTGGTATTTTCATACATGTGCTTTCAAAAATCGAGCCCCTGTTCTGATTAATCGTGTGAACTAGTTATAAATTTGATTCAAGCTGTAGGTAGCTTAGATATTTAAGATTTTTTTACATTTCGGAGTAGTGGTACTTTCGAATGATGTGCTTTGATCACTTTAAAGTGGTATAAATCTGTGTAATGTAACTAAAGAGCTCGAATAAAATGTTTGACTAGTTGACTAGAGTAATAAGAGCTGTTATTTTCTTATAATCTACTCGTATTTTAAATTCATTACAATTTTTTACCGCTTTCGAGTGGCATTTTTATACACGTGCTTTCAAAAATCGAACTCCTAGTGTCACGGTAGCTTTTTATTTAAAGTGTGTAATATTGTATTTTATACATACATACATACAAACATACATATTCAGTCTGAATTCTCCTAACTTGACAATGTACAATTTATGATGTAATTTTTATTGAGTGAATAAATAATCTAATCTAATCATATAACTCGTCTTTATCCCTTACGGGGGAGACAGCCTTTTTTTTGGCTTGACAGACATGACGATGAAGGTAAAGAAGCCCGTCGCATGGAGCTCAGTTGGAGGTAATTTGTGCCCAGCGATCTGGAAATACATGTAGCTTAGGAAAATATTACTGAGGTCCGATTTTTGAAAGCACGTGTGAAAAACCACCCAAAGTGGTATAAATCTGTTTATTATATCTTCAAAACTACAGTTCTTATCAAATTTTTGACTAGTTCACAAGATTAATGAGAACCGTAATTATTTTCTATGCTACTCGTATTTCAAATTCAGCACAAATTTTCACCACTTTCGAGTGTCATTTTCACATACCCACGTATATTAAAAAATCGGGCTCCGTCTAGTGATTTTTTTGTGACAGACTCATGTTGCTTTCCACAAAATTTTTTGAATTGAATGTGTGTCGCGTTGTATTTTACTGGCTGTAAAAAATACATACCAAATAAACCTCCTACTAGACCGCCTTCACCTACAAAAACCAGAATTAATAAGTTTTCTAGACAGGGGCCCGATTTTTGAAAGCACATGTCTGAAAATACCACTCGAAAGTGGTGAAAAATTGTGCTGAATTTGAAATACGAGTAGCTTACAAGATACTTACAGCTCTCTTAATGAGAACTAATCAAAAAAAGTTATTAGAGCTGCAGTTTTAAAGATATACACAGATTTATACTTTTGAGGAATGAGAAAATACCACTCGAAAGTGGTGAAAAATTTTGATGAATTTGAAATACGAGTAGCTTAGAAGATACTTACAGCTCTCATTAATCTTGCGAATTAGTTTTCGAGTGGTACTTTCGAGTGATGTGCTTTCAAAAATCGGGTGTCAGGTCAAACCACTAAGCTACTATATGATTATTTTTCCAATATATCAGTAAGGGTAACTTACGTACAGTTGACTTACATCTTATAGAGCTAGCCTGAAATTAACAATTAACGTTTCTTAAGATTACACACGTTTAAATTCACGATTAATATCATAAATATAGTACATATATACAGGTATATAAATCACGTCTCTCTTTCTTACGGGATATACAGAGCCTAGCTATAGAAGCAAGACCCAAAGGCCACGCTTAGCGTGATTTTGCGCGTACAGGTGGAAAGGAGAAACAAAATAGTGATGGGTTGCTAGCCGCATCGCCTTTAATATGATTCCTATGATTTTTGCCCATTCCGTGTATGGGCTTTTACGTGTGCGGGAAGAGAAGCAGCCGGTACATGCTATGTTTTTTATTTGCACCCAGACCAAGGCCACAGAGTGATAATGCGTTAAAGTTTTGTGAAAATACCACTTGAATGTGGTGAAAATTTGTGCTGAATTTGAAATACGAGTAGCTTAGAAGATACATACGGCTCTCATTAATCTTGTGAACTAGTCAAAAATTTGATAAGAGCTGCAGTTTTGAAGATATAAACAGATTTATACCACTTTCGAGTGGTATTTCCACACATGAGCTTTCAAAAATCGGGCCCCTGGTGTGATAATAAGTAGAATTATTATACTTACCAGAAGAGCAACGAAGACGCAGACGAGTGGGAGTTTCATTTTGCCTGTCGTCAAATATGGTGACAAGCGCTGGTACACACATTTTTATACTCGGTGATGCTGATACAGGTGGTGTTATGTAAACTTTGTCTTGAGTTTGTTAATATTTTTTCCATAGAGAGGAGCTCGTTCCAACACTAATGTACGGTAGCGAAACTTGGGTACGGTTAAAGAAGCATAAAAGTTTACTCGTAAAATAAATTCAGTGGAAATGAGAGCGTTAAGAAGTATGGAAGGGTTGACACTGAAAGACAGAATATGGGATATTGGAATATTGTAATAAGAGAACATGCTGGTGCCCTATTTTTGAAAGCATATCACTCGAAATTACCGCTCGAAAGTGGTATAAATCAGCTTATATCTCCAAAACTACAGCTCTAATTAAAGTTTTGACTAGTTCACAAGATTAATGAGAGCTGTGATTGTCCATGTCTATGTCCATGCTGGTCTGGGAGCAAAGAAAAAACATCGAATGTACCAGTTGCTTCTCTGCCCGCGCAGATGGTAAGAGCCCATCGAGGGAATGGGCGATTATAATAGGAATCATGTAATAGGCGATGAAGCCAGCAACCCATCACTATTTTGATTCCATTTTCCACCTATACAACCACAATCTTGCAAAATGTGGCCTGTAGGTACCTGCTAGGCTCTGTCTACCCCGTAAGGGTTGAAGACGTGATTTGTGTGTGTGTGTGTGTGTGTGTGATTGTCTTCTATGCCACTCGTATTTCAAATTCAGAACAATTTTTCACCAGTTTCGAGTAGTATTTTCACACATGTGCTTTCAAAAATCGGGCCCCAGGGGCCCAGGGGGGGGGCATTGTTGAAAGCACATCGCTCGAAACTACCACTCGAAAGTGGTATAAATCAGCTTATATCTCCAAAACTACCGCTCTAATCAAAGTTTTGGCTAGTTCACAAGATTAATGAGAGCTGTGATTGTAGTGTATGCTACTCGTATTTTAAATTCAACACAATTTTTCACCATTTCCGAGTGGTATTTTCACACATGTGCTTTCAAAAATCGGGCCCCTTAAAGGCCATGTTTAGCATGATCGAGAGGGTATAGGTGGAAAGGGGAAATAGGTGCAATGAAAGAACAAATTTAGATCAATACACATTTTATTGGCGAAATTTAACAATTCGTCATCAAGAAAAAAATAATGCAGTACAAAATTTGCGTGTGGACAAAATGCAGATAGTGAGCATCTTAAGATGTATCTTGTGACGTTATCATGAGATTTGTCAGGAAGGTTAAAGTTTATAAATTCACATTACGGCTAGCACGAGTGCGAGCGAGAGCGTGGGCGCGAGATATACCTGTAATTTTCTTACTGTTCGTTATAAGATACGGATAGTCTATCGCGCGAGACACAGCTTCACGTGCTTTGTGCTAGCCGTACAGGATATATTATAAAGTTCTAAAACATTTTTTGATCTTGCCACACACTTATTTAGTGATATTAGAGACTCAATCATCGAGAGACAGTTAAGGGCGTAATGAATCTGCAATGAGGCAAGATTCAAGCCGCTATCTTCGCTTGTAGTCTAGAGTCCTCCAACTAGAAAAGAAATGAAATCGTGAAACTAGATTTTCGAATCAGTACGACGTTGATTTGTATGTGTAACAGTTGTGCTCATTAAAATTTGATAATGATCCCGTAGAGGGATCGAAACGCGTCAGAGTTTGTGTGGTGTAACCGTTTAAGTGATAATTAAGTTTGTGGGATTTATATGTGTTTTATGTGGCAGTAGTGGAGGGAGGGTTGCATGAAAAACTTATATTTCACACAGGCTTGGTTATCTTGCACGTGAGTAGCGAAGTAGCAAGGTAAATATCTTTTGTTCATTGAAATGGACCTAACACTGCGCACACTGAAATTGGTACCCTACGGGGTTGCGGGTGTCTATGGGCAGTGGTGATCACTTACTATCAGGTGACCCACCTGCTCGTTTGCCTTCCTATTCATATAAAAAAAAACCCATTGCTAAACTTGTGTACTGTTCCTTGTTACTTGTAAGTTTATAGCATGTAAATTAGGTTTCTCTATGTACCTTGCTACTGGCCAAAAAAAATATATTTATTTATTTTATTTAAATGAAAGAAATTGTAATTTATTTCACGAAGCCCGCCAAAACCAGTGAAAAGTGAATGTTATTGGAGCTCACGCGACACTAGCGCCTCTAGTGGCAAATTCACACGCGAGAGCCCCCATTGGAAACAAAGATGAAGTGATTGTGGGGACATCTTGAGGTCATTTTATTTGTTTACAAAGGCTTCAAATGCATTGAAATGTAGGGTTGACTTTGATACGATTATCTTAGTCTAAGGTACTTCGAACTTACGACCCTTGCTGCATTCTTCACCTAGAAAAAAAAGACTGCGATTAGAAAGTCTCGGTATTCAGACACTTTTAGTACCTATATAATGTTTTATTACAGCTTATCTAAACGCTAAAAATAGTCAAGAAACTTGGCTTCTTAATATCATGAACGAGATTAGGTAGAACTTCTCAAGAAAGTAACATACCTGCTTGACTACCACCATCTGCAACGCCAGGACCAACTAAAATTTAATAAAAACAGGTTTTGAATAACAAATAATACTTACAGGGGGGCCCGATTTTTGAAAGCACATCAATCGAAAGTACCACTCGAATGTGGTATAAATCAGCTTATAATTATCTCCAAAACTACAGCTCTAATCAAATTTTTGACTAGTTCACAAGATTAATGAGAGCCGTAAGTATCTTCTAAGCAACTCGTATTTCGTATTCAGCACAATATTTCACCACTTTCGAGTGGTATTTTCACACATGTGCTTTCAAAAATCGGCCCCCAGCTCAATTTTTCACCACATTCGAGTGGTATTTTCACACATGCGCTTTCAAAAATCGGGCCCCAGGGCGTCATGGACTGAATTAGAACAATGTTAACATCTATATACATGTACATGACATCTTTGTACATGACTTGACAATGAATAAATAAATAAGTAAATAATAGACACAATATATAATCTGGGGGCACGGTAGTGCCCCCGCCAAGTCGATATATATTTAAAAAAAGGTACCTAATGTACCAACTATTAATCTCAATTTTATTATACTGGGGCCCGATTTTTGAAAGCACATCACTCTAAAGTGGTATTATATCTTTAAAACTACAGCTCTAATCAAATTTTTGACTAGTTCACAAGATTAATGAGAGCCTTAAGTGTCTTCCAAGCTGCTCCTATTTAAAATTCAGCACAATTTTTCACCACTTTTAAGTGATATTTTCACACATGTGCTTTCAAAAATCGGGCCCCTGATTTGTGGTGTTCAATAAAAAATATTTTATTCCGAAAAAGTTACCAAAGCTGGCGGAATGTCACACTCACAAATATGTCATTGTGGCGTTCAAGACTTCACTAATCATAGTTTACTTACTATCCTGACATATTGTCAGTATAATACTTACGGTTTTTCTTCTTTACAAGTGTTTCAATGAAATATTATGTCAATTGGTCGAACTATTATTTAGATAAGATTGTTTTGTCAGGCACTTGAGTTTAATTTTCACAATTAAAAAGTCTCAATCATGTAACCTCATTTAGAAAAGTGAAAATTTACACATGGGTAGTTTTTTGGAATGTATACAGCGAGGAGTATATTTTCGAATTGACATAACTAATAATATTGTGTCATATTGTATTGTACTGTATCAGGTTTCGTGTATTTCACTAACCTGGTGACTCAGTGCCGCCAAGACCACCTAAAAATTATAACAAAATGTTTTGAGCAATATATTTGCACTTCTATCGTGTACGCATTTATCCCAGCGGATGGCACTTGACGTCAAATAGGCTACACAAAAAAACATGTGTTTCAAATTCACCACGATTTTGAACCACTTTCGCGTGGCATTTTCACATACGTTTTTTCAAAAATCGGACTCCTAGTCTAGTAAATTATATGTGTCAGAGACTCACGGTAGCTTTCTATTTCAGATTTTGAATTGAATGTTTGTATTTTATTAGCTGTAAAAATATATATCAGGTAAGGTGCCTAGACCGCCGGGACTTACAAAAACCAGAATTATTTAGTTTTCTTTACGTACATTTAGTTTTACGTACATTAGTAATTTTAATATTCCAAGACAGTTAAGTAAAATAATATATGTTTAACTAAAATTAAAGTATGCCTAAAGCCTATCATAACATTTATGACGGTAATGCGAATAAACAATTGTTTTTTTATGAATTTTTGGCAATATAGTTCAAATTAACGTACAAAACAACTCTAGAAAATTAACTTTTCAAAAAATCTCACGTGATAATTAGTGGGGGGCGAGGGGATCAAACCTAATCTCACAAATCATACCAAGGGGGGAGGGAGGTCGGAAAATCACTGAATCACTTCACGTAATTAATGGATCCCCCTCGCCTTTGGATCTTGGATTATTTAATATTTTAATAAGTGTAGTGTAAGCCACAAACCTGGTAATCCGCTATCACCTCCTAGAAATAAAGAAAACTTTTGAAAATTTGATTCGAGCTGTAGTTTTGACGATATATTTAAGCAGGTTTTTAACGTTTTCGATTTGTGGTACTTTCGAATGATGTGCTTGGATCACTCGAAAGTGGTATAAATCTGTGCATTGCTACGAAACTAGAACTCAAATAAAAATAAATGTTCGACTACTTGACTAGATTAATTAAAGCTGTATTTTTTTTCCAATGTACATGTATGTATGTAGTGTAACTATAATTGAGTCTCACGGTAGTTACATGTTGAAAATGCACTCGTATTTCAAATTCACCACTTTTAAGTGGTATTTTCACACATGTGCTTTCAAAAATGGGACCCCTGATTTGTGGTGTTCAATAAAAAATATTTTATTCCAAAAAAGTTACCAAAGATGGCGAAATGTCACACTCACAAATATGTCATTGTGACGTTCAAGACTTCACTAATCATAATTTACTTACTGTCCTGACAGATTGTCAGTATAATACTTACGGACTTTTCTTCTTTACAAGTGTTTCAATGAAATATCAATTGGTCCAACTATTATTTAGATAAGATTGTTTTGTCAGGCAGTTGAATTTAATTTTCACAATTAAAAAGTCTCAATCATGTAACCTCATTTAGAAAAGTGAAAATTTACACATTGGTAGTTTTTTTTGAATGTATACAGCGAGGAGTATATTTTCGAATTGACATAACTAATAAATATTGTGTCATATTGTATTGTACTGTATCAGGTTTCGTGTATTTCACTAACCTGGTAAGGGTAACCCAGCGCTGCCAGGACCACCTAAAAATTATAACAAAATGTTTTGAGAATTATATTTGCACTTCTATCGTGTACGCATTTATCCCAGCGGATGGCACTTGACGTCAAATAGGCTACACAAAAAAACATGTGTTTCAAATTCACCACGATTTTGAACCACTATCGCGTGGCATTTTCACATACGTTTTTTCAAAAATCGGACTCCTAGTTTAGTGAATTATATGTGTCAGAGACTCACGGTAGCTTTCTATTTCAAATTTTGAATTGAATGTTTGTATTTTATTAGCTGTAAAAATATATAACAGGTAAGGTGCCTAGACCGCCGGGACTTACAAAAACCAGAATTATTTAGTTTTCTTTACGTACATTTAGTTTTACGTACATTAGTAATTTTAATATTCCAAGACAGTTAAGTAAAATAATATATGTTTAACTAAAATTAAAGTATGCCAAGCCTATCATAACATTTATGACGGTAATGCGAATAAACAATTGTTTTTTATGAATTTTTGGCTATATAGTTCAAATTAATGTACAAAACAACTCTAGAAAATTAACTTTTCAAAAAATCTCACGTGATAATTAGTGGGGGGCGAGGGGATCAAACCTAATCTCACAAATCATACCAAGGGGGGAGGGAGGTCGGAAAATCACTGAATCACTTCACGTAATTAATGGATCCCCCTCGCCTTTGGATCTTGGATTATTTAATATTTTAATAAGTGTAGTGTAAGCCACAGTGTTTTTTTTTTTGACGTTTTGGAAAAAGGTCAGGTCAGGAGTACCCGAAACCGACGAGCATGTATGAAGAGATTGATGACTGTGGATGAAGCGAAAGAAATATGTCAGGATCGTAGCAAGTGGAATAAAGTAGTCTCTGCCTACCCCTGTGGGAAAGAGGCGTGACGGTATGTATATATGTATGTATGTAAGCCACAAACCTGGTAATCCGCTATCACCTCCTAGAAATAAATAAAACTTTTGAAAATTTGATTCGAGCTGTAGTTTTGACGATATATTTAAGCAGGTTTTTAACGTTTTCGATTTGTGGTACTTTCGAATGATGTGCTTGGATCACTCGAAAGTGGTATAAATCTGTGCATTGCTACGAAACTAGAACTCAAATAAAAATAAATGTTCGACTACTTGACTAGATTAATTAAAGCTGTATTTTTTTTCCAATGTACATGTATGTATGTAGTGTAACTATAATTGAGTCTCACGGTAGTTACATGTTGAAAATGCACTCGTATTTCAAATTCACCACTTTTAAGTGGTATTTTCACACATGTGCTTTCAAAAATGGGACCCCTGATTTGTGGTGTTCAATAAAAAATATTTTATTCCAAAAAAGTTACCAAAGATGGCGAAATGTCACACTCACAAATATGTCATTGTGACGTTCAAGACTTCACTAATCATAATTTACTTACTGTCCTGACAGATTGTCAGTATAATACTTACGGATTTTTCTTCTTTACAAGTGTTTCAATGAAATATCAATTGGTCCAACTATTATTTAGATAAGATTGTTTTGTCAGGCAGTTGAATTTAATTTTCACAA
The DNA here is from genome assembly GCA_949127965.1 of Pandemis corylana. Taxonomy (NCBI): domain Eukaryota; kingdom Metazoa; phylum Arthropoda; class Insecta; order Lepidoptera; family Tortricidae; genus Pandemis; species Pandemis corylana. The sequence continues at coordinate 4,475,260 of OX421878.1, read as the reverse complement.
TTAAAAAGTCTCAATCATGTAACCTCATTTAGAAAAGTGAAAATTTACACATTGGTAGTTTTTTTTGAATGTATACAGCGAGGAGTATATTTTCGAATTGACATAACTAATAAATATTGTGTCATATTGTATTGTACTGTATCAGGTTTCGTGTATTTCACTAACCTGGTAAGGGTAACCCAGCGCTGCCAGGACCACCTAAAAATTATAACAAAATGTTTTGAGAATTATATTTGCACTTCTATCGTGTACGCATTTATCCCAGCGGATGGCACTTGACGTCAAATAGGCTACACAAAAAAACATGTGTTTCAAATTCACCACGATTTTGAACCACTATATATGTAGTGTAACTATAATTGAGTCTCACGGTAGTTACATGTTGAAAATGCACTCGTATTTCAAATTCACCACTTTTAAGTGGTATTTTCACACATGTGCTTTCAAAAATGGGACCCCTGATTTGTGGTGTTCAATAAAAAATATTTTATTCCAAAAAAGTTACCAAAGATGGCGAAATGTCACACTCACAAATATGTCATTGTGACGTTCAAGACTTCACTAATCATAATTTACTTACTGTCCTGACAGATTGTCAGTATAATACTTACGGACTTTTCTTCTTTACAAGTGTTTCAATGAAATATCAATTGGTCCAACTATTATTTAGATAAGATTGTTTTGTCAGGCAGTTGAATTTAATTTTCACAATTAAAAAGTCTCAATCATGTAACCTCATTTAGAAAAGTGAAAATTTACACATTGGTAGTTTTTTTTGAATGTATACAGCGAGGAGTATATTTTCGAATTGACATAACTAATAAATATTGTGTCATATTGTATTGTACTGTATCAGGTTTCGTGTATTTCACTAACCTGGTAAGGGTAACCCAGCGCTGCCAGGACCACCTAAAAATTATAACAAAATGTTTTGAGAATTATATTTGCACTTCTATCGTGTACGCATTTATCCCAGCGGATGGCACTTGACGTCAAATAGGCTACACAAAAAAACATGTGTTTCAAATTCACCACGATTTTGAACCACTATCGCGTGGCATTTTCACATACGTTTTTTCAAAAATCGGACTCCTAGTTTAGTGAATTATATGTGTCAGAGACTCACGGTAGCTTTCTATTTCAAATTTTGAGTTGAATGTTTGTATTTTATTAGCTGTAAAAATATATAACAGGTAAGGTGCCTAGACCGCCGGGACTTACAAAAACCAGAATTATTTAGTTTTCTTTACGTACATTTAGTTTTACGTACATTAGTAATTTTAATATTCCAAGACAGTTAAGTAAAATAATATATGTTTAACTAAAATTAAAGTATGCCAAGCCTATCATAACATTTATGACGGTAATGCGAATAAACAATTGTTTTTTATGAATTTTTGGCTATATAGTTCAAATTAATGTACAAAACAACTCTAGAAAATTAACTTTTCAAAAAATCTCACGTGATAATTAGTGGGGGGCGAGGGGATCAAACCTAATCTCACAAATCATACCAAGGGGGGAGGGAGGTCGGAAAATCACTGAATCACTTCACGTAATTAATGGATCCCCCTCGCCTTTGGATCTTGGATTATTTAATATTTTAATAAGTGTAGTGTAAGCCACAGTGTTTTTTTTTTTTTGACGTTTTGGAAAAAGGTCAGGTCAGGAGTACCCGAAACCGACGAGCATGTATGAAGAGATTGATGACTGTGGATGAAGCGAAAGAAATATGTCAGGATCGTAGCAAGTGGAATAAAGTAGTCTCTGCCTACCCCTGTGGGAAAGAGGCGTGACGGTATGTATGTATGTATGTATGTAAGCCACAAACCTGGTAATCCGCTATCACCTCCTAGAAATAAATAAAACTTTTGAAAATTTGATTCGAGCTGTAGTTTTGACGATATATTTAAGCAGGTTTTTAACGTTTTCGATTTGTGGTACTTTCGAATGATGTGCTTGGATCACTCGAAAGTGGTATAAATCTGTGCATTGCTACGAAACTAGAACTCAAATAAAAATAAATGTTCGACTACTTGACTAGATTAATTAAAGCTGTATTTTTTTTCCAATGTACATGTATGTATGTAGTGTAACTATAATTGAGTCTCACGGTAGTTACATGTTGAAAATGCACTCGTATTTCAAATTCACCACTTTTAAGTGGTATTTTCACACATGTGCTTTCAAAAATGGGACCCCTGATTTGTGGTGTTCAATAAAAAATATTTTATTCCAAAAAAGTTACCAAAGATGGCGAAATGTCACACTCACAAATATGTCATTGTGACGTTCAAGACTTCACTAATCATAATTTACTTACTGTCCTGACAGATTGTCAGTATAATACTTACGGACTTTTCTTCTTTACAAGTGTTTCAATGAAATATCAATTGGTCCAACTATTATTTAGATAAGATTGTTTTGTCAGGCAGTTGAATTTAATTTTCACAATTAAAAAGTCTCAATCATGTAACCTCATTTAGAAAAGTGAAAATTTACACATTGGTAGTTTTTTTTGAATGTAAACAGCGAGGAGTATATTTTCGAATTGACATAACTAATAAATATTGTGTCATATTGTATTGTACTGTATCAGGTTTCGTGTATTTCACTAACCTGGTAAGGGTAACCCAGCGCTGCCAGGACCACCTAAAAATTATAACAAAATGTTTTGAGAATTATATTTGCACTTCTATCGTGTACGCATTTATCCCAGCGGATGGCACTTGACGTCAAATAGGCTACACAAAAAAACATGTGTTTCAAATTCACCACGATTTTGAACCACTATATATGTAGTGTAACTATAATTGAGTCTCACGGTAGTTACATGTTGAAAATGCACTCGTATTTCAAATTCACCACTTTTAAGTGGTATTTTCACACATGTGCTTTCAAAAATGGGACCCCTGATTTGTGGTGTTCAATAAAAAATATTTTATTCCAAAAAAGTTACCAAAGATGGCGAAATGTCACACTCACAAATATGTCATTGTGACGTTCAAGACTTCACTAATCATAATTTACTTACTGTCCTGACAGATTGTCAGTATAATACTTACGGACTTTTCTTCTTTACAAGTGTTTCAATGAAATATCAATTGGTCCAACTATTATTTAGATAAGATTGTTTTGTCAGGCAGTTGAATTTAATTTTCACAATTAAAAAGTCTCAATCATGTAACCTCATTTAGAAAAGTGAAAATTTACACATTGGTAGTTTTTTTTGAATGTATACAGCGAGGAGTATATTTTCGAATTGACATAACTAATAATATTGTGTCATATTGTATTGTACTGTATCAGGTTTCGTGTATTTCACTAACCTGGTAAGGGTAACCCAGCGCTGCCAGGACCACCTAAAAATTATAACAAAATGTTTTGAGAATTATATTTGCACTTCTATCGTGTACGCATTTATCCCAGCGGATGGCACTTGACGTCAAATAGACTACACAAAAAAACATGTGTTTCAAATTCACCACGATTTTGAACCACTATCGCGTGGCATTTTCACATTCGTTTTTTCAAAAATCGGACTCCTAGTCTAGTGAATTATATGTGTCAGAGACTCACGGTAGCTTTCTATTTCAAATTTTGAATTAAATGTTTGTATTTTACTAGCTGTAAAAATATATAACAGGTAACGTGCCTAGCACCTGACTTGGCATCGTCGGAGGAGGAGTTGCAGATGATGACTAACATTTTATGTGGTGCATTGGAAACGAAAGGTATGAATGTTAATGTAAGCAAGACGAAAGTTATGGTGTTTGAAAAAGACGATAGTATGACTGAATGTGAGATTGTGATTGCGGGTAAGAAAGTCGAACAGGTAAAAGAGTTTGTATATCTGGGTTCGGCGTTTACGAAAGATGGGAAGTGTGAAAGTGATATTGAAAGAAGAGTGAATGCAGGAAACATGGTAAATGGGGCGCTGCGCGCCTTTGTGAACAGTGAGAAGGTGTCGAAGAAGGCGAGTCTGGCTGTTCACAGAGGGGTGCTTGTTCCAACATTAATGTACGGTAGCGAGACTTGGGTATGGCAAAAGAAGCATGAAAGTAGAATAAATGCAGTAGAAATGAGAGCGTTAAGAAGTATGGAAGGTGTATCACTGAAAGATAGAATAAGGAACAGTATGATAAGGGAACATGCTGGTGTGAAAGAGGATATAGTGACTAGCATAGAAAAAAGTATGCTTAGTTGGTTTGGGCATGTAGAGCGGATGGATGAAAGTAGACTAACTAAACAGATATATATGGGGAGTGCGAATGGTTGCGTTGGGAGGGGAAGGCCTAGACGGACGTTCCGAGACCAAATAGGAGACGTTTTGGAAAAAGGTCAGGTCAGGAGTACCCGAAACCGACGAGCATGTATGAAGAGATTGATGACTGTGGATGAAGCGAAAGAAATATGTCAGGATCGTAGCAAGTGGAATAAAGTAGTCTCTGCCTACCCCTGTGGGAAAGAGGCGTGACGGTATGTATGTATGTATGTATGTAAGGTGCCTAGACCGCCGGGACTTACAAAAACCAGAATTATTTAGTTTTCTTTACGTACATCTAGTATTATTAGTAATTTTAATATTCTAAGACAGTTAACTAAAATATGTTTAACTAAAATTAAAGTACGGCTAAAGCCTATCATAACATTTATGACGGTAATGCGAATAAACAATTGTTTTTTTATAAATTTTTTGCAATATAGTTCAAATGAATGTACAAAACAACTCTAGAAAATTAACTTTTCAAAAAATCTCACGTGATAATTAGTGGGGGGCGAGGGGATCAAACCTAATCTCACAAATCATACCAAGGGGGGAGGGAGGTCGGAAAATCACTGAATCACTACACGTAATTAATGGATCCCCTCGCCTTTGGATCTTGGATTATATAGTATTTTAATAAGTGTAGTGTAAACCACAAACCCGGTAATGCGTTGACACCTCCTAGAAATAAAGAAAACGTTTGAAATGTAACTCTCTCTATCTGTTTCGTAGTAATAAATAAAGACAGAACTATAGATATGCTTTCACATAAAGTGCTCCACTGCATAGTATATGGTATACTAATTTAAGCTAGGAAATTAATATAAAAAGCTGCATACCGGGTATTCCTCCGACGCAACTGGGATCTATAAAAAAACAGATTTTCTTAGTTTTATATACTTACGTAATTACATTTATTATTGGCATTATTAATATATAGTCAGCGGTAAAAATATATCCCTCATACGTATGCAATATACTTAGGTAATTTTGTATGGGGACTAGATAAAATCCTACTAATATTAAAAACGCGAAAGTTTGTAAGTATGGATTGATGGATGTTTGTTACTCTTTCACGCCAGAACGGCTGGATAGATCTGGATGAAATTTGGAACACAGATAGATTATAGTCTGGAATAACACATAGGCTACTTTTTGTTTCTGCGGTATAGCGATAAAAGAATTCTATGCAGATGAAGTTGCGGGCAACAGCTACCTAGTTATCTATATTGCAATGATCGGAACCGCTTACCCTTAAAGGGCTGTGGATAGGGTATTTTATAGATTTCATTTCACAAACCCTATCAATTTGGTAAGCATATATCATCGGGTTACCCGAAAGAAAGTGTGGGGCCCGATTTTTGAAAGCACATGTGTGAAAATACCACTCGAAAGTGGTGAAAAATTGTGCTGAATTTGAAATACGAGTAGCTTAGAAGATACTTACGGCTCTCATTAATCTGGTGAACTAGTCAAAGATTTTACTAGAGCTGTAGTTTTGAAGATATAAGCTGATTTATACCACTTTAGAGTGGTATTTTCACACATGTGCTTTCAAAAATCGCCCCCCCGGTCCGTTATTTCAAGGTTCTATGTTTCACTTTTAACGGATTGAAATTTCAACATTTTCGTAGTGGATAAGGAACCCTACACACGTGGCCCGACACGCACTTGGCCGGTTTTATCATGTTCGGCGTAAGTAATGAAATTACAAACCAGGTATCGCGTTTCCCCCAGGGATATCTTTGGCACCACCTGCGAAAGAAAAGGTTTCGAAAACATTTCCTCAGTATTTATAGATTAAGATCCCAGAGCGATCAGACATAACTTATTTTCAGACGAATGAAACCTTAAGTTTTCAGTAGCGTCTCGTGTGCCTTGAATACCTACGCGCTTGTGAAAACTTGCCGAGTGACACCTGGGCAAGTACCAGGTGAGAAAGGTAACTAAAAATAAGAGTTATTTAACTTAAATTCAGATGGCTGATTTTTATATATATCATGTAGAATATTATTTTAAAGCAATATCATAAGTGTCAGACACTTTTGATGGACCAGAGCTTTTGTCAGACGCTTTTAAGCTAGGTACCCAAAAAATAAATGAACTTTACTTATTTTTAGATGTCTGATTTTTGAATATGTTATTGAAGTATTTATTTAAAAGTTATATTCAATCAGTCAGACAAATTAGAGTGACCAAACATCCCCTAAGACAAAAATTGTTCAGCCAGAAGTATGAGGGCGAGAGCACTATTGCGCATGCGTTTCAGAGTGAGTGAGACGTCCATAATAACTCGGTTCCCCTTCTTAAACTCACCATCTGTTTCAATCTACTGTGTACCTATGTGCTGTCTTTTTTTACCTGTGAAATTTATAGTATTCCTGTTAAAGTTAATTTTGTTGAAATAAAAATGCAAAAATGTCAGATCGAAAACAGTAAGTATTCTTAACACATTTAATTTTTTTACTTTGCGGCGCATGCGCAATAGTGCTCTCGCCCTCATACTTCTGGCTGAACAATATTTGTCTTAGGGGATGATTGGTCACTCTAGTTTGTCTGACTGATTGAATATAACTTTTAAATAAATACTTCAATAACATATTCAAAAATCAGACATGTAAAAATAAGTAAAGTTCATTTATTTTTTGGGTACCTACCTTAAAAGCGTCTGACAAAAGCTCTGGTCCATCAAAAGTGTCTGACACTTATGATATTACTTTAAAATAATATTCTATATGATATATATAAATATCAGCCATCTGAATTTAAGTTAAATAACTCTTATTTTGAGTTACCTTTCTCACCTGGTACCTGCCCAGGTGTCACTCGGCAAGTTTTCACAAGCGCGTAGGTATTCAAGGCACACGAGACGCTACTGAAAACTTAAGGTTTCATTCGTCTGAAAATAAGTTATGTCTGATCGCTCTGGGATCTTGGACTATTAATTGTTACGGGTTGGTAGATTCTGCGGGTGGTAGATTCTGCGTGTGGTAGATTCTGCGGGTTGTAGATTCTGCGGGTGGTAGTTTCTGCGGGTGGAAGTTTCTGTTCCGGTCAACGTCTTACTCGCTAATCCTGTCGCCAGCAGTGATGGGGCCTGATTTTTGAAAGCACATGTGTGAAAATACCACTCGACAGTGGTATAAATCTGTTTATCTTTAAAACTACAGCTCTAATCAAATTTTGGCTAGTTCACAAGATTAATGAGAGCCGTAAGTATTTTATAAGCTACTCGTATTTCAAATTCGGCACAATTTTTCACCACTTTCGAGTGGTATTTACACACATGTGCTTTCAAAAGTCGGGCCCCTGGTGTTTACGGCGTGGAGAGTAACTATTTCAACTTGCTCTTTTTCTTTGTTTGAAAAATATTGCAAAAGGCCATAAAATGACCTCACACTGCTTAAATTTTACTTAAGAACAGGGTTCTGCTAACACTGGAACTTTTCACTGGGACTTTTTATTCGCTACAAGAAACAAGCCACCTCATCTAATAATTACATACATACACAGATAACGTCTTTATCCCTTACGGGGTAGACGGAGCTTAAGGTAACAAGACCCGAAGGCCACGTTTAGCATGATTGTGGGCGTGTAGGTGGAAAAGGGAATAAAAATAGTGACGGTTTAAGATTATCGCCCATTCCCTCGATGGCTTTTACCATCATAATCATAATATTGGAGTGCCAAAACAGAAAATAACTTACTTGTCAGCGAAGCAACAACTTGAGCAGCAATATCTGAAAATGTTATTTTGACAGTATGAGTAGTGTACTCCTCGCGGCGAATCATGATCCGTATGACACTTCTAGTGAAACTTAAAGTCTAGCACGTCATAATATAATCCTACTAATATTATAAATGTGAAAGTTTGTGAGTATGTTTGGATGTTTGTTACTCTTTCACGCCAGAACGGCTAGACAGATCTGGATGAAATTTGGAACATAGATAGATTATAGTCTGGAATAACACATAGGCTACTTTTTATCCCGGAAAATTGCGTAATTCCTGCGGGATAGCGATAAACGAATTCTATGCAGACGAAGTTGCGGGCAACAGCTAGTACAATTATAATATTTGAATAAAAATATAATTTAATAATTAAGTATTTAACATTAATTGATTGAAATAACTGCTATCAAAAGAATCAAGAATTTTAAGTTCTTGGTTTTTTTATGTTTACTGTTACGGTTTTACCCATAGCCACTTTACTATATATCATTATTTTTCCAAGATATCAGTAAGAGCAACTTACCTATAAATGGCTTGCAGTTTGCAGAGCTAGCCTGAAATTAACAATAAACGTTTATTAATATTATATACGTTGAAATTCACAAATGATATTATAAATATAGTACATACATAGGTACACAAATCACGTCTTTCTCCCATTGATTCCTAAGATTTTTCCCATTCCGTCTATGGGCTATGCAGCTGGTACATTCTGTTTTTTCTTTGCTCCCAGACCAGGGGATTTTTGAAAGCACATGTGTGAAAATACCACTCGAAAGTGGTGAAAAATTGCGCTGAATTTGAAATATGAGTAGCATAGAAGACAATCGCAGATCTCATTAATTTAAAACTTTGATTAGAGCTGTAGTTTTGGAGATATAAGCTAATTTATACCACATTCGAGCGGTACTTTCGAGTGATGTGCTTTCAAAAATCGGACCCCAGGGCCATTTTTGACTGGTTCACAAGATTAATGAGAGCCGTAAGTATCTTCAAAGCTACTCGTATTTCAAATTCAGCACCATTTTTCACCACTTTTGAGTGGTATTTTCACACATGTGCTTTCAAAAATCGGGCCCCAGCATGGAATTCCATAGTGACATGCTTTAAAAATAGCTCTTATGTAATTCCTACTAATTAGTATTAGTAGGAATTACATAAGAGCGAAAGCTTGTGAGGATGTGAACATGGTGACGATGTGAGTGATTGAGTGAGGGTGAATGATTGTTCCTTCCTCATGCTGAAACGACTGAACGAATTTGGATACAATTTAGAAAGGAGATAGCTGGTACCCTAGATTAAAACATGCCACTTTTTGTCCCGGAAAATTGCATAGTTCCCGCGGGATAGCGATAAACATGTCTATTGCAAATTCTACGGGGACGAAGCAGCAGAAGCTAGTGTTATAATAAGTAGAAGTATTATACTTACCAGAAGAGCAACGGAGACGCAGATGAGTAGGAGTTTCATTTTGCCGGTCGTCAAAATAAGTGCAACGAGGCATGCGCGCACGCATATTTATACCCGCTGCGATGCTGATACAGGTCCAGTTGTGCAAATTAACGTTGTCAGAATTTTAATCATATTTTAAAGAAAACTGAGCAAATAATTTATTCGAAAAATTGAATAAACATTTAATAAAGTGTTTCATATGGGTCTTTATTTTGTCCCATAAAAGTTGGTCATAAAGCGTTGTATGTCTGAAACAAAAAATATTTTTTTAGGATTGATAGTACACTAACCAAACCTATTAAACCTATTATAAAGCATTTACTTACTTACTTACTATTTACACTCTGGGGCCCATAGAAGATAATTACAGCTCGCATTAATCTTGTGAACTAGTCAAAACTTTGATTAAAACTGTAGTTTTGGAGATATAAGCTGATTAATACCACTTTCGAGTGATGTGCTTTCAAAAATGGGCCCCCCGTTTTAAGGACTGTCTCACCAAAAGCAGAACGAAGAAGAAGTAGAAGAATTTCATGTTGCTAGCGGTCGGGTTTCCTTGCAAAAACTAAATTGAACACAAAAAACCAAGCTCTTTTATACAATACAATGGCCCCTGGGGCCAGGGACCGGACCACCCTTTCCGCGGCAAAAGCCTCTCAGAGAGCGTCCCTTGAACACGGCTAACCTATTCCATTGGCTTTCCATTTTGAACTGCTAGCCCATTCATTTGACTACTCCTTACCGAAATACTTAGCTAAAGCTTACTGCTATCCTATATGCCTTGCTATCCCTTAATACCGGGCGGGTGGTAGGGCCTTGTGCAAGGTCCATCCGGATCGCTAAGTAGCAGTGTTCCGGTGTGGAGAGTAAGACAGCCGGGGAAATTACGGGCACGAGAGGCATTGCATCTTAGTCATCTAGGTTGGCAACGCATCTGCAATCCCTCCGGGGTTGCAGGTGTCTATGGGCAGTGGTGATCACTTACCATCAGGTGACCCATTTGCTCGTTTGCCTTCCTATTCATATAAAAAAAAAGCGTTTCCCTTATCATTTAGCGCTTTTTACAAAGCTTTCCCGTTAGTAATGTCGCACTCGTACGTAGTTGAGCCTTGCGTGAAAGAGACAGGACTAGTATTGTACCGACAATCGCTTACTATTGGATTCGGAGTAATGTGTGCTTTGCGAACAAGGTTTAAATTAGCACGCTTTATGCTAAAGGGAAGCCCTTTATAAGGCTAACCCTTATAAGCCTTAGATTTATAAAGCCCAGGTTCGGCCGAGGATGGAGTATTGCTCTCATCTCTGGGCTGGTGCACCCCAATATCAGCTGCTTTCAATTGATCGCATACAGCGCAGGGCGTCTCGAATCATCGGCAACCCCTCACTCTCCGATAAACTCGATCCTCTTGCTCTCCGCAGAGACGTGGGCTCCCTTTGCGTGTTTACAAATTCTACAACGGGGAATGCTCTGAGGAACTCTTTGACCTCATTCCAGCTGCGGGGTTCCATTACAAATCTACCCGCCGTAAGCGCTCATTCCATCGGCATTATGTTGATGAATGGCAGTCTTCGACGGTGCGGTTTAATTGATCTTTTTTGTCACGAACTTGCAAAATCTGGAACGAGCTTCCCGCTGAGGTCTTCCCATTGAGTTACGACCTGGATGCCTTTAAGAGGCGAGTGTACAATTTTCTGCAGGGCCGACAACGCACTGGCATCGCGTAAAGCGCTGCGGGTGTCTATGGACAGTGGTGATCATTTACCATCAGGTGACCCACTAGTTCGTTGGTCTGGCCTCTCTAACATAAAAAAAAAGCGATATGCAAGGTGTTGGTGAGCGGATGATAAGGGTTTTGTAAGGGTATTGGGATATCGATTACGCAAATGGGTTAGCGTTTATATAAGGGCTTTCAAATCAAAATGAAAGGGTTTCGTCGGGCAAAGGGTATGGCGAGTTAAGCCTTATGCAAAACCCATACAAAACCCTTTATAAGGGATAGCGAGCCGGTCCCTGCCTGGGGCTACGGGGGTGTTGCCAGACGGGAAGGGGCGGCGACCCTTTAAGAAAAGTGTAGACTCGATTTTTGATTAATCATAGTTTTACATGTTATGTTGTTTTAGCACTAAATTATTATATAAATCGAGAGAAACGTATCCGCTTTGAACATAATATAGCGTTATCCGTAAAATTTTAAAATTATATACAATGCACGTCGAATGAGCAAAAATTTTTCATAAATTAAAACAACGATATTGCAACAGCTGTTTTTATTTATAATTTCGAGTTCAATACTTCTACAGGAATAATTTATTAATTAAATAATACTTTGTTGACTCCAGCTACTGTTGACGTCAAATCCAAAAGCGTATTCGTCTTTCTTTGGTACCTAACTAAAGGAAAATAAACTAATAAAATGAATTTAAATAATAATGTATACTTTGTACAAGTTCGCTTCAGAAATCAAGAGTCTCAGATTTGGGAACAAAGACAGCTACGCAACACTTAAATAAGGCCCTTTTAGAATTTAAGAAAATAATTTAAATGTCAGTCGTTTCATCTGTTTCGAATTTTCGAAGAACAGAAAATAATGTTGCCTACGTATTTTGATGTGAAAACGTTTATTGTAAAAAGCTGATATGAATGTGGATAAGGTTAAGTATGCGACTGTAATAATTAGGCATTATGCACCAGTAACATAAATAACTATTGTTCAATTCAGTGTTATAATTGCCAGTTCGCGGTGTTTCCGAGATAGCTCAGCTATTCGTCAAAAGATGGCGCTACCAAACATTAAATTTTTTCATCATAATGCTCGTACGGTAAAATGCCCGTCCGCTTGACCCTGTTGAGTGTTTCTGTAATACTTTTTGTTTTGTTAAATGCATGCTATATTTTCTTTTACCTATTTGTTTCGCATAAATGCACTCCAGGATCCCAAGATACAGGCTCAGCCTAGTTTGGGGTTCGTCAGATATTTCCTTTTTATGTATACCTACTTGTGTTTTATTAAGCAAATAAATATATTATTATATTATAATTAAAATGTCTTCGTAAAATTATTTCCCTGAAGAAATGAAATGTGAGATAGATTCCGAGACCCGTAAGTACTTTATTTAATGCAAGAATTCATAGCTGCCCGATTTTTGAAAGCACAACACTCGAAAGTGGTATAAAATCAGCTTACATCTCCAAAACTGATTAGAGCTGTAGCTGGGGCCTGAATTTTGAAAGCACATGTGTGAAAATACCACTCGAAAGTGGTATAAATCTATTCATATCTTAAAAACTACAGCTCTAATCAAACTTTTGACTAGTTGACAAGATTAATGAGAGCCGTAAGTTTCTTCTAAGCTTCTCGTATTTCAAATTCAGCACAATTTTTCACCACATTCGAGTGGTATTTTCATACAGGTGCTTTCAAAAATCAACTCCTGCTGTGCGCCTCGCTTGAGCGTCAACTCAGGCCGGGCACTTACACAAGAAACTTTCAAATAACATACCTAGTGTCTAAAACGAATGTTCAACTATATTTCATAATAAAAAACTTTATTTACTAAATTATTTTTATTAGTTATAAATAAGTGTCGTGTCGATGAATCTTTTTATGTTTTTTCTGTCACTCGTTCAAGTTGAACCTGGAAAGAAATACAAGGTATACCATAAATGTCTTTATGCGATTCAATTCCGACTCAGTTCAGGTTTTAGTTGTCATTTTTAGTATGGATCTGACAGCGAGTGAACGTAAACTGAATCGGAATTGAATCGCATTAAGACGTCAATGGTAAGGCCCAGTGGCGTAACTATAACGTCTGGGGCCCGCGGCAAATTCGTCAGATGGGGCTCCTTCCTTAATATAAAGAAGTGCATCAGCGTCCCTTCTGTGCTCTAAACCTAGCCAGTTCGGGGCCCCGTAGAGCTAGGGGCCCCTAGCATTTTGCCACCCCTGCCACTCTATAGTTACGCCACTGGTAAGGCCCCAGTTTTGAAACGGACCTAACCTTCGATAAATAAATAGGTACCTAAGCCATGTTTTGACACTGTTCTTACCTAATAACCTTTGTCTATTATGATCCCTGGTCTCATGATGTTTTCACCTGTAAATGCAAATGAGACGCTATCCATGAAAAACCCTAAAAAACCGGAAAAACTACTGGGGGGTGACTTTTGAAAGCACATGTGTGAAAATACCACTCGAAAGTGGTAAAAATTGTGCTGAATTTTAAATACGAGTAGCTTGAAACAAAATCACAGCTCTCATTAATCTTGTGAACTCAAAACTTTGGTTAGAGCTGTAGTTTTGGAGATATAAACTGATTTATACCATTGTCGAGTGGTACTTTCGAGTGATGTGCTTTCAAAAATCGTGCCCCTGCTTATATGTATATTTGAGTGTTGGTACTCACCATAGTCTATGATGTTGGCTCTGGAAACTGGAAAAAAACAGGCAAAAATTTCATCATTATTCAGCATCAGTTCAAGTACAGTCAGCGTCAAATAGTCCGCAACACGACACTGTACAAACATACATATATCACGTCTTTATCCCTTACGGGGTAGACAGAGCCTAAGGTAACAAAACCTTAAGAGCACGTTTAGCATGGTTAAGGGCGTATAGCTGGAAAGAGAAATCTTAATAGTGATGGGTGGCTGTTCGTACCGCCTCTAACATAATTCGAAAGACTTTCGCTCACCCTCGATGGGCTTTTACCATGTGCGCGGGAAGAGAAGCAACTGGTAAATTCTGTTTTTTCTTTACTCCCAGACCAGCATGGAAGAGGAACATGGAGAGGGAAGATAGTCTTTGTTACATTTGAAATAAGGCCGTGTTGCTAACTTTTTGGCCACTTTAGGTGTCACGAACTATTTGACGCTGACTGCACTATCTAGGATTAGAATGAGAACGCACCATGGACCCTCTTGCGGTGAGGAAAAGGGAAGCCAGCTGCTAGTCCAGCGATCTAAAAAAAAAATTCACAGGTTGTCATGAGAACTGGAGAAAAAAAAATTACAGTAGGTTTTCTACCCACTACGCCAATTGAGCTGGGTTGGTGCCCGATTTTTTAAAGCTCATCACTCGAAAGTCCCACTGGAAAGTGGTATAAATCTGTTTACATCTTCAAAACTACAGCTCTAATCAAAGTTTTGACTAGTTCACAAGATTAATGAGAGCCGTAAGTATCTTCGGAGCTACTCGTATTTCATAATACGGCTCTCATTAATCTTGTGAACAAGTAAAAAATTTGATTAGAGCTGTAGTTTTGAAGATATAAACTGATTAATATCACTTTCCAGTGGTACTTTCGAGTGATGTGCTTTCAAAAATCGGGCCCCTGCCCCGATTGTTGAAAGCACATCACTCGAAACTGGTACAAATCAGCTTATATCTCCAAAACTACAGCTCAAATCAAAGTTTTGACTAGTTCACAAGATTAATTAGATCTGTGATTGTCTTCTATGCTACTCGTATTTCAAATTCAGTGCAATTTTTCACCACTTTCGAGTGGGATTTTCACATAATGTGCTTTCAAAAATTGGCCTCCAGTTATAGTGGTTTACAAGACGTAAAGGCCACGTTAGATAGATTATAGTTACTGCAGATAGGCTACTTTTTAGCCCGGAAAATTGCGTAGGTACTTAGTTCCCGCGGGATAGCGATAATGAATTAGGTATTGCAGACAAAGTCGCGGGCAGCAGTTTTTTTTTTTTTTATATGAATACGAAGGCAAACGAGCAAGTGGGTCACCTGATGATAAGTGATCACCACTGCCCATAGACACCCGCAACCCCGGAGGGATTGCAGATGCGTTGCCAACCTAGAGGACTAAGATGAAATGCCTCTTGTGCCCGTAATTTCCCCGGCTGTCTTACTCTCCACACCGGAACACAGCAGTGCAAGCACTGCTACTTAGCGGCAGGATTAGCGAGTAAGATGGTGGTAGCGATCCGGACGGACCTTGCACAAGGCCCTACCACACGCAAAAGTAGTTAGTAGATACATAAAATATGGATAGATAGATATTGATGTCAAAAATAAAGAAAAACAATTGCAAGTACTCACGAAGCCAAGAGTGATGATGATGCTCCAAAATTTCATGGTGGTTGTGTGTTTTAACAAAATGATTCTATTTCTACGCACAAGTTGGTTTTATATCTTTAGAGACACAAATAGGATATACACAGCAATTTTATTACCCAATAAGTACACTTGGTATGTTATATTTGTGAGATTACGGATGCATAAAAAAAAATCTGAAATGCTTTTTTTCTGGTAGGTGTACCTATTTGATTATTGCCACGTCATCTGTGAAATTTACGACGCCATTAAAAAAAATTTTTTTTTTTTCAAATTAAATTTTTATTTAGAATCGCGGCCCTCGAAGTACTGCACATCTGTGTATTGCTACGAAACTACCTACAATTTTTTTTTTTTATATGAATAGGAAGGCAAACGAGCAAGTGGGTCACCTGATGGTAAGTGATCACCACTGCCCATAGACACCCGCAACCCCGGAGGGATTGCAGATGCGTTGCCAACCTAGAGGACTAAGATGCAATGCCTCTTGTGCCCGTAATTTCCCCGGCAATGCAAGTAAAATGTAGGTGTGACTATATATAGACGCGGGGTGGAACGACAAAGGCCGAGAGAGGTGCTTACCCCGCGCCCCTTAGCCGAGTGGGGTAAGCACCTCTCTCGGTCCCCTTTGTCGTCCTACCTCGCGCCCCTTAGCCGAGCGGGGTAAGCACCTCTCTCGGTCCCCTTTGTCGTCCTACCTCGCGCCCCTTAGCCGAGCGGGCGAGGACTCATTTAAGCGGTCGGTCTATAGTTGACTAAATTATTTGGGGCTGTAGCTTTCTTCAAATGTACTCGTGCCAATTTTTCACGAGTGGTAATTTCACATTGTCGAGGGGGAAGAACTAAGATCTTACAAAGGCCATGACAGGGTAAGGGAACAGCTTGTGCCTTAATAGTATTTCCGCTTGATTTTTTTTTTGATGATAGGTCATGACGTTAGTAAGTGCTATACTAAATTTCAGCATTCTCCTCTTCTTATTTTTGAAGAAAAAAAAATAAGATAAACGAATTTTCACGAATATCTCCGCTTTGATGGAACGAATAATTTCGTGCTTCATGCATATGATACACGTAGCTCAGACATAATATGTCACTATAAGCCGCATAACATTCCATATAAAAAAATAAAAAAAAAGATGAAGAACACTTCAGCTCTGTTAACAAAAAACTTACGTAATCAATCACGAGTTTATCCCTATGATACTAGGTAGATAGAGCCCAAGGTAACAAGAACTAAAGGCCATGTTTAACACAATTGTGGGCTTTGGTGGAAGGGGGGACCAAACCAATATAATGATGGAATGCTAGCCATATCGTATAACATGATAAGATTGTCGCACATTTCCTTGATAGCCTTTTATCTGTGCGGGAAGAGGAGCGACTGGTACATTCTATGCTTTTTCTTTGCTAGACTAGACCAGCGTGGAAGGGCAACAAAAAAAATGCTTTGCGAAAATAAAACATTGAAAAAAAAATTTTTTATGGAAACAAAATGACCAAGCTGTTCTTTTCTGTGATAGTTACAGCATGACGAATTCAAACTGTGTAAACAAAATGTTCAATAATATTTCAAACATTATTCATGACCCTTACGCAATTAAATCGTAAATAACTCCTAATGATTTGATTTATTGCTTCAAAACATATACGAGAAGCAATTTTGAATTCTTCGTTTCTTTGTACAGTCCGTGGGCTCCTAGAACGACTTGCAGCATCGGCTACGGTCGAATGCTAAATTCCTTTTGGGGCCCGATTTTTGAAAGCACATCACTCGAAAGTACCACACGAAAGTGGTATAAATCTGTTTATGTCTTCAAAACTACAGCTCTAATCAAATTTTTTACTAGTTCACAAGATTAATGACAGCCGGAAGTATCTTCTATGCTACTCGTATTTCAAATTCGGCATAATTGCAAAAAAATATGTGGGACGGATGACAATGCAAGTAGAGTCAGCAAAGAATCCTTCATTCAAGATAGGGCCGACAGGTTATCGAGTGGACACCGATCCCTGGGGAGGACTATGTGCCCGTCATATCACTCGAAAGTACCACTCGAAAGTGGTATAAATCAGCTTATATCTCCAAAACTACAGCTCTAATCAAAGTTTTGACTAGTTCACAAGATTAAAGAGAGCTGTGATTGTCTTCTGCTACTCGTATTTCAAATTCAGCACAATTATCCACCACTTTCGAGTGATATTTTCACACAGGTGCTTTCAAAAATCGAGGTCTATGTCCAGTCCATCAGTGGACGTTCTATAGCTGATATGATGCTCATGATGAATAATGCTGCAATAGTTACTAAAGCGCTTAGGGTTCTCTTGACCTTACCTTTTGTCAAAACGTCCCGAATTTGGTAACGGAACATCCGTCTATAAGTATGTATTCTTAATACGCATTAACAAATTAGCCTTGCCCAGGAGCCCGATTGTAAGCACATGTGTGAAAATACCACTCGAAAGTGGTATAAATCAGCCAAGACTACAACAGCTCTAATCAAAGTTACTAGTTCACAAGATTAAAGAGAGCTGTGATTGTCTTCTATGCTACTCGTATTTCGAATTGAGTGCAATTTTTCACCACTTTCGAGTGGTATTTTCACACATGTGCTTTCATAAATCGGACCCCAGTTAGTAGGTACAAGTGTTTTATCATTACACTGTGTTTGTTTCTACATAAACGGTAATGTTGTAAGCTATTGTCAAATATTTTCAAGATGACTAATCAACACACGAGACACATCGCTACATAATGTATGTATGTATGTAAACTCTTTATTGTGCAAAATAAACAAGAGAAATACAATTGACAAACACTGAGATACCACTTGGAATTAGGCGTCACTTCTCGGAGGGCTATAAAATGTAACTTTACGTACCCCCTCTACGTAGCCCCCACACCTAGATAAAGCATTTACTCCAAAGCATCCCTGATTTCCAGCCATCAACGCCGAAAGCAAATCAAGATTGCAACATTTTGCATATTCAAATGCAGCGGCGCTAACGGTCCCGTCTCTAAACAAATGATCGAATCAGTCATTCGCAACATGGTGTCTAATTGAATGAGTCGCGACGAACATTTGCGTAACGGTAGAAGCCGGACATGCACAAAGGCGGACTTATCCCTTTAAGGGATCGCTTCCAGTCAACCTTTGAGTGGATGAAAGGAGTATTATATTAGGGATGGACGAGTGAGTTTAAAAATTACAAACACTGAGAGCCACAATACATAACTACCGAATATAATACATAAACTACTAAAACCTACCAGTCAATAAACTACTTTATACTACCTATAATATATATCGTTAAAGTATACTACATAAAGTAAATAAATAAAGAGCGCAATAAACAAAGGAGTATTTACCATTAATTTAAGAAGATGGTGCGAGCCACATCTTCTTTAAACCTTCCCTGAACGACACTATGGAGGGAGATTGCCTTATGGAGGTTGGTAAGCGATTCCACAGCCTAGTCGAGTGTACAGTAAAGGATATGGAATAAGTTTTGGAAGAGGAAGAAGGACAGGCCAAAAGGAATATTATTAATCACGTTTTTATCCCTTAGGTTTAAGTAGATAGACAAAGGCTAGGATAGCAAGTACACGTTTGGCATGATTGTGGCTGTATAGGTGGAAAGAGGAATCAAAATAGTAATGGGTTGGGTTTCGAGTGATGTGCTTTCGAGTGGTATTTTCACACATGAGATCTGATTTTTGAAAGCACATCTCTCGAAAATACCACTCGAAAGTGGTATAAATCAGCTTATATCTTCTAAACTACAGCTTTTATTAATGTGGGCGTATAGATGGAAACTGGAAATACACCATAAAACAAAACTCTAGCGCAAATTATTTTTTGTTTTCTAGTTGACTAGATAAATTATTAGAGCTGTAATTTTCTTACAATCTACTCGCATTCCAAATTAAGCACAATATTTTCAACACATTCTTTTGTGATGGTGCTTTTGATAATTAAGTTGATGATCTGCTCTAAAGTGGCTCTAAAGATATCGACGAAAATCTAGGGTTAGGGATATTTTGGAACTAGAAATCAACCTTTGTTATCTTCGGGAGAATCAGTTTCATGTAGAAATTCTAATGTAATGCTTCGCAGCGCTATCTCTGGCCGAATAGCGGTACTACTTTGAAAGACACCATCTCTCGCTGAATAGCTCAACCACCACGAATACCTCCATCTTTCGCCGGAAAGCTGAACTAGGTACGTCGAATGATGCCTGGCGAGTTCGGTTCCGAAAAAACTGCAGAATTTAAAAGTAGGATGTTTATTTATCTTGTATCTTTTATTTTTTAATTAGCGGACCCAGCAAACTTCTTTTTACCTTACAATCAGTTACTGTCATGTCATCAGAGATGGCGTTGCATACGAAACATTCCTATCTGTCCTCAATTTTTTATATTTTTAACCCTTAACGCAAAACGGGGTGTTATAATTTTGAAGTCGATCTCTCTCTGTGTGCGTGCGTGTGTATCTGTGGCATCGTAGCTTTCAAGCGGATGCACCGATTTCGATGCGGTTTTTTTTATTCGAAAACCAATTTCCTTGTGGTGGTTCGTAGGCATGTTTGGTAAAAATCGGTGCTGCAGTTTCTGCCTGGGGGGTTTTAAATAAAAATATGGTTAACTATTATATTATTTATTAGTTATTCTGATATTCACGGTCAAATATAACAAACAAATTAAAAATGGCGCAAATAATCTGTTTTTGTTTTATGTGTATAGATTATTTTTAACTAGGGCCTGATTTTTGAAAGCACTCGAAAGTACCACTCGAAAGTGGTATAAATCAGCTTATATCTCCACAACTACAGCTCTAATCAAAGTTTTGATTAGTTCACAAGATTAATGAGAGCTGTGTTTGTCTTCTAAGCTACTCGTATTTCAACCTCCACCAGAAAGGCAATTTACGCCTCCTCCAACGCTTTGCTTACGGCAGTGAGGGAGCGGGACGCCAGCCCCCTTCATGAGCGCTGGAGGACATACCATAAGCCAATCGTCACGGGATAGGGGGAACCCGCGATGTTGGTTAGTGTATACCTAGTGTAAAAGCATAAGTTGATTTAAATTTAAATTTTGATTTGATTTAATTCAATTTAATTTAACTTGACCTAATTTATTTATTGATTTTAAGACATTTAATTTAATTTTTCACTTAATATTTTATTTTATAAATTCTGTATATGGATGCAAGTCTGGAATAAATAATTTCATTTCATTTCATTTCAAATTCAGCGCAATTTTTCACCACTTTCAAGTGGTATTTTCACACATGTGCTTTCAAAAATCACCTCCCTGTAGATATTATAGTTAAGTACTTAAAATGTGTGTGTCTCTCTCTCTCTACTTTTACATTGTGTCATTTTTCATTCATTACGAGCTCAAGTATGTTTGTTATCGCTAATAATCAGTTGCTAAGTTATAAAATTGGAACATTTAAGTTAGCATGTCCGAATAGCAAAGATAATCGGATTAAGTATGTAAAACGGTATCTAGATCATAAATTATGGATTTAATATCGCATAGCGTTTTCCTTATTTTTAACACTTCATTAATTAAAAGAGGCCAATAGGGGGATATCTTTGGCTACATATTTGTGTCATGTTTTGCGACAGGCAAGATGACACCTAATACTATTTATTATAATCTATTTAATCTAATATCTTTAAACGAAATCCATAGATTTTCACGAAATTTAGTGCAGGGGGTTTCGCGGGCGATCAAATTGATCTAGCTAGGTGTCAGTTTTAGAAAACGAACCAAATAAAAAAAAACAGCAAAGCTCGGTCATCCAGGTACTATTTATCTCATAAAAAGGGTTTTGACGGACAGTCACAAGATTAATGAGAGCTGTGATTGTCTTCTATGCTGGGGCCCGATTTTTGAAAGCACATGCGTGAAAATACCACTCGAAAGTGGTTTAAATCAGCTTATATCTCCAAAGCTATAGCTCTAATCAAAATTTTGACTAGTTCACAAGATTAATGAGAGCTGTGATTGTCTTAAGCTACTCGTATTTCTAATTCAGCACAATTTTTCACCGCTTTCGAGTGGCATTTAAACGCATGTACTTTCAAAAATCGGCCCCCTGTATTCGATAAGTAGTGTGAGTGTGTGTGTGTGTGTGTAGTTTATCTCAACGTCGTTACTAATATCTTTAATGTTATATTATAAATAACATAATCATTGGATTCCTTAACGATAGACAAAAGATTTAAATTTAATGATACGTGTTCTATCTGTTTATCAGTTAACAATGAGTACATATTTTTTTAGGGGTCATACCTACCTCAATATTCTTCCATGCTGGTTTGGAAGCAAAGAAAAACCATAGATAGTAGGTACAGTCATTTTGGAAAACAGCTGATACTCTTCAACCGCTGGGGCCCGATTCTTGAAAACACGTGCGTGAAAATACCACTCCAAAATGGTATAAATCAGCTTACATCTTCAAAACTACAGCTCTGATCAAATATTTGACTAGTTCACAAGATTAATGAGAGCCGTAAGTATTTTCTAAGCTACTCGTATTTTGAAAGCACATGTGTGAAAATACGACTCGAAAATGGTGAAAAATTGCTCTGAATTTGAAATACGAGTAGCATAGAAGACAATAACAGCTCTCATTAATCTTGTGAACTAGTCAAAACTTTGATTAGAGCAGTAGTTTTGAAGTTATAAGCTGATTTATACCACTTTCGAGTGGTATTTTCACATAGGTATGTGCTTTCAAAATTCGGGCCCCAGGGCTCTGCTGCCACTGGATTTGTGGATATGGTTTTGTACGAAACCCGCTGTTCACGATTTTGACTCGCACTTGGCCGGTTTCTTTAGATAGCACTCCATAGCAATAAAGCGTTCAAATTAGTTAATCGATCAACCCGGATGTCTTACTTTAGTGATGATATAAATTTGTATAATACAAACAAAATAAATAAATAAACAAAATAATGTATTTTAAAAAATATACAAGTCCCGTAAACCGGGGTGTTTTTGATTTACGGGGTGACTCTATGTCTTCATCAACCGCCTGCTACATGCCAAACATAAATAAATAAATAAATAATATCTTGGGACAAATTACACCAATTGACCCAGCCCCAAACTAAGCAAAGCTTGTACTATGGGTACCAGGCAACGGATACACATACTTATATAATATAGATAAATACATACTTAAATACATACAACATCCATGACACCGCATATGGACAATATCGATTTTATAGCAATTTTAAAACAATCAAAGTAGCCCCAAAATTAGATTAGAGCTGTAGTTTTGAAGATATAAACATGGACTCGATTTTTGAAAGCACATTACTCGAAAGTACCACTCGAAAGTGGTATAAATCTGTTTCTATCGGCAAAACTACCGCTCTAATCAAAGTTTTGAGTAGTTCACAAGATTAATGAGAGCTGTGATTATCTTCTAAGCTACTCGTATTTCAAATTCAGCACAATTTTTCACCACTTTCGAGTGGTATTTTCACACTTGTGCTTGCAAAAATCGAGCGCCAGATTTATACCACTTTCTAGTGGTATTTTCACACATGTGCTTTCAAAAATCGGGCGCCAGATTTATACCACTTTCGAGTGGTATTTTCACACATGTGCTTTCAAAAATCGGGACCGTGATACCTTCTTCCGATTGAGCCGAAATTTTGCACACTAGGGCCCGATTTTTGAAAGCACATGTGTGAAAATACCACTCGAAAGTGGTGAAAAATTGTACTGAATTTGGAGTACGAGTAGCTTAGAAGATAATCACAGCTCTCATTAATCTTATGAACTAGTCAAAAATTTGATTAGAGCTGTAGGTAGTTTAGAAGATATAAAAAGATTTATACCCCTTTCGAGTGGTATTTTCACACATGTGCTTTCAAAAATCGAGCCCCTGGTATAAGTCAGATGACAATACAATAATGGAGTAGTAAAATTCTGGTGGTATAGCGAAGACCGTTTCTGCAGGAGGGAACCTTAAACGGTTGGTCCGATTGACTTGAAATTTGGTATACATGCCTATATAGAATAGATGACAATGCAAATACAGTCAACATTTTTGTTTGCACAGTCAGAAAAAAGCTTGTATCTAAAATTGTAACACGATATACACAAAGTATAACGTAATAGGCCGCCAGATGGCTGGAGCCGTACTGCCGCGCCCACATAATCTACACGGTATGCGGCCTGCTTTCAAGTAACCTCAACAGATGGCGCCGTCGTCGAGTTAGATCGCGCTATCGTTTGTTTCCCGTAGAATCATGACCCCCGGAGCAGCGCATCGACTCATCGACCTCTGCCAGTAGGGACTTAGTACCTTGCACGCTTTAAGCACTCACCTAAGCTGAATCTTTTAAGCGTCCTGCACTAAGTAATATCCATTGCTGTTTTAGTGTACTTCAACCTATGTTTGGATACACTACACAGTTCTGCAAGTAATCGTTGTAACTTAAACAAGTAATAAAGTCCACTATCGCAAGAACCCGGCTCTAAATTTCACTCCCCCCGCCTCTTCGCCTTACATTGGCGCCTGCACGTGGACCCGTCTACGCGACGTTCATCGTTTGCTACGCGACTCGTGACGTCATCGGCTACGAGCTACGGTTTCCGACCTGCGCTACGAGAAACGCTACGACATACGCGCTAATAGACGACCTACCTACATTACATTATTAATGAGTCGAGGAGGTTTTGGAACGTTGAAACTTAAGAGCCCAACGTTTGTCACGCGATCTGGAAGAGTCACGACGATCAAGAGAAAACCAACAACAATGCTTTCACCCGATCAATTTGCCCAACTTTTGGATAGAATGCCTGCTCCGTCAACTAGTAGGGGCTCATTCATCAACTGCACGTACAGTTATAACGGAACCAAGGATCCGGAGCTGGTAGAAGCTTTCCTGTCTGCAGTTAATATATTCAAACGATCAGCTGACATGGGAGACCAAACAGCCCTTAGCGAGTTGCCAATCTTACTAAAAGGCGAAGCTGGAGTTTGGTGGCTAGGAGTAAAAAACGACGTCACAACATGGATTGATTTCGAGGCACGTCTGCGGGACAACTTTGCACCTGTTCGGGAACCCTACCTGCTATACCTGGACATTTCACAAAAACAGCTGCACGGCGAGTCAACGGACGACTTCATACGTCGGAAACGGCTGTTCTTCTCACAATTACCTAGCCCGGGACACTCAGAAACAGTTCAGTTGGATATGTTATACGGATTGCTGCGCTTAGACATCCGAGACAAGGTATCACGCGCCGACTTTAAGGACTTTAAAGGCCTGCTTAAAGCCGCTCACGCTGCTGAACACGTCTTGAATGAAAAGGTTGCTGTAACTCACGACGAAGCGAAACCGATCCAGCACAACCAAGATGCCAGGTCAACCCTAATGCGTAAACCGCGGTGCAGATATTGCAAGAACTACGGACATGCCGCTGAGAATTGTCGAAAGCTGACTGCTCGCAAAGATAACGCACCGAAGGAAACTGCGAGCTCGGGTACAATAGATGCAGTTGTTCAGCACCCATCTCCGTCCACGCCAAGATTTAGATGTTATGGCTGTGGTACTCCTGGGGTAGTTAGGTCCAACTGCCCAACCTGCCACTCAAAGAAAACTCAGCAACCCGCACCAGCAGTTGAATTTTGTTCTGTCGACACAATGATTGACGCACGAGATCGGCCAGTCATTTACGTTGAGATTGGTGGAGTATCTGGCGCGGCATACCTGGATTGTTGCGCTAAATCCAGCATTGCATCATACTCCCTTTACTGCGCGCTAAAGAAAAAGGGGTATGGTTTCAAAGAAGTGGGAATCGGCATAGCTTTCGCTGACGGGAACCAAAAAAGGCAAAGCGTTCTTGTTACTCGGGCTCCAGTGAAGGTAAACGAACGCACGGTGATGACGACTTTCTTAGTTCTGCCTGAGTCACGTCGCAACCGGACACTTCTCGGTGTTGGGTTTATTCAAGATGCTCACATCGACATCAGCTTGGCGCAGTGCACGTGGCATTTCATCGAGGACCCAGGTGAACAGTTCGAGCTTTACGAAGAGAGTTTCATTAGGTTTCAGGATAATGTTGATCTTGGGGCCATTACCCCTAATGACGACATCTCTCTGTCACCTTCGCTTCCAGAGGAGAGCAACACGGCACGTTGTTACGGCCCTTTAATCAAATTGGATCTCCCCTCGCCTCCTAAGAAGAGACCTCATCACGATTACCCTGCAAATTACTCGCCTATATTGGAAGCACTTTATGAAGATGCGAGAAACACACTCCAGAACTACGATGAAGAGTGTGACATCGAAGGGATTGATTACGGACTCTTTCCAACCACATCAATATCATCAGTAGATATTACGGTACTAAACGAATTCTTAGAAAAGAATCAGGACGTTTTTACGCCTAACGGAAAACCAGTGAAAGATTTTGAGCACCTGATCGAGACAGGAGAGCACAAACCAATTGCTGTGCCGCCATATCGCCTGTCACCGGTGAAGACTGAGCTCCTTAAAAAAGAAATTGCTAAGATGCTGGAAGAAAAGATTATCGAACCATGTTCATCTCCGTGGGCCGCGCCTGTAATAATGGTCCCCAAGAAGGACGGAAGCACTAGGGTATGTGTGGATTATCGGCAGCTCAATGCAGTCACGACACCTGATGTGTATCCATTGCCAAGAATCGATGACTTGCTCCACAATGCTAAGCCCACGCCGTATATGAGCACCATAGATCTTCGTGCTGGATACTGGCAGATCAGCGTCAGAGAGGAGGATCGCAACAAGACCAGTTTTGTAACCCCCTTCGGTATGTACCGCTTTCGGAGAATGCCATTCGGCTTACGTAATGCTCCGGCCACATTTCAGCGTATGATGGACCGATTTCGCATCTCGCTTAGCCGCATTAAAATGATGGTATACCTAGATGACTTGATTGTCATGTCTTCAACATTTGAAGACCATCTAAAGGATCTGCAGGACGTTTTTAACATGCTTAGAGAGTTCAACTTGACAGCAAACCGACAAAAGTGTAATTTTTGTTGTCAACGAGTTAAATATTTAGGTCATTACATCACTAGTGATGGACTGCACCCTGACCCAGAGAAAGTCAGTGCCATACTAAATATGCCGCCCCCGCGAAATCTCAAACACTTGTTGGCCGTCATCCAGATGTGCTCTTGGTATAGGAGGTTCATACCCAATTTCGCGAAAATAGCAGAGCCACTCACACGCCTGACCAAAAAGAACGCTAAGTGGAAGTGGGAAGAAGACCAAGTTAACGCATTCGCCAAACTCCGTGAACTCTTAGCGTCTTCTCCAGTGCTTGTCCAGGCTGACGAAGCAAAGCCATATGTTATCAAGACTGATGCCAGCAGCTATGCTATCGGTGCAGTTTTGGTCCAGGGGGAGGGAGAAACCGAACACCCCGTAGAGTACGCAAGTCGACTCCTGACCAAGGCCGAGCGCAATTATTCCACGACCGAACGGGAGGCGTTGGCAGTCGTTTGGGCCGTAAACAAATTTCGAGGCTATATTGAAGGTGGCAAGATAACTATCATGACTGATCACCAAGCCCTCAAATGGCTGATGACCCTAAAATCACCAACCGGACGACTAGCCCGATGGGCGCTATTACTACAGCCCTACGATATCGACATCAAATACATTCCTGGTCGAATAAATGTAGTCGCCGATTCCTTATCCCGTCCCAGCTGCGAGCCAGCAACAGAAGCAGACTGTGGAATTTGTACGGTGATTGTAGACATGCCTGCAAAAAGCAAAGAAATAATAAGGAAGGAGCAACATATGGATAAAGATATCGTGAAAATAGTAAAATGTTTCGAAGAAAATGACGAAGAAAATGCTAAATATTGGAGTAAGAAGGGTTACTTCATGAACAATGGCCTGTTGTATCGCTATGGTCCGGATGCTGATACAGAGGGCAGCCAGTTAGTTATCCCTCTGCAGGAGCAAGCTAACATTATAACGGCTTACCACAATGATGCAACAGCTGGACATTATGGAACAGACAAGACGTTCGAACGTATAGCAAAGCGCTACTTTTGGAAAGGGATGAGAAACCACATAGAGACTTATGCCCGCAATTGTCTGGAGTGTCAACGATACAAGTGCTCGAATCAAAAGCCCACTGGTCTACTCCAGACGACAGCCCATAACCAGCGCTTCGAAGTGGTAGCATTTGATCTATTCGGGCCTTTACCCCGAACTGCTGATAACCGTAACTGGATTTTCATAATCGAAGACGTTGCTACGCGTTGGGTAGAACTATTCGCGCTGGAGAGAGCTACCGCGGAAGAATGTGCGAAGATATTGCTTGATGATATAATACTAAGATATGGGACGCCTCGCCGATTCATCAGCGATAACGGAACGCAATTCGTGAGCAATGTCATACAGCAATTGACTTACTGTCTTAATATTGAACATGGATTCACACCGGTCTACCATCCTGAAACGAATCCAGTCGAACGAAGGAATAGAGACCTAAAGACTCAGTTAGCTATCCTGGTTGAAGACAAACATACCACATGGGCAGAGAAGTTGCCCAGTATTCGCTTCGCCATGAATACCGCTACGTCATGCTCCACTGGTTACACACCCGCGTACCTAACATTTGGACGTGAATTGAGGACACCGGATGATGTTAAGCATGACCTTAGAAAAATTGTAAAAAATGATAATTTCATCAAAGAGGTTACTCCTCGCTTGCTAATGATGGCAAACACTTTGCTCAGAGCACGAGAAGTACAAGAAGGAAAGGAAGAGAAAAGGAAGGAATACGTAGATAAGAAAAGGCAAGCCTGTCCTGATTACCAACCTGGGGATTTAGTATTGGCTACCACTCATGTACTGAGCAAGGCCAGTCAGGGATTCAGCAGCAAGTTAGCTCCCCGACGCGATGGACCGTATGTCATTGTACGCCGACATGGTGCTAGTTCGTTTGAAATCGCCAGTACGGACTCTAATACCCCTGTCGGTATATACCATGCATCAGCATTAACTCGGTATCGGACTCAAGACACTACCGTACCTGAGCCTACACTACCAATCAGGAAGAGGGGAAGACCCAAAAAGCCTACCACCACTAGAGCGGTTAAACCCCGCGGTAGCCCACTCACTAAAGCTAGGCACTAAAGGTTACTGTCCTACTTGTCGAGTCGACTTCGTGGACAGAGGGGGAGAGCTGTAACACGATATACACAAAGTATAACGTAATAGGCCGCCAGATGGCTGGAGCCGTACTGCCGCGCCCACATAATCTACACGGTATGCGGCCTGCTTTCAAGTAACCTCAACAGATGGCGCCGTCGTCGAGTTAGATCGCGCTATCGTTTGTTTCCCGTAGAATCATGACCCCCGGAGCAGCGCATCGACTCATCGACCTCTGCCAGTAGGGACTTAGTACCTTGCACGCTTTAAGCACTCACCTAAGCTGAATCTTTTAAGCGTCCTGCACTAAGTAATATCCATTGCTGTTTTAGTGTACTTCAACCTATGTTTGGATACACTACACAGTTCTGCAAGTAATCGTTGTAACTTAAACAAGTAATAAAGTCCACTATCGCAAGAACCCGGCTCTAAATTTCACTCCCCCCGCCTCTTCGCCTTACAAAATGTCATTTTAAGGTTGGGTTATTCAATACATCAATGTATTTCGTATATCTTTAGAAAATCCCATACCGAGTTAGAAATACGATAAAAAGCGATAGCTAAATTTATAGTAGCTTCGTTGATAAAAATGTAAGTATAAAAGATAGTTAAAAAAAATGTGGTAGCATTTGTGAAAATGGCGCTGATAGTAACTTTGGTCGCTGCGTTAGCAGGTACGTATCACTACATAGTATAAAACAAATATGCGTTTAATCTCAGTGGTAGAGGTTTGGGAGCACAGCGTCCTGAATGGCACAGGGCCCGATTTTTAAAAGCACATCACTCAAAAGTGGTATAAATCTGTTTATATCTCCAAAACAACAGCTCTAATCAAAGTTTTGACTAGTTCACAAGATTAATGAGAGCTGTGATTGTCTTCTAATCTACTCTTATTTCAAATTCAGCACAATTTTTCACCACTTTCGAGTGGTATTTTTACCCATGTGCTTTCAAAAATCGGGCCCCTGAATGGTGCAGCTTGGTACAGTGAAACTACATTTTGTTCCAATTGCTACGATCAATTCATGACTTCTTTCACTTCATTCACATTCATCAAATCTCTTCACACACGCTCGTCGGTTTAGATTAATCTTGACCGTTGAAACGTCCTCAATTTGGTCACAGAACGTCTGTCTACGAATTTTGAGAAAATACTCACAGGGGCCCGATTTTTGAAAGCACATCACTCGAAAGTACCACTCGAAAATGGTATAAATCAGCTTATATCTCCATAACTACAGCTCTAATCAAAGTTTTGACTAGTTCACAAGATTAACGAGAGCTGTGATTGTCTTCTATGCTACTCGTTTTTCAAATTCAGCACAATTTTTCACCACTTTCGAGTGGTATTTTCACACAATGTGCTTTCAAAAATCGGGCCCCTGATTGGAAGTAAAATCACATTATGTATCGTTTAATAGTTAATTTATTTCGATTTCAGTTTTCTCCGGGGTACAAGCGTACTCTCCGGATATCGAAAATGTTTACCATCTATTCTCCAGGTAAGTTCTTATATCTTATATATATTTTTTAATATCTTTATCGAGAAATTCGTTTATATATTACTAGCTGTTGCCCGCGGCTTCGCTCCCGTTTTTTTTTCTTCTAAATTTCAATATGAAAAATAGATAGTAGCCGATTCTCAGACCTACTGAATACGCATATAAAATTTGGTAAGAATTGGGTTTGGGAATTGGCGGGTGGTAGGGCCTTGTGCAAGGTCCGTCCGGATCGCTACCACCATCTTACTCGCTAATCCTGCCGCTAAGTAGCAGTGCTTGCACTGCTGTGTTCCGGTGTGGAGAGTAAGACAGCCGGGGAAATTACGGGAACAAGAGGCATTGCATCTTAGTCCTCTAGGTTGGCAACGCATCTGCAATCCCTCCGGGGTTGCGGGTGTCTATGGGCCGTGGTGATCACTTACCATCAGGTGACCCACTTGCTCGTTTGCCTTCCTGTTCATATAAAAAAAAAAAAAAGAATCGCTAAAGCCGTTTCGGAGGAGTACGGGAACGAACATTGTGACACGAAAATTTTATAAATAAGAAGATAACTTAGTATGCGGGGGGTTTCGGGGGCGATAAATCGATCTAGCTAGGTGTCATTCTTAGAAAACGTACCAAAAATAAATATCGAGCAAAGTTCGGTCATCCAGGTACTAAGTAGTAGTAGATTTTTTTATGAACAGTATTTTATGCGTAACAAAAACGATATCTAAAATAAGTTACACTAATCCCCACTTTATTAAGATTATAAATGCAAAAGTAACTCTATCTGCCTATCTGTTTGTTACGCTTTCACGCCTAAACCGCTGAACTGATCTAGTTGGAAGTCCCAGAGATGGACACAGGATAGTTTTTATCCAGGAAAACAGCAAAGTTCCCGCGGGATTACGATAAGCTAATCTTGCTCAGACGTAGTCTCAAGAAACAGTCCATGACACATTTCAAACTTTTGATTTTGATTTTGCTTATTTTTCATGATTGCAGACAGAACCCGACCATAAGTCAGCCTATGCTCATGGGAGTACCCAGTCTGATCGCAGCAAACTTCAGCCCAGTGAGGCCTACTGTCCTGATCATCCACGGATGGGCCTCTGGACCTACGTCGCCCTTCAATCTGGCTCTCATTCCCAGTAAGTTACTTTAAAAGGCTAACAATACATACATACATACATACATACACACAGTCACGCCTCTTTCCCATAAGGGTAGGCTTCTTCTTCAAGTGCCTCTCCAACAAGTGAAGGCCAGCGATTAGTATTTGGAACCCTTCTCTATTGCCTGCGAGCATAAAATATTCTGTGACTGAAGATATACCCGTCTTCTCCCTTATGTTACGGAGCCACGATTTCTTTCTATGTCCCACTCGTCTCTTGCCTGCGATCTTGCCCATCATTATTACTTGCAGGAATTCATATTTGTCATGCCTGAGCACGTGTCCGAGATATGAATTTTACGCTTCTTTATAATAGACTAGAACCTTTTTTTCTGCTCGGCACGACGCAGGACCTCTCCGTTGATCTTATGAAATAGTCAAAACTTTGATTAGAGCTGTAGTTTTGGAGATATAAACAGATTTATACATAGACATAGACATAGACATAGACATAACTTTATTCGACATCAAAAAATACACAGACTCTTAAACTAATACAAAAACATACTGAGTTGATGATGCCGAAAAGGTATTCGACTCAGCATTATGCTGCAGTAGGTGCCTACTACAGCGCTGATTTTCAGCCAAACCCCTCACATCTTTGCATCAAACGCGTTGGACCGGAATCAGCACAAATAAGTTTGTGTAGGAAAAGTGTGTAAATAAATAAAATAAATAAATAATAAAATACATAGATTTATCAAAAACTGCAATATCTGTTTTTAAAATAGAGGTAGCCGCATCAGAGGTAAGAAGAAGCAGCCTTCCCGCCTGCTGGCAGTGCTTGTTGCAAATTAATTAGATGTTTACTTAGTTTAAACTTAAAATTACTAATAGTGATCAATTTTTTGAATGGCGGAGGCAAATTATTCCAACACTTCGTGGCAGTGTATTTAAAACTACCCCTAAAAGCGGCAGTCCGGTGATACGGAACAGCTAGTTCATTGCTAACCTCTCGGAGCCCATGTGTGCTGGATCTGCTTTTACGCCATCTTAATTTTTGGAACAGGTATTCAGGTATTCCTTTTTTTATAATACCAAAAAGCAATGAGGATAGGTGAAGTTCTCTCCGATATGCCATCTTCAAAACGCCAGCAGAGTTTAAATATGGCGTCACATGCGTACGCGCGGGAATTTTAAAACAAAAACGAGCACAGGCATTTTGGACTCTCTGCACTATACGATCTGTGCGGGAGAGCAACCGAGGACCGTACACTACATCTGCATAACCTAATTTTGAGAGTATCAGAGCATCGCACAATCTAATACGTAATTCAACGCTGAGGAAATCGCGAATGCGATACAACACTTTGAGTCTGTAAAAACAGGTCTTAACGACCTCAGCTATATGACCTTCGAAGCGCAGCGACTCATCCATCAAAACTCCCAGATTACGCACTTCTGAAACTCTCTCCACTTGGTCTCCCGAGATCAATACGACTGGGTTGTGGTCAGTTATTCGATTTACTTGCTTAATAGAACCAAATACCATGACCTTCGACTTACCCGGATTTAGAACTAGGCAGTTTGACTCAGACCAAGTTGTGATGCGCTCTAAATCTTCGTTTATTTTAGCCACGGCCGATTCGGTGCTGTTAGGATGAAAAGAGAGGTAAATTTGGATATCATCCGCATAAAGATGGTACTTACAATTTTGCACTACATTACAAACGTCTGCAGTATATAATATAAAAAGAAGAGGTCCCAAAATCGAACCCTGCGGCACCCCCCTTGTCACAGCAGACGGGCTAGATCGCACACAGGAACCATTTGCGATATGGAGATTTACCACTTGAGTACGCCCACTGAGGTAACTTGAAAACCATTCAATTGCCTCCGGCTCAAATCCATAATATTTCATTTTGGACATTAAAAGCCGTATGTTAATAGCATCAAATGCGCGTGAAAAATCGAGAAATGTCATAATTGTACCCTCACCGTTATCCTGTGCAGATAACACATTGTCAATGACATCGATAAGGGCCGTCGCAGTACTACGCGAATTGCGAAAACCAGACTGCAGTGCTGGTAGTATATTATTTTTTTCAAGAAATGCAGACAGCTGCATACAGACCACGCGCTCGAGAATCTTCGATAAGCAAGGCAGAATACTGATTGGCCGCAATTCTTTCAAAACAGTAATGTTGGACTTCTTTGGCAGCGGCGTTACCAACGCTGACTTCCACGCATCAGGAAAAACAGAAGATGTGATGGACTTATTTACCAAAGTGGTTATGACATTTAGTGTCCTAGGTAGAGTGAGAAGCAACATATCCAAGGAGATACCATCAATGCCTAGTGCATTTGACTTAAGAGACTTAATTATTTTCAATATTAGACCATCATCAACTGGTTCCAAACGGAATACCGAAGAATGAAAAGAATTGTTTTCAAAATAATTGAGGTATGAATAAGTCGCATCATTTTTACCAGGAACGTCAAGAAAATGAGAGTTGATTAGTTCAGGATTCTGCAAATGTGATGGGATTTCTGAAGTTTGGGCATTGTTAGTAATTTTTACGGTTTTTTTAAAATTATTCCACAGTGCTCGAGGGCTATCGATGTTACGGTTAATATATTGGTCGAAATATGCACGTTTTTCATTATACAAAGCCGAATTCACACATTTTTTGAGTTCCTTATAATACTGTTTATGTTTGTCTAACCCAGACTCTTTAAATCTCTTATGAGCTTCATCCCGCAGACGCATCATTTCTCTAACAGTGAAAGTCAACCACGGGTAGTTACCCTCTCTTACGGTAATCTGCCTGTATGGTGCATGCAAATCAAATAAAAACAAAATCGCACTATTGAAGCTGGCAACCATGTCATTGACATCTGGCAAAACGCTAATATTCTCCCATGGAATAGACTCAACAGACTGATTAAATGAGCTTAGATCAATACTTTTTAAAGGTCTTGAAAATATATTTTTTGAAATCAGTTTAACTTTTTTTATGTCTAATTCACAGGTTAGGAATGCATGATGACTGAGGGTCGGGATATAATTTACTTTAGCATTTAGAATTGTACTGTGTAAATACCACTTTCGAGTGGCTATTCCGAGTGATTGGCTTTCAAAAATCGGTCCCCTGAGTCTAAAACGTGTCGAGCATCACTCGGCTTTTATACGTGAGTTATCCGTTTGTATAACTATGATTGAGGCACACTATAGTTTCATGTTAAAACTTGTTATTTGTTTACAGGCATCTTAGCGGCAGCTGATGTCAACGTGATCGCTGTGGACTGGAGCGCAGGCGCGTACTTGCCAGACTACAACGGCGTTGTGAACACCAACGTGCCTCTTAGCGGTAGGTAACCTCAGTACTGGTGTCTGTCTGTCTGTTACCTCTTCATGTTCGCTCAACCGACTTATTGGTAATTTGGTAGAGTCGCGGGGAAGGATACAATACAATACAATACAATAACTCTTTATTGAACACTACATATAACAACCAAAACAGAAAAAAGGTATACAGAATATTACAAGGTAACAATACATTAATAAGGATACATTTAGCTTATAGTTAGATTTTATCCTGGAAAATCGCATAGTTTCTGTGGTAAGCGAATGCGAAATATAACATAATTTTCGCCCATTCCTCCGATGGGCTTTTGCCATCAGCGCGGGAAGAGATGCAACTGGTACATTCTATGTTCTCTTTACTCCCAGACCAGCATGGAAGAACAGCAACAGCTAGTTTAACATAAAATCCTTCTGTTTAGCTGACAGCATCGGCCGCTTCATCTTCTGGTTGAACCTGGTTACCGGATCCCCCCTCAGTCTGTACCACATCATCGGGTTCGAGGTTGGCGCGCACCAAGGCGGCCTAGTCGGCAGGAGCCTTAACGGACTCGTGCCTTTTATCACCGGTAAGACCATGAACGTGTGGCGACCCTAGCGCCACCTAGTTGTCCACTACATAACTACTAAGACGCACGAGTAGCTGGCGCCAGTAATTTCTCACTGTTCTACATCACGCGCCAACGAAGTTTCTCAACGCGGATGCATAAATACAGCTTTCAACTGTCTTCCTTCAAATTTCGGTGTTAATGCACATGTGTGAAAATACCACTCGAAAGTGGTGAAAAATTGTGCTGAGTTTGAAATACGAGTAGCTTAAAAGACAATCACAACTCTCATTAATCTTGTGAACTAGTCAGAACTTTGATTAGAAGTAGTTTTGGAGATATAAACATATTTATACCACTTTCGAGTGATGTGCCTCTAAAAATCAGGCCCCTGTAGTCACGTTTACTAGTATGTTTTCTTTCTAAAACATTTCATTTCGTGTCAATTCTACTTTAATTCACTAAGCTCTAAAAAAACCTTAAAACCTTTCATAGCAACTATCATTTCATTAGCTAGTTAATGGTTAATACAGCGCCATCTAGAGAGTAATAATGCAGAGAATGGTCATTGCAAAACCAAACAAGGAGTCGCTAAAACAAACGATGCTTAGTTTGCATTGAGTAAAGCGCCATCTATCGGGAAGTTAAACAGCCTTCCACTTATCTGTTTACAGCTCTCAACCCTCCCCGAACTGGTTGGAACGAGACCAACATGTTCCGGTCAACCGACGGCCTTGTTACTGAGGCGATCCACACCGACGTCTTTGGATCCGGCATGTTGGAGCCTGTCGCTCATACTGACTTCTACCCCAATGGTGGGATGACCATGCCTGGGTGCTATTGGGTGGACTGGGAGTGCAGTCGTGACAGGTGAGCTTCCAAAAAGATTGAATAAATCTATAAGACAAAATACAAACAAGAACAAAAGGTCAGGGAGATGATTTTTGAAAGCACATGTGTGAAAATACCACTCGAAAGTGGTGAAATATTGCGCTGAATTTGAAATATGAGCAGCATATAAGACAATAACAGCTCTCATTAATCTTGTGAACTAGTCAAAACTTTGATTGGAACTGTAGTTTGGGAGATATAAGCTGATTTATAGCAGTTTCGAGTGGACTCGAAAGGGGGCCGATTTTTGAAAGCACATTATGTGAAAACACCACTCGAAAGTGCTGATAATTTGGGCTGAATTTGAAATACGAGTAGCTTAGAAGATACTTACGGCTCTCATTAATCTTGTGACCTAGTTAAAAATTTGATTAGAGCTGTAGTTTTGGAGATATAAACAACAAACGTACTAAACATACTATCTTCTATGTAGATGTTAACAATGCGAAAATTCTCTGTTCCCAGGTCGTACCAGTACTTTGTGGAGTCCATCGTCTCTGGAGGATTCACTTCCACCCGTTGTGACAGCTTGACAGATGCCTTGGAAGGCAACTGTGACTCCGAGGAAACCATCGCTATGGGAGGGCTTATAGACAAATCCGGGTAAGAAACATAACGAATAAAGTACATAAATCACTTCTCTATCCCTTACGGGGTAGACATAGTCTAAGGTAACAAGACCTAAAGACCACGTTTAGCATGATTGTGGGCGTATGGATGGAAAGGGGAATCAAAACAGTGATGGATTGCTAGCCACATCGCCTGTATAACATGATCCCTAAGATTTTCGCCCAATCCCTTGATGGGCTTTTACCATCTGTGCGGGAAGAGAAACAACTGGTAAATTCAATGTTTTTTCTTTGCTCCCAAAAGTCTCCTAGACTATCATGGAAGAACTAATAACATAAGATTTATTAAATATCTAAAGTATGTTCTTCCATGCTGGTCTGGCAGTAAAGATAAAAACATAGAATGTTCCAGTTGCTTCTCTTCCCGCGCAGATAGTAAAAGCTCATCGAAGGAATGGGTGAAAATCTTAAGAATCCTGTTATAGGCGATGCAGCTAGCACCCCATCACTATTTGGATTCCCTTTTCCACACCTATACGCCCACAATTATATTAAACGCGGCATTTTGGTATTTTTACATTAGACTCTGTATAAAGGATAAAGACGTAATTTACGTATGTAAATATATAAAGAAGCGCATCGTCGTCCCTTCTATCTAAACATTATAATACATCCACACATTTATTAAAATAACATCCGAAAAAATGTATTTTATTTTGTAAATTACTTCAAAAGTAAATACTAAGGCTACCTTAAAAATAACTTCATATAAATAAAAATTATGTACATAATTAAAAATTAAAATAAATTTGGACCCTTAGGTAGGGTCCCCGTCACGCAAGCAGCATTGCGAGTCTTTGTGCGTGAAAGCTGCCGGCGCGAAGACCGTCTGTTGTCCCCCTCAGAATAAAGATATCGATACTCTAAAGTAAACATTATAATACAACCACAGATACAGTTAATGTAGGCCAATTGTTAATCGTTCTGGGACCCGATTTTTGAAAGCACATTGTGTGAAAATACCACTCGAAAGTGGTATAAATCAGCCAAGACTACAACAGCTCTAATCAAAGTTTTGACTAGTTCACAAGATTAATGAGAGCTGTCATTGTCTTCCATTCTACTCGTATTTCAAATTCAGCACAATTTTTCACCACTTTAGAGTGGTATTTTCACACATGTGCTTTCAAAAATCGGGCCCCTGAACATTTATTGCAAGTGTAAATATTCTCACATTATTTTCTGTTTCAGACGAACGGGCATCTTCCATCTCACCACCAACGCCCAGTCTCCTTTCTCAACCGGTTAAATTTATATATTTATAAACAGCAGCGAAATCGAAAAAAATTGGCGACTTAAATGTTTACTACTAAAATAATTTTCATGTGATTAAATTTCATGGTGTATTTTTATTTTTATTTCATTAACAGAACCTTTGGATTCCTACGTCCTTTTAAAAAACAAAATGGACACCGGCGTTGTGTAAGGTTTTACCGTGACGTCGGGAACTATCGTTTCTTTGCTCACCAGTTGGCACCACTGTTGACTAA
Organism: Pandemis corylana; assembly: GCA_949127965.1. Taxonomy (NCBI): domain Eukaryota; kingdom Metazoa; phylum Arthropoda; class Insecta; order Lepidoptera; family Tortricidae; genus Pandemis; species Pandemis corylana. The sequence continues at coordinate 4,437,027 of OX421878.1, read as the reverse complement.
GGTCCAGAGGTATAGCTGTCAAAGGCGACTTTAAGATCGGCGCCGAAACAAAGTTTTAAATCTTGATTCTCATTAAGTTTATTAATCATAAATAACTTTGAGACTTTAATTTCTTTAATTTTAACTTTGAGATCGCTTATTTTTGCGCCTCTTATTTTTAATCCCGTTTTCAAAGCGTTCATATTCATCGCCAAATAATCCATATTTACGATAGTTTCACGAAGGAAATCACTTTTCAAAAAGTAAATGAAAGAAATTGTAATTTATGTCACGAAGCCAACCAAAGCCAGTGAAAAGTGAATGTTATTGGACCTCACGCGACACTAGTGCCTCTAGTGGTAAATTCACACGCGATAGCCCCCATTGGGGCCCGATTTTTGAAAGCACATGTGAGAAAATACCACTCGAAAGTGGTGAAAAATTGTGTTGACTTTGAAACACGAGTAGCTTAGGAGATACTTACGGCTCTCATTAATCTTGTGAACAAGTGAAAAATTTGATTAGAGCTGTAGTTTTGAAGATATAAACAGATTTATACCACTTCCTTCCACTGTCTTGTGTTTTATGTACAATAAAGAGTTATACATACATACTTTCGAATGTGCTTTCAAAAATCGGGCCCCTGGGCACGAATTTGGCATAATTTTATGAATCCAGGATGACATTTTGTTTCGACACTGGCACAAAAATGATTGGGTGTCATTTTCGGCTAATTTGGTGGCCCTGAGCCCGGATTTGGCATTATTTAAGTTTTATTTACAGCACATAGGCTCCGGTCCAACGGTGAACACCTTTCAGCTATTGATGATGACGATGATGATGATAATTTTAAAGAAGCCGAAAAAGTATTGTATACAACGTTGTAAAATTAAGTCAAAAAAGCTCGTGGCGCCTTTTCTTACGATGTGAGCGCAGCGAACGCACACCACTCGCATTTTTTGGTCTCTCTTATACAACTGTTGCATAAAATACTATTTCACGAAAAATAACCGGTCAGTTTTCATACGACTTTGTATGGAAAGCAACCAGTTATTTTTTGCTTGCCAGGGGCCCGGTTTTTGAAAGCACATCACTCGAAAGTACCACTCGAAAGCGGTATAAATCAGCTTATATCTCCAAAACTACAGATCTAATCAAAGTTTTGACTAGTTCACAAAATTAATGAGAGCTGTGATTGTTTTCTAAGCTACTCGTATTTCAAATTCAGCACAATGTTTCACCACTTTCGAGTGGTATTTTCACACAAATGTGCTTTCAAAAATCGGGCCCCAGCATATATATTTTATACAAGAATTGCTCGTTTGTGATTATCGTATCGTTTTTATATCACTACAATTATATTCGAAAGTTATTTATTATTTATTGACTGATTGAAGTATCTCTAAAGATATATATTACATTTTGAACAGAAGCTTAGTTTACTATCTTGGATTGGATTTATATACAGCACAAGCGGTTGCCCGTGACTCCGTCTGCACATAATTCACTTATCGCCATCCCGCGGGAACTATGCAATTTTCCGGGATACAAACTATCATATGGCCTACCCCGGGACTGAAACTATTTCCTACCTTTCAACTATATCGGTTCAGGGGCCCGATTTTTGAAAGCACATATGTGAAAATACCACTCGAAAAAGGTGAAAAATTGTGTTGAATTTGAAATACAAGTAGCATAGAAGACAATCACAGCTCTCATTAATCTTGTGAACTAGTCAAAACTTTAATTAGAGCTGTAGTTTTGGAGATATAAGCTGATTTATACCACTTTCGAGTGATGTGCTTTCAAAAATCGGGTTCCTGTAATATTAGTAGGAACGAGTAAAGATAAGCAAATTCTGCTATAAATATGATAAAAGTTCGATAGCTAAATCTTCTTTTACAAGTTTATGGCTTTGTTGATAAAATTAAGTACATATAAAGAGAAAAATGTGTGTTTAAGGCTGTATTTTAGTGGCATTAGAAAAATGGTCCCGCCTACGCTTTTGGTGGCTGTCGCTGCGTTTGCGGGTAGGTGATCAGGTTATTTTATTGAAATAGACATAAGATTATTAAAAAAACATTTTTTTTATATAAGAGGGGGCAAACGAGCAGACGGGTCACCTGATGGAAAGCAATCACCGTCGCCCAGGGACACCTGCAAGACCTGAGGAATCACAAGTGCGTTGCCGGCCCTTTGAGGAATAGGCAGGCTAGCTTTTTAAAGATCCCTAAATTGTACCGCTCAGGGAATGCTGCAGTAGGAAGTTGGTTCCAGATCTTTACCGTACGAGGAAAGAAATTGCGTTTAAAACGCACGGTGCTTGACTGCCAACCATCAAGTTGTTGAGGAATTAAAGTACCTATAACTAACTAAAACAATAGTACATTACTGCCGAGGGCTGGAAAGTTGGGAATTGCCTGATGTGGTGGTTTGTAAGTCGTGCAGGGGTCCGATTTTTGGAAGCACATATTAGAAAATACCACTCGAAAGTGGTGAAAAATTGTGCTGAATTTGAAAAACGAGTAGCTTGGAAGACAATCATAGCATTCATTAATCTTGTGAACTTGTCAAAAATTTGATTAGAGCTGTAGTTTTGAAGTTATAAACAGATTTATACCACTTTCGAGTGGTATTTTAACATGTGCTTTCAAAAATCGGGTCCCTGGTGAGCAGTAGATGTTCCACGGGAGTTTGTAATTGTGTCGTATAGACTGTTGACGCTTGGAAAAAATTTTATACCCACCTGCTATGGGTGGTGTAGGGGTATAGCACGCGTCACGGAATGACGAGGATCCAGGTTCGATTCCCGGCCATAGCTTTTTTCGGATTTTCTGTGTTCTCATTTTCAGTGTCGTTTAGTAAAATAAATATTTATCCCCTTATTCATAAACGCTCTGTAGGCTTCTGCTAACTTAGCAATCGTTTGTCCTTATCTGTGTAAGGTAAATGTCAAAGTGACAGACAAGGACAAACGATTGCTAAGTTAGCAGAAGCCTACTCGTTTATGAATAAGGGGGTTAGACTTTAACAGTGAATATTATCTATTTCAGTTTCATCTGGGGTCCAAGCGTACTCTCCAGACACAGAAAATGTGTACCATCTGTTCTCCAGGTAAATTATGTTTCTCCAATACATATTACCAGGGCGTCCTAGAATTATTTCGGAATATTCGCGGGTGGTAGGGCCTTGTGCAAGGTCCGTCCGGATCGCTACCACCATCTTACTCGCTAATCCTGCCGCTAAGTAGCAGTGCTTGCACTGCTGTGTTCCGGTGTGGAGAGTAAGACAGCCGGGGAAATTACGGGCACAAGAGGCATTGCATCTTAGTCCTCTAGGTTGGCAACGCATCTGCAATCCCTCAGGGGTTGCGGGTGTCTATGGGCAGTGGTGATCACTTACCATCAGGTGACCCACTTGCTCGTTTGCCTTCCTATTCATATAAAAAAAAATACATACATACATACATACATAAACCACATGTTTATCCCTTACGGGGTAGATACTCCTTTTTGTAAACGATCGTATTTTTAATACAAAATTAAGTCACATCTTCGTCGCCTTACACTATGATAACATTGCCCAATGTTTGGAAACATTTGCCAACAAACAAACATAAACCATTGATATCTTTAACTGTAACACCCTATCTGTGAGGCGAGGTTTGGTGATGAGGTGCTTTAGGTGAGCGCGCTATTTGCTTGAACATTTAATTCTAATTTATAAGTAGGTTTACATCAATTCCTTAAGCTGGGCGGCGTTGCCTCAAGTTTGTAAAAAGCAATAGGTATAAATTTAGGATATTCTCTGGCTCAGCTATATTGTGATTGTTCGTTTATTAGATTATTAGATTGTAAGACACGGGACCAGGTGCATAGAATTATTTCACTGTGAACTGAACTTTTCATTTTTATAAGGAAAAAAAAATAATTTTGTTTAAGAATGTACGAGTTATTGAGTGTTAGATTGTTACTTGGCAATGTAAATTGTTTTCTTTGCATAGTGTGTCGTTTGATGCTGTATGCGCCACCTCATTTTAAGTTAAGCTGTGCTTAACTTGTACTCTGTCACTATCTGTGAGTTCCTGTAATTGGCTCTGTGTTACTTACTACTTCCCCTACACAAATTGTGTTAAATGCTGTTGGTTCTCCTTAAATAAATAAATAAATAAATAAATAAACATAATGTCTTTACACCTTACGGGGTAGACAGAGCCTAAGGTAACAACACCTAAAGGCCACGTTTAGCATGATTGTGGGCGTAGGTGGAAGGCGGAATCAAAACAGTGACGGGTTTCCATCCGCATCGCCTATAACATGATTCCTAATGATTTTCGCCCGTCCCTCGATGAGCATTTACCATCTGCGCGGCAAAAGCAACTGGTACATGCTATATTTTTTAACCTAAGGGGCCGTCCATTAATCACGTGAGGCTTGAAAGGGGGGGGGAGGGGTTTGACAAAAATCACGAAATGTCACAAGGGGGGAGGGGGGGTGTAGTAAGATATCACATGTATTTATTTTTTCATTATTTTTTCAAACGCGCGATTTTTAAATTACAGTTACATGTATTACCTTACCTATAGTAAAATGACACAAAATATATCATGACATATTCGATACCAAATTAATATAAAAATGCAACACCGCGCGCAAGACAATTCTAGTTCTAAAAAATTTAAGATTTTTTGTAGATACGAAAAATACACGTGATGTTGGATGGGGGGTGGGGGGGGTAGTCTTAAACCTCACCATGTATCACCAAGGGGGAGGGGGGGTTAAAAAATGCTTAAAAAAAGATCACGTGATTAATGGACGGCCCCTAATAGGACGGTACTTATTATTTGGTTCATTCCAGACAGAACCCGACCGTGAGCCAGCCTATGTTGCTCGGAGAGCCAAGCCTGGTCGCCACCAACTTCGACCCTGACCGGGACACTGTGGTGGTCATCCACGGATGGGCTTCTGGACCCACTTCAGCCTTCAACCTCGCTGTTATTCCCAGTAAGTCCCATATCATGAGCCAATCATCAACTTTAAAATCACTACATAGTATAAAATAAAGTCGCTTTTTCTGTCCTCATGTCCCGATGTATGCTTATATCTTCAAAACTACACAACGGATTTTCATGCGGTTTTTTTTAATAGATAGAGTGATTCAAGAGGAAGGTTTATATGTATAATACATGCATAATATACCGTGCGAAGCCGGGGCGGGTCGCTAGTTAATTATAAAAGAGAGATGGTGCCCACAGGGTGCCCGTCACGCTGGCAGCATTCCCGCGCTGAACTGCGATTGCGATTCTTTGCGCGAGAAGGCTGCCGGCTCAGGGTCGCCTGTTGCCTCTGGTTTAGGTGTTGTATAAATTATATGTACAAATTATACAATGACAAATAAATGTTACAGATATCATAGAAGCCGCTGATGTGAACGTGATCGCTGTGGATTGGAGCGCAGGCGCGTACGAACCGGACTACAATGGCGTTGTGAGCACCAACGTACCTCTTAGCGGTAGGTATCTGTGGTAGCATAACCCTTACTCATCTGCGAAGGAGCTAGCAAGCTAGCAAAAAAGCAAGAATGTTCTCAGAAGTCTCCAGAAACTTTCACGAGAATTTATGATGAATTGCCATAATCAAAGTTTCCAACGGAAATTTTCCAAAAACTTTTTAGGTATTCATGTTTTTTGAATCACACAAATTAAAAACTAAACTAAAATTAATCTTAAAATAAAATAATTAAAAAAGGAAAGGCCCCTGTGGCACACGCTGGCAACATTCCCTCTTTGGACAGCGATGCTAATACGCTGTCCAAGGAAGCTGCCAGCTCTGCGGTCACCCGTAGCATATTAGCCTCTTCCAAATATCTTTGAAGTTTTAATAAATAATCCGTTGAAACAAATAATATCATATGCTGTAGACTCTTAACGTGACCCAAATAATTATAAAATTTAAATTTCTGACACTATCGCATTACAAAATTTTGCTACTTTGGTAGCCTCACCTTGGTGCTTTGCTAAACTCGTCACTTATTTGATTCCCCCTTCCTGTACGCCCGCAATCATGCTGGGCGAGGCCTTTGGGTCTTGTTACCTTAACCTCTGTCTACCCCGGGATAGAGACGTGATTTGTGTATGCATGTATGCTTTAGCTGTTTGTTTGTTTTAGCTGACAGCATCGGCAGCTTCATCTTCTGGTTGAACATGATCGCCGGGTCATCCATCGGCCGGTACCACGTCATAGGGTTTGAGGTGGGCGCCCACCAAGCTGGCCTAGTGGGCCGTGGGCTGGGCGGGCTCGTGCCCCACATCACTGGTAATATATTGGTATACTTCTTGTTAACATTTTCACAGCCACATCAAATCCTACTTCCTACTAATGGTGTAGATGGGAAAGTTTGTATGGATGTTTGTTATTCTTTCACGCCATAACGGCTGGCCAGATCTGAATGATATTTGACTCAGAGATAGATTATAGTCTGGTATAACACATTTGCCGACCAGGGGCCTGATTTTAGAAAGCACATGTGTGAAAATACCACTCGAAAGCGGAGAAAAATTGTGCTGAATTTTAAATACGAGTAGCTTAGAAGATATTCATGGCCCTCTTTAATCTTGTGACCTATTCAAAAATTTGATTACAGCTGTAGTTTTGAAGATAATAGGTATAAATCTGTTTATATTTCCAACACTACAGCTCTAATCAAAGTTTTGACTAGTTCACAAGATTAATGAGAGCCGTATGTATCTTCTAAGCTACTCATATCTCAAATTCACCACAAGTTATCACCACTTTTGAGTGGTATTTTCACACATGTGCCTTCAACAATCGGGCCCCAGAATCCGGAATTCGGAGATTCGCCGAAGAACTATAGTCACCGGCATAGCTCGAAGAGTATATACGTTGAAGTGGCAATGGGCAATGGGCAGGCCACATCGCTCGTAGAACAGACAACCGTTGCGTGAGAAAAGTTCGCGAGTGGCGACCACGATCCGGAAGACGCAGTGTTGGCAGGCCTCCCACTAGGTGGGCCGACATCGTGAAAGTTGCGGGAAACAGGTGAATGCAGGTGGCGAGTTGTCGTTCATTGCGGTATTTCAAGGGAGGCCTTTGTTCAACAATGGACGTCTTTAGGCTGATATTGATGATAACACATAGGCTACTTTTTATACCGAAAAATCGCGTAGCTAGTTCCCGCAATAGTTAGTTTATAATTTTAGGATAAGGTAGACTCTTATGCATGATACCAATTATTGTTATTATTACAAGCTATTTAAAGTATGTAAGTATGTTTGTCTGGGTGGAATCTTGCGACTCAATTTGGAAGCAGATAGCTATCTTCATCTGATCAAGCTGAAATTTTGCATAGTATGTAAATCAGATGGCAATACAATAATCTGGTAGTAGAATCCTTGTGGTCCAGCCAGGACCGTCTCAGTAGGAGGGAACTCTTCAACGATTGGTCCGATTGACTTGAAATTTGGTTCACACATGTACGGCGGATGCCAATGCAAGTGCAGTCAACAAAAAGTATAGTCAGCAAGAAAGCTTGTATCTAAAATGAAATTTTAAGGTTAGGTTATTTTTTACAGCTGTCAACCCTCCCCGTACTGGTTGGAACGAGACCAACATGTTTCGGCCCACTGACGGCATCTTCACTGAGGCGATTCACACCGACGTGTTTGGGTCCGGCATGTTGGAGCCTGTCGCCAACTGCGACTTCTATCCCAACGGTGGGATGACCATGCCTGGGTGCTATTGGGTGGACTGGGAGTGCAGTCGCGACAAGTAAGCAAATTCGACTTCAATGGCGATCCCAATCCACAGGGCAGTGGGAAGTATAAGTTACAGTAGCGTGGCTTGCCTATTACAGGAAAATACAATACAATACAATACAATAACTCTTTATTGAACACCACATATAACAACCAAAACAGAAAAAAGGTATACAGAATATTACAAGGTAACAATAGGCGGCCTTATCGCTACAGAGCGATCTCTTCCAGGCAACCATAGTGGACTGGAGAACAGAACAGATCTGAGCAGGTGGTGCAATTTAGAATATATATTAATATACTAAGTATTGAAATACATAATATATTATACATGAAACACACATTTATAATAAATGGAGATACACACATACCTAAAAAAAAGCCAGCTACAAGATTTATGCACAAGATGACAGATAGTGCTCCTTCAACATAGATTTAAATATGGGTAAGGATTTAGCGCGCCTTATGATTATAGGCAAGGAATTCCACAACCGCAAAGCCTGAACAGTATAAGAATATACATAGAATCCCCAAATAGATACTAATTTTGCGGGTGGTAGGGCCTTGTGCAAGGTCCGTCCGGATCGCTACCACCATCTTACTCGCTAGTCCTGCCGCTAAGTAGCAGAGCTTGCACTGCTGTGTTCCGGTGTGGAGAGTAAGACAGCCGGGGAAATTACGGGCACAAGAGGCATTTCATCTTAGTCCTCTAGGTTGGCAACGCATCTGCAATCCCTCCGGGGTTGCGGGTGTCTATGGGCAGTGGTGATCACTTACCATCAGGTGACTCACTTGCTCGTTTGCCTTCCTATTCACATAAAAAAAAAAAAAAAAAAAAAAAAAATCAATTCCCTTCGGCTTGCCTTCTGATAGCCACTGAGAGGCCAAGCTCTCTGAAAGGAGACCTGTGCCCAGCTGTGCCACGTATATGATTATTATTATTATTAGCCTCTTCAAAGGTATATCGAAGAGGCTAATAGACGATACGGGTGACCGCAGAGCTGGCAGCTTCCTTGGACAGCGTGTTAGTATCGCTGTCCAAAGGGGGAACGCTGCCAGCGTCTGTGGAGCTATGCCACGGGAGCCCCTCCTTTTTTGATTATTTTATTTTAAGATTAGTTTTAGTTTAGTTTTTAATTTGTTTTCTACTGTGTATTTGCGCTAAATCCTTACCCATATTTAAATCTATGTTGAAGGAGCACTATCTGTCATCTTGTGCATAAATCTTGTAGCTGGCTTTTTTTTAGGTATGTGTGTAGGTATGTGTCTATTTATATCTCTATTAATTATAAATGTGTGTTTCATGTATAATATATTATGTATTTCAATACTTAGTATATTAATATATATTCTAAATTGCACCACCTGCTCAGATCTGTTCTGTTCTCCAGTCCATTATGGTTGCCTGGAAGAGATCGCTCTGTAGCGATAAGGCCGCTTATTGTTACCTTGTAATATTCTGTATACCTTTTTTCTGTTTTGGTTGTTATATGTGGTGTTCAATAAGGAGTTATTGTATTGTATTTTTTTGTTATTATTTTTGTTCATTAATAAATACTCTACATGTAGCTTTATATTTGATATTTGTTTGTTTGCAGGTCGTTCCAGTACTACGCTGAGTCGATTGTCTCCGGAGGGTTCACTTCTTCACGTTGCGAGACCGCATCTGACGCGTTGGAAGGAAACTGTGACTCCGATGATACCATTGCCATGGGGGGACTTACTGCCAAATTTGGGTAAGCACTGGAAGAATTTCTATCATCTCTGGGGTGGGGAGAGGCCACAATTATCTGATAAATCTCCAGGCAGATGCTATGTATGCTGAATGTCTTCCATGCAGATCTGGGAGTAAAGATAAAACATAGAATGTACCAGTTGCTTCTCATCCCGCGTAGATAGTAAAAGCCCATCGAGGGAATGGATGCAAATCATGAGAATCATGTTATAGGCGCTGCGGCTACCCGTCACTTTTTTGATTCCCCTTTCCACCTATACGCCCACAATCATGCTAAACGTGGCCTTTGGGTCTTGTTACCTTTGGCTCTGTCTACTGTGGTTATATTTATGTATGTATGTATGTATGAATGTACAGTGAGGGAAGTAAACAACATCTATATTAATAAAGCTGAAGAGGGTCGAAACTCTGTGCATGTAAGATATAAAAAATTCTAAGCAACACTAAAAATTAGAATACACAGAAAATTTTGAAAAGTAAAGCTACGGCCGGGAATTGAACCCGGATCCTCATCATTCCGCGATGGAACTATGCAATTTTCCGGGATAAAAAGTAGCCTGTAACTGGCAAGTTGATTTTTATAGATAAAAAATGTTCAGGCGACATGAATTTTAGCTCAAAAATATGGCCTATAACTTGTCCGGGATATTCTTGAAAGATTAGTAAAGTTTGCATCAAAATCCGTTCAGCTGTTTTCACGTGATGCGCTCGAAGATATAGAGATAAACAGCTTTCAGCAGTCTTTGTCCCTTACGGGGTAGACAGAGCTTGGTAACAAGACCCAAAGGCCACGCTTAGCATGATTGTTGAATGGAAAGGGGAACCAAAATAGTGATGGATTGCTAGCATCGCCTATAACAATGATTCCTAAGATTTTCGCTCATTCTCTCGATAGGCTTTTGTCATTTGCGCGGGAAGACAAACAGCTGGTACATTCTTTATTTCTTTGCTCCCAGGGGCCCGATTTCTGAAAGCACATGTGTGAAAATACCACTCGAAAGTGGTATAAATCAGCTTATATCTCCAAAACTATAGCTCTAAGCAAAGTTTTGACTAGTTCACAAGATTAATGAGATCTGTGATTGTCTTCTATGCTACTCGTATTTCAAATTCAGCGCAATTTTTCACCGCTTTCGAGTGGTATTTTCACACATGTGCTTTCAAAAATCGGGCCCAGCATGGATGCATCATCGTAATATTGATATGCTTAAATTGAATTTTGATATCTCTTTTTCAGGAGATCCGGAATTTATCATCTTACCACCAACGCCCAATCCCCTTATTCAACCGGTTAAAAAAAATACACCCACTCTTTAGTAGTTCTTGTAACAGGTGACCAAGAGATCTATTATCTAAGTAAAAGAATAATGGCAACCAAAATAATAGTCATGTGAAAAAGAATGATCCCGTAGGAGACGCGCGCACATTGCATGCATTAAACAATTCTTCTACCTTTTTGTTTAATAAGTATAAAATGAAATAAACACAGAGTATGATGTGGCGAAATTCATTTATTTGTTTAACATTGTACCTTTTTTTGTTAATGGTTGAAAAAATTAGAGAAATTAAACAAAAAATTCAACAAAAATTGATAAAATGTACGCCGAATAAAATCCAATTGTAAAAATCGATGAATGCCGATGTTTTGTCCTTGTCCCGTTTTGCTTGCAGTTTAATTTTGGTCTAGAAAATAAAAAAAACATACATTTTTGGTCAAAAATATTTTATAACGAAGTAGGTAAGTACATAAAAAAAATTTACACACTAACTCTTGGGTAGATGGTGGTGCTCGATTTTTGAAAGGACATGCGTCCTCTCAATTTTTCATCACTTTCGATTGCAAATTGCAATGCCCTTGCAGGGTTCACGTTTTTTAACTGTGCTTTATTATAATAAGAACTATATACACACGTGTGAGCAATTCTTAAATAAATAAATAAAAATAAATAAGTATTGTATGCAACGTCGTATAAGCAAGTCAAAAACGCTCGTGGCGTATTTCTTACGACGTTCGCTACGCTCAAATCGTAACCCACACCACTCGCCATTTTTGACTCCTCTAATACAACTGTTGCAAATAATAATACAATCTCATAATTAACACTTACAGACAAGCCACACATGCTAATTACATATATGTACATATAACAAGAGAAGTGAATGAATACATAGGACTTAGAAACTAAATATCTACGTTATACATTTATTGAGCTCGGTGTCTCTATTGATCCTGAATGTCGGCTGGCCGATGCAAGAATCCTCGATTCAGAGGTAAAGAACAAATCCAGACTGGTGTCACTGTCCAGGATATGGTTTAAGAGTCAAAGCTAGGCGGAACGGGAAGTGGGACAGCGTCCAGGGACCCAACTTTTGAAAGCATATCACTCGAAAGTACCAGTCGAAAGTGGTGAAAAATTGTGCTGAATTTGTAATACGAGTAGCTTAGAAGATACTTAGGACTCTTATTCATCGTTTGAACTAGTCAAAAAAATTATTGGAGCTGTCGTTTTGAATATATAAACAGATTTATACCACTTTC